>OU342645.1:12287971-12932459 GCA_910589605.1 Chrysoteuchia culmella | reverse complement strand
CAGATAAAAACCGGCTTACTCACCTAGGAGTAGGTACTTTGAAAAACTAAAATACTTTTTATTGGTGGTAAATAAAAAAGAAAGTTATATTATCATCTAGTTGATAACATATTGAATTAAATTTTAAATTCGACACTGCAAAAGCCTAAAATGTTACCAAGGATATTTTTTTATGTATAATGACCATTACAAATGAAAATTCCATTGCATTGTTACGTTTTATGTTACGATTTTTTTCTTATCTGTATTTTAAATTCTGCCTTGGTGTGCATTTTAAAAGCAGATGGCCATAATCTTAATCATTTATTGCGACATGTTGGTATTGAAGTTTACTATATTCCTAATAGAAAATTCCTATAAACATGACACTTTAATGTAAGGGTGTATGCTAATTGCTTAAACCCTTACATTACAGAGATAATTATAATGTTATAAATGAAAACTATCTCCACAACACTATCATTTCCAACCAGGACATCAGGCGAGTATGAGAAGCAGCCAAAAATGATATTTCACTATCTAACTATAAAGACGCCCCATGGACTCACTTACGCTACTTCTCGTGTTGTGCGAGCTGGTCGAGAGCAATTGCTTCGTAATCTATACCATGTTCGAGTCGACAGAAGACACAAACATGCATGTTGTACGTCGTGTATCAAAACCACTTTTGGTATTTCACTCTTGTTAGTAATTTTTGACGATATGTCTTGCACGGATGCTTGGAAGACACTTGATGAACATTTTAAAGTTGAATGCTGGCAGTAAAGGAGAATGCCAAAAAATTTATGGGCCAAAAATCCAGAGTCCATTAAAATAATTCATGGATGGTGAGATAGAACAAAGATATGTGTTACAAATATGATATTCGATTTCACAAAAACAATCCCCGAGTATTAAAAAAGTGCAATGTAAACGATAGGGTTCTGGAAGTATTAGTTGGTATTTTTCTATGCATAAGATTTCTATTTCTATTTCTAAAGATATTTTCTGTTAATGCAATACTGATATCGATGTGCTTATAGCGGGAACTATAAGCTTCATAAGCTTTGGGGGAGGCCTATACCCAGCAGTGGGTGTCATTTGGCTGAGACGACGACGACGATAGCGGAGCTTGTCAGACTGATTTTCGTTTTCGGTTTCCCGAGAGTGATTTTCGTTTGTTGTATGACTGTCTCTTACCAGTATGCCAGTAGCACTAATATAATTATAATGAGACTTCGTAAATATGTGGTGGGTGAATAAGGTCACAATAGAGATTTTAGATCAGATAAGGATAAAGATCATTTATTTGCTAAGAATAGGGTACAAATAAAGATAATTACGAATAAATTTGTAATCTCACCGGGTTGGATTTAGAATCACCCAACTATGAAATTATTAATCAGCATGTTTTTCAGTGCAATACTCCATGATCAGAGGTTTTAAAAAAACTTGCGCATGGATTTTATATATAATTTAACTCTTGTAGGTAAAAAAGTTTATTTTTGTTAATAGATAACATGTTTTTTATATCCCATAACTTTAGGGTTTTAATCAGACTAGTACAAGATATTTTTTAATTTTCCATACAAATTGTTTCGGCAAAAAAACTTTTTTGTTTGAAAAAGTAAAAAAAAAACTTTGATTTGGAAGAAAATAATGCCATTTGAATCGTTTATTGTCGGTCTGCTTAATACTTAGGGTATTAAGTTAAGGGATATAAGAGAACACGTTGTATAAATTTTATTTCAGAGAAATGAAAATTCAATAGAGTCCAATAGACGATAGTAGAAACACGCATTTCAATGTTCTGTGATGACAAAAAAAGAATTTTGTGACGTCTATGATTAAATCAATATATTCATTTGAGAAAACATTATAATAAAATGGTTATCAATAATGTTAATATTTGCCCATTATGATTCTAAAAAAATATTCATCGATTAGTTGCCAATTATAATAAAAAAATGACATCACATAACCTTGTTAGGCCGGTTTTTGTCGTAAACCTATTGTGTTTTATAATTTTTAAGAAATATTCTAAGGTATAGTTGCATAAATTAATTTTTAAAATGCTAATTGCATTGACTAAGTCTGGAAAATTCCAATGACACACATTTTAAACACTACAAGAGTGACCTAAATAGAATTATAGATCACCTATATAAATATGTTAATCCCTTCATTACTCTACCTAATCTTTCAATTATTAAAATGTTGACTTCATTTTTTAAAATTGTATTTCAAACATTTTGCCATAATATATTTTGACAATCTTATATTTGGAGTTGTCTTCAATTATACCTCAGTGCATGCATAAATGCATTATCCTCACTATAATCAAAATACTAACATTGTTAAGAGGGTATGATAGAAGTTCTTGATAATGAAAATTAATACAATACCGTATAAATGAATTGAAGTTCTGAGTAACGTGTTTCGATAGATCGATTAAACTGATGCTGTCGACATATTGCAAATGCATGACTACAGTAGGCTTAAACATATTTTGTTGAATTTATTGTGACGTGCCAATGGTGCAATACCACCCAGAGGTGGTAGGCGGCACAGTGACCCATCCGTATATATACCGATATGGCTCCGTTAGAAAACATTGTCTAGTGCCTTCACCGACAAACAAACACAACAAACATGAAGACCATTGTAAGTGTCAGTGATAGTGTGCGGTATTTATAAACAGTAAAGTGTGATTCGTCTCGACATTTAGTCGATAACTTGCAACGTGAACGTTAACAAATTAGGGATCAGTTTTTGAAGTGAAAGTACTCTTTTAAGTGTGTGAAGAGTGATGAAGTTATTAATAGTAAATTTCATTCCAGGTTTTCTTGGGACTCGTGGCTTTCGCTGTCGCCGCTCCTCAAGCTCCCACGGAGCCTATCCCGATTGTGCGACAGGAGAGCGACATCGGCCCTGATGGCTCCTACCAATGGGCCTACGAAACCGGCAACGGTATCGCCGCTGAGGAGAAGGGTGCTCTGAAGAACATTGGAGCTGAGGAGCCCGCTCTCGAGGTGCAGGGGCAATTCCAGTACCCCAGTGAGGAGGGTGGCAACATCCAGCTGACCTACATCGCCAACGAGAACGGATTCCAGCCCCAGGGCGCCCACCTGCCCACGGCGCCGCCCGTGCCCGAGGCCATCCAGCGAGCGCTCGCCTACCTCGCCACCGCCCCGCCCCAACCAGAAAACAGAAGGCGCTAAAATCCTGCTAAAATTTACGTAATGGTAAATCAGCAGTTAGCCATAATCACTATGTGAGATAGGTTAAATTCAAGAATCAATGTTTGTTCCTAAGTACTTTCTTACTGACTATTTAGGAATCGATATTGATATTGTGATCTTTGATACCGAATTTTGTACATATTTTTATACCTAATGTAAATTTACATATACCTATTTCTGTGTATAATTTCCACGACCTCCCACTGTTACTAGGTCACCTTTCGGTCAATCTTCCAGTTGTTTATTCACCTTATATAACCGATTCCCTAATTATTCCCATACTATATGAATAGCTTTTCATCTCTACTACTAAGTAGAATGCTCCTAAATTGTGTTAGAAGAAAGTCAAGAAACCGAGTCATACAATTTTAACAGCTATATTTTAAATACGTATCACTCTAAAGCAATCTGTACTTATAGAGTGTGATTTAAACAAATACTGCAGTCGTATAGGAGCTTATTACGCTGAAAGAAGAATAATAAAGACTAGACGTTACTAAATAATAGTAATATAATAAAAGTTTCAATACCAATAAGCAGAAACGGGCTTGTCGCATTCTTAGATTTTGATTGTGCAGTTATGAAAATGATTGGGTAACAAAGCTTTATTCATTAATCATCTTGACGGAGCATTGTGGTTGAGATCATTTATCATAATACTTTCGCTTAAAGATCAGAAATTAGGGCATAAAGTAAGAACAAGGTTTATATGAAGGAAAGTCAATAGAAAAAGTTTTCCTTCTATTCTCCAAATGTCATTTCATATCTATGGAAAATGAGCAAACCAAAAGATATATTTTAGGTAACGTTCAATTCAATATTGTAGAGCGTAGTAACTGATCATAAATATTTAACATGGTTGCGGACGTTAAATATCTTTCTATTTAAAACTGTTGTGAGACTCACTAACATAGCAGGGACATGCGACCCCAGTGACCCAAGTATAGGTAATAATAGCTGTTGACATTTATATGGAACTCGTTTCGACGGGCGTATCTCAGATGCTTTAGGCACCTATGAATTAAATTGGTCATTATCCAGATTCATTCGAGACTACCAAGGTCAACCAGGATTTTATCTATAATATTGATAAATCTAAATTAATTATATAGGTGTGACGGTAGGAATTGGGAATCCTTCTTGTAGTAGGCTGGGTTTTTTAACCGACTTAGAAAAAGAAGGAGGCTATCAATTAGTCGCGTAAATATAGTTTTTAATGTATGTTCACCGATTACTCGAGAACGCCTGAACCGATCAAAATGATTCAAAAGTTATAACATCGGGTTTGTTCCCAAGTTGCTCCCATTTTTAAATTATAAAATCGGTTCGGTAGTTTTGAAGAAATCTTGAAAAAAACTGTTGTTTTTTCGGTCAAGCGGTTGGACCCAAACGGTTTGGCTCAAACTAGTAGTTGCCTACACTACTACCGAGTCTAGCCGAAGTGCGGGACTTATCCTTGCTTGAAACATTTAAGTCGGTATTTTTTTTTAATTTTGATTTATTTTAGACTGGGCAAGTATTTGTACAACATCTTGTTGGAAATAGGATGTTATATACTTGCACAGGAAATGCCAATTCACTCTCGCCTTGAGGAGGCCAGGGTCGTAGGAAACGGGGAACAAATGAGCAGGCAGCGGGTCCATTAGTTGGGTCGCATAAAAAATGTATCAGGAAAGCGCTTGGTACGGACCGTTGGAATGTCAACGATGTACGGGTGATATATGCTAACCTGCGTCGGTACCCTGATGTTGGTAAGGGGCTGGAGGAACAAGATCATCCAGTTCTCTCGCACACTCTTAAAAGTGTTTGTTTATTAACGTTATTCTGAAGGGTAGAAAGGCACCGTAAAATAAATAAAATCAAAAATGTCATCAATAAATGTAAATTTTAAGGAATCCATTTTAACAAAGAAAAAATAGATACTGCACATTCGCGAACACTGAACGAGACCCAATAGAAGTTTATTGTTATCACTTATTAGCAGTTGAATGTCCGCGAAAGGATTAAAATAGTGCAAGGTGACTCATTAACGGATTTACGAAGCATTGATAGATTGCGTGCTGGTTTATTACTGTAGGATTTGCAATATCTTATTCCCCGATTACCCACATAAATATGCAAAGCTCTATTTTTATGGCTTTCATTTAAATCCAATTTAGATATTTACACCCGAATGAATCGTGAGCTTCCATGACAGTTTCCTCAATAATGTGTTATACAGAACCTTATGATAAATAGTGAATTCAATCACACTATCAAGGCGTGTGACATAATTCAAAATAGCATGGAACTATGACATAAAAATCACCGGTGGAATGAATAAAGATTTTCTTCAAGGATAATTTGTAAGTCAATACCCTTATAATAGGTTTTTTGTACAATTCTATTCTAGTTTTCGAGTTCTAATATAAATACGATATTCGGTAAATAGTTTCATCTGTTGTTTCTCGCAAACGAGCAAACTAAGAACTCTCAAAATGAAATTCTTGGTTAGTATTTCAATTATTAATAACTTTCCTGAATTATTATTAAGTAAAGGTCATCCTAACTAAATAATATTTCGGGTTAGAAAAATTAACAACGAATTACAGTTCTGTTCTTAAGTAAAATAATTTACGACTTTTAAATACCTAAGTCAAGCCTATTTAAACACATACAAATATTGTTTTTTTTTAGAAATCTAAAAATGTCATGATTATGTTTAGTTGATAAGCCTCATTGAAATAAATAAAGGAGTTTCACCCGAGTTCTTTTCGTAATAACTGTGTTGTGAGGTTCCATTTTTAACTCAATCTACCGTACAGTTTCCATAAAATACAAAATATATTTACTTGACATTGGCTAAATTCGCAAAATTTATCGCGAGCACGCCATTAATTAAGAAAGAAGAAGAATAATAAATAAAACTCAACGCGTAAAACTTATTGCTTTAGTCACAAGATAAGATTTCTCCACTTATCGCATCACACAGCCGTTTTCTAAATTCATTATTTGATTGAAAGTTAGTGCTCATTGTCATATTCTGTAGTTCTTTGCTGGCAGAGATAGCTAGAGACTAACAGTTTTGTTTTCTTCAGATCCTCGCCTTTGTCGTTAGTGCGGCCACCGCGGCCGTCACACCCTCATGGAAAAACTCCGCTAAGGCGTACGCCAGGGTGTCTGAGGTTGTCCCTGTACCAGTACAAGCTTACAAGAAGAGCGTGCAAGTCGTTAGTGGACCCAACGTTGACGCCACCGTCCTCCGCCAAGAGTCTGTTGTGAACCCTAATGGCTTCAATTACGTGTAAGTTCTCTTAAAAGTACTTCAAATAAACTATAACTGCAAAAAATACCTGTTGCAAATGTAAAGAAACATTAATTTCAGATATAAGAGACAGATAAATACTTAGAGACATTAAATCCCATCGTCGACATCTAGCAATGGGATAATTAAATGATTACCTAGGTATACATCAGTCTTTAACTGCATCTCGCTGAGTAGCTGTACTTAGTGAAAATAAGCTTGTTTAATTTTACTGAATGTATTACTTAGTACGAATCAAAGAAATAATTCAATAAGAAAAAATCTAAATGAATTACAATCAAAAACATTTCTTTTGACCGTGGAGGTCATCACTATAGTTAGCGTATTGCATTCTGCGGTTTTGCCTTCTTAGTATAACTATTCTTTCCTCAATCAGGTCGTAGCCTTCAAAAAGTTTACTCATTCAGTTACGATGCATAAAGGTGTATGTTGGAATCGATAGCATTAGTGTGAGAAATGTCGAAAATCATATTCAATTCATTTGGCGACCCGAGATTACCGAGCGAGGCATTTATCGCAACTTATGCAAGTAAACGACTCGTGTATTAGTGCCGTGCCATGTGTAAATCTAAAGTTATTTTCATATGCCATCGACTCATCAGTACCGAGAATGGCATCTTTAGATTCTCGTTAAAACTTAGCAGATTACGGCACTCCGAGGTCAATAGACTGTTTTATTTTATTTGTTTGTTTCGAAAGATACGTTTAATTTAATCTTCATGATGATAATGAACTTATCATTAATGTCTTGTTACAGGTACGAGACCTCAAACGGAATTGCTGCCTCTGCCACTGGTTCCCTGAAGAACGTTGACAATGTTGAAGCTTTGGTAAGTAACCTCTAAATTTTGATCTGGGTTAATAAATAAACTAAGTCAGATTAAAAAAGAATTACATTTATTTTTCGAAGACTCGTCGATTTAAAAATTTATTTATTACGTTTTCAACTTTTTTGCAGACTGTACAAGGTCAATACCAATTCCCATTGGAGGACGGCACCCCCTTCCAGCTGAGCTACGTCGCAGATGAGAACGGATACCAACCCCAGGTAAAAAATAACAACCGCGTGCTTCCCGTTCCCGTGGGAATATCGGGATAATCAGTATCCTGTTTTAATCCAGGCAATCTACTATCTGTGTGCCAAATTTTATCCAAATCCGTTTAGTAGTTTTTGCGTGAATGAGGAACAAACAAACTAACATACTTTCGCATTTATAACAGTAGGATAGTAGGATTTTCGTAGTATTACTTTGTCATCAAAATTATAAGCCGAATCGCTTCTTAACTTTATAGTTAAATGTTTGAACTAGTTGTCGAGTCCCTGATATTTAAGCTATCCATGCAACATGATTACGATAAAATGGTAGGATAGATGAGCATAAGAGCTTAAAAGATATATATATATATATATATGTCTTTAAACGTTTAAAGTTTTACATTTTACAATGCTATTTTTATGTGACAAATAAATAAGACAATATACTAGAAAATACCACTTGTCTCGTGTCGCTCAGACGGGACTGGAACCCTTAGGACCCTAAGGAATCCTGCCCAATGCACTAACAATTATGCTACCGAGACCACGTAGACACGTCGAAATTTTCCAGTATATTCACCTTTCTACGCTGTTGGCCAACGGCGTTTTCATCAATGAGAGAAATATTCTCCTATCTAAGTATCTTTAATTTTTACAGAGCGCCTTCCTGCCTGTGGCTCCTCCAGTCCCAGAAGCCATCCTGCGCTCCCTGCAGTACATCGCTGCCCACTCTAAGGACCAAAGGGTTTAAATCCAAATGGGATTAGCAGCTAAACGAAAGTGCTGTTACGAAGGATTTGCATGAAGAAAACGGACTCCGACCCCAAGCAATGAGACATCATGGATTATGCCATTTTCGAAAATATAAATGAATTATTAATAGTGCCGTAATCTTTGTTTTTTTTTTTCAATTATAAAAAATATTTTGTTTATTGTACGACTATATAATTTAGTTACACATGTAATCACATTATTCACCCGTTGTGGTAGGCCGATATCACTTCTTACCACTTACTATTATACTTTCATATTTCTCATGCTTCTAGTTTTGTTAGACGACCTCTGTGGTAGTGTTATACGTTTTCAAGGTGTCGACTACTCTGAGGTCTTGGGATGGTATTCCGGTAGTGGCTATTATGTGTATGATAAATAATACCTTACCTTACCTTACTTGTATCTTAGTCGTGGCTATTTTATTTCCAAAAATATATATGAAGTAGTACTCTAATGTAGAAATACAAAAAAGGACTTATTTGTACTTAAGTAATTTCTAATTAGTTACCCTAGTAGAGCTTATATTGGGACTCAGCTAAAAAGCCAGTGTAAGAAATAAATAAGAAAAAATAAAGGTAAAGTTATTTTCAGTGATTGTTTATCTGAAATTTTGGATTTTGGATGTGGTTGAGTAACGAATTACCTATATATCAAATTTTAATATTATTCGGAATAATAGTAATAATTCAACATATATCGTGAGCCCGCCCTGAATATCCCTATCCATCATCAGCCCGTGGACGTCCACTGCTGGACATAAGCCTCTCCTAGCTCAAGCCTATTGTGGCGTTCATAGGAGGCTATTAGCCTACTGCTACCACGCTGGCCAGACGGGTTGGTAGAGGGTTTGTTTCAAGTTTTCCTTCTCTCGCACAGGTGTTCAATGAGTCGAGCCTCTTAGTCGACTCTTACGACATCCCAGGCATGTAAGGGAGTGGTGACACTTGTATTCTTAGGCCGTCACCACACGGCACAACCGAATATCCCTACGTTCGTAGTAATCAGTATGATATTACGATAAACTGCATGGCACACAATTGGAAAAGTTGTGCCGAGCAGGGATGCAATGATTATCGACGTATAATGACGTTGTGATTATATAAGTTTTTGTCATTTTTAAAATTTTTGTGATGGTGATTTTCCTGATAAGCTTGAAGTTTTGGTCGTGAAACCGCTATTCAAAAAAGGAGATATAAAAGATATAAGAAATTATAGGCCTATCACTCTATCACCGGTCTTTTCAAAAGTCTTTAAAAAGTTATGGCTATCAAATTAATTCATTTTATTAGCAAGAACAAATAATTAAAAACAATCAGTTCGGCTCTCAAGGAGGTAAATCTACATGCTTGGCTTGTTTTGCTTTAGTAAAAAAAGTTAAAGAAGCTATCAACAACAAAGCTTTGACCATAGCTATTTTCCCAGACATTTCAAAGACATTTGATTGTGTAAATCATAAAATCTTACTAAAAAAGCTTCATGACTATGGGCTGGCCAACAAGCTATCTGAATAACCGAAAGCAATGTACAGAAATTACTAGAGTAGAAGATGAAACCAAAGTGACATCAAGATCTAAATATCGTCAGATTGAATGCGGTGTATCACAAGGTAGCATCTTGGGACCTTTACTGTTTATTTTATATAAAAATGTTAGGCTGATTGTTTGATTCCTTCAGTATATTAAAAAAACAACCACATTTGACTTTTAAAATAAACCACGTTGACAATGTTAGTAAAAAAGTTAATAAGTTTGTTTATGGATACAAAGAGTAATAAAAATAGCTTCCTTTCAAGTTGCTCTGCAAGCTTATTATGCATACGTATCATCCATATTACGATACGGCATTATAGTTTGGGGAAACAGTGTAGAGTTCGAAAGACAATTCATAGCCAAAAAAGATACATTCGTGCACTATGTGGTCTTAGTATTAGCAGGGATACTTTGATACCCTATTTTAAGCAATATAAAATACTGACTCTTCCCTGTATATAAGTGCATAGCCGAGATGTGGTGGTAAAAATAACATCCGGAGTATTTTACCAAAATTGATGATGTTAAGGACGTAAGAGTAGTAAGTACGAGACTCCAAAGAAATAAATTATTAATACCGCATTGTAAATTTACATTATTTAAGGAAAATGTATATTTCATGGCAATTAAATTATATAATAAACTGCCATCTGATCTCGACAAGAACCGCTAGCCAAAAATAGTTTAAACATTGTTTGTTACGCTGGTTTATGGAAAAACAACTTATACTCTGTAATACAAAAAGTTAAATTTGAGTACATTGACTCAAGAATATGACTATAAAATGTAATTATAATTTAACTTTATTGTATTTTTTTATATACTGTAATTATCATAATTTGAAATTTAATTAATATTTAATGATTTGACATTGCAAATTAATTTAAATGAATAAATATTTTTTGCATGCCTTCAATATTTAAGGTAGAATACAGTAGACCACACAGTAAACACACATTGTCATCCATCTCAATGAATCACACGGAAGCTCGAAAAATCCTGCATTTCCGGTCAACATTTCAAACTCAAAGTACGCCAGATATTGATTGGCAGACTTACCCATAATTTCAAAAGGTTTACAAAAAAATTCGTCATGAAGTTAGAAAAAATACCCATGGCTATGTTTGGCACCATCTGACAAGTACTTCCGGAGATTTTAGAGCTGACGGACTTATAATTTCTCTCTCTACGAAATTACCGACACCACATGAATTATTCAACTTTTAAAATTTGCTCCAAAAAATTCACGATTTTCTCAAACATCCGGTCAATTTTATGTTCTAATTTATACCGATTATCGAACCAACAGTTTGTGAACAGAACCAACACTCAGCTCTAATTATTATAGACGCAATTATTACTCTCATTGATTCGGCTTTGGCTTAAGTAATAAGTGAGACATAAAAAATGCAGCAGCTGTAAATGTAAGCTATTTACTTCCAACAATAAAATGTAGTCATTTTTAACTCACTACGGGGAAGCGCTTAACCTTCATCATACATAAAATGATACGGCTGACGATGGAATCGCACTTCTCCCGGAATCATCAGCCATTAAGGAACTGACTATCTTATCTCATAACTGTCGAAACACAATAACGCTGAAAGCATTGTTGCTATGGCGACATACTTATATAAGATGGTGGTAGCTAGCCAAGAGCTAGTTCTAGCTAGTTCTACCACCAACCAAAGTGAATATAATATATACCCCCACTGGGAATCGAACTCGGGACCTCTGTGTCTGTCACCGGTGGTTGTCACCATTAGACCACAGAGGCCGTTAAAAGAGTCTGTTACTTAAACAAGGATTTTATTTTGAATTTATAGATTAACGCCTGATACGAACTTGGCAGCTTGATACTTCTCATGTGGAGTCACGTCGAAGTTGCTGTTTCAATCGTTTGGTGTTAATATTTTCCCAGCGCATTATTATCAAGTATGTTCCTTATCATCATCATCCATCCATCATTAGCCTGTGGACGTCCACTGCTGGACATAAGCCTCTCCTAGCTCACGCTTATTGTGGCGTTCATAGGAGGCTATTAGCCTACTGCTACCACGCTGGCCAGACGGGTTGGTAGAGGGTTTGTTTCAAGTTTTCCTTCTCTCGCACAGGTGTTCAATGCGTCGAGCCTCTTAGTCGACTCTTACGACATCCCAGGCATGTAAGGGAGTGGTGACACTTGTATTCACACGGCACATGTTCCTTATACTATCTAATAAATACACGTTTAGGTTGCATATGTGAATAAAGGATATAGTTTACTTGTTCTAGTTTAGTTTATGCTTCACATAATATATAGAACATCCGATGAACATCAGTCTGTCGGTCCGCGCTCCCCGGACTAACAACATCCAATCCGGAGAAAGAGTTCAACCTTTGACCTTGAGAAAATTGGCTTCTCATTACCTTCCATTCAATAAACTTAGACTGAATATATAAACGTGCATGCTAGTCAAAGTACAATGTTTTACCGAAATGTAGTGAAGTCCACGTAGTGTCTTTTATAAGTATTACGAAACAAACGCATGTTTTTTAAATTTTAAATTATTTATTTACATCAGTAAATCTTTAGTGACTTTTTTCAATATTTATTACAATATTTTTCGGGTCCGGCTTAGAAACGCATCAGTCGTGGTAATCCCCTGATTACCATCAGATCAGTTGACCTGTTTTTTACTGGATAGGGTAGGTATGGAATTAGTATTCCTTGACTTCTTTAGGTCCGTGGGTACGGAGGTACTCAACGGCGCGGGCGATGGCTACTGGTACTGGGGGAGCAACTGGGAGGATGTCGCTCTGTGGAGAATATAAAAATAAATAAAAAATGTGATTATATTTGATTCGTTTGCTACGTATCAGTAATTAATAGGGCGTCAATGATTGTGGGGTAAGGTAATGTATGTTTCTCTATATTTTACCTTCATTGAGATTTATTTTTGTGAATAAAAACTTTTTATAAAAAAAATGAAAACCGACTTCAAAACACTAAAAAGCTAAAAATAGTCGGTGCAAGCCAAGGCAAGAAAAATAAAATAGTAGTAGAATGCTTTGGCTGGCACCGACTCCGAAAGGTTTTAATTTTTTTTATAAAAAGTTTTTATTTCACAGTTTTTAAAGGTAGATAATATCATGTCAACCAAGTAACAAATATGAAATGAAATATATAAAAATGCTCAAAACATAAAAAGTACTGGGTCAAACTAAACCAAATTTTTATGGGACCAATTAGCAACTATTCTGCATCGAACAAAAAAATTATCACGGAAATCGGTTCAAAAAACTCGGCGTAATCGGTGTACATACATAAAAAAAAACAACCGAATTGAGAACCTCCTCCTTTTTTGAGGTCGGTTAAAAAAGTAGGCGCTATGACTTTTACCAAAAATTTTAAATATATTGAACTTTACATACTTTTGTCACAGACTTGATCGTTATGCAGTAACTTACTTTGCTTGAAAAAGTATATTTAGGGATATACCTACTTTGATAAATAATAAACAAGAAAATACACTAGAAAAAATCGGCCAAGTGCAAGTCGAACTCGCACATGAAGGGTTTCGTCTCTCACCCAAGGTTGCCTGGCAGAGACTGCTACGTAGCTATAAGGCCGCCTATTGTGTGTTCCTCTTTTTTGACATTTTCTCTGTGTTTGTTTTTGTATCGTGTGCAATAAAGTTTCTTTCATTATTATTGCCAAAATACCATTATAATTTTTCGTCTGCAAAAATAATGTGTTTCATAGTGTTTGTATGAATGACAAAGTTATATTTGCGGTTTTGGAAAAAGTGCTATAGCTCTGAAACAACTAAATAAATTTCGTTCAAACCAAATTTCGTTAAAAGTTTTTAAAAAGATCTACATCTTATATATTTTTTTTAACTTTCTTATTTTAAAAGTTAGAGGGGGGGGGACGACGACACACATTTTTCCACTTTGGAAGTGTATAACTTTCAAACGGTTGACTTTGAGAAAAAACTGTTTTACAAGCCTCAATGTAATTTTTAAAGATCTGTCTAATGATATCCAACAAGTATAGGTTTGATAAAAAAAAAAATTTCAGGAACAGTTCCATGTAATTCCCCCTTTAATTCATTTTTTTTTTATTTTTGTGTAAAAACCGTAAAGCGGTTTACAGAATACATCTACCGACCAAGTTTCAACTGTGTGATCCTTATAGTTTTGGAATAAAGTGGCTGTGACATCTTACCACTTTGGAAGTGTATATCTTTCAAACGGTTGATTTTGAGAAAAAACTGTAATAGAAACTTCAATGTAATTTTTAAAGACCTATCTATAGATACGCCTCAAGTATAAGTTTGAAGAAAAAATTTTTTTTTTTTAAATCCCTTTTAGGAAAAATGCTATATTTCTAAAACTAACAACCATTTCGTTCAAACCAATTTTGGTTGAAAGTTATTACATCTTTCAAACGGTTGACTTTGAGAAAAAAATCGTTTTAGAAACCTCAATGTAATTTTTAAAGACCTATCTATATCACACGTATTGATTTGATGAAAAAAAATATTTCAGTGTCAGTTCCATGTATGGGGAGCCCCCCCTTAATTCATATATTTTTTTATTTTTGTGTAAAAACCGTAAAGCGGTTTACAGATTACATCTACCTACCAAGTTTCAACTGTGTAATCCTAATAGTTTTGGAATAAAAAGGGTGTGACATACATCACTTTGGCCGAATCTATAAGGGTTTCGTTTTTTGCCTTTAGGCTACGAAACCCTAAAAAGCAACTTGTCTCCCTGACGGGATGAGACAAGTTGGTTTTTTCTAGAGTATTTTCTTGTTTAATATTTATCACATATATAGCATTATTTAAATGCAAAATTAAAAAGTAAAATATACTTACTTTTATGTTGTATTGTTTTACATTGAATAAATAATGGACGAATTTCACAAGCTTCTTACCTGGGGCTGGAATCCGTTCTCGTCAGCGACGTAGGTCACGGTGATTGGCACACCCTCGGGGGAGTAGTACTGGTATTGTCCACGTACGGTCTGAAAAAAAAAAACAATTAAGGCGTTAAAAAATAGACATGAGCGTCATCAGTTGATTTATCTTAAATTCAATGTAATGTTGATGTTTATAATAGCCTTTAGGGCTAAATTACCCGGTGAAAGTTGATGTATATGAAAATGTATGTTATGTTTGTGACTTCAGAAGCTCATTATCTTATAGTTTACTAGCGGCCGGCCGTGGTTCCCGTTCGCGAGGGATTAAAAGGTATAAATAGTAGCCTATGTATTAGTCCACTACTTCAAGTCCCTACATACCAAATTTCATCCAAATCCGTTCAGTACTTTTTGCGTGAAAGAGTAACAAACAAACAAACTGACATATTTTCACATTTATAATATTAGTAGGATATTAAATTATAGTTATAAGTAAATACTAAAGTTATATTAACTTTCGTGAAAATAATAGACAGATGTACATACGTTAAACTGTCAAAATTCTGGGACACGATTTACGATACATCTTATGAGAAGATAACCCTAAATGCTTTATCGGACTACAACAAATAAAAAATAATAAAAAAAAAACTTTATTTTTCCATCACAAATAGGGTTCTTACAATCAAGTAGTGAACAAAATCTCTATAGTTTATCAATCTATCTGTAGTTAGACCTGGGCAGAAATTATTTAAAATAATTATAATCTCCTTAGAATAGGAACCAGCTAAGACAAAGTAGGTACTTACCAGAGTATCAACGTTGTCAACTTTCTTCAATTCTCCGGTGGAGGAGGCGGCGATACCGTTGGAGGTCTCGAAACTGAAATAAAGGAAGACGACATTTATATTTCAAAGCACTTAATTATTATTTACCTAATACAAATTATTAGACTAGGTACTAGCGGACACCCGTGGTTTCACTCGCGTAGTTCCCGTTTAAAAAGTTCTATATGTTTTAATCCAGGAGTCGTATTTTTGAATCATTCGAATTACTATTTTCATACGGAATCGTAACATTCGCATTCGCATGTTATTAACCATATTTTTGAAATTCCAATTAGAATCTGCAACGAGTGGTAACGAGCGATAGAAAGTTTGACGTTTAGCACTTAACGAAATTTTCAAATTGACATTTTTTCACGTGATTTAAGTCCGATGCAGTATCAGTGCAGGTTTTTGAAAATCTATGGAGAGTTAGTTTCCTGTTTTTTAATATTTTACGTAAAATGAAATAATGTTATAGGAGTTTAAGAAAACGGCAACACCGTATTCGAGTGATTTAAAAAATGCGACAAAATGGAAGTCGGTGAATTTCAATTCGAATGCGAACTGAATTCGCATGAGAATTTCGAATGATTAAAAAATAGGTCTCCAGGCTATCACTATAAGTGTGCCAAATTTTATCCTTTCTGTAGTTATCGCATGAAAAAGTAACAAACAAACCAACTGACATACTTTTGCATTTATAATATCAGTGGGCATTTGAAGATTATATGATAGTAAAATACTAATAAAACAATAATAAGTCTTTTTTTTGCCAAACGTTATTAAAACTTTAAATTAATTACTTTTCCTTGACTATTCTTAAATTTTTTGATGATTAATGTTTTATATTGACCTAGTAAACTACTTATTTATGTATCTTTTTGTCATTACATTTCAAAATGAAGGCACACCTTCCCAAGTTCCCATTTATATTGCAACAGGGCAAAATCCAAATTTATTTATGAAGCGATATCATCTTATCACTGAATTAATGCCGACGCTAATGTATAAGCATGTCTTGAATCTGCCCCCCTAGCATGAACACCAATATAACACGCGATGTGATATAGCGCATCATGTTGACTTGTTTACTCCGCTAAGATGTGAGCGAGACAGCGACATCGGGTCGATAAACGCCGCTCACGCTAGGCCTACAGAACTGTTCTTCTAAAACAACTTAACTGAATGCTCCTGGTGTATGTACAGGTGAGTTTTAGTAAAAACGTAAGAGATAGAAACAACTCACGTGTATTGGAATCCGTCAGGGTTGACTTCAGTATCGGAGCGGACAATTTCAGCTTTGACATCCTTCTCGTCGACGTTGGTCTTGGCGTAGGCAGTAACCTTGGCGACGGGCGCGGGGGCGAATCTGGACTGTACTCCGGGGCTGTACACCTGCTGTACGGGCTCAACAGTCTTGGCTACTGTCACTACTGGGACTTCGGATTCTACGACAGTCTGGGTGACTGGCACGGAAACCTGAGCAGTCGCTCTGGCGTAGTTGCCGGTTTGCACGTTGCGTACATCAGGTGTTTGCCAAGGCCTGTAACCGAAGTTATTGTTGAAGGATGCGCCGCTTACGGCGTACACGCAGAGAGCTAATACCTATTGGAGTAAAAGATTATATTAATAGCATTATATTAGCACTATTATTCGAGTTTAGAAGAAAATATTGATCTTGATCCTCTCAATATCTTTTGCGCGCCTCAGAATGAGGTAGTGCTCACTCTCACTTCACCGAAATTGAGCAATTTCCTGAACTGAAATTGTCTCTATGCCATTCATATTGAACTTAAAGAATAATATATGAATACACACAGGTAAAAATAAAACTCATCAGAATTGATAAAAATATCAATTCTGATGTTTTTTTTTATTATTATGTTTTAATCGAATATCGTATTTTCATGATAATTATGTTCAGTAAATTTTACTGAAACTGCCATACATGCGCATCTTTAAGACCATACCTAGTTTTAAAGTTCAAATTGAAATTTACTAATATATCAAACTTCACATTCGCACTGTTTAATTTAGAACTAAATTTCATAAAATAGAAAAAAACTTACCACGAATTTCATTTTGGCTGAGATCTGTGTCCGTCTACTGTCCAGAATCAACAGGTAACCATTTATGGTGTTCACTTCATTTTATATATTGACAGGAATTAAATAACAATATTATACGAAAATGTCTCCTAATATATTTGTATATATTAGGAGATTATTGACCCGTTAATGGTGACCTTGAACGTTTTTTCTAACGTTAAAACTATTCCCATAGATTGACAAGTACGACCAGGGTTGCCAACTTTTTTTAACAAGAAATAAAGTATAAGAAGGTTGGAGATGAAAATAAAATAGTATGTTGAAAAAAAATAACCGTAATTTTCTTTCATTGGTTCAAATACAGTCGCGGACAAGGCGAGCCACTGCGTCATTTTGATACAAACATGTTCACTTAACAGTCTCATTATTTAAAAGTATCAACAGGTACGTAAAAAATGACGATGTATGAGTCGAAAACTCGACTTACAAATAAATAAACCAAAATTAAGTTTCTTTTTTTAAGTTTTATAACAATAAATGCAGTCAATCCGATTTCCTAAAACTTTTTATGGAATCGACATTGAATATTTGTTTTAGTGAAAGTTAAGAAGTCTAGAACATTTTCAGATTTTTTATGGTAATTTCTTATTTGAACATGAATTTGCCATCGATATGTCGCAGGCAAATTGTATGATTCCGCGTTTTACAAACGGCGTCGTCCGTTTACAAACGCTCGCGGTTTTGAAAAATGCCGAAGGCAAATTGACGTCTCTACAATTATTAGAATCTCAATTGATTGTTTTAGTAGGGTGGCAATCATAAAGCATAGTTTGGACAAATCAGTCTTTATTTTCATAATCACATATACTATATTTATGTAATATAATTATATCTGATAACAAATGCAATATTTATGAGTATGTAATATAGCACTATCAATAAAAGATAAATGGATAGCTTAGTTCTATAATAAGCTAACTAAAATCACAACTTTAACCTCCTGCCTAGAAGACATAACACCAAATTATAATATTCAAAAAAGTAACAAAAGTAAAAGTGTCATCTAGTTATTTGTACCTGTCACAATTAAATGCTAATTGAGATAATATTTAAAAAATATTAAGAGTAAGCCTGTCACAATTAAATGCTATTTGAGATCATATTAAAAAAATATTAAGAATAAGTATCAAACATTTACAAACAAGATACAACATATTCTTTAGTTACAATGCCTTTATTTGGTATGTTTCTCTTTGATTCGCAGATAGGACACAATGACACGAATAAATTTATTGCTATTCTTACAATCATAAATCAGTTTTTAAGTTTGTACTGAATTTTGTCTCGACCACCATGTCCACAGTTTTTATGAATATCTAACAACATATCTATTCTTCTAAAGGTATAATACGAACTGTTGGACTCTCAGGTTGTCTTTTTTTAAAGTAAGATAGTCCATATCGCACATCATACCTTTTATACCAATAATAATCCGCAGGAGTTCTCTGAGTACCAGATTCCATAGACACCTTAGCGATTTTTACGAACCGGATAATCTCAAAAATCTTATCATTTGTCCACGGCTTTTTTACTGCTCCTACTTGTAAATCGTAAAAATTTCTTAATTCACTATGATAAATGTCTTTAAAACAATACCTTTTTTTGTAAAATATAATTTGAACACGTAAATTTACACTGCTTTCAATATGTTTCTGTGTCGCAAAACTACTACTTACTAGACGCCATTTTTATTGTTCTGATTAACAGCGCCGCGCGTAGTGATAAAAAGAAGTAAGTACTTCAATTTGCCGCGTCATTTTGTAAACTGTTATTGAATTTTCTATCAAAGGTTATGACATTTTATATAATGACAAGGCAATTTACAATTTGCCTTCGGCATTTTGCAAAACAGCGAGCGTTTGTAAACGGACGTCGCCGTTTGTCAAACGCGGAATCATACAATTTGCCTGTGACAGATATACAAATCTTTGGAGAAATCCACTTACAGTTTATTTATTAGACCGTGAAGTGAGCATGTTTGTATGAAAATAACGCAGTGGCTCGCTTTATTTGTCCGCGAGTGTACATATTTTTAATACTTCTCCTGTGGATACCAGTGATGCTGAAAAAAGTATTATTAGTATGTGTATTACATATTTTTATTGTGCAACATTAAAAAGTATAATGTAGTGCAACACAAAATGTAGTATAATACTGTTTTTTAACAGTATAGTTGGCAACCCTAAACAACATAAGTTTTATTTTCGTGAAGATGAGATAAAACGTGTTATATTAGTGATTTATATTCATGCTTGGCGAGAACTAAACCAGGTTGTTCTGGTTGTTCGTATTTTTAACGGCCTATCCCTGTTCTCATAGGCGCGTTTTAGGTATTAAAAAACTTCTAATAATAACACTCTCATTTATAAGTTATGCATTTCAGAAAGCGAAAAGAAGCATTAAATGATTTTGATTATGAAAATCTTTAGTTCCGTTCTTTTGCTAAAACGTGAAATACTTTAAATATCCATGTTGATTTTGATTACCTAATGTGCAATTGCGGCTGCTAAAAGATTGCAATGTTTTACAAGAGATTTGCAATGGTACATACAGGTTATACCGCGCAAATTGGGCATCAGTTTAAAAAGTATCTCCTACTAATACCGACGACCAATGTCTTTTGTATAGGGCGTAAGGAAAATCCAGATTCCGAAACCGGAATTTAGTCTATACGATGTTAACTTCCGGTTTCAAGTCAATAGTAACAAATTAATATGTCTGGTCGTCAGGAGGATACAGAAAATGTGTGCTGAGTCTTATTTAAATTCAATGACCAACCTTGATTTCTTAGTCTAGAAAATATGCAAAACGAGTCGAATGTGAAACAACCTAAAAAAAATATAATCAATTTATGATCAGCACCTTTATATGCTATGTAGAAACGTACGAAAGAATTTTCGAATATAGTTCTTCTTCCTTCAATTTAAAGTAGATTAACACGTAACAATTTAAGTGCGTTGCGGGGCATAATTCACCTCGTTATGAACTACCTACTCCGTTGTGCGTTACGGGTGCAAAAGCGCCCCGTACACATATCTTGCTTAAAACACCTGTAACTCCCTGAAATTTTAGGTTTTTCTTTTTTTATGTCTAAATCTGATACTTTTATAAATTTGCTATATTCACGTCTTTTCGCCAGTAGATTTGGCAAAAACTGATAAAATTATAAAGAAAACAAGAGTCCGGGGCTTCTATATCCCCGTATCGCACTAGAAATAAAAAAGTAAGGAGGTTTTAGTGCTCCGTAACGCACAGAAATTTTTATTTATGTATTTGTAGCGATGAGAAATAACAGAAACGATAATGATTAATAATATTTATTTCCGAAAAATAAAAATAGTAAACTTTTGGGAACTTTATCTAGGAACATTAAATTTGGTTTAAGCATCAAATTCTAACAATTGTTAGATATTTTAATGAAGAAACTTAATGAAAAAAATAATAAAATCAAACAATATTGGTCAATACTTATTAAAAGAAAGAAGTATCGTATATCATTCGGTTGCATACTACCAGAACGGACTACTAGGTACTAAAACAATAAACCATGTACAGTCACGAGCAATGACGTGTATACACTTGACAACCTTATCGCATTGACGCACGCAGAAACAAAGCTCTGCTTCAGATCAGAAGATCTGTCCACAAATGTCATTCAATATTGTAATGTGACAAGGTAGCTTAGTGTTTCTATGTGACTGTACACACTCGATTATCATATGACTCGAAATGTTCTTTTGACAGTACTAATGCTATGTTACGGAGGTTTGGTTCTGATTCCGAGTCGATAGCCAAAAAATCGTCATCCAATATTTTGTCATCTCCATCATGTAGCCTAATCTTGACAGGTTTGGAAATAGATTGGACGGAAATAAACTTTTGTTTTGGTAAAATTTGCTTCTTTTGGAGTCACTTTATTTGATTTTTGCTTCTTTCTATTTTTGGAACGTATTATTTATACATTTACAATGTCATTTATATGTGATAAATTTTAAACTAAAAGTATACTAGGAAATAGTCAAGTCGTCTTCATATCGCTCAGATAGGACTCGAAACTTTTGGGAGTCCGATTGTAGTTTGAGTTACCGAGCCTTATGAGGATACTTCGAAATTTTCTAGTAAATTTACTTTTCCACGCTGGCTAGGTAGCGTAGTTTTTTTTTCCTCACATTAAATTTTTTTTTTACAAAATGTTTGACAATCGATTAAGATGTTTACTTTTCCACGCTTCTAGCCAGCGTCGTTTCATCAATGAGAGGGAATCCTCACAATAAAAAGAACATTTTTACAAATATTTGACAATCGATTAAGATGAAACACCCACTTAAACTAGGATTGCACATATAAGGAATACATATCCACAAAAGGGCAGAAGAAGGAAACACACAAAAGGCGGACTTATTGCTAAGTAGCAATTTCCTTCAAGCAGCAGGTTTATTTTAGCATTTACAATGCGATTAATTTATTTATTGTTTTTATTTTCTACATACCACCACATACACCTATTGTAATTTTTTGAACTGATAATACGATAAGGGATGAGTAATGGCTGCAATTTGTTATAGTGTAATAATCCTAACTAATATATAAACTACGCATTAAAAATAACTTTAAAAACAGCCCAGTTTCCTGCTGCCTGCAATCTTTTTGCGAAATCAAATCTGTGAATTCAGTTAAAAATTTCTCAACAAAATAAGGAGGGTTTCCTCAGAACGTGTTCAGCTACAATGGTTGATGTAGGTGCCCTTCATGCCCAATCCTAACTTTCCTTCCACCATATACCTATATAAAAAAAACCTTAATCGTGTTTTTAGACATGCCCTTTACACATCTCTCTTCTGCCTACGCCTACGCTTTCGGTTCCAATTCCGGTTCCGATTCCGATAAAGCAAATCTAAAAACTCCGATTCCGAATTCGGTTCCGATATAACCACAACCGTAACATCCCTACTATAGAGCTCAAAATGCCGTAAAATTTAGACGGGGTTTTACCGACCCCGTACTGAAAGGTAACGGGATTCATGAAGCCCCGTATATTTTTAATTTACAACCTATTCCTTTATAAAACGAGCTTCATAAAAATATTGTTATCTCATTCATACTCCTATAAATCACCAAGATACAGCTCCCGCACCAGCGAGATGACACGATTTTTTGCTCCCACACAGAATGAAAGCATCGAGCGGGGTGAAAAAGACCCCGTAACGCAGTGAACGTGTTAAAAAACCTTGAGCGCTGGTAGGGAAAGATAGCATTCCATAATATAGGTACTTAGACGAGTAAATAATTATGAACGCGACCAAAACTAGATTAAGTATTTATGTATTTATAAAAAATAAGTCCTTTGTTCTTCTTAAAGCCCTAATTTATATCCGTACCAAATAATTATAAACCATTTCTGATAATAACTAACATACGAGTAAGTACTCTCGTACTTAAATTATTTAAACGCCTAAAATATTGTAATGAGCCAATGAGTATATTTGATAATTCAAAATGCATGTTCAAAACGATAACAGCTGACTGTGGCACAGCTAATGCGCGGTCTACAACTTTGCCCACAAATATAATTAGGCACTAACACTACTTAGAAATAGAAACATATTGAGTCGGTATTAATAATTTAATTATAACGATATGCGTAATGAAAAGTTTCTATTGTCAGACTTTTTCCTGGCGCTGAGACACAGGGAACAGAGTGAGCAGATTTAAAATTATATTTACACCAAGATTTATAAGAAAACTAACGGCCGCCCGCGTCTTCACCCCCCTTGTTCCCGTTCCCGTGGAATATGGGGATAAATGTAGCCTATGTTAGTTTGGTAATTAGTTATTAAATAAAAATTGTATTTATGCTATTTAACAATCAAACTTTATGAATGAAAATTATAAATAATAATTTATTGTCTAATAACAGCATACAGCAACTTTGTTTCAACCTTATCATGTTTTTAAGGTAAGGAGCATTTTACTCTGCCCCCTATTTATGGGATGGGTACAGTCAGCAACAAAAGTCCATGAACACATCCAAATTTTCAAAACACCTGCACACTATAAAGGTTCATATGTAACTGAACTGTACAAATCTCTGTAGACATTTGGGAATACCAAAGATCGATGTACATTATTTTTACAAAAGTAGCTGAACACGTTTAATTACATAATTAGCCTGATCTGTAAATATCAAAATTTGCTGAACAAGTTTGACGACATAAATCCACTGATATGTATACTACTCAAAACTTGCTGAACATAATTATTTTTTACAATAATCTCCTCTAAGTAGCGATTGCAGTACTGTAGGCAGATGTAAACCACTTATATTGACAGAATTAAAAACAAAAGATAGAGAGAATGTTCGTGGAATGTGCAATTTAAAAAGAAGAATAGCTACTTGTAAAAAAAAGGTTTAATAGAAAACAAACAGTTCAACGGAAAAATCTCTTGTAATAAACTAGAAGGCTAGGAAGATTAGGAATATGAAAACTCTTTATTACATAAAATAGGAAGTGTAGGACTCGATTTTGATAAGCCCGACTGTCAACACACATGAGTAATTATAACTGAGGCAATAAGGTAAATCATTTAAATATCATGTTTGATACAGTCATCTTCAAAAGTCACTGAACATTTTAGTACAGTCAAGGTCATAAATATATGTACAATCATCATAAATATTCGATAGGTAGAACAATATTTTCGATCTTACAGTCCGATCGAAACGCATTTCTGAGAACACGATATCTAGGAAATAAAATAAAACAAAAAATAAATAAATTATGTTATAGACGTAAGTAGATATTAATAATTGAATTCAGTCATTTTATTATCAAATATTTCAGTGGGTATGAATTAGAGCTATAGCATCGATCTACAAGTAACACCCTGAAAAAACCTTGAACCGCGAAAAAGTAAAACTATTAAATTGAAAATTTATAAAACTGACTTCTACAATCCTGAATAAAGCCACCACCAGTCCTTGGAGTGTAACTTATCCATTAAAGAAAATAATTTGTAAAATTTATTCATAAATGTCGTGAAACACAATTGAATTGCGAACCTCCTCTTTTTGAAGTCGGTTAAAATCTAAAATAGTAAAATAGTGTAAGAAGCGAGAGGCTGGCATAAACAAATGACATGTCAATTATGTCATGACCAAAATGAAAGAGACAAATGTATTAAATGACAGTGCTGTTCTTTTTTCGGTGATTGTCATCAGTCTAAATTCGAAAATTGGTTCGGTCATGATCAACAAATCTGTTTTAGACGATACTACGTCCAGCAACTTTTGGAAGTCTACTATCCAGCCACTTTTGGAAATTTACTGTCCAGCAACTTTTGGAAGTTTACTGTCCAGCCACTTTTGAAGCCTACTGTTCAGCCACTTTTGAAAATATAATGTCCGGCCACTTTTGGAAATATACTGTATAGCTACTTATGGAAATTTATAATATAAATGGAATTTTGTTTGTAACTATGTTCAGTAATTTATGTACAATTCATGTGTCTAGTGTCTTTTGTAACGTTATTTTGTTCGGTAAGTTTCGTTGCTGACTGTACCATAACTTTCGCTATCTTAAAATAAGAAAAAAAAAACGCGAAATTATTTAGTTGAAGTCTTTTGTCGTTTTGTCTACTATGGTCCCGTGAAATACCGTCAACGCTGCCTCGATGCCACGGTTCTACTCGCTAAATAAGTCATAAAAACAGGAACGCCCTTACTTGCTTGCAATCTAAATGCTCGAATAAGCATCGTCAGGATCATGACTAGAAATACAGAACTACGCAGACCGTTCGCAGCCTCAAATCGAATTCAAATAAATTCATGAAACTCTTTGGAAAATTATATACAAAATTAGGAACATTGCTTTCGCTCGTCTGCCATCCTTAAACGTAAAAAAAGAAGAAAATGGCGTTGGTAAAATAAATTATTATAAATACACTAGCAGCCGCTCGTGGTTTCACTCGCGTGGTTCCCGTTATCGTAAGAATATCGGGATAAAAGTATCCTATGTTTATAACCAGGCTATCTACTATCTGTGTACCAAATTTCATCCAAATCCGTTCAATAGTTTCGGAGCCTATTCATTCATTCATAACAAACAAACAAGCCAACAATCAAATCTTTCCTCTTTATAATATTAGTAAAGATATAAATATACACACCCTCTCCACACACACTCACACACACTCAGTTCACACACCATGAGAGGACATACTCCACACATAACTTTTTGGCAGATTTAAAAATATATTATTATTTTACTTTTTATTTTTTTAAGGTTGAAATGCTATGTCTACTTCTATATTTTTGTATCCAAAAAAGAGCGCTGCATCTGAGATACAATGTAAACTAGTTCAAGTGCAGATGTCAATTTCTAGATCTAAAATGTACTTAAGAAAATTGATCTATATTTTTGTAAGAAAAAGGTGTCAATAAATAAATTATTATTATTATTATTATATTATACATAAACCATCCTCATAAGCCATTTTTAATGTCTTTACTGCTGGAGCCCTGGCCTTCCTTGTATGGATAAGGGGAGTGGGTCATGACCCACCACGCGGGCTTAATGCAGATTGGTGGGTTTTAACGATTGCAAATAAGTGCCTTTCGAAAAACCGAGGAGTTCGAGATAATTACATTTTTGCTCATCCATCCTGTAATGTGAACGACCATTGTAACAGTTGCTTGCAGTTGACGATCGCACAGGCCGCGAGCGCGAACCATGGCGCTACCGAGCTTCGAAATAATAATAAAGAACGATAATTAGTAATGGGAAAAAATTGAATTATACCTACCCTTGAATTATGTCCAATATCATATTAAATAAATAGTATCTGCGTCGTTGGTTCGTCCAAGGAAACCTCTAACTCAGGGTTTTCAAGTAACAACGTAAGTGAAGCTAGAAAAATTACCTTTAAGTATGTAAATCATGTGAAAAATATTTAAAAAAATATATCCTCTTTTCAAATACTTAGCAAAAAATTCATGTCTTACTTAAAAGGGAACAACAAAGGAGGTGGCTTAATTTTGTATGGGCGACTGCCCTAGCAATGTATTTACATTGAACCTAGTAATAATATAATGCTACATAGCGGAATTTCAGTATTTCGTATGAAACAAGTTTCAAGAATTTTGAATTAGTTAAAATCTTGATAATAAAATCATAAATCTTCTTTCTTAATTAATGGCCTGCTCGCGATAAAATTTGCAAATTTTGCCAATGTCAAGTAAATATATTTTGTAGTTCAGTATTTTGTATATATTTTCTCACTAGAGAAGAGAAAATAATGCCGTATGAACGTAGCTGTATCTAATAGGATGCTCATCACTTGTCAATTGTTTAGGGCCGGGTTTCTATATCTTACTAATGTATTGTTTTGGCTACGGACAGTTATGTTTTGACATATTATCAATATAAGAAATGTCAAAATTAAACTGTCCGTAGCCAAAACAATCCGTTAGTACGTAGGTCAACCAAACTTATTACTTGTTTTGTGTTTTCGGTAATCTGTTATGAACAAACAAAATGAAGAATATCATAGGTTTTTGATAATTTATAAAAATAAATTCTTTAATATTATTTGTTTCAGTTTACACAAATATAAAATAAAAGAAGGTTTGTTGCCCACTGATTTCGTAATACGGACATTGTTATTGTCAAACAAAAGCATCAAAACCAACTTGAAATCTTTTAATAAATTGATTATTTCATGAAAGTGATATATGAATATTGAACTTGAAATAATTCAAACATGAACATTTTAATGTTACGCCCTAGTAAGACATTAATATACATTTTAAGGGCAATTTCGTAGCCATGTCATCAGTTTTAAAATAATAAATTGTAAATATAAAATTCAGAGCAAAAATGGCTTTGCGTTGTGAATTTGGTATTTGAATATTTTAAATGATGTCGAACATTAATTACAAGTTATAACACATAATTACAACCGAACAGTTTTGAACAAGGAGTTTGGTCCTCAGCCATTTTATTTAATGTCCCCGCTGCTTAAGGGCGCGCTCTAGGCCAAAAGCAAAAGCCTGTTTGGCGCAGGGGTACTATCCCCGCCTTCTGCGCCAGAGGTCCCGGGTTCGATCCCCGGACAAGACAAATATTTGTGTGCATGAACATGTCTATTTGTCTTGGTCTGGGTGTTTAATATGTATATTAAGTATGTATTTATAAAAAAAAAAGTATATAAGTATGTTTATCCATTATCTTGTAACCATAACACAAGTTCTTCATGATACTTAACGTGGGCTAGATAATTGGTGTGATTGTATGGAAATATTTATTTATTTATTTATATAGTTAGTTAAAAGGGCGGAGAGTAAGAAAGGCTACTTTTTATCCCGATATTCTAGCTAGTAACTAAATAAAGAAGCTTGCTATTGGTTAATATCATATAGGTAGAGGTACGGAATTTTGTGGTTTAAGACATTTATTCTCATAAGAATTAATACATTCACTTACAATGGGAAATACATTTTAATATTTAATTTGAGTATTTTCTGCGAAATAAACAATACCTGTAGTTGATTTTAATGTGATTAGTTTTACGCGCCGTTCAAAGTAAAGCAGATCTTATCATTCTTTGCTAAAGCAGCATTACAGAGCGACTACTAGTCGATAGTTTACTATAATCAATTACTAACATCTTCTTTTCCAGCGAAGGAGTTAGATGCAGCAATGACTACGCAATGCGATGCCAATTCATCGAAGTACTAAATGTATTAAAAAACTAGCAGCTGGTAGCAGCATTCTATGATATTCATAAACTCCCAGTCCAGCGTAGGAAGAGGGATTATTAAAATAAACCTAATAAAAAAATATTTATCTCGCATTCTCGTAGTCGTCTCACTTCCTGCGAACTTCTAAAACTAAGACGCTATATCGAAAAAGTACGTACTTTTTGGTATAAAACTAAAAGACGGTTTGAGATGTTACAAATCTGGTAATAAGATATATATTTCTTCATACGTTTACCTAGATATGTATATTTTTAGAAACAAGATTTTATCATTTTGCCTCGATCTTTTTCTTTCCGATAAAAATACGTTGTTTCAAGACTATTCTCAATTGGAGACGCCATGGAGACTCGTTGGATATTATTTAGGATCGTATAGTTTCATTTACTCTTTTTTAGCTATAGTTATGTACTACGAAGTGATTTCGTGGTTTTTTCGCCTAATCTGCAAAATTCGTCTCGCTCTCGCGCGCATCCTTTTCTCATTACCATCTTGCTTCAGTCGTGTAGCCCCTTAAGCATAACTTTAGAATTTAAGAGTGGCAGATAATAGGAATTGGTTCAACGCCTAAAAATATAAACAAAGCACGTTTCATTTACAGCGTTCCAAGCTTTTAATAATAATAATGATAAATCAGTATGTATAGTTGAACTAATACAGTATTTAACACAAAGCTGCAGCATATGATGATGTTATAAAGTTTATGATTATGATAACTTTTTCGGAATCTTAAATTCATCTTAAAGTAATAAATGTCTACAATATCACGAACAATAAATAAAAACCTGCTGTCCGCTAAAACATTATACTGGCCATAAAACTCGGCTCGTCTCAGTTGAAATGTCAATGCTAGCTATTAGTGGTTTAGAATTTACACGAGAATGTATCATTTAGCTACAGAACAAAGTAAGAAATTTTAGACTTGTTAATTGAAATGAAATGAAAAAGAAAACTTTTTCACCTCACACGCTCACGCACATGAAAATGGGGGTTTGTCATTCAATTTCTGTGTGGAAAATCGCATTTTGCGGCCTAGCGTGGTTATAATTATTTTCTATGCAAGGCTGGAAAGTTGGTTATTAGCGGCGAGTTACCTCTACTGAAACCTAAGCAAGTAAAAGTTACAAGGATTTTAAATCTTGAGCGAAGCGAGGATTTCAAAGGTAGAAGACGCTAAAATCTTTTCTGTCGAGCGCAACACACAATTTTTCACCTCACAACAGCAAGGTACATTTTATAGCTGTTTCCGCAGTCAACTACCGGTAAAAAATTAAAATTAAAATTAATTACAAAGGGAGTATTATAGTTTATTCAACGTGATTTCAAGTAGGAATAAATATATTCTTACTTGAAATCACGTTGAATTAACTAACAGTAACAATAGTTACATAAAAATAACAATAAAAACGATTCGGTAAATGTTGACATTGACATGAGTTACAAGACAAAGACAATTTAAAAATAAAGGTTTATGTCAAGTTCCAAAATCCAATCATAGGTTGTGAAATCTCACCCATCGTAAATAGAAAATTCTTTTAACAAATAGTTTATTGTTATAATAATAACATTAATCTACTTGTCATTAGAATTTTCAATTTATTTTAAGATTCAAGGAACTAAAATAATATAATTTCATTTCGGACCGCAGAAAAAACCTTCAGTTTTAAATTGTCTTGCACCTACGAAACCGAATCGTTCTTATTGTTATTCTTTATGTCGGATTTTTTATTAAATAAAGTAATTTGACAGCTGCCAATGTCACTTTGTAAAAAATATCCTGCTTTAAACTGTTTTTCGTAACCTTAGCTACATTTTAATTCAGCATTATTTTTACAAAGTGACATTGACAACCTGTCAAATCACTCTACTGAATAAAAAATCCGACAATAAGTAACAGTTTATTCCTATTTTATATAACTTTGAAATAACGACAATACTCCCTATTTTATTATTTTTGTTATTTATATCATAAAATCAACAAGAATAAGGTATATTGAGATTAAACTAAGGCCTTAGAGGCCTCAGAGTGGCGAGACTCAAGTGGGAATGGGCCGGCCATATTGCCCGAAAACAAGAATCCTGGTGAAAACGACTTTGATGAAATAAAACGCAGCACTATCACCAACTATAATTTATTCTCACTTGTATGCACAATTACTTCTTTCACCTTAGGTCTACTCAACTCAACAACTCGAACGCAACTGACTGTTCGGTTTGGCGGCAGACAAGCTTGCTAGCTGTCCCCACTCTTCCCCTACCACCATTCCGAAAACAGTGGCGCCATTTTAAATTAAAAACGTACAGTGTTGCCAGAATGATGATAAATCTTTGCTTTTTAATTAGGTACTACATTTTTTTTTTATTTATATTATATGGAATACGACATTCGGCCATCCGACAGAGTGCGACCTCCTGGTGCACTCAATCGATCCGAAGAGTCAGTTGCTCTCTTATAATATAACTAAGCAAGTTTCACAGAAATCATCAACAATATATCGTTTTTATCTAAATTTAAATATTAATACGACATTCAACATTTTAAACACAGTAATGTAATAACAATCACAGCTACATTAATTTACATGGAATACGGTACAACATTATGCATTTAATTAATTACATGGTTAATCATAAAGTTAACAGAGAAATCATATTAGTTTTATTTTATTTTATAAATCTAAATATTTAATCATTTTACATAATACATTTTCATATTTGTTATAACTACAGTAGTAGTTTGTAGCAATAAGCCAATATTTGCAATTTTTTAAATATACACACAGGTTCATATATTTATACATTTTTATTTTTTTAGTTCAGATAAAGGAACATCATCATCGCTATTATTATCGGATTCTAAAGAACCAGACGTATTACTAGATTCATCAGGGTCTAAATTTTTCAAATTAATCCACGGTCTGATCCTGTCAGCCGCTACCACACTATCGAATTGCCTTTTGTTTCGACTATAACCAGGGATATCGGATATTTTATACCTATCATTGCCTAAATTCTGAATAATTCTAAATGGACCTATGAATTTTGATAGTAGTTTTGAACTATTTCCTTGATTATAAAAGTTAGTCCTAGTGATTTTTATAAGGTCCCCTTCTTTATAAACCGTAGAAGGGACCCTTCCAGAGTCATGTAACCGCTTTTGCTTTTCTTGACAGACAAGAATTTTTGAATTTACGTCTTTCCGAATAGCTTCTACACACTGGCTATTTTTGTCCAAGTTTATATCTAGTTTGTTAGACATTGCATCACGAAAATTCATACCAAATAGGGCCTCTGTAGCAGTTTTTTGAGTGGTAGCATTTATTGTATTATTTATGCCCCATTGAATTTTCCCTAAGCTTGTATCCCAGTCACACTCAGGTTTACCCTGGTTATGCTTAGCCATTGCGCTCAAAATTGTCTGATTAAAGCGTTCGGCTTGCCCGTTCGCTCTAGGACAAGCGACTGCATTTAATACATGCTTAATGCCATAATTAACACAAAACCTCTTAAACAAAGAAGATGTAAATGAAGTCCCGCGATCAGTTATTATTCGGGATGGCAATCCAAAGTCAAAGAAAACACTCTTAAGAGCCTTTATTGTTGTAGAAGTTTTTGTGTTTTTTACGGGCTTGACAAAAAGATATTTGGTAAATCCATCAACGATTGTGAGAACATAAGCATTACCATTTTTACTTTTGGTAAACGGGCCAAGGTGGTCTATGTGTACTGTATGGAACGGTATTTCGATCTTTTTTATAGGAAACAAATACCCAGACTTTTTATTACTCGTACTATCTTTGTTGTAAGCGCATTCAATACAGGATGAAACATATTTTTTAACAAAACGACGCATCTTTGGAAACCAAAACTGATTTTGGATCCTGTCGATTGTCTTTGTAATCCCTAGATGGCCGATATCATCGTGATTACACCTACATATTTGAAACCGGAACTACTAACAGTAATTTGTCGTTAACCTTGCGGTAAAGTTTATGGTCCTTGATCACGTAGTTTTTTTTTTATATCCTTAATTTTTTCACTATTTTCGGGCTTAAGAATTTTACTGATACGCGCTACGTCGGGATCAGTCATTTGTAAAGCAAACAGCCAGTGATTTTTTTCGATACTGTAAACGGTTGCGACAGAATCTTCTCCTAATTCAGAAAGGTTACTATTGCGACTCAAAGCGTCTACATGTGTCATCTGAGTGCCAGGCCTGTACTCTATACTAAACTGGAATTCACTGATTTGCAACCACCACCTAGCTATCCGCGGCACTAGATCTCGCTTAGTAAGGGTCGTCCGTAAAGCGATGCAGTCCGTGACAATTTTAAAATTAATTCCCAGCAGATAGACTCTAAATTTTTTTAGCGAACACACAATTGCGAGGGTCTCGAGCTCATAAGAATGCAAATGACGCTCTTCAGGCGTCGTCTGCCTGCTAAAGTAAGCAACTGGTTTAAGTAGACGTGGTTCCTTCTGCCACTGTAGTAATATTCCACCAATACCTAGCGCGCTTGCATCCGTGTGCAATTCCGTTTCTAATTTGGGGTCATAGAGAGATAAAACTGGACGCTCAATCAACTTATTTTTAAGACAGGTAAACGACTGCAACTCACTTTCGGACCATCGGAAGGCAACATCCTTTTTCAACAAATTAGTGAGAGGTCGGGCTATTTCGCCAAAATTTCTAACAAACCTGCGGAAATAACTGGCGAGGCCAAGAAATTGCCTAACTTCATGCACTGACCTGGGGGTCGGGAATTCCTTAACGGCTAAAATCTTTTGTTCATTTGGTCGTATACCATCGCTTGAAATTTCGTAACCGAGGTAATTAATGGTAACATCAAAAAATCTACACTTTTCTAGTCTAAGTGTAAGGCCATTTTCGCGTAATAGTTTTAAAACTTCCTCTAACCTTTTAAATCCTTCTTCTAATGATACCGATGGCACCAGAATATCGTCCAAGTAAGCTAGGGCAGATTCAAATCGCTTGGCACCTAATACCCTATTGATAAGTCGTTGAAATACAGCTGGAGCGTTAGCTAGGCCAAACGGCATTCTTTTAAACTCGTAGTGGCCGTCTGGTGTAACGAAGCCAGTGTAACGACGAGACTCTTTTGCCATGGGGATCTGATAGTACCCTGAAGCCAGGTCTAATGTACTAAAGTATCGATTACCACTCAAATTAGTCAGTTGGTCATCGATGAGTGGAAGGGGAAAGCAATCTTTAATTGTCTTACTATTTAGACCTCTATAATCTACACAAAGGCGTAAATCTCCATTTTTCTTACGTACCATTAATATGGGGCTCGCATAATCTGAATTTGATTCCTGAATTATATCATTTTGAATCAATTCATCAATTATGCTACGGACTTGTTCCCTTTCCGAATAAGAGAGCCTATACGGACGATATACTACTGGCTTGTCATCAGCTAACTCAATGGACATCTGAACATCTCTTGCGCAACCTATTTCGTCAATATTTTGCGCAAAACAATCGCGATAAGACTGTAATAGCTTGTACAATCGATCTAAAGTATCCTCACTGACATCCGAACCTACTTTTATTTCAGACTTTGCAAGAGGATCTAGAGATGTGATATCTTGAGTTATTCTTTTTACCTCTAACTCATTAGACTTTACCAAAGGGGAAGCCCTCGCTATTGTAGTACCACTGCTTAGCAATATTGGCACCTTCGCCAGGTTACTCAGAATAATGTCTCCCTTACCATTATTTATGCTATAAACGCCCTGAAGCAAGTGATATTCTTTACCAGACTCATTACAACTGTAACCCTCGACAAATACATCCCCAGAGAAAAATGGGTCTTCTGTAGAAACATTAACTAATTCGGTCTTACTTAAGTATATGGGAAGAGGCAATATTAGTTTTAAGCATTGGTTGTGTTTCTGATATTCTATGTCTGGGATTCTATAAAATACAAGCTTTTTGCTATCCTTCATAACTCCAACGCCTGGAAGTTCCGTAAAGTCTTGACCGACTAGTAATGAGGTTTGAAGAAACTCATCTCCAACAACAAGAACTTCTATGTTTGACTCTACATCATCAATTTTTAAAGAAACCAAACTTTTATACTTGGGATTGACTATAGAATTACCGAATCCCTTAATTGCTGGTAATTTATGAAGGTTTTTAGTTAATTTTAAATTGTCTGCATCTGACTCTCGCATTAAACTGCATTCGCTGCCAAAATCCAGGAAAGCTACATAATCAACAGTATTAACTGTTGCTTTTTTAAAAAACTTATCGTTATTATTATTAGTAGTAGAAATCACAAGAGTTTTTCTCTCCTCATTACTAGTAGTCTTACGCTGGTTTAATTCTAGTACTGGTAACTTGCAATCAGCGTTATTATGTCCCACTCTGCGACACTTTTGACATTTGACTATTGGTTTAGGGCACTTATCGTATACATGGCCTTCCGTTCTACAGTTAAAACAAGAAATTTTTCCTGAACCTGAAGGAGTATAATTATTTATTATGCGTCTATTCTGCGGTGTTTCGCGATATTTAATGAACTTAGTATCAGGAGGTTTTTGTGAATTTAGAAAACCTAACAAATCTTCCGGCTCTTTACAATCTAAGGCTTGCGCACCGTTTCTGATAGATTTATCCGTAATCCCGTGAATAATGCAATCTACTGCCCTTTTGCCCACAATATCGCACCTATTTACCAAGGCCAGCTTGTCATAAAAATACTCGCGTAAACTCTCGCTTACCCCCGTGGTACGTGAAAGCATGTCCTCAAGAAGCCTACCGTAGTTCTGTTCATTCGAAAAGGCCTTCCTGATCTTAGCTTGCCATTCAGCCCACGTATAAATAACTGACGGTAATGACTCGAACCATCTTTTTGCAAGTCCCGTGAGTTTTTGTAGTGCAAAATGAACAGTTTGTTTCTCGTCCCACTCATAAATGCCAGCACACTCGTTTACTTTATTTAACCAACTGTCTACACTCTGGGCCTTACTAGATGGGTCAAACTCTGGTATGACGTTATTTAATTGATTGTTGTTAAACTTATACGATTTATCCTTGTCTTTTTGGAGAGAAGTGAAAAGATTGATAAAGTCATCTGCTGTAAACTGTTTGCGACTATTTTCGGGGTCATCAGTCGGCTGATTAGCTGATGTATTTAAAGGTTGGACATCACTGACCTCTTCAACTATCCACGGAGTAGACGACAGCTCACGGATCCTCCGGACGATGCGGCGTTTGCAGCGAGGCATCGGAGTAGGTGAACTCCTTCTCTTCTTTGGCCGCAGTCTCCTGTCATCATCGACTTGTCTGTGTTCCATGACCTCGAAAGCATCAGAAAAATAAATCATATTAGTGCTTTGTGTGTTATTTATAATCTTAGGGTGATAGTGTATCCTTGAAGAACATTATGACCTATATGCATCCACTAGTCTATAACTTAGAACATTGCGGCTTATTCAATAGTCTATAAAATTAAAGTAATCTCAAATATACACGGAGAACCTACTTTGAGTATAAGAGTGCATTTTATTATGTTTTAACGACACACATTGCTGAATAACTAAATATGGTACATATGAGTACCAAGCTAAGCTTAATTATCATGCCAAACACGGTTTTATTTATTAGCGACTCATATGGCCGATCAGCCAAGAGTAGCTCACATGGCTAGTTGGTTATAGACACACATGGTCTATTACTAAAACGACTCACATGGCCGATTTACTTAGTGTAGCTCACATGGCTAGTTGGTTGTAGACACACATGGTCTAATTCTAATACGACTCACATGGTCGAATTACTAGCTCACATGGCTACCTCACAAATCTAGTGCTAAGTTGGCTGCAAACACACATGGTTTTACCATTTAAGCAAAACTATCTAATAATCGATCAGTAAGATTGTTACCACTAATCGGTTTATCGTCCATTGAACAAGTACAAAAAAAAATCATTTGTAAAATATTCAAAGTTAACAGATTGAACGTCTTATAAGATTTAAAATTGGATATCTGACTTATATTTATTGTTCCCTTTCATAAGCACTCTTATAAATCATGTTAATTTAACATTTTGCTATAATATAAGCGTATAACAGCTATCAAAGTCCAAATTTAATGAAAAATCTGTACGTCAAATTATCTTACAATACAGTTAATAAATCAAATGTGCAGTTCATTGATCGTATATCATTTGCAGTAGAATATCATATTATCATCAAGACTGCTATCAAAGAGTAGTCTTGATCAAAAATTTTCATACGATAATAACACTTTTCACGTCAGAAATACAGACAAAACGTGATAACTTTTTTAAAGGGAACAGTCTATCGTCTTATTTACTGCTGCTTGTAGAGTAAAATAAAATGGGCATACCTGTATGTAAGACTTCCTTGTGGGTAGAACGTTCCCGCTTCTGAGATTTGATGAAATAAAACGCAGCACTATCACCAACTATAATTTATTCTCACTTGTATGCACAATTACTTCTTTCACCTTAGGTCTACTCAACTCAACAACTCGAACGCAACTGACTGTTCGGTTTGGCGGCAGACAAGCTTGCTAGCTGTCCCCACTCTTCCCCTACCACCATTCCGAAAACAGTGGCGCCATTTTAAATTAAAAACGTACAGTGTTGCCAGAATGATGATAAATCTTTGCTTTTTAATTAGGTACTACATTTTTTTTTTATTTATATTATATGGAATACGACACGACTCCTAGACTGAGGCCGTGGGACCAAAAACAACCAAGAGGGAGGCCACTAATGCGATGGAAGGATGACATCAAAAAGGTGGCGGGCAGCAATTGGACTCTAACTGCCCAAAACAGAGAAAGATGGAAGTATTTGAAGGAGGCCTACACCAAATCATTGGTTGACGTCGGCTGAAGAAGAATATGAAGAGATTAAACTATTTGTTAAAAGAATTATTTACCGAAAGTTGACCGCTGAAACAACCTAAACATTTTCCTCCATTTGTGATGTGAAAAATTGGTTTCGCTCGACAGAAAAGTTTTTGGCGTTTCGTACTTTTGAAACCCTCGACACACTCAGGATTCAAACAACTCGCTACGCGCGTGGTTCAATCCTAGAATTCTTGCTTGCTTAGATTTCAATAGAGGTACCCAAAAACCACCAAATCACAGTTTCCAGCCTTTCATTGTTAAGTTTGCGGTGAGTTACCTCTATTGAAACCTAAGCAAGCGAAGGATTCTAGGATTCCTGCCCAGTTAAAACTCTAAACAAAAAAAACGCTTTTCGGTTAAAAACGCATATCCGAAAAGCGTTTTTTTTCGAAGGTTCAAAATCACCTGCAATTTAACTTTACAGCTATTATTTTTTGGGTCAGTAAAACGAATCTAAGATAAACTTTGTAGGTACAGACCGACAAGTGCACTATAAAGTGCTACATATAAGGAAATATTATCTTCCTAATGTACGTGGACGTATATACCGTAGGTAGCCCTTAGTAAAAAACGTAATAAATCCTGTAAATATATATGACACCGTCTTTTTGCAAGAACCGATTGTTTGTAAATATTCGAGTGTATTTATAAACTGACGAGTTATTGTGAACAGACCGTACGATACGCAATAAAAGTGATAATTTTTTATTCATCTTTGTCTGGCGGTCAGTTTATAAACAGGCGGTTTCAGCAGCATTTAAATGTGATCAAATGCTCCAATCGTGGCACGGTGTACAATTACCCGTAGGTTACCCTATACACGTTATTGTTCGCGGCCATCTCACTGGCCATGCATTAGTGTATTTAATTTTGGTTCATCAACAAATTCAGAGTTATTTAACAATTCAGAGTTATTTGGTCATTTATTTCTTCGCCCGCAGACTCCGTTTCGCTCATTTTTAATTAATTTCACTTTGTGTGTTGAACAAACCGAAAAAAAACAGGTATTTTGCTCTAAAAACACTCCCGAGCACACTTTTACGATGTTACGTATTTCAACCAATCGGCGCGAAGCATGCTTTTCGTGACACGCATACAAGGAAGAGATACTGTTTAGTTATAATTAATAGAAAAATCATCCGTTATATTGCAAATTCAATTGTCCGTTTACAATAATTCGACGGTTTATAAATACCCTCGATTATCTACAAACAATCGGTTCTTGCAAAAAGTCGATGACAAATACACTCAATAGCTATTAATATTTTAAAACAAATTATAACTTACACCCGATTTAAATTCGCGCGAATGTTTTGTGCCTCTGACCACATTGCAGAAAAACTCCGCGCGGATTCTCGCAAGGCTTTTTTTTTTTTTTTTTCATTTATTTAAGGACAGCCAACAAGGTAACCACTAATATACATGGATAAGATACAATATCAGCGTAATCTAGGAATAGTGTCACCTTAATTAAAGGCTACCACGGCATGCGAAATACAGTCTGCTAGAAACTTATAAATATATATATATATATATATATATATATATATATATATATGTATTTACTTTTATTTATACACAATGCAATCCTGTGGGTAAAGGAAAAATTGTAATAGTAAAAGATTTAATAAAAATTCTGATTCGAAGATCTACTTGCAAGGTTTTTTTTACTGATACAATCTTTCCCAAACTTATATAAACACACAAAAAATAACAACAATATAAATGTTAAAATATAAATATAAAAATATAAATGTAAATGTAAAATTATTAAATTACAGCACTTTTAGAAGTTCTGCTCTGAACCTAGGAAACTTAAAATGAAAGACATCTAGGTGAAACTTTTTATCCAAGCTATTCTGACAATGGAGAATTCTATTTAATGGCGAAAATTTGCCCAAGTTGCTTTTACTTTGCCTAAGACCAAATAGCGAGAATTTACCAGGACGGGGTAATCTGCGAGGACAATTAAAAGTGATTTTAGATATTAATTGTGGGCAATCATAAGTACCGTTTAAAAGCTTGTTTAAAAATATTTGATCTAAAAATTGCCGTCTGAATTTGAGGGACTTTATGTTAAATTTATTTAATCGGTCATAATAAGATTTGAATTTTTTGCAAAGCTTGGACTGATATGTTAGGTGGTACAAAAACCTTTTTTGCACACGTTCAATTCTAGACTCATGTACTTGATAGTGCGGTGCCCAAACAACACTGCAATATTCGAGTTTAGACCTAACCAACGCATTAAACAACGTTATTTTAGTACATGCATTTTTAAAACCCTTACTGCATCGTATAACGAAGCCCAGCAACTTAAGAGCACTTGATATCATTTTGTCGAGATGTGCATTGAAATTAAGCTTTTTATCGAGAATGACGCCTAAATCGCGTATTGAATCCACCTCGTTAAGCTCATGCCCTTCGATAAAGTATTGATTTTTGAATATTTTGACATTCCTGGTAAACGCTATATAATGGCATTTATCAGTATTAAGGGTCAGACGGTTTTGACGACACCAGAGGGCAAGGCGGTTTAAATCCTCCTGAAGAAGATGAGAGTCATCAATGCAAGAAATACTTTTCAAAATTTTTAAGTCATCAGCATATAGGTAAATGTTTGAGTGCTTAAAACATAACGAGATGTCATTAATAAAAAGGTTGAAAAATATTGGGCCAATGTGAGACCCTTGTGGCACGCCCGAGGGGGTAAGAAAGGGTCTGGAACAGTAACCATCTATAACCACCTTTCCCGTACGAGCTGCAAGATAAGACGCGCACCACCTAAGAAGGCCGCCAGATATTCCATAGTAAGCTAGTTTACCAAGTAGTAAGTGGTGGTCCACCCTGTCGAACGCCTTGCTAAAATCATAAATAACATCCGCCTGTATGCGGGAATCTACAAGCTCAATAACATCAGACGTAAAAGATACCAAGTTGGTTGCAGTTGACCTAGCCCTCGTAAAACCATGCTGTTGATGAATCAAAAATTGTTTGAAGTGCCAGATCAACAGCGCACATACCAGTGACTCAAATAGCTTACCAAATACAGATAGAAGAGAAATCGGTCTGTAATTTTCAACACATGCCGAATCTCCACCCTTAAAAATAGGTACCACCAACGCCTCTTTCCATGCAGACGGGAAAGTTCCGAGATGCAAGGATCTATTAAAGATGCTGGTCAGAGGAAAAGAGAGAACTTTAGCACAGTTACGAGCGAATAATGCCGGTATGCCATCAGCTCCAGCTCCTTTAGCAATATCAAGCCTTTCTAATGCTTGGAGAACTTCCCCCTGGGTAAAAGATATTTTTGAAAGGGTAAGAGAATCTGCGTACCGTGGAAACTTTCCAGAAGCCTCGCCCTCGCCATCAGGCGCAGGTATATTATATGTGTACACTGAGGAAAGGTAATCAGCCATCAATTGGCAAATTTCTGGGCCTGTAGAAGCCGATGAACTAGTACCTAAATGCATAGTAGAAGGATAATTACTGCTATTTTTACGCTTTTGTTTTATGTAAGAGAAGAAATATTTTGGATTAGATTTTATTACGGATTCGACATGCGATACATATTTATTGTAACATTGAGCGGATAACATAATACACCTTTTTTTCAAAGAGACAAATGTTATGTGATCTAACGGATTATTGTACTTGTTAAATCGAACGCGATATTTATTCTTTTCACGTAATAACGTTTTAAATCATGTGTGTACCAAGCCGGAAACTTATCTGATCTAGGATTATTCTTTGGTACGAATTTCTCTATAGCCGACCTAATGACTTCATAGAACTTGGACACCCAATCATCCACAGAAAGGTCTGGTAAAAAAAGCTTCATCCCAGTCTACAGTACTCAAATAAGTACAAATTTGTGAGTAATTTGCCTTGTGGTAATTAAATTTTTCTTGGCTAATATTTTTTGTTAAGTAGCTAGAACTATCAGGTAAAGATACACAGAAATCTATCGGAGGGTGATGCAAGTCGACATTTACTAAAGGAAACCTAGTGTTATTTAAATTATCAATAACTTGGTTAGACAGAACCAAATCGAGTGTCCGTTTGTTCTTATTTAGAACATGATTAAACTGATTAAGGTTATTCAAGTCAACAAAATCCAGATTTTTTTTTGATAACATATTATTTGCGACAGAGGTACCACTCAGTGGAAGATTTATTGTTCCATTCCAGTCTATATCATGCAAATTAAAGTCGCCAACTAACACTACATTATTAACAGTTTCTAGTACCCTATTACAATTTGCCATAAAGTGTTCCAGGACAGAGGTTTGCAACGGAGAAGGGAGATAAACACCACATAGAACGATCTTTTCTAATTTATTTTTAATTTTAACAGTAATTTCTACCCACAAATCCTCACATTTACTTTCGTACTTTATTACTCTGACAGATGATAATCTCTTAGAAACCGCAATCAACACACCGCCTCCTCCTTTTGTGGGACAGAAACCGCTAGACTCACGGTCCCGTCTGTATAAAACATAATGATCAGTTAGCAATTCATAATCGTAAACACTTAAATCTAACCAAGTTTCACACAGTATGATTATGTCATAATCACAACAGATGGAATTTTTAACAATGTTGTAACGGTTCTAAAAACCGCACACTCCTTAATCTTAATCTATTACTTACTTTCAACTAAATTAAATCAATAACCATTCACTTCACCATTCTAACTTGTTTGTTTACTTTATTTTGTTTTGATAAAACTTCACGATGGTAGTTAATTGACAAAATATTCCTGCGTACCCTCGATATTGCTAACTTCACGGCCGGGAGATTTCGTATTTCGGCCAAGTGAATTAGACTACAAAAATTAACTTATTTCTATTTAACTATTTATATATAGAAAAAATCTACATATTTTTCTATGTATATCTATTATGTTTTTGCATACTTTAATATTCCTTAATTCTTTGGCCATAGACAAAACACCGTGTGTCGATCGGACTTACAATCCTTATGTTGTCTATGCTAATGACTAAACATTATTCGCCTATAGAATTGGAGAATCATCTCCCACTTTATTTTTTTACTAAAGAACGTTCTAGAAAGAATTGAGTATATATTTCGCAACTCCAGCGAAATCTGCCTCTTTTTCTTCATACTACTTAAACTGTGAATTCGCGATCCCCGTACTAGGGTGAGTGTGTGTTTTAAATCTGATCGTTTTGCATTTTACTTTAATTTCTTTTAATCACAGTTATTTCTTTTCGTAATATATTTAGTTTAAACCTCGTAATAATTAAGTGTTTTAATTATTCGATACGTTTTTCTTGTAATTTCTATAAAATATTCCATACAATATTTTTACATAGTGGGTAGTTAAATACTCCAATGCAAAACGATTATTCCTTTTTAATTCTTGTAATTTACAGTATATGTAATTGTATTCAAAGGGAAACGTAATACTATATATTACGTAGAACCAATACAATTCACATTTTATTGTTATTTTTTTTTAATAATTCTTTGAGTGAGTTACTTTTTTAGACCGCTAAGAAGGATGCGTTCCCTATATTAAAACCGCTATAAATAACTTTGATATTTACTTTAATATTTACTTCTTGAATTTCTTTGGTAGACTAAATACTGATTTGATTCCTATAAATAACTTTATCCTTACTAATAGGGTAAAGTACCCATGTACCAACCTCTTGTACATGCTTTTACTTTTTTACATAGCGGTTACTTTAACATTTTTTAAAATAGTTTTACATTGTACTTTTGAGACTATTCAATTGTAGCTGTCTGTCCCTTGCATCCTAACCTTAGACGGTCGACTTGTACGAACAGCTTTTGACTCGTTCTTAAAAACATTCCAGGGTCGTATCCACGGGCAGCTGCAGCATACACCTGCTTCGTGGCCTTCAACCACCTCGGCACCTACCTGCCGAGCGCTCGCCTGTTCCGGCCTACCCCGGAGCAACTCCACTCCGTGTCTACGTGCGCATCACCACACCGAGCCCACCCTCCGTGCTTCCGAGGCTGAACATACCGCTCCGCTGCAAACGTAGTCCGTGACACTGGACCTTCGCTTCTGCCTCCTCTAGGCAGTTCTAAAGCTAAGTCCCCATTCTTACCCTTGCGAGAACCACCAATCGAAGATTCCCAGGAACCCACACCCGAGCTTGTAACATCTTTTATTTTATAATTATACTTGTTAACCACTTATAGTGTTTCTTTTCTATCTTTTCTGCACACCGGTCGTGCTTAACACGATCGGAGCGTGTCAATGTATTTGTCTTCGTGCGAAGGCCTCTAACGTTTTGAAAATATACACTTAATTTCGAAACGAATTTTAAACAACAAAAATATGAAACTCAAAGTGCACAAAAAAATATTACAATAATTAAGTAAGTCTATCCAACGTATCTTCATTACGTACGAAAACAACTTCCGATTCTTCAGTTTTGCGGACGTAAATACGGCCACCGCGGGTCCAGATAAACTTGTATTTTAGATGTTTTGCCTTAATCCGAGTTGCAGCGTGGAGCGCCTTATTTTCTGGCGACAAGTTTTCTGTGAGAAATATTGGCTCCTTTTTTTCCATAGCTATACCAAGGTGGCTGGTATTAAGTTTATCATCTGAATGTTGCTTGTTGAACTGTATAACAGAAGCGAAAAAGATATCTCTAATTCGTGGCGTGACAAACTTAACCAGAATACTTCTGGGGGGCTTGGAATTCGGGTTCCTTTTCGCAATGCGTGAGCAGTAGGCAATTTCATTTTCATTAATTCTTGCATTCGTAATGGAACCAATTTGTTGTATTATTTTCACCACATTTTCAGATTTCGACTCGGGAACACACTGGATTTCTAAATTAGTGGCTCTGGAAAGCTGATCCATTTGACACAAACGAGTCGAGAGAGATGATAACTCCGAGCGCAAGGCTTCGTTTTCTTTTTTCAATTAAACGCATTGATCGACCTGATTATTATTAATTTGTATGTTATAATTTAATTCATCAAAACGGTCACTGAGAAAATTTAAAGACTATTTTATTAAATTTGAAGAATTTTTTATTTAGGCATTTTATATAGAAAACCTTTTTAACCCCTATGGTTAGCGGTGTTAAAGGGCAAACCCAGTATTGCGCTTTTTACGCCGTAATAAAAGGCAATTTAATATTTTTTCATGTCTCATATTCTGAAAGTAACTCATAACTTGCCTAAAATGCGTGTTGAAAGTGATATGTGGCGGCCCTAGGGCTGTAATAAATTTTAAATAAGAATAGGGGGTGTCATGTCAAATCGATATCTGTAATCTCTTTGGACTTTTATTTACCAAAGGTATGTAGGCAAAGGCACAGAAGCCTATACAGCTTATTTTGCTACATTATAAAATAATTTTGTAACATTTTTCTTATTAAATATTTTTTTAGAATATTCTGTTTGTTTTTACTTTCCTCATATTCAAAATGAAAAGTAGAGTGTTTACTTCGGGTGTATGGACTCATAACAGTCTCGAACTATCGGCGCCCTCACTTCGTTCGCGCGCCAAAACACTCGACTGTTATGGGTGTCATACAACCCTTGGTAAACAATCTACTATTATTCTGTTGTTCATTACGTGCGTCGCGACTGAGAATTGGTAGAAACTAACAAAAATCGCAACCCCGAGGAATTTTATTCGCCGTGCGTGTTGGGTTAGATTCAGTATGCTGATTTCTTATCGCCCGAAAGAAATTCGCGTGATTTCGCGATGCGTGTTGAGCCTAACATTAGAATTCAGCGGTGTAGGACACACGCACTGCTTGAAAAGCAGCGGTTTTCGTAGTGCAAGATTAAAGCGGGACGTGCTGTTGACCGTACATACAAGTCCCAGTGTAGTAGATTTATTAATTTTATGGCAAACAAGCAACCTGTCTAGGCCTTGCATGAGTGCCTTCTTCTTTCTTCTTCTTTAGCCGTCGTCAACCAATGATTTGGTATAGGCCTCCTTCAAATACTTCAATCTTTCTCTGTTTTGGGCAGTTAGAGTCCAGTTACTGCCCGTCACCTTTTTGATGTCATCCTTCCATCGCATTTGTGGCCTGCCTCGTGGTCGTTTTTAGTCCCACGGTCTCCAGTCTATATGCATGAGTGCCTATTTTTCCCAAAATATCAACATTAAATCCAGATTTGAATGAACCTGTCTATTTGTCTTGGTCTGGGTGTATAATATGTATAATAGGTATGTATTTCCAAAAAATATGTAAGTAAGTATAATAATGTAAGTATGTTTATCAGTTATCTATATAGTATACATAACACAAGTTTCTCATGAAACTTAACGTGGGCTAGATGATTGGTGTGATTGTATAGAAATATTTATTTATTTATATTTGGTAGTCCTAGTTATGAAAACTCAAATAAGGACAAAGTCTTTCATCGTTAACCAAGTCTATCGTACAGGTTAGACAAAAAATTTGTTTTTTTTTTCTTTAAAATTTCACTGAAATTTTATGACCTACACTGAAAAAGTAACCATTTAAATAAACTGAAAAAACATTGATCTTAACGGCTTTGTCGCATACCATTAGACCCAAAGGATTAAATTTATTGAGATATTTATACAAATACCTATGCCTATCAAATTTCCTTTAAGTATTGAACCAGTGAATCTTTTATGAAATAATGTTTTTCACCATTATATGTAATTCTAAGCACATTTTTATTTAATTTGTAAGTTGTGGTGTAAAATGTATGCAGACCTAATAAAATAAATAAATAAATGAAAATAATTACTAAACCTAACAATTACGGACACAAAAAAATATGGTGGAGAAGATCACAAATGGTCTTAAATATATCCGCAAATTGTTTTTTATTGCTATAAAGATAATTTATGTAAAACATCTGTTACTTTGTAAACCACATCAAGCACACCTACTTACTTATCTGATGATGCAAAACGACAACTATGTAAGTATCACTCAATGATATCCTTTAAGGTGCGATATCATAATCGTAATTAAGACTTGTACTTCGAAGATGACTCCTGCACAGCTCGTAAAATTTGCATGTTGATATGTTTTTATCTGAAAATTAACATGTATGAAGCAAATGTTTACTCCATAACATGCAATATTTATGATAAGCTTTTAAAAGTACATAGAAAATCCGGTGTGATTGATGATTTTGTCATTCGATTTTTGTGGGAGCGGCTTAAATTATGTATGTATGCGATCAAGATCATTATGGTAATCATTAAGTTTATAAAAACTGTTTTGTACATTGTTTGTTATAACAGATTTGGTTCAAATTGTAGGTAAAGATTTGTTTGTCTATGTTAATCAACTAGGTACTTATCTCAAATAATATGTATTACGGTTATATGGATATCTGCCGTGCAATGTGGTGACGGCCTAAGAATACAAGTGTCACCACTCCCTTACATGCCTTGTCGTAAGAGTCGACTAAGATGCTTCGACGCATTGAACACCTGTGGGAGAGAAGGACAACTTGAAACAAACCCTCTACCAACCCGTCTGGCCATCGTGGTAGCAATAGGCTAATAGCCTCCTACGAACGCCACAATAGGCCTGACCTAGGAGAGGCCTATCTCCAGCAGTGGACGTCCACAGGCTGATGATGGGTATCTGCCAGTTTTTCATTTAAAGTCATATCAAACATGGAGTCTCATATAAGTTTCATTAAGTGAATACAATAAATTAACAGAGCAATCAATAGTTTATTGGATAATATATTTAAGCTCGTTACCTCTGACACGAGTATTACATACTATTACATAAGTGCATCGCTGTGTTAGTGTGTTCTAGTATAAGAAGCAGAGTTTCATTGCCGCACACAATCGCACAGCTGAATATAGTGTAGCTGGTCTTCTAATACGTTTTATTGAAACTTAAGAGTTCATTCGACAATGGAAATTCGGATAAGTTTGGTAAGATTAGTTTGTATGAGTGCTTATAGAAAATCGAAAGGTTTGGACGCTCTAAATTATGTTTAAAACATTTTAAGAGCTTAAACAGCAACTAATAGTAAAATAGGTATAATAACAAAAATATTTGTAGAAATACAGTAATATTTGTAAATGATCCTCATAATTAAATTATCGTTTTAATTCAATTAATATCATGTCAACCATATACAAAAAGTATCATAATAATAATAAGTAAACGCTCCCCAAAATTAAGAATTAGTTTAAGCATCCGGCTCATCGTAAAAGGTTAACATTTGTGATTTTTGGGTGACGTGGCGTGATTTAGTATACCAACCTATACAAGAAATGTTGAATGATTTACATAATATAACTTCAAAGTAAAATTTGGCTTTGGAAGCGTCTCTGTGGCCTTGGGCACTGGTATCGTTTCGGTGTTGTTCTTGTTTTATATATTTATAATCATCGGTTCATCTTTAATACATAATAGATTTGGTTTAACACATAATTAATTAGTAAATAATCTGGTTTCTCAAACTTTAAGTGTCTTTAGTTCGATTGCTTTTTATTTCTATTTGAAAGGAGGAAATTTGCGTAGGCAGAATATTTTGACAAAAAAGGGAATTGCGGTCACGATATGCTTGGTAATTTCCCAAAACTCTAAAAATGGCTGTTTACTTTGATATACCAGAGGTTCCCTGAGAAAATCTTTGAGGTTTCACAAGACAAAATAAGAGAAAGAAAAAGAATTAAATAAAAAGTAAGCACCTGATTTAAATGGTAATCTTACTATGTTTCTTCGTCGATAAAAAAAACGAATTCGAAATACTTCCAAGTTATTAAAATTTAAAAATGTTTTCTTTCTATGTTACATGAAGCATGGTATTATTTTTTCACTTTTTTACGATATTACACTCCATTTTACATTACTTTTAATCTGTGGATTTTCTTAATATTGTATGTTCTGTGAGTAAAATTAAGTAAAATTTGAGAATTCGAAAGGTAGATATTCGTTGAGAATACCGAAGGATTATCTGGTAAATGATAAATATCACCGCAATATAAAAAGATCACTCGCAACTTTAATGAAACTTTAATTTAATTAACCAAGAAGAACACCTTTTTTAAATAGACGTCGGTGTTACAAACAACTTAATAATATAAATAATATTATTGATAAACATCACATGCGTTGATGTGCTTTACAGTTCAATCGATTTAAAATCGTGTGTGTACAAATATATTTTTAATAAAAATAAATACATTCAATCATACCAATTACTTAATTCATAATAATAACGCCAAGACGCAGAACCACTTAAGGCGCTAAGCGAATGAGCGGGACCGATTTTTCAGATTAGGCGAAAATAACCACGAAATCACTTCGTAGTAAATAACTATAGCGAATGTAAATACCACTCTCAATTAAAATTATTCGCAACATTAAGACCTTTCGTTTGGTGTAAAAACTAAATAAAAAGCTTGAGCCGATTTAGAGAAACTTTTCTATTTATGACTCAAATATATATATATATATATATATATATATATGTTGGGGATTTTTTTTTCTAAAAAGTGGTTAATGAAAATACAAATTCATTTAAAACTATTTATTAGATATGCGTTCGTCATTGATAATTTTGGTGTTCGAATTAAATTGACAGTTACTTGGATATTTTGTCTCAAACATGCAAATTTCACCCTTCTTAAAGCCGATCGGCGAACCCCGCAGACGACTGGATATAGCCTTAAGAACCCTAGTTTATTAGAAATAAGCAGTAGTATAACTGGGACATCAAAGTGAGTACATTAGAGTTAAACTAAACAATAAACCTTTAAACTCAATAATCAATCAAAATTTAGCACTTTTCACTGAAAGTGTCTTGCATACTTTTCTTTGAAGAAAAAAGTATACCTAATTAATTTTGAAGCTGATACATAATTCTGAATACAACATGAGATACTTAATTTTGAAATATAAAATGGGTACATATTATATGGATGCCCTTTCGGTCGCATAATGTTTTTGGATATAATGTCGTTTGGTCTATCAGTTTTGTCCTAAAGTCTTTTCGCATAATTATTGATAAGCAGAGTTTTATAAACACAGAATGATTTCATCGGCATAAATTCTTACTTACTCTAATTTCCTTTAACATAGTTTTAATAACTATAACATTAAAGGACATCCTTGTTAAATGTTGCAACAACAATTAAGAGTAAAAGTTTATATTTATCGTGTTTGGTAGGGTCCAGATCACGACCTGCCGTGGTGACCTTGCCGTGGTACTTGTATGTCCAATACTAGAGTACAATTTAGAGCCCAGAGGCGCAGAGATACCCAGAGAGGCGAAGAGAGCTAATCGCGGTGTCTGTGTTTTGGTGCAATGCCCGCAGCGCCGGAGACGTGTATTTCCTATTTGCATGTTTGCATGCTTGCTTGCTTGCATGTGCTTGCATGCTGGCTTTGCATGCTGGCTTTGCATACTTGCTTGCATTCTTGCTTGCATGCTTGCTTTGCATGCTTGCTGTGCATGCTTGCTTGCATACTTGCTTTGCATTTGCATGCATTGCATGCATACATTGTGTACTTGTTAACATTAAATATTTTCCATATATTTTATGATAAAGATTGATATGCCAATAAATGGAATGATTAGTAATCGTTATGGTGAAAATATTTATGCAAAAAAAAAATATAGGTATACTGAAATACCATTATTATTGTAATAATGGTATTTCAGTATACCTATATTATTAGGTTATGAGGAAAAAAAGGATGCGCTATCATTTATTAGGTATGTATGCACGTAATGCGAAATGATGAGTATGCTAAAAACAGCAGTTCTAAAATATGCCTTACTGATTTATGCAACCGAATATGGACCCATATTATATTTGCAAATCTGTCCATGTATACAAATCATTGCCCGTGTATACGAGGATGTCAATTGAGTACGTGTATGGCTACAAATGAGTTCTTATTCCTTTACTAGCTGGTGCCCGCGACTTCTTACGCTTGGACTTTTATGTAGGACTTAAATTTTTTTAATTTGACGTTAAAGATCGACCATTAAATCGCGGTACTTACTATCCGACCAAGACAAATAGGGGCATGTCAGGAATGCGGTTTTGCACTTTTGGCACCTGCAGCCCACTTTTATCACCGCAATTCTCCCATTATCTGATTATAATAGCGCTATTACCGCTTCTTAAAATATTGGCTTTTTACTTAGTTTTTGTAAATTTTTCTCAGCTGTCAGCTGTCATGCGCCTAATTGTTCTGGCCGGATAGTACAACAAAAAAATATTATTAAATGCCGTATGCCAAAGGAAATTTATTTTACTAATACAGCTGCTGTAAGGTGCTTAGAGTATTTCTTTATGAACTACATTGGTGGTTTTTCCGGTTTGAGCCAATATGAATACACCTCTACTGACCCGCGAAAAAGCAACATAGAGCTGGCCGTGGGAAAAACAATCAGACCTTTGTGTGACACCAGCGGATTTCAGCGTTTGTCACTGCTACTTATTTATAGTCATTGCAAAGCACGGGGTCACCCAGAGAACTGTGTGCGCTTGAACTCGAACGGAACATTGTTATTGATGAGCGGTATACGCAATATAAACTCAGTTTCACCGGCAGGACACCCAGTCAGGATCTAAGCTTCGATAATATTTCTTTGGAAAGCACTTACTTTAAGTCGGGTCCTGTTACATAATTTTGGCTTAGTAAAATTTCGCAAAAGCATTATTGGAACACCGACTTTAAGATTGATCTTGTGAGCAGTGAAACCACTCGCTGAAAGTGAATTTAAAAATTCAATTGGGAAATTTGTGGCGTCGTCCTAATCAACTACACTGTTCAAGCAAGTGTAAACCACTTCATCCGCAACAATTTCCGCTATTTTTTTTTCATTTATTGCATTTGCTTGGTAATTTTTGGGTGTTAGTAAGGCGCGTTCACATAACCAAGAATTTTCCTAACTTGAGATCCTCGAATATTGAGTGTATAAGTTCCTCTTCTGAGGCAACGACTTTTCTCAGTATTCGGGGAAGACTTACTTGACCATGATCTACAGGGAGGACCTTTTCTATTTTTTTATAATATGCTGAAAATTCTTGGGCATGTGAATGACCGCCAAGCTGCGCTTTCATATTGGGTGTCAATCCCAGCTTATGAGGCCTTATTCTGAGGCCTTATGGCCTTAGAATATTTTAAAGAGGCGTAAATCTCATCGGCTCTTTTCCCCCGACTTATAATAGGAAGGGTCTAAAATCTCCCGAGAAAAGGGACGTTACCCAAGGGTCTGTTATCTCAAAGTCTTCAGAGAGGAATGTTTTATATTTTTTGCACAATACTAAAGTTACCAAAAGACCACAAAGCACTAACATAATTGCTAACAAATGTTGAAAGCAGCGGAGGCTGTCACTGACACAGGCCTCCTTTCCAATCTCCTACATTGGGTTATAATACCCTTGATTTTAATTTCAACAGAAAATACCCATCACGTTAAACAACTTTTGCTAAGGAGTCATTTCCATATCTCTAATAATTTAGCTGGCCTATTAAGTACTTTCTGCCATTTCCATTTCCCTACATCAGGTTCAAAGATTTTTGATTTTTGTATGCCAACAGAAAATGCCCATCACGCTTAACAACTTTTGCTAAGGGGTCATTTCCATATCTCTAATAGTAGCTGGTCTATTATTTTTCTGGCATTTCCATTGCCCTAAATTGGGTTCAAATATTCTGAATTTTAATATGTCAACAGAATTTTTTTTTTATTAAAAAAAATATATAATTCTACAGTTTTATTAGATGTATAGATTTATGTTTAAATTAACTGCTTTGATATTTTTATTTTGATTATTTTTGTAGGTTTGTTGTCTCCGGTTCGCAGGCAATCTCACCTCACGTCGCGAAATAAAATATACCGCAAATAATCTTGTATCCAAAAAGTCTTCGTTTTGCTATATTAGTATCTTGCTCAAAAAATAAGTTAGCTTTCAAGAATTTGAACTTTGAACGCTCAACAATTTACAAGCAGTCATTAAAAGTTGTATAATTTATTATAGAACACTATAAATTGTATTTGAATATCTATAAAAATCTGTCTCGTAACTAAATACAAAAATAAAACAAAATTGCTACCAAAGGTATATTACAAGGTACTTGTCAGACATAGATATTCCACTGTTTTTTTCTACATCGGCCGTTCAAGCCCCAGAAATTCATTGTATTATAGTTTTTTTTATTTTTAGTTCTAAACGACGATGGTGAAATAAGCTCTTATTGTTGATATTTTTTTCAAAGTCAAAGTCAAGAGATAAAGCAAAGAAAAATTCTTTAACGTAAAATGAGGCGAAAGTTTCGACTAAAGTTCCGACAATATTCCTATTAACTTACTAATTAACGATTACAATTTAACCAGAACCTAGTGCTCAAAGTTTGTCTTAAGCCTGGCAGTATGTAATTGTTAGTTTGCTTTTGAAAACATAATTTTAGTAAGTTTCTTATAATTTTGTAACAGAAGATCATTTCAAAATATCAATGTTTTTCTTAAATCAATTGCAAAATATAAAATTAAAAGGTGATGTCATTTTGATCTGTAGAGGCTTGGCTTATCGCATCTTTCTTCCACAAATCTTACTTTGGTAATTAATTAAACGCCTTGAGGCGTCGTTCTGAACATTAATAAAAAAAGGTCGTTGTCACGTAGATTGAGAATCACTGGCGCGTGAGTATCGTCAAACAGCGTATTTATAATAGGATGACAGATAAGAATTACTAATATACAAAATTAGACAAAAAAGGTATAAAAAGGATGTTATCTTTTATATAGCACATTAAGGTTGTTGCGTGCTTGAATACAGCACTATGCGAGCTCTTCTGGTGAGTCAAACGTGAAAAGTGCTGAAAATAATCATTAGTATTATTATTAAGTGATAAACTCAAGTTATTGGATATTAAATGTATTGTTTAAAATAATGTGAACATAAATGTCACAATGAGTGAAGACGTTTGGATTAACTATTAAAATAACTGCGCAACTTATTAATTTTTTGCATTTTATATATTTTTTATTTGTTCGCAGGTCCTCTGCCTGTCCGTAACTGTCGCTTTGGCGGCTGAAACTGGAAGGTAAATAAGTGACATAAAATTAACTTAATCTTTGAAATAAGAAAACTATATATTGGTTTCCATTTTTTACAAAAATGATTGGTAAAAATATTTTTTCAATGTTTTTTTATTAACTGTATTATTTTTCTAAGTATATATATATTAATTGTATCTCAAACTGAGCTGGCAAGCTACTGAATCTGGGTAGTCCAATTTGAAAGAGCTGTCGCCCGGATGGTGAATGTTTGATGATGATGAAGGTGGAGACAACTTAGTTTTTAGTATAAATGTTTTTATCATCATTTCCAATTTAGTCACTATTTAGGTACTATATTACCTTTTGTCCACCAGGTACACTCCCTTCCAGTTCAACAGCCCCAAGCGGGTCAATGTAGTCCAGGCGACTGCGTCAGCGTCGACTGCTGGTCGATACGACCCTAGCAGATACGACCCGAGCCGCTACGACCCCAGCCGCTACAACCCTGGACGCTACAACGACAACTCCGGGCGCTACGTCCCTGACGAATCTGGCAAATACAAGTAAGATCCCCATTATGACCTCTTAATTCCAGGCTGATTTTTTTTAATAGCTATGAGTACATCTCTGTTCAAGCGACTGCGTCTATACCTTAGATTTACCTAATAATTATGTTTTAAAATTCACGTTCATATCTTTATACCAAAATTCATCAAAATTGGTTCATTGGTTTTGACATAGTTACTTTCGCATTATTTACAGTACCTAGTTTGCATTAATATCATGTAATAGTATTTAAATAAGAGTTAATTTTTCAGCGGTGACCGTGGAGACCGCGGTGGTGCTGGCGGGTTCTACACCGGCAGCAGCGACAAAGGGGGTCCCGGTGGGTTCTACTCCGGATCAAGCGACAGGGGCGCGCCCGGTGGTCCTGGGGGCCCAGGTGGTCCCGGCGGTGCTTACACTCCTGAGGCCAACGACGCTGGCAAATACAAGCCCGACAAGAACGCCGGCAGGTGAGAGACATGTTATTAAATATCATATTATGCATATAGTTACATCAGTCCCGCTAGCAAGAACCGCTATATCGCCCTATGAATGGTGTATGATGCTGCCTTGCTTACTAAAATGTGAGCGAGATAGTGACACGCTATCTATTTATACATTTGAAATATGTTAATTTACGTCAATTAAAAATAATTTGATACCAGTATACAAAGTAAATTTATATTTTTTTGATAGCGCTGGCAGCGGCAGTGGCGGAAGCAAAGTAAGCGGCAGCGGCTTCGGTTCAGCTTCTGGAAGCGCTTTCGGTTCAGCTTCTGGAAGCGCCTTCGGTGCTGGTTCCGGATTCGGCTCTGGCTCCGGCTCCGGCTCTGGATCCGTTAAGGTTTCCTCTGCAAGCAGTTTCAGCTCTTCTGGCAGCGCCGCCAGTGCCGCCGCCAAGCACGACGGTAGCTACGACTATAAATACGGCATCATCCGCCAAGAGAACGACGTCCTTCCCGATGGCTACCACTACTTGTACGAGACTGAGAACACGATCCTCGCCGAGGAAGCCGGCAAAGTAGAGAAGATCGACAACGAAAATGAGGGTATGAAGGTCAAGGGATTCTTCCAGTACATCGGCCCTGACGGCGTCACCTACAGAGTAGACTACATCGCTGATGAAAACGGCTTCCAACCCAGTGGTGCCCACATCCCCCAATAAACAGATGCTAGTCGCTACTTCCTGTACCTATAGGTATACCTTAAGACATAAGTAATCAACTACTTTATAAAAGAAATTTGATTTTTGTGCTCGAACCCCGAATAGTGTATTATTTTAATACATATAAAATAAAATCAGATCGAACTTTAATCACAATAATTAGTTCAATTTGATTCTGCGATTATCGTGTGCAATGGGATTATACTAGTGTAAATAATTATAATAAGTGCAAATTGTGTTTTATTAAAAAAAAACTTTTATACTCTACCTGCACCTGCATCTGTAGCACGTATTAAATATCAACAATTCTCAACTTGAAAGTAAGCTATTAATGCCCGGAGGAAACTAATGTTGTATGGAACTTCCCTTGTGTAATTATGATAACATTTAAATTTGGAACGCCAAAATGTCAACAAAAAGTATCAAAAATAGTTTCGAAAAAAAAACAAGTCTGTTCAACTCATACCTTCCTGGTTCAAGGAGTTTTTAACTATAAAATTTACACTTTAAAGAGATTTTATTCCTATGAAAAATATAAACATGGCTGTATGTATCTGGGTCCATAGCACCAAGAAAACATTTGAAATTGGAATTATGTGATATTGTGCACACATTCAAATATAATGTAAAAGCTATCTCTTTCATTTTCGTCCTTTTTCGTGTCTTTAGTCGTACTTATCAGTAAAACATGGCAAATCATCAAATTGTGAATGTGTTTAGTCTAGACTCTAGGTCACAATCAATAATGAATATTATCATTGCATTGCCTACGTAACTAAATTTCTAAAGAAAAAATCGGTGATTTTCGATACTTCCGATATTTTTTTCTGCGACAACAGTCACTTATTGGTTTTATAATTAATAGTTTCTTTTTGATTTAACGTCGCAGTAGGCACAGTAGGTGTATAAAGTAGAGTATGCTCCTCCGGGATAAAAGTGTCTTAGTCTTGGGCAGACTTGAATCCTTCGCTTCATTCAGGATTCTTACCATAATTCCCTTGCTTCGCTCAGGAATTAACGTCTTAATTCAAACATTTAACTACAGAACCCTTATTTCGCTCAGGATTCAATATGCTGCCCGTAGATAAGACACTGCTTTGTCCCCTTAGTGCATAATCTACTATTATTATCCTTTAACTTCTATTCGACTAAGAAGTAGTAACAGCTTTTAATAAAAACAACATTATAAATACAGATCGTTAATTATAAGATTTTTAAGAAAATGCTGTCATTGATGATGAATTATTCAATACAATAATTTGATTTTAATGTCAAATTAATCATTCCTATTTATTCAAATTGATTTTTTTAATACATACATAATTTATTTACCTAAGCAAAGCCAAATAGAAGTTTATGTAAAATAACGAAAACTTTAAATATATCAAAAGACAGTAAAAAAAAAGTTAGACGTGTTTGTCAATATACGCAAAAAATTGCCATAACTTAATGTTCTTCTTGAGAAATATCGATATAAAATAAAGCTAGCGGTCACGAAACACATCAAAAAGTCGGTCTTATACAGTTTGCACTACGAATACCACAGACTTATATCGAGATAGACGGTACAAGTGTACCTATATTGCGTGTAAAAAGTTTGATCCACGGTCAAAGTTTTTCGACCCAAGTCAAGCCGCTTGATACCATTGCCATTATAATAAGCGTCACTCAGAAACGAAAACGGTTAACTGTGCAGTGCTTTCTTGCAACAACTCGTCAAAAAAATCTCGCTCGTGACGTCATTGTAGGTACGAAAAATTCGACACGCTAGGTTCGCATACTGTTTGAAGCGCTCTTTTCGTCTATCTCGATATAGGTCTTGGACGAAAACCGTCGCTGTTACGAACGACATGAGGTCTCATTGCACTTTTATGATCAGCTTATTAATATTTTACCAGATTACCAATATAACAATGTCAGTTTGCGATTTTGCATTTTCTGGATAAGGCGCTAATGGTGTAAGCTAATATAATGAAGCCGGACCAGTGGCGATTCCTGAGTGTTGGGTTGGCTCCAGGCTCAATTACGACCATGAAAAGGTACTGAGAAGCTAGTAGAGCAGCGGCACTCACAGCGCTTTAATTATGACTTAAAAAATCAAGGTGGGTCCCAATGGACCCACGATTACAGTTAAGGATTCAAGCGTCATTGACCGCGTAATATCCGCATACAAACAACAAGCGGGAGGTGGTGGGGTGAGCCGCACGGGGCCGGCGCTTGAATGAAATTTGTTGGCGCCGATGATATCGCCAAACGTATGAAACGTAGTCGCGAGTGGTTAATTCAAAATATGATATATACCTTATTCTCATTGTTTTAATGATATAAAAAACTTAAATAATAAAAAAGGGAGTATTATATTTAATTCAAAGTTATTTAAAGTAGGAATATATTGTTACTTATTAAAAAGAATAAAAACGATTCCGTAAATGTTGACACTGGCATGAGGTACAAGACAAAGACAATTAAAAATAAAGATTTATGTCACAGTCCGAAATCCAATTATAGGTTGTGAAATCTCACCCAGGTTAATATAAAATTCTTATAACAAATAGTTTAATCTTATTGTTATTGTTTTGTATTGCAGCAAAAAGTAAAAAATATTCTTTTCACCTCACTCGTTCTGAAAAGGAGGTTTTGTTAATCAGTTTAGGCGCAGAAAATCGCTTTTTCGCGGCCTAGCGCGGCAAAGTACTTTTTTAATTGAATACCTAAAAATATGTCTTAATGCGTTCCAAATCGCACTATTGACTTTTTTGTTATATTTGATTCTTATTTTAAATAGCTTTAAATTAATTATAATACTCCGTTTTGGTTTTATTATATTATTTTAGTTCATTGTATCATAAAAAAAATAACAATAAAATTAAACAATTTTTTATAAGAATTTTATATTAGGCTGGGTGAGATTTCACAACCTATAACTGGATTTCGGACTGTGACATTAATCTTTATTTTTTAATCGTCCTTGTCTTGTACCTCATGTCAGTGGCAACATTTACGGAATCGTTTTTATTCTTATTGATAAGTAACAATATATTCCTACTTTAAATAACTTTGAATTAACTATAATACTCCCTTAATTATTATTTTAGTTTTTTATATCATTAAAACAACGAGAATAAGGTATATTTAGATTAAACTTTGTTTAAAGATTTTTTTACCGGAAGTTGACCGCGGAAACAACCATAAAATGTTCCTCGCTGTTGTGAGGTGAAAAATTGTGTGTTGCGCTCGGCAGAAAGTTTTTAACGTCTTCTACCTTTGAAATCCTCGCTTCGCTCAGGATTCAATCTTTGAATCCTAGAATCCTTTACTTGCTCAGATTTCAATAGAGGTAACTCGCCGTTAAATAACCAACTTTCCAGCCTTGCATAACAAATAACTATTTCATATAGACCCTTTTTCCGGGCACACATTCAAATAGATATAAACGTCCATGACTCAGGTACAAATGCTCGTATTCATCATACAAACATTTGCCCCTACCGGGATTCGAACCCGGGACCTTAGAGTAGGCGACACCTTGAAACCGGTGTACGTACCAATCTACCGCGGAGGTCGTCCATTATTCATTATGAGCTGTTATAACCAGGAAGGACCATCGATTCTGAACTCTACTGCGAACAACTGATGAGATTAAAGCAAGAAGTTGAGAGAAAGCGGCCGGAATTAATCACTAGAAGGGTGTGAGGTCTTCTAAAGATGTGTAAGGTCTAGACCTCACACATCTTTAGCCATTTAGCAAAAATTAAGGGAGTGTGGCAGGGAGGTGTTAATGCATCCGCTGTATAGTCCTGACCTTGCACCTTCAGATTTCCACCTGTTTCGGTCTCTTCAGAATTCTTTGGGCAGTGTTAGGTTAACATCACGAAAGGACTGCCAAAACCAGTTGTCGCGGTATTTTGATCACAAGCCCCAAATGGCACCTCCATACTTTAGTTAATTAATACTTAAATAAATAAATAATTGCATACACCACTCCAATTATTTAGCCACCACGTTAAGTTTCATTAAGAACTTGTGTTATGGATACTAGATAACAGATAAACACACTTATATACTTTTTTATTGTAAATAGATACATAATATACATAACGGCACATGAACCTCATTCGAGTTTTTAGAAATAGTGACGTCAGCTTGGCTGACGTCACCATTACCATCCACAGGATCACTCATTGCAAACAACACCAAGACGATTCAAATAGGTTTATTAGTACAAACACAAAATATAATAGAATCACCTTAAACTTAAACAGACAGATAATAAAATGCAAAATTACTCACAATTTCTATTTTGACCACTCTTCTCCGTGTTTAGCCAAGTTATGAATTCATAATGTTCGCAATCACTAAAGAAAACTATGGCGCCCACCAAGCGTGGCGCACCATTTTTAACATTTCCGGTTATAAAAGAAATAATTGAATCAAGTAATAGTTAATCGTCAATTTACAACAAAAATGTTCGTAAAATTTATCATTTCATTTTTAAAGATTTTAGAACAATCATTATCATTTTAATTTCAATAACAAACCAATATTAGATAGTCAAACTTGCAATATAATGAAGTATGTCGCCAGATGGCGAATACTTCATGTAACCGGTATCAAATCTTTAATCATTTATCTAAAGACTATTACAACTGCATTAGATTTTATCAATTAATTAATAATGAAGTGAAACATTAATTTAAATTCACATTGAATACCCAAAACTAATTGTTTTAAAGCATGTGAATATTATCAGTAGTTAAGTTGGGATAATACAGACTACGAACTATCTTTTTATCAAACAATAATTGAAAACAGCAAATTGAATCAAAGTATGAGAGGAAACTATGCTTATTTTTAAATTGAAGTAGTAATCAACCTAAATTATAATTAAAATTACTCTTATAGCTATAGATGATTCAATGTTCAGGCGCTCCCGCGCCGACACGGCCATTCTGCGAGGTGGTGCGTGCTCTGCGCCTGCCTCGGTGCTGTAATGTAGAAAACATGGTTTTGTGAGCTAGGTATCCGTAAACAAACGGTACGCTAGCTGATAACTTAGTTCTCAAGTTCTTACTTTTTACTAATAGTTTAAATATTTGTCAATGGCTTCAAATTATTATTTTTACTAATAACTTAGTTATCAGCTATGTAAATTGTACCTTAAGACAACACAAGATACTGAAAAACCTTTAATACAAATTAAAAGAAAATAACAAATAAATTGCTAATTAGGATGTCCATACTTCATACGAGATGGCATTATTGTTTGCTTTACTTATTGCAATTTCTCCACGAAATAATGCAATTGTTATTGTTTGTTTAATAAGGGACTGATGCTGTGGTCTAGGCCTTATGACCGTGGTCCACAGGGGCTCTAAAGGAGAAAGGACTAGGTCGATGCTGTGGTCTAGGTCTTATGACCGTGGTCCACAGAGGCTCTGAACTAATAAATTAATGTGGTATGGGGAATGACGCTGTGGTCATGAGCGGTCCTGTACGCCGTGGTCCACAGAGGCTCTAAAGGAAATGGTAAGGACGATGCTGTGGTCTCGGTAATTTTAATTGACCTTGGTCCACAGGGGCTCTAGAAGAGTAGGGTAAATAGGTGTAGATTTGTTCTACAGCAGTCTCAACAGACAATACTGTCTTTATTTATGAATACAAAGGCAAAGTGCCTCTGCCCAACAGTGGTATGCCAATGCACCACATCATCACCACCATGCTATGGATCATCCTCATCATCATCATCATCATCATCCTTCACTATCCGTCCACTGTTGAACGAATAGGATAGTAACTAAGCGTAAATTTAGGAATGAACTAACCGGTTTATGGTGTTTCTTCTCGTGATGTGGAAGGTTGCGGTTCGTTGGTCTGATCGCTCGCTTGTTGCTCGCGGTCCACTGCCGCCGACACAGCCGCCTGGACGCCTGGTTGCGGGGCCTTGCGCAGCTGATCACGAGCCACCTTCCGCGGACGCCCTCTTCCGTTGACTCGTTTCACTATGTAGCGGTCATTGTCTAGTATTCTGTAAATCTCATAAGGTTCACTGTATTTAAGGTCGAGACACGTTTGATTTCGAGGATTATTTTTAATAAGAACGTAGTCGCCCCTTTGAAATAGCCGAATATTCGCTTTATTTTCATCAAAGCGTTGTTTTTCATATTGGGCTGCAGCAGCCATTTTTTCTTGTACTTTTTGTTCAAGCATATCGAAGTCGATGGTTTCGTCTTCGATGTTGACCAACTTAAGAAGTTCTGGTGGGACACAATGCTGCCGATGCGTCAATAATGAAAGTGGCGCCATTCCAGTGACTCTGTGTGGGGTACAATTGAAAGCGAGTTGTAATGCTTCCAATGCTGTATGCCAATTTTCATTTTCATAATTTCTTATCATAGTAAGTGCATTTTTCAATGTACCCATTACACGTTCCACCTGTCCATTTGCTCGGCTAACTCCTGGCGCTATCACGTGAATATCTATATCAAATCTATCACAATAGACTTTAAATTCACCAAGGAATTCTCTACCTCCATCCACCACAATCTGTATAGGGGTTCCAAATAAATGTACCACTCGTTTTAGTGCTGCGAGGGAGCTGTTTTGGCTTTTGTCAGTGGAATAATCAAGGAGTATGTACTTTGTATAGGCATCAATGGTCACTATGACATATTCATTGTGTCCTTCTGCATCTTTCGTACCGAGCTTGCCCGTGATATCCATGTGAATGACTTGGAACGCTGCGGTGGGCTTCTGGATCGGATGAAGTTGTGCCTGCACTGCTCCCGACGGACCTTTTGATGTTCTGCATACCACACAGTTGTCAACGAAGTTTCTAACAGTAGTGTTCATTTTGTCGAACCAATAAGACTCTTTAAGTTTGCGTAGAGTCTTTTCCCATCCTGGATGTTTTAACGATGTGTGGTAGGAGTTGATGAGGCTCCATTGAAACGAACGAGGCACTACCGATGCCTTGTACGTACCGAGTACAGGATCCGAGAGAATCTTCTTAAGAATTCCGTCCTCAAGGACATAACCAGCAGTTGGCTCATCTGTAGTTGTGCTGTCAATTATGGGACGTAGAGCTTCATCACGTCGCTGTTCCACAAGTAACCAGTTCTTATCTCTTGACATGATATTGACAGAACAGGTACCTGACGGATTTCTACTGAAGAAATCTGCGTGTTGTAACCTCTCACCTTTCTGTACTCTACGTCGAAATCATAGTTTTGAAGAAACGCCCACCATCGATGGATACGAGGGAGCAAATCTTTCTTATGTTTGGATGCTTTGAGAGCATTACAATCCGTTATTACTGTGAATTTGCGCCCATACAGATATTGTCTAAAATGTTTGATAGCTCTTACCACCGCCAGCGTTTCAAGCTCGTACGAATGATAGCGACTTTCAGCATCGGTGGTGCGTTGACTCATGTACGCCACTGGATGCTGCCGCCCGCCGACTGTCTGCACTAGCACGGCTCCGTAGCCCAGGCTACTGGCGTCAGTATAGAGTTCGATTGGTGCGTTTTCCTGGAAAAGTATAAGGGTAGGCGCAGTAGACAAATATTGAATAATGGTATTACGAGCTTCCTCGTGCCGCTCATTCCATTCCCATTTCGCATTATTTTTTGTTAATTCATACAATGGTAGCATAATTCGCGAAAAATTAGGAATAAAACGTCGGAAGTACCCAGCAAGCCCGTTAAATTGTCTTACTTGTTTAACTGTAGTTGGAACGGGAGCCTTCGTTAAAGCATCTATTTTTCTAGGACTTGGACCAACTTGTCCGTCAGATATAATGTTGCCTAGATACTCAATAGAGCGTTTAAAGAAAGCAGTCTTTTCAACATTTATGGAAAATCCAGCCTTTTGTAATGCCAGCAATATACGCTCTATATGAGCAAGTCCTTCTTCAAAGTCTCTACATTTTGACAAAACGTCATCAACATATACTTGACAGATGTTTTCATTTAAAAGAGACATCAAGGCTCTGTTGATACAACGCTGATATACCGAACATGCATTACTTAAACCAAATGGCATGGCTAAGAACTCATAGAGTCCATCTGGTGTAACAAATGCTGTCTTTTCAATAGAACTCTCTGCAATTGGGATCTGATGAAACCCTGCTGCCATGTCAAATGTAGAGTAGTAAACACCCCCTGCCAATTGGTCTATTTGATCCGAAATAATAGGTAAAGGATAATGGTCACGAAGAGTATTTCTATTTAGTTCGCGATAATCAACACACATGCGATCTTTTCCATTTTTCTTTTTAACCAAGATGATAGGACTGGAGAATGGCGACTGACTTTCACGGATAATTTTATTCTCAATTAATTCATTTATAATTTCTCGCACTTTTTCACGTTCGATAGGACTTAATTTATAAGGTCTACGTTCAACGTATTTTGTAGAGTCCTTCAAACGTATTTGCAACTCGCCTGTATTAACTCTTGTACTAGGATACCCCCGAATAAATAAATGTCCATATCGATTTAGCATTATCTTAAGCTCAGCGATTTGAGCGTCATCAATGAGGTCACAGTCCAAATTATCAAATTTTTCAGAGTAAGATCGCATATGGTTAACCGTAGGTTGATAAAAAAGCGTTGCACCCTTAGAATTTACCAGGACTCCTAGGCCTGTGCTCTCGATAAGATTAATACCTATGAGTATGTCTGAACATAGTTCGTAATCTGGCACAACATGAAACTGAAGTTCTACTTTCAAATTATCAATAGCACAAACCGTGGTCAACGTTTCCAATGACATAACAGTAAACTGACCAATAGCCTTTAAATAATTTATCACTTTAGTTCTTTTTCCCGGTAATTTAGTTGCCACCGATTCGCGCACTAGTGAACATTCCGCTCCACTATCAAATATAGCGTTAAATTTTAAATCTCCAATACTAATGTGCATTGAGGTCAGTTTAGAAGTACCCACACAATTAATTTTTGAAACGACAGCACGTTCGCGCTTAAAGCACGTTTCAAATGTATGTCCTATCTTGGAACAGAATGTGCACGTAGGTTTGTCAATATTTTGCGGGTCACTTTTATTTTCAGCATGACGTAGTTGAGGCAATCCCTGCCTATTAGCAAAACGACAATCGCGTGTCTCATGTCCGGGTTTCTTACATAACTGACAAAAGGACATTGTCTTATCAGTAAATCGCGGTCGCTTACTAGAACTTTGATTCGTATTAACTGAACCAGGATTAATTCTTTTTCGTCGTATTGTTGAGGCAATCGAAATTAATTCCGGGACAGATGCTGCACGGGCATTAAGTAATTCAATTCTCAACCGTTCGTCACCAATACAGCCAATTACTGCCTCAACCGCGTTATCATTTCCTAACTTATCTTTAGTAACACGTTTCCATAGTACCCACGCTTCAGACAGAAATTGCGAAATATCTTTTGAATTATCATAATTAAGTTCCCTAAATTGAACAATATCACGGGAATATCTATTTTCCGGTTCGAAAGTCATTATCAAAACGTCCCGCAATTCCTGCCAGTTAGCTGTGGACACCAGCCAATTATCAACCCACAGCTTTGCACGACCCTTAAGTAAACTACCCGCTTTCATTCTAACCTCATAGTCGCTAAGGCTGTAAGTTTCCATGGCCGTGGACACGTGTTGGCACCATTCACGTACCCCCACATTAGCATCCGGGTCAAATGACGGCAAAAATATATCACTTATTTTAACTTTACACTCCGGTTGAACCGTCATTCGATCCGACATACTTTTCATCATTTGCAACATCTGTGTAAAAAACTCGATGGGTAAACCGCTAACAGAAGGGTTATTATTAGAGCCAGAATGTCCAACAAAAGTGGGTGGTAATCCCACTTCTGATAACGGCACATGAACCTCATTCGAGTTTTTAGAAATAGTGACGTCAGCTTGGCTGACGTCACCATTACCATCCACAGGATCACTCATTGCAAACAACACCAAGACGATTCAAATAGGTTTATTAGTACAAACACAAAATATAATAGAATCACCTTAAACTTAAACAGACAGATAATAAAATGCAAAATTACTCACAATTTCTATTTTGACCACTCTTCTCCGTGTTCAGCAAAGTTATGAATTCATAATGTTCACAATCACTAAAGAAAACTATGGCGCCCACCAAGCGTGGCGCACCATTTTTAACATTTCCGGTTATAAAAGAAATAATTGAATCAAGTAATAGTTAATCGTCAATTTACAACAAAAATGTTCGTAAAATTTATCATTTCATTTTTAAAGATTTTAGAACAATCATTATCATTTTAATTTCAATAACAAACCAATATTAGATAGTCAAACTTGCAATATAATGAAGTATGTCGCCAGATGGCGAATACTTCATGTAACCGGTATCAAATCTTTAATCATTTATCTAAAGACTATTACAACTGCATTAGATTTTATCAATTAATTAATAATGAAGTGAAACATTAATTTAAATTCACATTGAATACCCAAAACTAATTGTTTTAAAGCATGTGAATATTATCAGTAGTTAAGTTGGGATAATACAGACTACGAACTATCTTTTTATCAAACAATAATTGAAAACAGCAAATTGAATCAAAGTATGAGAGGAAACTATGCTTATTTTTAAATTGAAGTAGTAATCAACCTAAATTATAATTAAAATTACTCTTATAGCTATAGATGATTCAATGTTCAGGCGCTCCCGCGCCGACATACATATTAAACACCCAGACCAAGACAAATCGACATGTTCATGCACACAAATATTTGTCTTGTCCGGGGACCGAACCCGGGACCTCTGGCGCAGAAGGCGGGCTTGTACCCCTGCGCCAAACGGGTCGTCGCGGGGTAAATTTAAATAAACAATTATAAAAATGTTTTAAATTTTCGTAAAAAATGCGAAGAAAATTTTTCCCCATTCTATTATTTCAATATACATTTAAGGTAATACAGAAACAGAAATAATTACAAACATGTAGTGAGTACAACGTTAAAGGTTTCAGTCATCAAAAGTTTTCAAATCATAGTGATTTTATAAACTTTTGATGACGTACGAATAAGAAGAATAGGCGTCTCTGCACATTCAGATGTGAAGATATGATAAGGCGTTACGGAATGGGACATCTGAAATCATCTTCTTAGAGAAGGGGTCAACGACATTTAGTTCAGGGCATTATTTAGTCGTAAATTGTTACATGGTGAGGTAAACGATTTGGAGTTGCATACCATTACTTATCAGGAGATGGCCAATATTTCTATCTCTCTATCAGCAATCTTAATTTGCATCTGTATTGCTATTAATGAGAATCTGGCGATGAAGTTATATATTAAACTGATAAACTGAAATGAAAAAAGCAAAAGGTCGTTAAAAGGAAGGAAGCAAGCAAGGAAAGTTTACGTACTTTTCATTCACAGTATTATGCGCTGAATAAGTTTAATACAGTACAAAACTGATGCAGGTTAGCCTGATCCTTCCACAAGGGCACCGCGTCGTTTGATAGAAGACTTTTCAATAGTTTGCACAAACTTCTGATCGCATAATTGCATAAAAATAATATTGCTCAAATTACAATATCCTGGGAGGAGCCCGTGGCGCAGTAGTTCCCGCGCTCAGCCTGCGATTATATAAGTTAAGCAACTTTCGCAATGGTCTTTCACGGGATGGGTGACCAAAAATTTACTATATCGAGCTCTTACGTCCCTCGGAAGGCACATTAAGCCGTTGGTCCCGGCTGCATTTGCAGTCGTTAAAACCCACCAATCCGCATTGGGCCCGCGTGGTGGGTCAAGGCCCATTCTCCTTATTCATCGATTCCATCCATAAGGAAGACCAGTATCCCAGCAGTGGGGACATTGAAAGTGACAGACAATTGCTATAAGTATCTATATCTGCATACTCGCGAAGAGAATGTGTGTTGCTGAGTTGTTTGAGAGATTTTGTATTTTTTTTTAAGTGATTGATGGCTAAACTAGAAAATAAAAAGTAACTACCTAAACCCGGACTTTTCATTCTCGCGGCACCCTAAAAACTGAAAGATGCTGTACAAAAACGTTACATAATAAATAAAATAAAAATAAAATATATGTTTATTTTCCCATCACAAATAATAGAACTTAAGACTAGTTGATATCATAGGTACACTGTACGTGTTTCTACCATTTGTGAGGGACTGGTGCCTGGAAGAAGTTTCAGAAAACGAAACCTGTGCTACAGGTCGCCAGGCCCACCCACAGACAATAGAATGACGTATAAATATTATAAGTGAGTGTATTATGACAGTAAACGTCTTAAGTTTAGAATGAAGGGTAAGTAGCTTAAAATAACAAAGTAGGTAGGCTAAATTATATAAAATTACTATTATAAGTAGATAATCCAAAGCTAAGACATTGTGAATAAGTGTGAGCATGTGTATGTCTAAGTGAGATCGAATGTGTCTTTTGAGTGTATGAGTGGTGTGTGTGTGTGTGTGTGTGTGTGTGCGTGTGTGTGGGTGTGAGTGTGTGCGGATGTATGAGTATATGTAAAGACGAAGAGATAGACAACCTTACGAGATCCATTCTTTTTTAATTATTAAAGGATAATCTTAGTTTATTACATTATATTGAGTATGTACATTTATAATTAATATTATTTCAAAATGCAGAGTAGTTTTTCAGTCGCGTCGTAGTCAAAAGTCGTCAAAAACTTGGTCACAGTACGGTTGCAGTTAGTAGTCAGGAGTGGATAGATGTGAAGAGTAGCAATAAGTCTATTGTACATTAGTGGTCCGAGAAAGGGGAAGAAGTGTTGAGCGAATGATGTTCTAACGGCAGGTATATTGCACACTTTTTGTTTGCGTCGTTTGCCCTCTAACAACCTGGGGTGATATGGTAACAGTGAATGTTGTTTGAGGATAATTTTAAGGACAAACGTTTGTCTAACCGTTAGAACGCCCTAGTAACTATAGAGCTCAACAACACACTTTGTTGTGAGTAGTTGGGACTTTATCGGTAAAGGATTTCTAGTAAAAGTAAGGAATTTAAATCTAGTAAAAGAAGTCATTTAAAATTAAGAAGTATTGAAATAAAAAAAATGGAACCACATCAACACGATTTCATCGTCATTCCAACAAATTCCAAAAACTTGTGAGCCATAAACTTATCATAATGTTTAGGTATTCCCCAGATCCGGTTCTGCAAACTATTTTATTGATCTAAATTTGGATTATGGGTACAACAAAATCACACTGAACCGCCTCGTCAAAACATGTACCTATAGGAAAATATAGTTTCGATAAACGTCCGGCAGGAACGCTGCTCAACACAAGCACATCTTAAGGGGCCATACAAAGCCAAATACACATTTTTGATCAAGGATTTCACATAGTATTACTAGATTTATCGGCCCCAAAAAAATACTGTAGAAAGTAGACTATAGTACTTAGTTATTTGATTGACAGAAACATGATTGCTAAAACTTTTCTCGATAGAAAAAAATCGTGAAGTTACTTCCAATTTTGTAGTTTTTCAATGCTGTGCCAACCGCTATTAAATTAATTATTTATTAAACCTTTAGTCTTGAAACTATTATTAAAAAATACCGTAGCTAGTTCTCTAGTTTTGTGATTGACAGTTTTTCAAAATTTTAAATAGTTCATTAATAATAAATTAAAAACGATAATGTCGCTTACGTTGATGTTTTTAAAACAGACACCAGTGTTTGCATCTCTATCGCATGCGTTATTTCACCGTATTTCTGCCTGATTCGATCCTTGCTCTTCAGTCGTGAGTGCTCCATTGAGACGTGTGGACTGCGCTTGCCTTACGCTCCGCGACGATTTCGCACGTAGATTATTTAAAAAGTCTATTTGTTAATCATAACCTAGGTATAGGTAATTATAGCAAACAGAGATAAAAAATAAGCTTTTGTAGAAATTTGTAGAAAGTAGACAAGTATTCGACGAGCAGCATATTAAGATACAAAACTGTCAAATATCTGTCAGAAATCAGTGCCAATTTAAATGTTTGAAATTGATTAAACATATTATTTGACTGTACTTTTTAGATAAAAGTAGTAATTTATTATAAGTAAATACATAGTATACTTTTTTAGTTTCAGGCACAAACAAAAGGGGGGGGGGGACGACAATAGCCATTGCCCCCCTCCCCCCGGCACACAGTTTTACGCAAAGTTTTTAAGCAAAATGTTTGCAATTATGATATAACCTCCCTGAACCAAATCCCCCCCCCCCTCAAACAATTCTTTTCTTTATTTCCTCGGGCTGTACCTGTTTCCGGTTTTTATTTCAGAGCCGAGTCTAGTAGTAACAGCATTGTAACAGGTAGCTCAATGTTCAATTCTGATATGACGGTGCAGGAAGCTACGAATGTCGAATGTATTATTCCCAAAAGGTATCTTAAAATACCCAATAGCTTAAAAGTGCTTTGGTGCATGACAAAACAAAACAGTTATAACATGTATTATTTTTCGGTTTTTTAGAATCGTATTGGCAGATCTTACAAACATAATTCCTGATGTTACTTCTACTTTCATTAATGATGAGCAGCAACAACATTTAGATAATGACAATGTGAGGGCTAAAATGTAAGTAAGTTTGCAGACAGTGGTCCAGTATCGAGCGTAATAAAAGACTTAGACTTAGACGGAAGGTAGATCTATTCGTGTGCCCGCATAACATCAACCCGCAACAATCAACAGTTCTTCCGTGACCATGGCGCATGCAAATATCGGAGTCTCAAATATAAACAGGTACATGGTGTAAATCCAGTCCTAGTTTATTCTAGTAACTTCAATAACCATGGAAATTTAAAAGAAGATAAGCTTGTAAAATTAATAATACTTATATTGTCGAAGACATTATACAACCCTACATGTTTTTATTGTTAGACACAAATACATGTTATAGTACATGTAGTACAATGTCCAATTTTGATCTGACGTTGCAAGAAAAAAATACAGATGGCGAATGTTTGTCGTCTCTTTCAATTTTCAAAATTTTCCTAATCGGCAGAATCAAATCAAAAACCTAAAAATACCCTTATTGTTTTGTACTGTGTGTGTATGAAAATTTAGAAAATTGAAAGAGACGACAAACTTTGGGAGACCTTTATGCTACCGAAACTAAAAGACTTTTATATGCAACATGTTTTGTGGTGGTACGTGGTACACAAGGTGGTACGACTTCCATACAAACAAACATTGCACATTGATTAGTTCATCATCCCTTAATAATTCATAAATACATGCGCAACTAACTCGTTTCAGTTATTTGTTTGCGTGAAATAATAAAAAAAAATTACTTTCATACATAAATCACGAAAAACCTAACATCTTATAATTTCAATAATTTTAAGTATGTGTGTGTGACTCATCGCATTTATATACCTCATGTATGAAAGTACATTTTTTTAATAATTTCGCGCTAACAAATAACTAAAACGAGTTACTTGCACATGTATTTATGAATTATTAATGTATGATGAACCAATTAATGTGCAATGTTTGTTAGTATGGAAGTCGTACCACCTTAAGCAGTCCGCTAGTAAATGTAAGCAAAAATAAACGAAAAGGAGCAATATCAATGAGTATTGAAGCTAAACGTAAGAAAATGTAAATAAAACATTGGTTGCTTGTTGAATAGTTTATTAATTTTCACGCTTCCTTCTTACATGGGTTTTGGGTATATTATAATATTTTTTTTTTGCATTTCTATACTAAAATCAAGAATTAATAAGAAAAGGATCTTTGTGTTGAGTGTATTAATTAGTATAGTAATTAATTATTATTGAGAGTACTGAACCCCTGTCAGAACGTGTCACGTTTCGTTTTTCGCATTTTCGTTTCACATTTATTTAAAATTAAAATCTACAAAATAAATAATTAGATAAATTTTTTTTTTTTATTTCAATGTTGTCTATTCTGTTAAAGATTTTTTTTTGTAGGTTGGCAGATATGAATTCTCAATTTTCTGCGTATTTCTCTTTAAACTGAATCCTTTTGGCTCAAATATCATATTGTTATAATGTCTGACAGTTTTCAACATCCATTTCAGGTGTAAAAACAATAGAATATGCCTTTATTTAGTAATTATAAAGTCGCTATGTCAGCAAGGCGCGAATTCAAGAAGGCGGTGTTGCCAGTGAAATGATGACTCGTTGAACGCCCGGAGAATTCTTTCCCAGACGTGGCAATAATAAGGATGACATTTTGGCTGAAAACACTGAACAAAATGGCTTGATAGCTGTCAAACGTTGTATCATACTTTAAAAAGTGTTTTTGTGTTTTCGAGTAATTTTTGCAGTTTCGAGAGTGAATTACAGCTAAAATGGCTTTTGGTTGTGGGAGAGTTTCCTTGATATTAGGGTAAATAGTACTCAAAAGTGGTCGTATCGATTTTTTTATGGAATGGTGATTGATGAAATTCTTGAAGGGATTCTGGTCTTTTTACCTCTTTACCCCCGACCTGGTCGGTCATGTGTTAATATTCTTGGTGATTTTCTTGTAAGTATTGACTGCAAAGAAAAGGAGTTCTCACAGTTGTCGCAGAATAGAAAGAAGCTGATCAATTGTTTTATTGCAGGAGTTTATATTGAAGAACGGTTTTGTTCCACCTGTATATTGTTGTGGAAGCGTTCCTCAGACCTTGGGGTCGCATTCTGGGAGGCGGGTGCAGCTTTTCTCTTTTTGATGTTGTTTGGAGCGAGCTGGTAAGTTTGTTTGTATAATTAACTTATATAGGAGACATTATTCCTCCATGCAGGCATGGCACCATAACCTCACTTGTTTGTTTGTTCTAGCGTGGGAAATCAGAAATCCTTATCATTAAATCAAAAATCATTAAATCATAAACCGCGTTATAAGTCAATAACTCATTAGAAGTCTGAAGAATCAGCCGGGAAGTACTTGGAGTTTGAACGGGCCAGAGGTCCCTCGAGGAACTCCCCGTTTCATACATAAGTACTGCTGTTCAGGTACCAAGTTGCTTTTCCTTGTTGTTATATACCCGTTTGCAGTGGTCGAGCCCATGGCACACACCAAACTTGGTTTATTTTAGCTATTCATGGTGGTATTGTCAAACATGTTAGTGTAATAAGTAGTATTTTTATAAATTTGATATTACCAAGTATTGGTTTCTAAATTAATTAATTGTTTTCAACATTTTGAGTAGAACGCTGGTAGCCATTAATCAAGCTAATGTAGAATCCACGGTTTTAAAATACTGACTGAGCTAATTACTCTGTAACGTTCACTACCAGCGGCTACATGGTTAGGGTTTGTACCTAGTTGTACCTTTATTTGTGATGTGTAACTATAATCTATTTAATATAAAAAGAAGGAACCTCATTTGTGTTGTTTTATTAGTACAAACCCCTGGTTTAATTATTTAATTTTGTTTATGTTTCAATTTCATTCTTTCCACAACGGCGAATTCCACATAACAGTATTATTCCCCCGGACAAAGCAGGAGTCTTTAGAGTGTTTACCATCAGTCCTGGGGTGCTGGATTAATTAGGAATCGGATTACTCATTGCAAGTTTGTTGGACGCCATCTTGTTGTGGGAAGAAAGGAATCTAAACATGACAATGGCGCCCTATTTTTGTTTTAGCATGATTGTTTATTGTGTTTGACAGTACCATCCATACCTATTTTAACCTTTTGGGTAAATTTTATTGATTTATTGTTAGATTAATAAGGTGTTTTAATTGTTTAAATTGTGTTTGGAACCAAGTTGACAAGGTTTCAAGAATTGAATTGTTTCTTTTGTTATACTTTTGATGTTTTATTTTATGATTACCTTGTAATCAGTGGTTTGAAATAATTATTTGTTTACAATTTAAGGACACCTGAACAAACATTTAACTTGAAATTTTACTTGAAGTGCATACTTGTATTCCAAATCACTTGAAATACATGTTTGTAATCCAAATTTTACTTAAGATACATATTTGTATTACAATTTAAAAACAAGATAATTCTCCTTTTACATATATTTTTATGTAAAGGGACTTTGTTGATAAAATAATTTATCTATATTAACATTAAAACATTTAAAAACATTTAACGGCTAACAAAACTTCATTTTAACAACAATTCTTTTGTTGTTTTACATTAAGTTTTATATTTTTACTTTGTTGTTGTGTAACCTTAAGGGGCTTACACACTTAATATTTTTTTGTTGTAACATTGATATCAAATATTTCCAATTGGAAAATTGTTGTTGTTGTGTGTCAGCTTAGGGATTGATATGAGTTTTTGTTTTGTTGTTGGAGAAGTTGACATACAATAATAATAGTTAAAAATAGTGACGGAATATATTATTGTTACTTTATTTTGTTGTGTAAAGTGAATATTTATTTTATAAGAAAGCGTATTATACCACCATTAATAACTATTTACATACCAATTTATTTTTGAAGAATTGGAAGTTTACCAATTTATATATTATTTTGTTGATAAATACTTAACATTTTAAGATGGAATCTGAACAATTTTATTTTCATTCGCTTTTGAAAGATGAATTAGTTTATGAAGTTGCTGTTCGGTCAGAGACACCTTTAACTACTGTTAGAGAACTTAGGTCACAACTGCGTTTGTTGTTAGTACAGTGCCCTGCAGAAGCCATTATTGACTCAGAATATCCTGCAGATGCCGAACTCAAAGTAGTATTGAGTAAGCTCGAGGACTTGGAACAAAATATAAGTAAACTTGAAAAGTCCAAAGACAAGTATGCATTCTATAGGGCTAAGGCTTTGAGTTTTCACGTTCAGCATAGGTTGGCACGTATACTAACAGAGGACCCGGCTCTTCTTTTATTAACTGACTATGCGAAAAAATTAGATAATTTGTTATTCAGATTTCAAAAACTTTTACCTGAGTCTGGACCACAGCCAGTTCCTACTGTTGTTGAGTGTACCGGTGATAGGAATGTAACAAAGTGGAGTGTTAAATTCAACGGGGTAACGGATCCTAGAACTTTTGTTGAACGGGTGGAAGAATTACAGCATGCTAGCGGTGTATCCGATGCTAAACTTTTTAATTCCATCTCGTTACTTTTTGTTGATCAGGGTAAAATCTGGTTTAATGGTATTAAGGATTCGGTTACTTCATGGAGAGAACTCAGGGAACTGATTCTGGAGGAATTTCTGCCTCCAGATTATGATTATAGGCTGATGGGTGAAATTAGGTCTCGGGTACAGAGTACCAATGAACCCACTCACATTTATTTTGCAGTCATGGCTGGTCTTTTTGCTAGGTTGAATAAACCGCTACCTGAAAATGATCAATTTAACATTTTGAAATATAACATTAGAAAAGATTTTAAACAACAACTAGCTTTGGTTGAGGTCAACACGGTCGCAGGTCTTAAGGAAAAGTGCAGGAAGTTGGAGGCAGTACAGCAGCCCTCCGGGTTGTTTTCCGACTTCGGTTGTAAAACCAAGCCTAAGCCGGTTGCGGCTGTTGAAAAAAGTAAGGTATCATATCCTGCTACTGTACCTAAACAAAATAATAGCGAGCAAAAGGTGCAGTCTTCACCAAAGTTAGTCTGTTACAAGTGCGGTAAACCAGACCATTGTTTTAGATTGTGTAAATTTAATCAAGATAATCCGATAAAATGTTTTAAATGTGGTGAATTAGGTTATACGGTCCGGACCTGTCCTAAGTGCAATAAGAGTAAATATTCAAAAAACTAAATGCGCAGGGCTGTAGTTCGGTTAACTCAGTTGAGAAATTTTATAGTTATGGTTCTATTTCTACAGTCCTGTTTTCGCCTAAGAAAGATGATATTAGGCCTTATTTAAAATTTAAAGTTGGTGATTGGGATGTGTTTGGGTTATTGGATTCTGGTGCTTCCGTTTCGATTTTAGGTAACAACGCACACTTAAAGTTTCTTAAGTTTGGTTTTAAGTTTCAACAAGTTGTTGACAACTCATGTAGTGTTGCTAATGGTGTTGCTATTAAGTCACTCGGATTTTTGTTTATGCCAGTAACTTTCAATAACACAACACACGTTGTTAAGTTTTATGTTATACCAAATATTGTTACTGACATTATTTTGGGTTGTGATTTTTGGACAAATTTTCGTTTGGCACCTCAAATTTTTGAACATATTGACTATAGGAACATGCCTGCAAACTTTGTTAACATTTGTAATGGTTCTGATGCAGACAACATAGCCTCGGTTAAGTCGTATGAGTCTTTAACTACTGATGAAAAGGAGTTAGCAGATTCGATTGTTAGGTCATTCAAAAACATGTCAACGGATGTGAAAGGCTTAGGCCGTACGAAGTTGATTGAACATGTTATTGACACCGGTGATGCTGCTCCAGTAAAGGTTAGACAATATCCTTTGTCGCCGGAAAAGAAAGCTGCTTTAAACAGTGAATTAGACAGGATGTTAGAACTTGACGTTGTGACTACTAGTGAAAGCCCGTGGAATAATCCGGTTTTATTAGTTAAGAAGACAAATGGAGATTGGAGGTTCTGTTTAGACTCAAGGAAATTGAATGAAGTTACTAAGGGGGATTCTTATGCTATACCTTATATCCCACAAATCCTTGACAGTCTAAAAGAAGCCAGATACATCTCTTCTTTGGATTTAAGCTCTTCATTTTGGCAAATTCCCCTACAGGAGGCTTCACAGGAGAAGACTAGTTTTAATGTTCCGCGTCGCGGATTGTTTAAATTTAAAGTCATGCCGTTTGGTCTATGTGGTGCTCCGGCTCGACAGCAGAGACTCATGGATATGTTGTTTGGCAATGGGTTTTGTAGTGACGTGGATAAAGGCATTGTTTATTGTTACGTTGACGACATTGTTATAGCTAGTGCTGATTTTCAGACGCATTTGGTCTTATTAAATAGAGTTTTGGAACGTTTAGAAAAGGCAAACTTGACAATTAACTTTCAAAAGTCCAAATTCTTTAGATCTTCCTTAAAGTACCTGGGTTATGTAGTGGATGAATTTGGTTTAAGAACAGACCCAGAAAAAGTTGCAGCCATTCTGGACTTTCCAACGCCTACATCAGTCACTCAGATTAAATCTTTTATTGGTATGTGTTCCTGGTATCGCCGATTTATTCGAAACTTTTCGACAATAGCTGCGCCGATTAATAAGCTTACTTGTAAAGGCAAATCTTTTGAATGGACACAGGAAGCAGATAAAGCATTCATTACTTTAAAAAATGCACTAGTAACAGCACCTGTGTTAGCAACACCTGATTTCGAAAAGCCCTTTACAGTTCATTGTGATGCTTCAGCATACGGTTTGGGCGGGATGTTGTCGCAAAGTGTCGATGGGCGCGATCACCCGGTTGCTTTCGTTAGCAGATCCTTGTCTGCGGCGGAAAGAAATTACAGCGCTACCGAAAGGGAGGCTCTAGCTGTTCTTTTTGCCGTAGAGAAGTTTGAACCCTATTTAGGGTCGCGACAATTTAAAGTCGTCACTGATCATGCGTCACTAAAGTGGTTCACGAGGTTAGAAAATCCATCGGGTAGGCTTGCACGTTGGTCCTGTAGGCTATCGCAATTTAACTTCACCGTTGAACACAGAAAAGGAACGGACAATGTTGTTCCAGATGCACTATCACGTTTGCTTAAGGTTGATACCATAGATAGTACTGATCCAGTGAACGACGATTGGTATGATCGTGTTTACGAGGGTTGCCAAACACAAGCTAAAAATTTTCCAAATTTTTTTGTTAAAGACGGTGTATTGTACAGGTATAGCGAGAGTAAGTACAGTCTGCTACGAGAGTTCGATTGGAAGGAAGTAGTTAGGAAAGAGAGACGGGAGTCTATAATTAAGGACAATCACCTCGAACCTACTGCTGGCCATTTGGGTGTGTTTAAAACTCATAGGAGACTGTGCTTACGCTATTACTGGCCTGGCATGCACAAAGACGTCATGGAGTTTATTAAAGGGTGTGACATTTGTTCTGCGTATAAGCATTCGCAGAAGGCCACACCGGGTCTTATGGGTAAACCAAAAGTTTGCCATAGGCCTTTTCAAGTTGTTTCGATTGATTTAGTTGGTCCTTTGCCCAGATCAAGGTCAGGGTATACGTTTTTGTTAGTTGTTACTTGCTGTTTTTCCAAGTACACTTTGCTTTTTCCGTTAAGGCGTGCCACGAGTGCGCTGGTCGCTAAACATTTTGAGTACGGCGTTATTTTGTCTCATGGGGTTCCGGAAACTGTTATTGCAGACAATGGTGTGCAATTTCAGGGTTCGGAATTCCGTCGATTGTTACAGCGCTATAATGTTCCCAAAATGCATTTCACTCCGCTTTATACTCCACAGGTGAATCTGGTGGAACGTTACAACAAGACTGTGATGACAGCGGTTGCGTCTTATGTGGAAGATGATCATCGATCATGGGATAATCACCTGCTACAAATACAATTCGCCATTAATAGCGCTGTCAACGAGTCCACCGGTTACACCCCATTTTTTTTGGTTTATGGGCGAGAGCCCGTTATTAACGGTAACTTTTATAAGGATACCGATAAGGAGTATGAAGTGGGAATGCCCCGCGAAGAGTACGCGGGCGAGTTTGGACATATTAAGGACATCTTTGCCAAGGTTCGCCAGAAACTTCTTCATGCACATGCGGAAAACTCCACACGGTATAACCTAAGGCGCAGAGTCGCCAAGTATTCGGTAGGAGATATCGTGTGGAAGAAAACGCACATACAGAGTGACGCGGAAAAATTTAAAATGTCCAAGCTGGGCCCCAAGTACGAGAAATGTAGGGTTACAAAAGTTTTATCTCCATTGGTGTACGAATTAGTTCGTTTAAGTGACAACCGTCCAATAGGCTCTTGGCACATTAAGGATTTTAAATAGTATTTTATTCATTTTGTTTCAACATAGACAATTTGTTTATGGTATTTGTTTTGCTTTAGTTTAGTGAGAAGAAAATTGCTGCTTCTGTGCGGTTGCACATTTTGTAAGATCTACCCTGATAGTGTATGTAAAAAATTATATTTTACTTACACATTCGTGCGTAAGGAATGTGATGTGGTTCGCTGATAGAAAAACATTACTAAGCTTTGTATGAGGATGGATGAATGAAATGAGTGAAACATTGATGAATAAAAGTCGAAAATTTACAGGAGCGAAGAAATTTTTTTTCTTCTCTTTTAGATTTGTTTTTTGTTACTCACTGCATGTGAGTGAGTGAGGATTTTTCCTCTTTTTGTTTTCCCGTTCACTGCATGTGAACTGGTGAGGATTCGTTCCTTCCTTTTGTTATCCTACTCTATGGGAGTTGGTGAGGATTTCCCCTCTTTTTGTTTTCCGGCTCGCTGCATGGGAGTAGGTGAGCATTTTTTTTTTTTTGTTTGCTGTTTTTTTTACTCACTACGGGTGAGCTGAAAAGGATTTGCTTCTCCTGTTGTTTTATTACTCACAATATGTGAGTTGTTATGTGAATTTTTTTGCCCTTTTGTGGTGTTGGTTTGACAGATTTCATGTCAACCATTTTTTTTTATTTTTTTTTTATTTCGCTGGTGTGTACATTCGAAGAGAGTGACCACTTAATTTTTTTGTGTACATTCGAATAGAGTGACCACTTATATTTTGTTGTGTGCATCCGAATAGAGGACCAGTACCGACCATGACGGTCATTTAGATATGGTTTTTACTATATTTTTTTTTTTCTACCCAAGGGTTCGGTATGGGGGTTGTTGTTGGTGGTGGTTGTTGTTTTGTTGTTCTGGTCGTTGTTGTGGTGTTGTGAGGTGAACGTTAGAGAAAAAATAAAATGTTTTCCCCTAATGGTCACTCATAGGGTTGTGTTGGTCAACATGTACCTTAGTGTACATGGTGTTTTTATTTTCTTTTGAGGTTTCATTCTTGTATTTGGTGTAAATGGGGGGTTCGAACATAGATTTTGGTTTTAGTTATAGTCGCTGAGGGCAGCGACTTTATTTTGGAAGGGGGGTATTGTCACGTTTCGTTTTTCGCATTTTCGTTTCACATTTATTTAAAATTAAAATCTACAAAATAAATAATTAGATAAATATTTTTTTTTTATTTCAATGTTGTCTATTCTGTTAAAGATTTTTTTTTGTAGGTTGGCAGATATGAATTCTCAATTTTCTGCGTATTTCTCTTTAAACTGAATCCTTTTGGCTCAAATATCATATTGTTATAATGTCTGACAGTTTTCAACATCCATTTCAGGTGTAAAAACAATAGAATATGCCTTTATTTAGTAATTATAAAGTCGCTATGTCAGCAAGGCGCGAATTCAAGAAGGCGGTGTTGCCAGTGAAATGATGACTCGTTGAACGCCCGGAGAATTCTTTCCCAGACGTGGCAATAATAAGGATGACATTTTGGCTGAAAACACTGAACAAAATGGCTTGATAGCTGTCAAACGTTGTATCATACTTTAAAAAGTGTTTTTGTGTTTTCGAGTAATTTTTGCAGTTTCGAGAGTGAATTACAGCTAAAATGGCTTTTGGTTGTGGGAGAGTTTCCTTGATATTAGGGTAAATAGTACTCAAAAGTGGTCGTATCGATTTTTTTATGGAATGGTGATTGATGAAATTCTTGAAGGGATTCTGGTCTTTTTACCTCTTTACCCCCGACCTGGTCGGTCATGTGTTAATATTCTTGGTGATTTTCTTGTAAGTATTGACTGCAAAGAAAAGGAGTTCTCACAGTTGTCGCAGAATAGAAAGAAGCTGATCAATTGTTTTATTGCAGGAGTTTATATTGAAGAACGGTTTTGTTCCACCTGTATATTGTTGTGGAAGCGTTCCTCAGACCTTGGGGTCGCATTCTGGGAGGCGGGTGCAGCTTTTCTCTTTTTGATGTTGTTTGGAGCGAGCTGGTAAGTTTGTTTGTATAATTAACTTATATAGGAGACATTATTCCTCCATGCAGGCATGGCACCATAACCTCACTTGTTTGTTTGTTCTAGCGTGGGAAATCAGAAATCCTTATCATTAAATCAAAAATCATTAAATCATAAACCGCGTTATAAGTCAATAACTCATTAGAAGTCTGAAGAATCAGCCGGGAAGTACTTGGAGTTTGAACGGGCCAGAGGTCCCTCGAGGAACTCCCCGTTTCATACATAAGTACTGCTGTTCAGGTACCAAGTTGCTTTTCCTTGTTGTTATATACCCGTTTGCAGTGGCCGAGCCCATGGCACACACCAAACTTGGTTTATTTTAGCTATTCATGGTGGTATTGTCAAACATGTTAGTGTAATAAGTAGTATTTTTATAAATTTGATATTACCAAGTATTGGTTTCTAAATTAATTAATTGTTTTCAACATTTTGAGTAGAACGCTGGTAGCCATTAATCAAGCTAATGTAGAATCCACGGTTTTAAAATACTGACTGAGCTAATTACTCTGTAACGTTCACTACCAGCGGCTACATGGTTAGGGTTTGTACCTAGTTGTACCTTTATTTGTGATGTGTAACTATTATCTATTTAATATAAAAGAAGGAACCTCATTTGTGTTGTTTTATTAGTACAAACCCCTGGTTTAATTATTTAATTTTGTTTATGTTTCAATTTCATTCTTTCCACAACGGCGAATTCCACATAACAGTATTATTCCCCCGGACAAAGCAGGAGTCTTTAGAGTGTTTACCATCAGTCCTGGGGTGCTGGATTAATTAGGAATCGGATTACTCATTGCAAGTTTGTTGGACGCCATCTTGTTGTGGAAAGAAAGGAATCTAAACATGACAAACGTGTACATTGCGTTTTTTTCATATAAATTTCACGTAAGCAAACAAAACTCACACTAGGCGGCATACAGACCAATGGATCCCAAGATGGTTATTAACATAAGTAAAACGAATAATAATGCGGGAGGTTCACCAAACCACATTACAATACAAAATGTAATGTCGCACATTTTTTATATATTTATTACTTGTATGTTTATTATTAATCCTCAGGTTACCTAAGGATTACCATAATAAAAAGTACTCGTCTCCTGTTTTTAATCGCGCTACACTGTTGCCAATCTGAAACAGAAAAAACATTATAAATATTATTAAAAAACGTAATTTATAAAATAAACAATAAACAGTACTCACCAGGAATATCTATTTGAATGCATTAAGTATGTGTATATACATGCGACACTTGTCTCTGTTTTCTTCATTACACTGTGCACGTAAACTCAAGCGAACTTTGTTCTCGGCCTGCGATAACGACACGCGCGGAGCTAGTCGACAGCGGCATACGGTGCGGGACGCCCGGGGGAAATCCTTATTTCTTCTAGCTTTGTATGGCCCCTTAATAGTAACTCAGGAGGCTGTAATAACTAGGGTCAGTTTCTGAAATGAGTATTTCAAGTTCAGACCGTCTCAAACCTCACTCATACATGATTTTTTATGATCATTGTACTTTGAATTGAGTTCGAGACGTTCTCAAGTTGAAATTAGGTATGATGATTGTTAAGAGTCTCCTCGTTCGTTCATTACAAAAAATCTCAATTCAGTTTCCGACTATAAATCATCTTTTTTATTTTGCTACATAACCAAACCACTTTAACATTACTACTGTAATGGTACGTAAGCCTACTGAACAAAATAATGAAAAACGTACTAAGTTTTATCACTTATTAATAATGATATTCAATATTCAATTTTGAAATAATAATATTCTTAAGTTTAGACTTCTAGAACAGTCTTCAGTTATTTAAATACTTAAACTATTTCCATCTTGTGTGTTCTAAAAAGTCATTCAGGAGATGCGAATAGGTAACATTTGAAGCAATAAAATCCGTTATCGGAAACTTATCGCTGCGCAACAGAGCGCATTTTGCACGCTTCTAATGAACGCCTTATGAAACAGGCAATTTATCACATGGTCCCTTATCACAAAATGCACTGATAACTTTTATATGAGAGCAAACTTAATAAACAAAGGCTCTATTATGTTCGTATAGAAGGCTTTTAGATCCTCGTAGTAACACAAACCTTTTTTTGTGTTTATTTAATACTAAACTTCATCATCTAATGGTATCGGCACAAACATTAAGTTTGATATATTCTTATTACATTTTTCAATCCGAATCTCGACTTACTTCAATTTAAAAGGAAACGATTTTTTCAAAAGATTATTTCAGTAAGCGCAAGCACTTGTTTTCTAAAATCCCTTGAAACAATGTGCCAGTTTCACTTTGGGCAGCCGATTACGTCTTGTTATTCAGTAACGTTTCACATAGTTTCTCGTTACGAATTCTAACGAGATGTCATTTCAAAAGGACCGTCCCCGCGGCTTCTTAAGTCCCCGGCATGACAATGAATAAATCAATGAAAACAAATACTATTCCGCTACTAGTGTTCCCAAAAGCTTTTTAAATGATCTTATTTTGTTTCAACTCCCGTTTTTGTTCAAATTTTCATTTATGTTAATTTATTCATATTAGAATAATAGGTAGAGCATATTTTCCTGCCAAGATCGGGTGTGTTGTACATATAGATAGGTTTGAGGCGTAATTTGGTAGACACCGAAACTAATTTATTTAACAAAGGACCGGTCGAACGATAGAGCACTTTTTATACGTGTACAAACACATTACATCCTACGTATAGATACTGTGTATGTAATTACAGATTTTGTTTACGCGTTCTTATCCAACGAATAGATTAGTTGGCTGCTTACATTTTGATGTAAGCCGTTTGCTTCTTGGTACTGTTTCGATTTATTTTTAATCTGTTGTAACTGTAGAACGTCGCGCCTTTATAAACTTGATTAAATCCGTTTTGAGTAATTTACTGAAAATAAACGGTTTCTTGGTGATATCCAAAAAGAAGATAGGCTAATCTTCGTATTTAAACTTTGGCTTTTTGTAAATAAAACGGCTCATTATAACTCAGTGAAAAGAAAATAAAACTTAAAAGTTTATGAGAAAACTTTAATTGAAAAGTTTACAAGGATTTTTTGTGTTCATTGTTATTAATTTCTATTGGACACGTGTTTCTTTTTTTTTGTAAAGTTTATGTTTTTGTTGCTTAAGAAACAGCTTGTAGTAAAAGAAAACATTTTACAATTGAATACACTAAGTTTACATATACCTACGGTAAAAATACGTAATATGTTTTCTTATTTGGATAGGCTCGCTTCCATCTTCAGCCTTATCAATACTTAACATAAGGTATGATGAAGGCTAAGAAACTCCCCGAAATAATTAAAAAAAATTAAAAAAGACATGCAAACCACCCTTAGACTGTCATTATTACGTGAAAGAGATTTTTACCATGATTGTATTAGTGATAGTGACCATGAAAAGTCATAGAATAGATTGGACCATGGGTGAAGAATATATGGGACTTTCCCCATACATAAAAATTCATTGCACTTCCACTACATAAGGGTTATCCCATCACCACCTACTCCCAGGGGGCCTACCGTAATCTCTTAGCGCAGTATTGTTTCAATCTTACCATGCATTTCGTACTACGAATCTCAAAGTACACTTGTTTTTTGACGGAAGTTTTGTGACGTCGTCGCTCACTCAACGCCTCCAAAGTGTGTCAAAATGTGACAACTTCAATTAAAACAAAACGATCATATGACATGATGGTTTCTAATAGATGATGGTGGGCCCGCAGGTCTTAACTTAACTTATTTTTTTAATTAAACACAATTAAGCAACATTATAAAAATCGTTTACACATTACTTTAGTAGAACAACAGGCTGGAGTTTGTACGAAACAGTTGAAATAAACGATTTTATATATTTTGTAGGTATTTATTTTATAGTCTCGTTGCTATGTAAATGAGTAAATTCTTACTAATACTCGGCAATTGTTCAACGTGGTAACACGCTAGGTATTAATGTAAGTACATACTAATAAGGCTTGTTTCCAAGCTTATGTAAAGTACTTTATGAGATCTTTACAATAGAATGTTTAAATACACTTCGACGATAAACTTAAGGTCTTTCTGTTTTAACTGTGGAATTTTAACCCTTTCAGACCCACGAATAAGCTAAACGAGTGTTAAACAAATTGGATATCCTTATGGTTAGGAATCAGGGAAGATAAAAACTGATTTCTTTGTGATACAATGTTTTCATGGTTTTCATGGCTTTGCATGGGGCGTACAACTTGGGCGTTACTCATTCAAAGTCACAAATGTGACGGTCATAACTGTATCGATGTGGGTCGTATACCTTACTAGCGGCCATTTGCGGTTTCACGCGCGTGGTTCACGTTCCCGTGGGAATATCGGGATAAAAAGTATCCTATGTTCATAACCAGGCTATCTACTATCTGTGTACCAAATTTCATCTAAATCCATTCATTCGTTTCGGAGCCTATTCAATGCAAACAAACGAACAAGCAATCACATTTTTCCTTTTCATAATATTAGTATAGATAACAAACAATAATTCAACACTCACATGAACCTATGTTATATAGACACCTAAAGATTGAAGAAGTAGCGATATGACAAAATTTCTTTTTTTTTTAAGAAATAATGAAGAAAAATTTAGCCCATTTCCATTAAAAAGCCTCCTTAATAAGTACTAGTAGCTTGATATAATGTCATAGTGACTACCTTAGTTACATTAAACGAAAATAGAGTTTGTCGCCGGTTCTTTCCCAGAAGGACAACAGTCAAACAGCGCCGGAAATTAGAAATTCCTCCCTCACTTTGAAGGTTAAAAAAAGAAGTGACTATTTTTATCTACAATATAAAAACTCAGCATGCCCGATCATGAGCCTTAACTTAAACGATTGAGGCGATGATCAAAACGGTCACTTGCACGAGCATTATGAACTCAGAATTTTCACAGTCCATATAACTTCGACGCTTGGTACGAGTATTACCTTCAAATACAAGAAAATTTAAAAAATAACTGAACATGAAAAAAAACAACGACTGTTACAAATGAGCAAGAAATATGTGCTGTGTAAATAGGTGTCTATCTGACCAATAACAAGTTTTGCTGTTGGCACAGAATACTAAATAGTACAAGTAAGTGCTGTTGGTCTGTTAATCTACTCGCTTTTCTCGCTAAGATGACATATGATGATGATAAAGATGACGTAGCGGATGTTAATGTTGGTAACATTAACATATCTTTTGGTTATTGCCTTAATCGTTTAATTAATGCTTTTATTAAAGTAAGTTTTTTTGGTTTTTATGAAACTTATCCTTGCTAAATATTATATGAACCAAAACTTGACTGCGTTGCATTTTGTTTGTGGTGAAATTTAAAATCTATTTTTTTTCATAAACCCTTTTCCTTTATTTATATCGAGTCAACTTCACGCCAAGTGCACTTAGAAAGGTACAGCTATTAACGACATAAGGGTGCTCCCAAGAGGTCAAACTGTAATATCTGACCTGCTATTCTGTATAAAAGAATAGTAATGGTTCTTAAGGGCCCGGAAAACCATCAAATTTACTTGACTTAGTTTTTTTGCCAAATAAATTTCTGGAACTAAAACGCATCAAACATTGCCGCAGACGGTCAAAAAATTTTGACAAAAAAGAAAATCTGACAGTAATTTAACAATAGATTTGATCGTTTATGGGGCGCTTAAGACCTTATCTTTTTACTTTAGCTATTGTAAATTTAAAAAATATTCTCAATAATCGTTTTAAAATTAGACGGTATTAAAAGCCGAAAGAGAAGGGAAAGTAAACTTAAAAAGACTTTTCCTCTAATTTTACAAACGATGTACCTATACTTTTTCTTGTATTTACTTCCGCACCCATTACCCATTGAAAGAAATCACTTCTCAAATTTGCCACGCCTACAAAAGGTTTAATTAGATGTAACATTGTTTGTTTTCAAAGTTATTTGAACATGGTACACTTTAAAAGTGGATATAATAAGATCCAATTAAGGGTATAAGCGCGTGACAAATTTTAAGTTTTTTTTCAGTACTTTCTCCAAATTCTTTTCATTACATCATCAACCATGAAGGTATGTTCGTTGCACCTGAGTTAAGGGGCCGTACAAAGCCAAATACACATTTTTGATCAAGGATTTCACATAGTATTACTAGATTTATCGGCCCCAAAAAAATACTGTAGAAAGTAGACTATAGTAATCAGTTATGTGATTGACAGAAACATGATTGCTAAAACTTTTCTCGATAGAAAAAAATCGTAAAGTTACTTCCAATTTTGTAGTTTTTCAATGCTGTGCCAACCGCTATTAAACCTTTAGTCTTGAAACTATTATTAAAAAATACCGTAGCTAGTTCTCTAGTTTTGTGATTGACAGTTTTTCAAAATGTTTAATAGTTCATTAATAATAAATTAAAAACGATAATGTCGCTTACGTTGATTATTTTAAAACAGACACCAGTGTTTGCATCTCTATCGCATGCGTTATTTCACCGTATTTCTGTCTGATTCGCTCCTCGCTCTTCAGTCGTGAGTGCTCCATTGAGACGTGTGGACTGCGCTTGCCTTACGCTCCGCGACGATTTCGCACGTAGATTATTTAGAAAGCCTATTTGTTAATCATAACCTAGGTTATTATAGCAAACAGAGATAAAAAATAAGCTTGTGTAGAAATTTGTAGAAAGTAGACAAGTATTCGACGAGCAGCATATTAAGATACAAAACTGTCAAATATCTGTCAGAAATCAGTGCCAATTTAAATGTTTGAAATTGATTAAAGATATTATTTGACTGTAATTTTTAGATAAAAGTAGTAATTTATTATAAGTAAATACATAGTATACTTTTTTTAGTTTCAGGCACAAACAAAAGGGGGGGGACAATAGCCATTGCCCCCCTCCCCCCGGCACACAGTTTTACGCAAAGTTTTTAAGCAAAATGTTTGCAATTATGATATAACCTCCCTGAACCAAATCCCCCCCCCCCCTCCCCCCTCAAACAAATCCTGGAACCGCGCCTGTATTATATTCTATGTAAGTTCCGAACAAGACCAATTTGGTACCTCATTGGTCACATCGAGGAACCAAAATATTGCTCGGCACTTACTTATAGTAATGCAAAGTTTAGATGACGGAATTATTAAGACGGAATGATCAGAATTTCTTTTCTTTATTTTCTCGGGCTGTACCTGTTTCCGGTTTTTATTTCAGAGCCGAGTCTAGTAGTAACAGCATTGTAACAGGTAGCTCAATATTCAATTCTGATATGACGGTGCAGGAAGCTACGAATGTCGAATGTATTGTGACGGGGCTCCTAGTCCGGCCGCACTCGAGTCGCCGGAACGTCGGAACCGCCGCACTCGTTTAATAAATATTGGAAACAAAATAAAATAATGGTTCCGGGAGACTTGTTTTATTTGTATGTAATGGAAATAAGGAACTGAAACAATATAAAATACAAAGATATAGAAAATTATAAATACTGAATCTAAATAACGAGTAAAAAAGTAGGTGTGCTTACCCCGTGTATCGGGTTCCTGATGTATTTAGAGTAATAAATTATTTACAACTTCAAAACGTACCGTTCAGGTAGCTGGTTTCTGTATGATTACGTCAAAATGAGCCGAAAAGGAAACGTGGAACGGAGAAAATTTGAATTTAGACAGAACAGATAAAAATACAATTTGATTACCATAGAGTGAGACTACGGAGTTTCTAGCCATTATAGAGGTTTCATCCATCTATAAGGCTAGAACGAAATGGCATCGTTACAATACCGGGGCGGCCGGCGCAAAAAAATCTTTAAGGATTTTTTTGTAAAAGAAACAATATAGCAATGTTAACGATGTCGTTTCTGCACTTAACTTAATTTGGAAAATAAATAGGTAGTAACAAACAAGTCTCTTTTATAAAAAATACAATATAGGTAATAAAATATTAACTAATTTAATGGATGTGCATGATAGAATTTTGAGTATGTAAATGGTTTTTACAGTGAGAAATTTACACTAGGTTGGTTCCGGTTCCATATAAATACTAACATCCGTCATATCTATCAAAGTCTTAATTCAACAAATTTTGAATTAAGGAAACAGACAAGTAGAGAAATCTTATATAAAAGAAGATATTTCTCATGAACCCAACCCTTATTTAAATATGCCAGTCACCACCCGCTGGCTTTTGGTGATCATGTTCAGTGTATATGTGTGTGATGAATGTCATGTACAAGTGTTTATGTATAGTGTCTTAAAATTTACAAGTTTACTAACCATAATAAATGGTCAGGAAAATAATGTTAAATCTCGTTAGAGAATAAAAGTAAGTACCTAGAATAATAAGGTAATACTATAAGATAATAAGTAAGTTGGTAAGTATGCAACTTATTACGATAGTCGTAAATACGACAAATTAAGTTAAAAATAGAATGTAATCATCTTATATGTACAGAATTATGCATTAATAAAGTAGTTGATGGTTAGCCAAAAGGATGGAGGTGTATATAAAAACAGAACATAATTATACAAATCATAAGATTATGTGACATGCATCACGCTTAAAGTAGGTATGTAATAATAATGAAAATATGTAATAATAAATAAATTAATAAGTAAAATAAAGAAAATATGCTAAACTAATGTGTAAGGAGATAGATAAATTATCCTAATCTCGGAATTGGTTTAATGTCTTTGACATGCCAACGACCTAATGGTTTATTGGACATGTCCGATAAATCATAAATAAGCGGTGAAACTTTGTTTGATATTTTACATTTAATAAATTTTGGTGCTAATTTTGCCGAAAAATATTTATCAGCTGAACTAATGGGGTAATTTCGTTTCCAGATAATATCACCTTGGTTAAATTCTAATTGCTGGTGTTGCTTATTATAATAATGAGCATTAGTTTGATGACATTTATAGAGACGAGCTTGAACCTCTGAAAATATTGGGCTAAGTAAACCAATGTTCTCAGAATATTTATCTTTCGGAGCTAAAATGGAATCTTCTGTTGTGTCGGTTTTGTAAATGGAACCGCATGTGACAAGTTCACGACCGAAAACTAGATACGATGGAGTGAATTGAGTTGTTTCGTTTACAGCAGAATTAATTGCAAACTGAATTTTATTAAGATGAATATCCCATGTTCTATGATCGTCATCGACAAATGAAGCGATTGCCGTAATTATGGTTTTATTGTAGCGTTCTACTGTATTCACCTGTGGGCAATAGCGTGGAGTGTAGTGTACTTTAGGTATATTGTAGAATTTAAATAAGTCTGTGAGTTCATTGCTTATCATTTGTGGGCCATTGTCCAAAATAATTGTTTCAGGAATACCATATGTCATAAAAACCAGATTTTCCAGAATATGCTTTATGACTGAAGATGTAGCACGTTTAACAGGATACAATAGACAATATTTAGAAAAACAACAAGTTGCTACTAGGATAAATCTGTTAAGTTTGCGAGATAATGGTAATGGTCCAATTAAATCAATTGATAAACATTGAAAAGGACGTGAACAATGTTTTGGTTTACCCATCAAACCAATTGTATGTTGATTTTGATGTTTGTAGGCAAGACAAGTTTCACATTTGGATATATATGTTGCGATGTCTTTATACATGCCAGGCCAAAAGTAGCTATTTTTGATGCGGTGATACGTTTTAAAAGTACCGAAATGAGCCGTTGTAGGTGTAGAATGGTTTTCGGCAATAATGGAATCACGTAGTTCCAAAGGAACAACTAATTTCCAAGAAAACTCAGAATGATATGGAGTGTTAGATCGTGTATACCTATATAAATTATTGTTTTTAATAGAACAATCAGGGGTTGAAGATGGATTCGATTTACATTTAGATAAGATTGTATTATACCAATCATCATTGGAATTAGACATATTAATATTAATGGCGTTAATGAATTTAATACGGGATAGGGTATCTGGTACTAAATGTTCTTTACCTTTTTTATGCTTCATATCAAAATTGAACATGGATAAACGAATACTCCATCTGGCTAGTCGACCTGTGGGATTATCGAGATGTAAGAACCATTGGAGGGCAGAATGGTCTGTATAGATAGTAAATTTCTGGCCATTGTCTAAATAACAACGCCAATGTTCTAGAGCAGTTATGACACTTAATAATTCCCGTTCGGTAATCGAGTAATTCCTTTGAGGTTGAGTAAGGGATTTACTCATGTAAGCAATAGGTTTTTCTATGCCCTCAAATTCCTGTGTAAGCATTGCTCCCAACCCGTATGCTGACGCATCACAGTGAACAGCAAAAGGTTTTGTAAAGTCAGGACAAGTTAAAATTGGAGTAGAAACTAAAGCTTGTTTTATTAAATTGAATGCATCATTTGCTGCAGAAGCCCATTTAAAAGGAGGTGCTTTTTTGCTGGTTGAAGATAATTTTGTGAGAGGAGCTGCCAAAGTGCTGAGATTTGGTATAAAACGACGGTACCAGCTCGCTGTACCAAGAAATTTTTTGACTTCTTTAGCAGATTTAGGCGGTTGTATTTCTAGAATAGCCTTGATTTTGTCAGGGTCGGTATGTAAGCCTTTTTCGTTAATTATATAGCCTAAGTATTTAAGTTCGCTTCGAAAGAAGGCGCACTTCGGAAAGTTGATAGTGATGTTAGCTGATTTTAATTTATTGTAAACTTTATTTAGTAAAGTAATATGATCGTCAAATGTTTTGCTGACAATAATTATGTCATCTAAATAACAGAATACGGAGCTGTCAACGTTATAAAGAAGATTATCTATAAACCTTTGTTGAGTTGCGGGTGCATTAGTGAGACCAAAAGGCATAACCTTAAATTGATATGTTCCGTGACTAGGGACGTGATACGAAGTTTTGGAACGGTCTTCAACACGAAGGGGAATCTCCCAAAAAGCTTTTGCAATGTCAATAGATGACAGGTATTTAGCATCTTTAAGATTATCTAAAATGTCGGCAATAAAAGGTAATTTATATGCATCTTTTCTGGTAACATCGTTTAGTTTACGACTGTCTACACAGAAACGCCAAGTACCATCTTTTTTTGGGGTAATAATAACAGGGTTAAGCCAAGGGCTTTCACAAGGTTCAATCACATCTAGTTCTAGCATTTTGTCTACTTCTTCGCGAAGAGCTTTTTGTTTCTCAGGTGATAAACGATAGCATCGTTGACGTAAAGGAGGATGGTCACCGGTGTCAATGTGATGTTCAGCTAAATGTGTCTTACCAAGTGGTAAAGTTTCAGTAGAAATGTTCTTAAAATTATGAATGATAGTATCAGCTATAGCGCGCTGAGTTTCAGAAAGATTGTTATAATTACTCAATTTATTATGAGTAGTATTGATTAAGAAAGTTGGAGCGTTTGAAGATTTATGGACAGTAATTTTGGAAAGAATCTGGGGAGCTAAGTTAAAAGCTTTCCAAAAATCAATGCCAAGTATAAATGATTCAGAGATGCTAGGTATAATGTGCGCTGTAATATTAAAGAACTGATTATTATATATAGTAGGTAAGTTAATATATCCAATGGAACGTATGGGTTGACCATTTGCAACCGTACCGTGTATGATGTTATTGTGTTTAATGTCAAAACCATGTTCAAGCAATAATTTATGTGAGTTATTGCCTAAAATAGTGATTGCACTACCACTATCCAATAAACCGGATAATGATAAACCGTTGACGTTAATATTAATGTAGGGACGTTCGGTATCAGTAGTATTTGTAAAGAGAAGTGGAGTAATTTTATAAGATTTAAAAAATATTGTAATAGTATTTAGCCAGTTGTCCCAATCTGACTTGTCGAAATTCGACTTACTACAATTCTCACTTATTAGTTTTTTCGGAGTAATATTACATTTCGGACAATTAGTAAAAATAACGTTTTGTTTTCCGCAACGAAAACAAACTTTATTGGTACTAGTGCAATCTATCAAGATGTGGTCATCTGTTCGGCAACGAGGACAAGAAAATATTTTCCGTTGTTGAGTAGTAGAAACTGTATGAATAGGTGTTGATGGCGTGTAGGTACGTGAATGCGTACTATTATCAAAACTGTGAGACATTGGAAAATATTTTTGTTTCGATGAGGTAGGTAAAATATTGGAAAAATCATTAGAGTTAGAATTTGAAACTTCTAAACAGTTTTCAAACCATTTACAAGAGTCAAGTAATGTATTTACTGAAGATAAATCATTAGGTAGTAATCTGTGACCGAACTCTGGTCTTAAATTCCGTCTTAAAATTTCAATTTTTTGTTTTTCTGTCAATGGTTCATGAAGTTTATGGAATAAAGTTTCCATTGTAGTAAAATAAATAATAACTCTTTCGTTATGTTTCTGTTTACGTGAATCTATAAATTTTTTGAGGTTATAATCATAATCCGTAATCTCAAAATATTTATAGAAGGAGGTTTTAAAAGTTTCCCAATCCCTTATAAAATCTTTGTTGGCTCTAAACCAATCTAAAGCTATTCCCGAAAGTATATCGTAAATGTGGGCAAATAAGGTACTAGGGCTAATATTCCTTGCAGTAGCAAATTCTTCCACTTTTAAGATAAACTGTCTAGGACAACCTTCGCCAGAAAAGGAGAATTTTTTAATCTCGGTGTTTGGTCGAGTATTTGCAATATTTGATAAAGTTTGTGTTAAAGTATCAAAAAATGAATTAGGAATAACATTTTCTTGAAAAGATTCAGTTGAATGATAGGTAGTTGTTGATGGAGATGGTTCGAGAGATCGGAAATGTTGTTCAAGTGTTTTAAGTCGATCCCAAAGAGATTTATAAACTTGAATGTCCTGGGGTGAATTTTCGGTGTCAATTTCTATTATAGACAATCTATTACGAACGTGGGTAATATAAGGTAATATTTTCGCTTTCCTATTAGGATAGGAAGATATGGTTACATCAATTATATCTAAACATTTTGTTACTTCCTCCGTATCTAAAATAAAAGTATACGGGCTTGATGAAGATGGTGGGTATAAATTTGGTTCCGATAAAATAGTAGTCAAAAGCTCACGTAATTCTATGGCAGTTTGAGTCGGTTGAAAATCCGCATTACGTAATTTGAGTTCGTAAATAATTTCAGGTTTATTTAATTGTGAAATATCCATATTTATATTTGGTATTGTAGTAGGGAAAATGTAATTAAAAAGTATTTAATCACTGTTATAAAAATAAGGTATAAAACCTTTTCCGTGTTTTGTAAAATCGAAAAAATTATCGATTTGAAAATAAAATAATATGACAACGTCCGACAATGTCAATTGACATAAAACGTGCAAATAAATATTACGACTTATAATAAACCAATAAAAGAATTAAATAACAATTAGATGATAAATATGAAAAAATTGTGTAGAGTATCTTGGCAAAAGATACTCTCCAAAGCCAAGGGTGTGTAAGTAATTAGTGTGTGTTTGAAATGCCTCCGCTACTATGACATCGGGAACCGATTACATTTGTAACCAGCCATAGTAGCGTCGATCGTGTTTCTGTCTGTTTGGTGTGTGTAAAGTGTATGTAGTGTAGATATTTGTTATAAATAAATAAATAAATAAATATAAAAATAAATAAATATTTGTTAAGATATTGGATTGTATAGTGTGTTGAAATGAGAATGGTTGAAAACAAATACAATAATTACAAGTAAACGCAAGTAAAAATGTTAACTGGGCCGAAAGGTTTTGGGGTCGAAACAGGCAAATTGTGCCGGATAATATTTTAGAATTTTAAAGACTTAGTATAGAAAAACACACAAAACACAAATAACAAACATTAATTTTGCAGGTATTAAAAAGGATATGGTAGTCTTCACTCAGTCCGAGCTGCAGAGAAGTGGTAGTCGTTGTTAGTTTCGCCGGAGAGCCAGTGTGACGGGGCTCCTAGTCCGGCCGCACTCGAGTCGCCGGAACGTCGGAACCGCCGCACTCGTTTAATAAATATTGGAAACATGTCATGTTTATATTCCTTTCTTCCCACAACAAGATGGCGTCCAACAAACTTGCAATGAGTAATCCGATTCCTAATTAATCCAGCACCCCAGGACTGATGGTAAACACTCTAAAGACTCCTGCTTTGTCCGGGGGAATAATACTGTTATGTGGAATTCGCCGTTGTGGAAAGAATGAAATTGAAACATAAACAAAATTAAATAATTAAACCAGGGGTTTGTACTAATAAAACAACACAAATGAGGTTCCTTCTTTTATATTAAATAGATAATAGTTACACATCACAAATAAAGGTACAACTAGGTACAAACCCTAACCATGTAGCCGCTGGTAGTGAACGTTACAGAGTAATTAGCTCAGTCAGTATTTTAAAACCGTGGATTCTACATTAGCTTGATTAATGGCTACCAGCGTTCTACTCAAAATGTTGAAAACAATTAATTAATTTAGAAACCAATACTTGGTAATATCAAATTTATAAAAATACTACTTATTACACTAACATGTTTGACAATACCACCATGAATAGCTAAAATAAACCAAGTTTGGTGTGTGCCATGGGCTCGGCCACTGCAAACGGGTATATAACAACAAGGAAAAGCAACTTGGTACCTGAACAGCAGTACTTATGTATGAAACGGGGAGTTCCTCGAGGGACCTCTGGCCCGTTCAAACTCCAAGTACTTCCCGGCTGATTCTTCAGACTTCTAATGAGTTATTGACTTATAACGCGGTTTATGATTTAATGATTTTTGATTTAATGATAAGGATTTCTGATTTCCCACGCTAGAACAAACAAACAAGTGAGGTTATGGTGCCATGCCTGCATGGAGGAATAATGTCTCCTATATAAGTTAATTATACAAACAAACTTACCAGCTCGCTCCAAACAACATCAAAAAGAGAAAAGCTGCACCCGCCTCCCAGAATGCGACCCCAAGGTCTGAGGAACGCTTCCACAACAATATACAGGTGGAACAAAACCGTTCTTCAATATAAACTCCTGCAATAAAACAATTGATCAGCTTCTTTCTATTCTGCGACAACTGTGAGAACTCCTTTTCTTTGCAGTCAATACTTACAAGAAAATCACCAAGAATATTAACACATGACCGACCAGGTCGGAGGTAAAGATGTAAAAAGACCAGAATCCCTTCAAGAATTTCATCAATCACCATTCCATAAAAAAAATCGATACGACCACTTTTGAGTACTATTCACCCTAATATCAAGGAAACTCTCCCACAACCAAAAGCCATTTTAGCTGTAATTCACTCTCGAAACTGCAAAAATTACTCGAAAACACAAAAACACTTTTTAAAGTATGATACAACGTTTGACAGCTATCCTGCCATTTTGTTCAGTGTTTTCAGCCAAAATGTCATCCTTATTATTGCCACGTCTGGGAAAGAATTCTCCGGGCGTTCAACGAGTCATCATTTCACTGGCAACACCGCCTTCTTGAATTCGCGCCTTGCTGACATAGCGACTTTATAATTACTAAATAAAGGCATATTCTATTGTTTTTACACCTGAAATGGATGTTGAAAACTGTCAGACATTATAACAATATGATATTTGAGCCAAAAGGATTCAGTTTAAAGAGAAATACGCAGAAAATTGAGAATTCATATCTGCCAACCTACAAAAAAAATCTTTAACAGAATAGACAACATTGAAATAAAAAAAAAATATTTATCTAATTATTTATTTTGTAGATTTAAATTTTAAATAAATGTGAAACGAAAATGCGAAAAACGAAACGTGACAAACAAAATAAAATAATGGTTCCGGGAGACTTGTTTTATTTGTATGTAATGGAAATAAGGAACTGAAACAATATAAAATACAAAGATATAGAAAATTATAAATACTGAATCTAAATAACGAGTAAAAAAGTAGGTGTGCTTACCCCGTGTATCGGGTTCCTGATGTATTTAGAGTAATAAATTATTTACAACTTCAAAACGTACCGTTCAGGTAGCTGGTTTCTGTATGATTACGTCAAAATGAGCCGAAAAGGAAACGTGGAACGGAGAAAATTTGAATTTAGACAGAACAGATAAAAATACAATTTGATTACCATAGAGTGAGACTACGGAGTTTCTAGCCATTATAGAGGTTTCATCCATCTATAAGGCTAGAACGAAATGGCATCGTTACAGTATTAGTCCCAAAAGGTATCTTAAAATACCCAATACCTTAAAAGTGCTTTGGTGCATGACAAAACAAAACAGTTATAAAATGTATTATTTTTCGGTTTTTTAGAATCGTATTGGCAGATCTTACAAACATAATTCCTGATGTTACTTCTACTTTCATTAATGATGAGCAGCAACAACATTTAGATAATGACAATGTGAGGGCTAAAATGTAAGTAAGTTTGCAGACAGTGGTACCAGTATCGAGCCTAATAAAAGATTTAGACTTAGACGGAAGGTAGATCTATTCGTGTGCCATGCCAATAACATCAACCCGCAACAATCAACAGTTCTTTCGTGACCATGGCGCATGCAACTGCGCCGAAATATCGGAGTCTCAAATATAAACAGGTACATGGTGTAAATCCAGTCCTAGTTTATTCTAGTAATTTCAATAACCATGGAAATTTAAAAGAAGATAAGCTTGTAAAATTAATAATACTTATATTGTCGAAGACATTATACAACCCTACATGTTTTTATTGTTAGACACAAATACATGTTATTGTCTCTTTTTCAGATCTGAGCATAGAAGTAGTTCAATGTCCAATTTTGATCTGACGTTGCAAGAAAAAAATACGGATGGCGAATGTGGTCATCCCAAAAGGTTTTTAAAAATACCCTTATTGTTTTGTATTGTGTGTGTATGAAAATTTAGAAAATTGAAAGAGACGACAAACTTTGGGAGACCTTTATGCTACCGAAACTAAAAGACTTTTATATGCAACATGTTTTGCCCGAATTAGTGGATCCTCGTCAGACTCGAAATATGCCCTTAAGGTGGTACGACTTCCATACAAACAAACATTGCACATTGATTAGTTCATCATACCTTAATAATTCATATATACATGCGCAACTAACTCGTTTCAGTTATTTGTTTGCGTGAAATAATAAAAAAATGTACTTTCATACATAAATCACGAAAAACCTAACATCTTATAATTTCAATAATTCTATGTATGTGTGTGTGACTCATCGCATTTATATACCTCATGTATGAAAGTACATTTTTTTAATAATTTCGCGCTAACAAATAACTAAAACGAGTTAGTTGCACATGTATTTATGAATTATTCATGTATGATGAACCAATTAATGTGCAATGTTTGTTAGTATGGAAGTCGTACCACCTTAAGCAGTCCGCTAGTAAATGTAAGCAAAAATAAACGAAAAGGAGCAATATCAATGAGTATTAAAGCTAAACGTAAGAAAATGTAAATAAAAAATTGGTTGCTTGTTGAATAGTTTATTATTTTTCACGCTTCCATCTTACATGGGTTTTGGGTATATTATAATTTTTTTTTTGCATTTATAAACTAAAATCAAGAATTAATAAGAAAAGGATCTTTGTGTTGAGTGTATTAATTAGTAAGTTAATTAATTATTATTGAGAGACGTACTGAACCCCTGTCAGAACGTGTAAATTGCGTTTTTTTCATATAAATTTCACGTAAGCAAACAAAACTCACACTAGGCATACAGACCAATGGATCCCAAGATGGTTATTAACATATGTAAAACGAATAATAATGCGGGAGGTTCACCAAACCACATTACAATACAAAATGTAATGTCGCACATTTTTTATATATTTATTACTTGTATGTTTATTATTAATCCTCAGGTTACCTAAGGATTACCATAATAAAAAGTACTCGTCTCCTGTTTTTAATCGCGCTACACTGTTGCCAATCTGAAACAGAAATAACATTATAAATATTATTAAAAAACGTAATTTATAAAATAAACAATAAACAGTACTCACCAGGAATATCTATTTGAATGCATTAAGTATGTGTATATACATGCGACACTTGTCTCTGTTTTCTTCATTACACTGTGCACGTAAACTCAAGCGAACTTTGTTCTCGGCCTGCGATAACGACACGCGCGGAGCTAGTCGACAGCGGCATAGGGTGCGGGACGCGCGGGGGAAATCCTTATTTCTTCTAGCTTTGTATGGCCCCTTAAGTTTCTTCGCGCACTCAAAATTAAAATAAAACAACTTTTGCGGAATATTTATTTAAGTATTGTCAGCCCGTGACCACGGCAATTGAAAAGGTGCCGAAACACCCGGGAAACCAAAAACCTTAAATAAACCGAAAAATTTTAGCTGCTCAACACGTTTGCTGACGATACTTTTACGATACTTACTCGAAAGTTTTTCATGCTAGGCCTACTGATTTCGAAATAAGTACCTAGCTTCAGTATTTGTGTAACGGCTATCAAAACTAACGAAGGTAGCACAAAATGTACTTGAGGCCTTCGATTGTAGACGTTAAGCAACTTTCACAATGGTCAGTCGCAGGATGGGTAGACAAAATTTTATTATCTCGACCTCTCTACGCTTCGGAAGGCCCGTTAAGCCGTTGTTCCCGGCTGTATTTTCAGTCGTTAAAACCCACCAATCACGGTGGTGGGTCATTGCCCGTTCTCCTTATTCATCCATAAGGTCCAGTGCCCCAGCAGTGGGACGTTAAAATGGCTGATTACTGACTGACATACATAAAAACAATCAAACACAGGACAAGCATAAATGTTTGTGAAATGTTTGTAAAGATCGTAACCATGGGGCCATTATGATCCGTCATTCGGTTTTTTTCAGGCCTCCAATATGGATATTTTTTACATCCTACTGTCAAAAGATGACAAATAAGGTTACAGACAAAGAAATTCTAGAAATATGCGTTTATTAGTTTCTAACTTCTTGTCTTTTTTGTTAAAATATTATTTCACGAATGAACGATTATAGGAATTGGTTTCCTAGATATCTTATTCTCATTTATGCTAAAACTAAACCGATAAATGTCTATAAAATGTTCGCCAGAAAAATATTTGGGCAGCTAGAGAAAATAACAAGGTCAAATGTTGTCATTTTATAAACGTCAGACTAATGTAATCGTTTTGTATGGTTGTATGCATATTTTTATTGAATTGACGGAAATCATTGACGGAAATCTATCTCATGAATAGTTTTCTTACATAGCACATATTTGGGGTATTTTTTAATAGATATGAATTACTAGCAAGTAAATAGTATTACTTTGAAAGAAAAACAGCGTTGATTGATCCATGTGGTTTAACTTTCTAGTATCAAAAATGTTGTTTAGTACTATGTTCGTTAAATCAAATTGTTTCATAAATATTGTGATAGTAAGAAAAAATAATATTACATACATATTTTACGCATCTTACGGCACAAATCATTTGCAAGGTTTGACGAATATAGGTGCCAGCCATCGCATTCGTTTTCAAATATACCCTCAACTTAGAGACTTTTACTATTTGCAATGGGAACCTAGATGCTAGCATATCCTACGAATTTCTTTTACTCTTAGTCAAGCATGGGAGTTAAAGATTATTATAAAATTATACACAATGTATATTTTTCTTGTATATAATTTGATTATTTTTAGCTTCTTCCACCAATTATGTGGTATAACTGATTACCTTATTATTCTAATCATTGCAGATAAAGACACATGATTGAATGCAGTGTATGTTTAATATCCTGAATGACCATGTTTTTCTAAGAACGTCGCTCTAAGGACAAGAATTTTCTGTGTCATCTCAATTTAAATGTAAATAAAATAAGGCGCATGGAATGCGGCGCCTACATATATATTGTAACGATTGAAACTGCATTTTTGTTTTATGCAAATCGATATTTGAAGTGGATCCTCGTACATTTCATATGAGAGTTACGGCTCCCATGCAAGCGGTCGTCTCAAATCCCACTTGGCGAGGCTCAGCGAAATTTATACGTTTGTGACAAAGTGCAATATTTTGTTGTGTTTCGATACCATAATTTTCAAGTATGTTAATATCTTCTCCTGACCTCGGCGCGCCTCTATTTTAAGGATTCTGTTCTACTTTTCGGTATGTTTCAAATAAAATTTATTGGATAGCTAAATGTTAATCATATGCAATAGGAGATTAGACGATAATGGCGGATATAATGAAAGATTTACGAGAATTGAGCTACTAACCTCTGACACTTCCTGTGTTGTAGATGCAGATCTAAACAAACATTTGCGGAGGAAACAACGGCACACAGTGAACCAGCTACAATTAAAGTTGTTGTTACATAAAAAATCAAATTTCTTCACATTTGCGATTGCGAAAATGATCCATTCTGTAAAATTTGTAAGTACTATTGCAAATATTATACGGTTATTTTTTGCTTTTCATTTACAACTATTGCGGTTTTAATTTTTAAGCCATATTATAACAAATCAATGTTATAACACAAATGTTTTAAAATATTTAATAATTCTATGTGAACTGAATCATCTAAGTGTATTTTTCACGTCTTAATTTAGAGGAATGTCATACAAATATTTATATTTTAGAACATCCTAGTAAGATGTTTCATTTTCATAAAATCAACGATCATGAACTTAAACCCATGTAAAAGAAATATGAGTTTGAAGTCTATACTAATATAAACAATTTGAAGCGCTTATGGCGGCTCTTGAAAGACTGATCGTGTTCGATAAAGTTTGTTAAGCAACGCTCGGGCCGGCCAGTTGTCGGATGGGTGACCATAAAGTGGCATTACAAATGGGCGCTTCCATGCTTCGGAGGGCACGTTAAACAATTAGTCCTGGCTGTTAACAGTCGTTAAGCCAAGTCAGAGGCCTTATAGGCGGCTTGATAAACTCTCTTAAAAAATACATTACATAGGTAATGTGTTTTTCTCATAACAATCTTTGCTACTGGATTACGAAAGTATGTAGATGTATGAATGACTAGTTCTTCTTAATTTATGGCGATGGTACAAATTGAATCATACCCACCCAGAACTCGGCCATTCGAACCATAATTAATTTACGATAAATTACAAGCTTTTGTTTTAATTACTTAAAGCAAAAATTTAAAAAACTTATGCCAGTATATAAAACAAAGATACCTCGAAACAAAACAATTATTGAAAGTCAACAATACATTGGAAATTGAAGAATTCCATAACACACACAAAATAACATTAGTTGTCATTGAACTAATGTTATTTTGTGTGTGTTATGGAATTTCAAGCCGAAATGAGAATTTCATGCTACATTCTCAAAACAAAACATGAATAAATATTCACAATTTACGAGAATGATAAGAGGTTCTGGCAGCAGGATGTAAAAGTTTTACTGCTCAATGGACAAAGGGCTATTGAAACTTTCAAGTATGTATCGTAAAATAATCCTGTTTTTTATACTTAAATTATCAAAGCTCGCTCCTTTGCATTCGTGTAAGTATTATATATAAGTATTGACATCTTTATGGCTCTGATTGAATATGAATATATTAGTTTTATTTTGAGATTGTTTTTGCAGTAAAACAAACCTTTTATTGTACCTTTACAAAAATATACGACCTCTGCTGCATCAAATACCTAATATGAAAATGACGCACGTTACGACATTGTTGACAGAATTTCAAAATGTTTACAGACATGTTATATAGTTACATTTCTTTTTTTTTTGATAAATTTTCAATAATTCAAATTTGCTTTGTTCCAGAGACTAGTAGCTCTATTATTTTTTGCAATTCAGTGCAAAGGCTTTGACGATGGAAAATACAATCCCAAAAAGTATAAAGTATATGATGATGGAAAATATTACAGACCACTAGATGAGGGTAAATACATTCCTGGTGATGAAGGAAAATATACATATATTTATAGTAACAACCTTTATCCAGCTTTTGCATACCAACACCAAGTAGGACCGAATGGTGGATTTGGTGGTAACGGAGGATTTGGGGGTAATGGAGGATTCGGTGGGGAAGGCGGATATGGTGGTGAAGGAGGGTTTGGACCTAACGGACCGAATGGACCGGGCAGTGTATTTGATGAGTCAGACAGAATACAATATATAGGTAGCAGAATATACGCTGAAAGATATCCATACGTTCATAAACTAATAAAGGCTTTAATTGCAAAATATGTTTCCACGGATGGCTTATTCGGCGAGACATCAGATGGAAGCACTACACATTACAACAAGGTATTTGCTGACAAAGAAAGTGCTGTGAAATGTCATTATTTATCGCCCGGCGAAAATGTTCTCAGTAAGGACAATAAAATAAACAGTGCCCAGGAATTTGTTACTCAGTAAGTATCAGAATAAAACAATAATAGCATTACTATTTAGTTTTGACAACTTGGACAGTTATTAGGGGAAAATTAATATATGACTGGGAATGATCAAAAATGTATATTGATTATTGAAAAAAATATATATAAGTTTACAAACTACTATTGTCAAAGTTTGACGTTTTGTTTCACTCGTAGCGTATTAAATTTTAAATGGTTTGGCAGTGCTTAACTTTTATGTAGGTGATAACAACAATTAGAGGAAATTTAAGTTGACTTATTGGCCTGTTAGGCAATGGATCTTGGCTGTATAAATCCACCGACCGATCCACACTGGACCCACGTTTGGTATGGTGCCTATTTAATTTTACCATCCATAAGGAATACCAGTGCTCCAGCAGTTGGGACACGGGGATAAAGATGACGAAGTTGACTTCTTTATTTTTCTATACATGTTATTTAAAAGATCTTATTAATATAATTATGATATAGTCCTGTTATTGCATAAGCATAATACACAGTTAGCAGAAAATAAAAAAGTCGTTTATGGTAAAGGGGTTTGAACATTTTGAAATTTTTTGAAAATTTCAGAAATGGCGCCGCAAGATAATACCTAAATGGATAGGAAACGTTAATATGAACAAAAATATCATACAACATAATGCCCTAAAGTGTCAGGTTAGTTAGTGTGAGAATTGGAATTAAAGATACAAAGGTAATATTTTGGGTCGGCATTATTCATTTCTAACGTCATACTTTAGGGCATAATATCATACCGTTTTTTGTTCCTCTGTGTGTCCACTGTTCATTTATAAAGGTTTAATCGAGCGACGCCATTTAAAAAAAATAACAAAATGGCGACTCATAGTAAAATCTACTGCGGACTGGGACGAATCCAGCCTCCATACAAAAAAGTTCAAAACCCTTTAATTTTTAATTATATTTTTTAATCAGTTTGAAATTTACACCCAGTTATAGTATTGTTTTAAATCCCAACCCCACCTTCTGCGCCAGAGGTCCTGGGTTCGATCCCCGGACAAGACAAATATTTGTGTGCATGAACATGTCTATTTGTCTTGATCTGGATGTTCAATATGTATATTATGTATGAATTTACAAAAAAAAAAGTATATTAGTATGTTTATCCGTTATCTAGTATCCATAACACAAGTTCTTCATGATACTTAACGTGGGCTAGGGCTTAATTGGTGTGATTGTATGGAAATATTTATTTTATTTATTTAAAAACTGCCAGACATGCTCTCACGTCAATTAATTCATAGCCATTAAAGCAAGGACTCGGCAGTCTGTATTTTATACTTTAACATTATGAGTTTAAAAGATATAATGTTAATTAAACAGTACACTATTTTCATGTACCAGTTTCTATCTAAAATATTTTATAAAATTCTGGAAAAGGACTTGACGATTTCAGATATCACGCTGATATTTGTCTGACAAAATCAGTGGTAAAATAAAATAGTACATTGTAACAAAATTATATTATAATAATCACTTTGAATTTCAGGTATCCCCCTCGTATGGAAATAGCTGATGGGGAGAAGTTGGGCTCGTTTTACAGCTTTAAAGGAACTAAAGTGTTAAACAGTGTTGACAATGCACTAAAAAACAAAATCAAGTTGGAATACGAAGTATTTGTCAGAGTAGTGGATGTAGTTACCGAGTGAATTTTAGTGTAACTGATCTGTAAACTTTTTATTTATTTTTTGTAACTTAATATTAAATTGAATTAAATGGAAATAATTAAGGTTTACATAGCAAGAGGTTTCCAACTTTCAGGAGCGACTAAGAAATATGTTTGATACTGAACTAACTACTGAACTAACTAAAATAGAAAGTATGCTGCGTAAAAATAATATAGCTTCTACATATTTTCTCTAAATAGTGTCTATTATCTACCTAGTTAAACTTTATTTCTGTTTGGCAACCTTTTGTAATGTAACCTTGTTTATTTGTCCGGAAACAAAATTAATAGAATAAATTAAATATTGTTTTATTTTTTTTACCAATAAATGACATCGGGAGAAGGTACAACCAGGGAACTTCCCGGTCGATCAGTAGAATTCTACGTAATGTTTATTTCAAAAAGCAATAACTTCAAAGAAATAATTTATTATTCAATTGAAAAATCTCAGCTTGAACAATGTTTCAGACTTGTTTCATTCTTAAGACGACACTATCGATAGAGCGAAGTGGAAAAGTAAGATACGGAAGGCAGACCCCACCATCACGTGAGAATAATAATTGTGCAGTAGAGAGAGAACTCCCTAACCAAACTCTACTGATCGGCCAGCCCCCTTATCTTGTTACTGTCAAAGTTAGGTTCAAACAGCATTGCACTTTCACCATACCTATGTCAATCAAATATTTAGTCAATTATTTAGTTCAAGAACTAGACAAGGGTAAAAAGACTTTGGGAATATTTCTTGAACTAGCAAAAGCTTTTGATACCGTTTCTGTACCATTCTATTGCTGAAGCTTGAATCACTAGGTATAAGAGGCACCCAGCTTAAATTATTAACAAGTTACTTATACGAGCATTCACAATGTGTTAAAATAGACAATGGTATCAGCTCTGATTTGACGAATACCTCCCATGGAGTCCCCAGGGAAGTATATTAGGTCCCACCCTATTTTTAGTTTACATTAATGACCTTTGTAATCTAAAATTGCATGGTGGAAAAATTATTTCATATGCTGACGACACTGCTCTACTTTTTTTCCGCAAGCTCGGAAGAAGAGGTATATGAAAATGCGCAACGAGGTTTCAATGTAGTAAATAATTGGTTACAGCAACATCTACTAACATCAAACGCTGACAAAACTATATACGTATATTTCTCAATGCGTAAATATAAAACTACCTTTACTAACCCAAAATTGCATGCCCACCGTTGTAAGGACCCTGCTAATCACCGTTGCACTTGCCCAGACATAAGTATTGCAAACAATCTGAAGTATTTGGGTGTCATTATTGACGAAAACCTCTCATTTAAGCCCCATATTGAAGCTTTATGTAGCAGATTACGTAAATTAATATATATATTCAAAAAACTTCGCACTTTTCAATTTAGGTGTCACTGACAGCCCACTATGCAGAGGTTGCATGGAGGAAGAAGAGACAGCTGCTCACGTCCTAATGGATTGTGACGGAGTAGCCCCTTACCGGGCGAAGTACCTCGGCTCACCAGGCAGTCTCCGGGAAGCCGTCTCTGACGTGAAGGCGCTGGGAGCATTCCTGGTTGAGCTGGGATGGCTGGAGTGATCCGGCCTGACACCCTCCGGACGCAAAATTGACGCAAAAAAGTCGTCGAGTTGCGGAAACCGCCCGTATTGAATGAAGAAGAAGAAGAAGAAGAAACTTCGCACTATTGTAGATTACCCACTAATACGGCAAGTCTTTATCGCCCTAGGTCAATCAATAATAAATTACTGCATTACGTCATGGGGTGGCACGTGCAATACTTCATTGTCATCAATTGAAACAGCCCAAAGGGCGATCCTCAAAGTTGCTACTTTCCGGCCCTAACTCTACTCAACTGAGCCTCTTTATAATAATTGTAATGTACTAACCGTTAGACAATTATTTATATTGAGCACTGTCCTTAAACAGCACACTGCACTTCCCTGCAGCACTGAAAGTACTAACAAGAGACGAAAAGATAGAGTTTGCCTACAAAATACGGGAATGAAATCTGCCTTCTTTTGCAGCTTCTTCATGTTTCTAGGGCCAATGCCAAATTTGGTATTTATTCTATTAATTATCAGCACTTGCAGCATTCTGTATGAAGCTCTTCAAGGAATGTCTTACGAAGTCACAGATAAATGAATGCTAGTGATTAAATGATAAAAAGTTTTTAGTACCTACGAAATTTGTTTTATTAAGTGTATTATTTATATAGTGGTATGTTTGTTTGTCATGATCTTGTTAATTCATTCTATTGTATTTGGTTCTTTCATTTAAGTATAATATAAGTCCTTTTTGCCTGAAACACAGGGTATTCCTAGTTCAGGCTAATTATATAATCATAGTATTTGTAAACGAATTTTCTAGGCTATAAGTTTTTAACACAGTAATGTTTTGATTATTGAATAAATTATTTATTATTATTATTATAATCTCGGTTGCTCACCGAAGCTGTCAAAGTGGCAGAAAAAGGGGGCGAGAAGTTCCGATGACTGATTATCTAACTTAAAATCACCTATGAACAAGACCAGTAGTGGTCCAGATGGTATTTCCGCTAGGGTGCTAAAACACTGTGCACCTGAGTTGTATCCGGTACTGCCACGCTTGTACCGCCTCTCTCTTTCGACTGGAGTAGTGCCTAAATCCTGGAAGCACCACCTCCATAATTTTATGTTATGGAAAGGGTGTTCAATAAAAATTGCTGGCGTATCTCGAGCATAACGACCTCCTGAGCGACCATCAATACGGTTTACGTAAATCCTGCTCGTATACGCCATGCATTGCTGGGGCGAGGCAATTGAGAGACACGGTGAAGCCTTAGCGGTGTCACTTGACATCTCAAAGGCGTTTGGACAGGGTTTGACACGCTAGTCTTCTGAGCAAGCTTCCAGCTTACGGCATCTCTACAGGATTTTGCAACTGGATCTCCCATTTCCTGAGCGAACGGAATATCAGCGTGGTCGTAGATGGCAGCTCTTCAGACCCAACGGCTATTACGGCCGGAGTGCCTCAGGGGTCTGTTCTATCTGCGACTCTTTTCCTGCTGCACATCAATGACCTTTTTCGGCAAGGCGTTGTTGGGTACGCAGACGACAGTACAGTCACACAGAGATACTTGTCCAGTGCAAGCGACGACAGGACTGTCATTCAGTCTTCAAGAGAGGCCATGGTGGAGCGGACAAATGCGACCTTAAATGTTGTCTCTCAATGGGGCGACGATAATTTGGTCCGATTTAACGCGGCCAAAACACAAGCGTGTCTTTTCTCCGCAAAAGGAATCTTTTCACCCTGACTCAGACTTTTCGAGGCTCGTCTGTAGACATCACCGACCATCTCGAACTTCTTGGCATGGAGTTGACTGCTAAAGTCAACTTCGGCGCTACCATCGAGACAAAGACACAAATTGCGGCGAAAAAGCTGGGCATCCTGAACACGGTCAAACGATACTTCACGCCTGGACAGCTTCTTACGCTTTACAAAGCTTAAGTCCGATCGTGCATAGAGTATTGTAGCCACATCTGGAATGGCTAAGCTAAATACCAACTCGCTAATATCGACCCGGTAGAACGCAGAGCTGGTTAAAAATCTGCATAGTTTGAGTCACCGCCGTAAGGTTGCTTGTCTGTCGGTTTTCTACAGACTTTACTTTGGGGAGTGAGCATCTGAGCTGCATAACCTCATTCCGCCTTCTTCTTTTTTCCATCGGGCTACCAGACGTACTGCAGGCTACCATCCATACTTGGTTGCCATTCCAAACTTACGAACAGCCTAGGAGTGGAATGCCCTGCCGGCGTCTGTTTTCCCGAGCTCATACAACGCAAATCTCTTCAAAGTGCAGGTGAACAGGCTTCTTCTGGACGAACTCGCTCCATCGTAGGCCTCATCTACGCCCTTCGCCCAGATTGAGGTATATGCGTAAGAGTAATTTCGTCGCTGTTATTACTGTCATATTTTTATACTGTATGACAGCCATGAGGGACATGACGAAACTGGAAATTGAAACGATTGTTAGATGGATAATCAGCCAGCGGAGGGCTGATTATCTGATAGGCTGTTTTGGCTGTCATACAGTATGAGTAATAAAAGTGTCATATTACGGTATTTGCTTGCTTTTTTCACGGCTGATGTTACCGGCAACATCAGAAAACCAGCGCTGCAGTCAAAGCTATGGCATAGCTTTTATGAGGCTGTTTCAGCAAATTCATCATACCTGATGTTAAGTATTGATAAGGCCGAAGATGGAAGCGAGCCTCTCCCGGAATCCTCATCACTGAGGCTATCCTACCTCTAACTGCCGGAACACAACAATGCTGAAAACATTGTTTTTATAGCGTCAGGCTTAGATAAGATGGTGGCAGCTAGCCAGTTAGCCTACAACAAGTCTTACCACTTATCAAATCGAATACAATATGTACCCCGCTGGAATCGAACCCGGGACCCCTGGGTCTGATACCGGTGGTTGTTACTACTAGACCACAGAGGCCGTTAAAAAAAATAATGTGTGCCAGCTGCTAATTTTCCAGTGCGTATAGTAAAACTCTATCAATAGATCAAAGTATATTTGAAAACTGATTTACGGTCGAAATTAATAACCTATCTGTAGATATGGATAGGGCTATCTGAGATAGTTGCCTAGGATACTGGCTACGTTGCCTAGCAACCGTCGTTATTTTGGTCATATTCACAAACATATCCTAGGCAACTATCTCAGATAGCCTAATCCCTATCTAGAGATAGGTTATTAATTTCATGCGATATGCGATAGGCTAGCAACCTGTCACTATTGTTTCCGGACAAGATGTTAGACCCTACCAATGCCAAACGTGGCGTCGTTGTCGTTGAGCTATTTGAGTTATGTTTAAATATTTTACTTTCAAGCTACACCTTTGACACTCTGCCACAAATCCTCAAGGGATTCATGGCTGATGTATTTAATTTAAACGATTTTTCTTTTTCATTAGAAAAGTTGCATAGTTCTGCAATTATAGCAAACTAGCGGCCGCTTGCGGTTTCATTCGCGTGGTTCCCGTTCCCGTAGGAATATCGGGATAATAAGTACCCTATGCTCATAACCAGGCTATCTTATCTACTAACTGTGTACCAAATCTCATCCAAAATCCGTTCATTAGTTTCGGAGCCTATTCAATGCAAACAAACAAACAATCAAATCTTTCCTCTTTATGATATTAGTATAGATATAGAAAAAACTATTTGGTTATTAATGCATTATATAAATATAATTAGCTCACCTTGGGGATGAACCCCCAAGTTTATAGTGCCATTACAAAAGATACAATTATTTTATGTTTGTTGCTTTCCGAGTAGCTTACTTGACAGTTTTTTTTTCATTTCTTTTTTATTATCTTTATTTATTTAGGAGCTTTTGTCTCTAGACACGGCAGCTCCATCGAGGCAAATCAGCTACTACTTTTACTACTTTTACTTGACAGATGATTTTGGCAGTTGTGATATGAAAAATAAGTCATAACATCAGAAAGCTATTCACAATAACAGCAGAACCTAATTTTAGACTGTGAAACAGGCCATAATATAAGCCTACAATTATTATTGTAATACTTCAATGTTTTTGAAAAACAAAAAGAGTTCCCACATTTTATTATTATTTATTATTAATATTATTTCGTAAGGGACTTCGAGGAACTTACTGGTCAACCCGTTGTTTTTTTGGGGAATAGTTTTTGAAAAGTAATAAGGCTAAAGAAAGAACGTTTCCCAAAACATCTCTACTGGTCGACCGGAGGGCTGATTATCTAACGGAAATTCGGTTCAGTTTCAGTTTCGTCGCTGTTGTGGATGTCATTCTGTATGAAATGTGACAGTAATGACAGGACGCAACTGAAACTGGAGGTCTACTCTCTAAGCACGAAGCGCGTAGTTTCGGCCTAAGTTACGGACGTTTCATACTCCGTATCACCTAGAGCTCGGAGACCCGAACTAAGAATGAATGAGAATACGTTTTGACATTGTCCCTACTTCCGATGTGTTTCTGCCGTTTGTCCAAAACTAGTACATCCGAAATCAATAGAGACGCTCTATCCGTAGTTTCGGGAAACTTACGGATCGTAGTTGACGGGCTTAGACAGTAGGCCTGCTGAACCGAGTTTCCGTTAAATAATCAGCTTGCGGTAAGTTCCTCGATTGTACCTATACGTACACGGACGTACAAACGCCAACCGCCTAGGCGCCTATTTAAAATATGTAGACTTCATGGTGTTGGTGACATCCTATCAACGTTTTCAATTCCCAATAATTCTTCTTTGTACTAATACGAGTTTTCATTATTATAAATACTGTTTGAAATCTTAGTTAAAAAAAAAATGATCCAAACTAATGTCAGGTTGTTTTAATGTATTTTTCGTGTGTATTTATGAATAAGTATGTCATAAAATTTATTTGTCTGGTACAAACTCCACTTAGTTTCTGGCAAAATATCGCATTATGTATCTATTACAGACGTCGCGGGCGGGAATTAGGTTACAATACAATGCTTTTTTATTCCATATCCCGCGGCAATATCAAAAAATATTTGTGCATCGTTAAGATCCTGTAAGCAAAATTTAGCTTAATCGGTTCAACCGTATGGGCTGTACGGTCTGTCAGTCAGTTACGGTATTGCTTTAAAGTAAATATAATTTTGCTTTTGCTATTTTAAGTATGAAACAATCCCTAAATGAAATAATTATATCTTCTGAGAGAGTTAATTTCATAACTTAGGATGTGACAACTTGGAAATGCTTATTTTTCGTTTTTTTGGTGATACTTTAAACAATTTCTGACAGTCATGCATGCACGGTAAGTTTAAAAATATTTTAAAATAACTGCGTTGACGTGTAGCGATTTTTGACAGCAAATGTATGAAAACCCAACTTCGCTAAGTTACATGGTTCGAGCTTGGTAACAAATAAAACAGCTCAGCAAGAGAGCTTAAAGTTTTTATAGACCGGAATCGTGTGTGGGAGAATTGCCTTCCAAAACGAGTAAGTAAAATAACAATGAAACAGATATATAAATCTATTGATTAGAAGTCTTTTATGGTATATATCCTTCATTTACTATAATGAAAACCTTAAACTTTATAACCTGAAATTCTTGATAAATATTAAACACACAAACACAGATGTGTAAAATATCTCTAGTCTTTTTATAACTAGACTTTATTTGCAAATTATGGCGAAATTTATGAGATATTTCGTTACATAAATTAAGTATTGTAATAAAAATCTGGAAAACGAACGACAAGTAAAAAGTTATGAAATAAACCATAAAAAATATTAAATATTTTTTTGCAATGCTAAAATACTTAATTTTGTTGACATCAATTGTGACTTTCGCCGTCTTTAAAATTAACAACCAATCATATTTTGTTTTATTGTCCCCTATACTTTTGATTATTTGCATAGGATTATGATTTTAGTATCACGTATACTTTCTATATGGAGAGAGCTATGCTCGGCGTTTCCCTGCGTGATCGAATCAGAAATGAGGAGATCCGCAGGAGAACTAAAGTTACTGACATTGCTCGAAGGATTGCTCAGCTGAAGTGGCAGTGGGCGGGACACATAGCGAGTAGAACCGATGGCCGTTGGGGCGGAAAGGTTCTGGAATGGCGACCGCGTACCGGACGACGCTCCGTGGGTAGGCCCCACAAGGTGGACCGACGATCTGGTGAAGGTCGCGGGAAGCCGCTGGATGCGGGCAGCGCAGGACCGATGGTCGTGGAGATCCTTGGGGGAGGCCTATACCCAGCAGTGGGTGTCATGTGGCTGAGACGACGATACTTTCTATGTTCTTTCTATAGTTCTTAAATACAGGACCCCGCACAAAATGTACCCTATATATAAAAAAAAACTGTTCATTATTTGACGTTGCAAATTTGCACAAGTGATTACCGGTATAAAGACAATATTTTTCTAATCTTTTATCTAAATCGACCCAAGGGATTTTACCATACATTTTGTGATAAAGTTATGTTCCTTCCTAAAACAATTACGAAGAAAGTTCCTACACAACACCTAGGAACTTTCTTTGTAATTGTTTAAGTAAGAAACATAACTTTAGATGTACAGAGTGTTGAATATTATAAATCTATGGTACACTTGGCTGTATGTTAGCTAACTTGATCTGTGCATATATTGTCAATGTCAAATCAGACTGTACGATCTATTATTATTTTTTTCCTCTGCTTCCGCTAATGGTGTCCGTAATAAAATACAAGTATTTATGTAAAAAGTGTTTATTTAAAAAGTCCTGGCGTCCTACCCAATAACGCTTCCTAAATTTCAGACAGAGTACTTATTTAAAGTCAAATACAAAACCAGTAACATAATTAAAAACCTTCGGACATATCCTTAATAAGTTAAGTTAATGTGACACATCTATTGTGTTTTAACAGCCTATAAAACAGCCGTGTTATGAAATATTACAGATTAACATGTTGACGGAAGGACGAACCACAAGAATGATCTAATTTTTTGTTTTGGGTGTGGCCAAAGAAGCGATATATCACTAGGCCGACCAAATAAGACGCTATGAATGCCAAACTAACAAATAAAATTTACATTTCTGCAATTTGGCTCTATACGTTCTTGCAATAAATACTCCATTTTCGATTTTGACGATTGTATAAAAAGACTGATCGGCGTTCCATTTCATCATTCGATTTGATTGTGAAAAGGATGAAGTCCACCGTGGTGAGTAGTGTATTATGAGAAAGTATTTGAATTAATAAATTGTGCTAGAAAGGGTGATTCTAATGTGATTCGTTTTGTGCAGTTGGCTGTTTTAGTGCTTGCTGCTCTCAGCTTCAGCAGTGCTGAAGATGACGGCAAGTATCGTCCAGAGCGATACGGTGGAGACGATGGAAGCTATAGACGAAGCAAGGAGGGTCTCTACTACGACCCAAGGGATGGAACTTACAAGTATTACTCAGCTTTGGATGATAGGTACAAGAGCCTGCTAGCGAGAAACGGCAAATATGATTCGATCTACACAGCGTATCAACCAGTTTACTATAAGGCATACGATCCTTATCAACAGGTTTTGTCGCCATTTGTAAAGTATGGCGATCAGAGTAGGTGAGTTCTCCTTTTTAAGCGTGGCAATAAAAAAAAATTTTTGATTATTAATAGTCTTTAAGTAGTTAATTTTACGTTTTCATATTTTTTTACGATTTGATTGATTTTTTTAAAGTGTTTTTGATTAATATAATATATTTATTTAGACCAAATAGGTACCATTCATGTAAAAAAATATTCACTTAGTACTTGTCTGACGATAGACTACTTTAAACAACAAAATGTTGAATTGGCGTCGTCTAAGCAGTAGTGAGTAAGACATTTAAATTAATCAAAAGTAATATTATACTTTTTATTAATTCCAGTTTCGTGCAAGATCCTTACACTCACGAGGTGTCTGCTGTGACTTACCGCCCCTCCGAGGTGCCACTAGTCTCGTCAGTGAATCCCTACGTCTACTCATCGACGCCCCAACCAGTCGTATACGCGTCCACACCGAAGCCTATATTTGCGTCACCAATCGAGCCCATTGCATATGCATCAGCTCCTAAACCAGTATTTTCTTCACGCATCAAGCCTATAGTATACTCCTCGACGGCAAAACCTTTTGTTCAATCTGCAAGTTCAGTATACCCTTACCCAGTCTACGCCAGAAACTTTAAAGACTATGAGGCTAATGCCAGAATTCTTAAACAAGAAAACGAGATTGATGCTAATGGTTACCACTACTCTTACGAAACAGAAAATGGAATTAATGCGGAAGAAGCTGGTGTCGTTGATACAAGTGTGAACGGTGGTGGCACCAGGGCCCGAGGTTTCTATGAGTACGTAGGCGACGATGGACTGAAGTACAGAGTAGACTATATCGCTGATGAAAACGGATTCAGGCCAAGTGGTGCTCATTTGCCCAAGAAGTAACAACTGAACTGGTCTGGTAGAATTATTAGCATGTAGAACAAAGGCTATTCCAAATATACTGAGTACAACGAAAAAATAATAATACAATAACTTCGAGTTTTATTATTTCTCTCTTTTTTATGATACTTAATAGTGTTAAAATATCTTCCTCGATCTCACATTTTTATTCTTTTTTCTCCACCTTTTTCAAAGTTTTGGGGTTTACGATCTTATACCTGGGAGACTTGTGGTTTTTTATGACAATTCGCAGGCACTGTTATAAAGCTTTAAACAGTTTTTGCGACGACAGACAGATTGAAACAACATATTAGAATTTTTAAACATAGAACATACTAAAATGAATTTATATCAAATTATATGAAACGGATAAGACTATGATAATTATATTAGTAAAGATTGAACGTTATATCCACAGGACACAAGGTTTACTTTCTTGTTTTCTGTGGTTATTATCCTTGAAAACCTATTAATCCTTTTTTTACTTTTGTACAAATTTCGGACTTACTTCAAATTATTTCATAAATTCACAAATTGTTTATCGTAGAAGGTTACAGCCTATCTTCTTAAATTACATCTAGGCAAGGTTAAAAAATACATAAAATTAATGTAATATAAGCTCACTTGTGGCCGAGTTAATTTTTTCCAATATTTTTCTGTTTAAAATTTATCATAATATAAGCTGCTATGTTTATATTACAAAAGAACGTTTTAAACGGAAAATTGGCGTAACAATATATTTTTATGTCTTCTTAATTTATGTAAAGCGAAGATTTATTCAAACCGCATCTATCAATATCAATGTTAATATTTTCAATATCAGACAAAAATAACAATTTGTTTGTTGGTCTCAAACTTAGGAGTTGAAAAAGTTACCAAGTTTTGAGAGTTATTTCGAAACTCATGCCTAATACAGATCTGCTGGTAATTATTACAATTATGAAGTAAAAAAGAATATATATTTTTAATTTTTATTATGCTTTCTCAAAATTAATATTCCCTCAAAATTAATATTCCGTGAAAATGCCTACATACTCTTATCCGTACATGAGCGAAAAATTACAATAAGACTATTGTAAAGCCAATGAAAATATATTTTTTGTCAAAGGCAAAGTTCAGAGGCAAGAAGCGCGTAAAACTCACACCCAGAACTTATTTATGAAACTGGCTTGACATTATCGTATTAGTTCGGAGTCACATCTTTATTAATTAACCATTCATAATACGGATGACATTTATTTATCAATGACACGTTGCGAAAATGAGCAAGTATAAAAGATTTAGACGATCTAGTAACTGCATCAGTCACCTGTGTAATCTAGTTCACTTAACACATTAATAAAATAAAAAAAACATGAAATACCTGGTAAGTAAACAAATTAATTAGTAATGTCTTGTAATCAAAACTTTTAGTGATTTTACTTAAACTATACAGTATTTTCTTATAAAGTTTACACTTATTTCTGATTTATCAGAACCAAATACAAAATGGCCCAACCATTTTGTATTTTGTATCCATTTTCAAAATATTCATTTACCAACTCTTATTCAATGACAATAAAATTTTATTTTGAATTAAAAAAGAAATCTCTGGTTTGTCATTTATTCGATAGACTTAAACCAATGACAAAATAATAAAAAAAAACAGGCGTCATAGTGCAATGCAATTTGTACTACGAGTAATTTGAACTTAGATCCGTGCTATATTTACTTTGCATAATTAGCACCTTTAACCGTAAGTCTGATAATTCAATTCAAATTCGATTATGATCACTTGTGATCGACAAAGAAGCTAGAAATGAGAGAACCGCGACCATGTAACGAGAAGAAGAAAGTGCAGTGTAAAATCTAACTCTTTTTTCCTGCAGGTTGCATTCGCTGCCGTCATGGCAGTGGCTCACTCAGCCTCCTTGTTCGCGCCTCCACCACGCTTCGGCGCTCCCGCTCCGAGACGCCCCGCTCCCGCCCCGGCCCGTTTAGCTCCCGCGCCCGTCCGCGCCTCCAGCAGCGACCAGAACGCCAACGTTGTTCGTTACGACAACGACATCAACCCTGACGGCAGCTACAATTACGCGTAAGTTTTATGCTACCTTCTGGAAAGTAGGTTAAGTTTTACTGCAGCCCTAAAAATTTATAAGCATCTAAATCTGACATCATGTTCATATATTACAACGGGACGGAATAGGACTCTAAAATTCGTATACGATCGTTTCATGTAACTGTAGTGATTTTGGCTACCGCGCAGTGGGTCTAATTTTATAAAATGATCCTTCTTTATCAAGGATATTTATTTAAAAGCTGAACTTAGTTTGATAGAATAAAGAATAGACCGTATTTTTTATTAAGCTCAAATTTGAAAGTGGAAGGCCGTAAAATCAAAGTGATATTAATAATTTTGAGAAATGTGTAAAATTGTAATGATTTTAATCATTTTGAAATTAAACTTTTAGTTTCGAGACCGACAACGGCATCGCGGTTCAAGAGCAGGGCACGCCCCGTGACTTGGGCGGGAACCCCCCAGTTGTGCCCGTCGTAGCCCAGGGCTCCTTTGCATACACCTCCCCTGAAGGACAACCCATTTCTATCTCCTACATCGCTGACGAGAACGGATTCCAACCTCAGGTATGTAAAAATCATTTCGAAAAATAGCATAGAATGCGTACCAAAAATCAATTGAACTGTATTAGAACAGAGTTTAAATAACAACGTGCAATAATTATAAAAAAACGATTTTTTTATGGGGAATTGGGAACCTCATGAGTGTTAACATGTTACATATATGTAACCTATATATAGGTACTGATAAAAAATGGTTACCTAGTACATTCTAATACGATAATCTATTTACTAGTCTTAATTAATGTTATTGTGAATGTTATAAATTTCATTTAAAATAATGTCTTTTTACAGGGTGATGCCATCCCCCAACCTCCCCCAGTGCCCGAACAGATCGCCAGAGCCCTGGAGTACATCGCCAGAAACGCACCCAGAAATTAAACTATTTAAAATAGTTACAACTTACATAAGTGCAATAACGATTCAGTCTCAAATGTGATATCTAGGTTAAAATTATTGTACTCAATTTGTTTTTTGGTAATCAAACGGATGTTAATGATGAATTAAATCATAAATAAAAATCTACGATTTGAAAATATTCTTTTTATTTAGAAACTTATATTTTTTTCTATTCACTCCTAACTACGCAACAATTAATAATCAGAAGAATTTGGAGCATATTATTAAATCGATTCACTATCAGCAACAAAGAAACTTGTTTTATGATGAGATTGTAAAACAAGGATATGAATACATTTCAAATAACTCAACTTCGTAGGATGGATTGTAAAGGTCAAAGGTGTCCTCGTACGTCTTCGAGTATCGAAAAAAGGAGTAAATTAAATGGCAAACCGTGGGTGAAAAGAGCAAAGACTTGGATAATTTTATACCAACGCTACTAACTCTTTCTAATTTGTAAATGGATGTAAATGTAACTATGGACTGTAAACATCAATGGAGTCCGCATATTGCAATACTAGTTGGCAAGCTTAGTTCTGCTGCCTACGCTGTTAGAAAAGTCAGACAACTGACTGATATAAAATCTGCTAGGACTGTGTACTTTAGTTATTTTCACATCATCATCATATGGTATTCTTTTGTGGGAAGTAGCATCTGACATTAATACAATTTTAATACTACAAAAACGATTAACCAACTGGTTTCCATAACATCTCTTCGGGAGAAATTTAAAGAAATTGGTATACTGACAGCTGCTTCTCAATTTATTTTAAATTGTATTCTTTTCGTACGGCGTAATATCAACCTGTATATCAAACATGGTGATTTGCACGATCGTATTACTAGAAATAGAAATAAACTTATTATGCCTCGGTACCGATTCAAGAAGGTCCATGGATCTTTTATGGGTCTAGGTATACGAATCTATAATGAAATTCCAGATAATATTTTAGATTTGCCTTTCGAAAAGTTTAAGATGAATGTAAAAGATTGTCTTCTCAAACATTATATTATACTTTATAAGATTACTTGAATAACAAACAGCTTTCGTTTTGTTTTTCGAAATTGTAGCCGTCTCATTCAATTAGTGTTTAGTAAAGTATATTAAAATAAAATATTGTTGAGAGAAGCAATGGCTGGTTCATGCGTCATGCTCTTGAACGGGTGCTGCCAGCTGGATGGGTCTGCTCATGTCTGCTTGTGTTTAAATGTGTTGAGATATTTATTTTTATGTTATTTATGATGTTTTGAGTTGAGATGCGTGGCACTGCCTGATCAGAATAAATAAAAATAAATAATGTTTTCAATTATTCCAATTATATAAAAGTATTTTTTTTGTTAACTTACTTTAATTACGCTTTGTGATTATACCCCCGCTGATGCGTCTTCTAGTAACATTGTAAGTCGTGTCTTACATTAATGCACTTTTATCTTTCTTTTTTTGCTGTTGCCATTTTTTATATAGCTTAACATAAGTACCTGAAGGACGTCATGCTCACTCAAACGTTTCTTCGTCGTTACGTACCCTAAAATATTTTTGTTCTTTTTTATTTTATACAGTAAATATAACATACAGTATTTAAATGACTAAGAAGCATAACAAACATAACACATTATACACAGTTATGTGTGATATACAATACACAATATGGTTGAGCTAAGCGATGGCTGGTTCATGCGCCATGCTCGTGAACGCGTCACCAGCGGAAATGGGCCTACTTCAGTCTGCTTATCTAAATGTTGTGCTTATATTTTTATCTACAATAAATTGTACTGACCTGTATGTACCTCACAACTTGCAGTATAGTAATCTTGTAATGCAAGAAATGTTGTAATGTATGATAGATAAGTCTTTCTTTGCCAGTTGAAAATTGTTCACGGCTACAATAACCATAAAATGTAATATTAAAATTATATTTTCTTGTGATAAATATTAAACAAGAAAATATACTAGATAAAAGCAACTAGTCTCATGTCACCCTGACTGGATTCGAACCCGCTTCCTTGGGAATCCGGCCCAATGCACTAACCAATTATGCTACAGAGACCTTTGAGGACACGTCGAATTTTTCTAGTATATTCACAGTTCTACGGTGGTGGCCACCGTCGTTTCATCAATGAGAGAAATATCCTCGCATTCGAAAGAAACATCTTTACAGATGTTTGACTATCGATTAAGATGAAACAGCCATCTAATTATAACTTTTTAATTTTGCATTTTACAATGCTATTTTTATTTTATTTATTTTATTTATCACATAAAATTAATAAATAATAAAATATTAAAAAGTTATAGTATTTTCTTTTTGTGATGGAAATTGACCTTACTGATATGTTAAGGTCACTTTTCAATTTGACGACTCTGTATGAAACAAAACAGGGAGAAAAAAAACAGCCCTTGACAAGTTTCTTGCCGGTTCTTCTCGTTAGAAGGTCTCCCCCCGTAGGGTTTGTGAACCGATGGTATAGCTTCTTTGACGTTCATAAGTGCTTGTAACAGCCTAGACTGAATAAATGATATTGATGTGACTTTGACTAAGCCCAGCCCATTTTTGTGAGTACGATCTCTTTCTTGGCGATTGGTAAGACCCGTACCTCATCAAAGCGTTGATGTGCGAAGTGAAAAGAAAAGGAGATTATTAAAGAAATTTCAACAATCACACCAATTATGTAGCCCAAGGTAATTTTCATTACCACCTTGTGTTATGGATACTAGACAAGGGATAATATGCTTACCTACTTAAATATTTTTTTGTAAATACCTACAGACCAGAACCTTTTACAGAAGTTCTGAAGTTGAAGTTGAATGCGTAATAGCATCGGGTCTCTTAGCTTCCCAGCTTAGCTTCAGTGGACACTGAAATTCAGCGAATTTGTGATTTGTTAATAACGGTATCCTACTGGTTGTTTGCCTTATTAATAATTTTGTCTTGCATGATTTATTCTGACAAAATAATTTAGAAAAAAGAACTTGGGATTGGCGTTTTAGCGTTGTCACGATTTGTTGTTGCCAATTTTATGTTAGAATAACTGTGCACAACGGTACGTTATGGATTTATTACATTTAAACTTTTACAAAAACTAAATTTATTTATGTTGAGTTAGGTGGTTGATTAAAGAACACAATTAATCTGGAAACTGTTTTATTTGAAGAAAACTTATTATCTTACATTTTACATGTTTGTAGCCGATGGAGGTCGCAGAGCAAGCGAAACCACAGACTACATAACTATTTTTCTATACTTTTAGTGACGTGCCATGTAACAAGTAATGATGTGCTTAGTGTTTCTCAATAATTTAAGACCATACGAAACAAAACAAGAAATAAAAAAAAGATGATCTATATTCCCTAAGAGGTCAATACAGTTTCTTAATTTCTGAATTACAATTTGACCTTTTTGTCTCACTAAAGATAAAATTATTTACTCAATCAAAGCGGTAAAGTTCAATCTAATTCGTCAAGATGAATATCTTGAAAAATGAAGTGAACAACCATATTTAAAATCTGAAGGTCAACTCAGCCATTCCTTTGAGACTTTTTGATTTATATTATTCTAAATGATCTTATTTAAGTAATTCTTTTTTCATGAACAGTACCCAGTAAAACAAAGTATGCAAATAAGTTATCTTTATCGTCGCTTAATCAGTTAAGAAGGTAGGTACGATCGGGGAACTTCCCGGTTGACCAGTACAGTTTTTTTGAGAAACGTTTTCTCGGAAACTTCTAAGGCTAAAGATACAATTTATTATTCAAATGAAATACCTGTTAATGTTTAATTATTTGTGATATAAACATTTTTTTAACAACTTTTTTTAATAAAACTCCTTTAAAAAACTCTGGTCAACCGGAAGTTCCCCGACTGTACCACTGCACGAAATTCAAAATTCGGATTTTTTGCCGAGGACGATCAACTGGAGATCTTCTAGTTTATGTGACGCACTACTGGGGCGAGGCCCCAGTATGCACGGCGAAGCACTTGCTGTGTCACTTGACAACTCGAAGGCTTTTGTCAGGGTCTTGCACGCAAGTCTGCTGCTCAAGCTTTCCGCGTATGGTATCCCCGCTGACTTTTGTAGTTGGATAGCTGATTTCTGACGGAACGGTCGATCAGAGTAGTCATTGATGGCTGCTACGGAGTTCCTCAGGGGTCTGATCTCTCTGCGATGAATTTTTCTGTTGCACATCAATGACCTGTTGATACCGGAAATTGTCGGGGAATGCTGTATAGCTATTAGATGACAGTACTGTCGTAGAGAGACACCTGTCGGATCCAAAAGCCAGCGGTGATGACGTGATATTGATGAGAGAGGCCATGGTTAAGCGAACGAACCAGACGTTAAGCCACGTCTCCCAGTGGGGTGGCAGTAACCTGGTCAATTTCAACGCCACCAAAATGCAAGCGTGTGTGTTTACCGCAAAAAGGAGTCCCTTTAACCTGACTCCTACTTTTTGGGGTTCATCTGTACCAATTACCGAAAGTCTCGAGCTTCTTGGCATGGAGTTCTCTTCAGACCTCAACTTCGGCACCAGCATCAAGTCCAAGGCTCAAACTGCAGCCAAAAAACTGGGCGATATTTCACGCCGGAACAGCTTTCAACTCTCTATAAAGCTCAAGTCCGCTCTTTCATGGAATATTGCAGTCACCTCTGGAACGACTCAGCGAAATACCAACTAACTGCACTGGACACGATCCAACGCAGACCTGAGAGGCTAATTGGCGGCAAAGAACTGGTGAAGAGCAAATTTTACACCCTAGCTCACCGCCACAAAGTTAGGGGTCTGTCGGTACACACTATACTTTGAAGAGTGTGCTCAAGAGCTGCATGAGCTTATACTGCCATCCCCCTTCTTCCATCGGAGATACAGACGCACTGCGGGCTACCACCCTTTCTTGGTTGATATCCCTAAATGTTGTACCAAGCGCTACTCAACATCTTTTATATTGCGCACAGCAAAGGAGTGTAACTCCCTCCCTGCGTCTGTATTTCCGAGTAATTATAATCCGACCACCTTCAAAGCAAGAGTGAACAGGCACCTTTTGGGTTAGCTCGCTCCATCGTGGATTCTGTCTTAGCCCCTGCGCTAGATTGGGATCAAGAGCAAACCCATTTAAATAAAAAAAAACTTGAAATCCATGATAAATTTTAAATAGTAAAATATTGCTGCCTAATTCGTCTTGTAAACAAAAAAAATATAAATGGCTACAAACACTTAATTACCTTGACACTGAAAATCTTTTAAAGATATGTACTTAATATATTTAACTAACCCAGATAAAATATATAGGTGCACTCACACTAGTCACACACACACACACACTCGAAACACCCACACACACACACACAAACACACACACACACACACACACACACTTCACACCACACTCATGCATTCACATACAATATTTGCTCACACTAGATGCTATACCCAAATTGTAATTTTTATTAATTACTTTCTTTTGATTTCTCTTTTTTTGGTATATTTGATTTATGTTCATATTCCCATGACTTGCTTTGACTAGTTAACTGGTAACCTCCGTGGAGATTTATGGCGCTGTATGCTGAAATACAGGTTTAGCCTAGTTCGGCAGCAGAGGCTTATGGCTTATAAATATTAATATTTGTACACATGTCCTAGTTCTAAGTTGGTTATTATTTGTAACAATATATAACTTTTAAAGATTATCTTATCTTCTTATTGGAAAAAAAATAAACTCGGCCACAAGTGAATTCTCAGATGGGACTCAAACCCTTGAACCCTTCAACCCGAACTTGATTTTTTTCCAATATTCTTCTATTTAAAATTTATCATAAGTATAAAAACTCCTAGCATTGAAAAACGCAAAAATTCTTATACTTGAAATTCAGTTTTCAGTATCTCTGTAAATCTCATGACCGCTATCTTCGCTCTGCTAATACTCTTGCGCTCACTTCCCCTCTTTTTCATTCTGGCTATATGTCTGACTCCTTCTCTTTGCAAGCTTTGCGATTCTGGAACCGTCTCCCTGACGTTACCTTTCAGAAAATCTTCCAGCAAATATTTCTTTAAAAAGGTATGTTCGTTCTATTCTTTTGGATGGGTTGAGTGCTTAGGTTCGTGGTTTGGTAATATATCATTAACGATGTATGTTTTTTTCTCATTTTATCGTTGGTACGGTATTTTGTTTATTTATGTATCTATAATATACATGTATACTACTTAATAATAATACTTTTAATAGACAAACTCTACGGACGGCTCAAAATGTGACTTTCTTAGGTATAAATATTGATTAAAGATTTGAATGGAAAAATCATGTCGAAAAGGTATGCAACAAGTTGAATAGGTTTGCATATGCTCTGTATAAACTTCGTATGGTAGCATGTAGAAATACAGCACTAATTACATATTTCGCCTACGTTGAATCCGTTCCGAGATATGGGCTTCTGATTTGGGGAAACAGTACCGAAAATAAAAGGCCTTTATTGCACAAAAAAGGTGTGTACGCGTAATATGTCACATAGCTCCCGATGAACCATGCCGGCCATATTTTGACTTTTAAACATACTGCCGCTACCGTGTATTAATATTTTTGAAGTGGCAGTATTCACATACCAAAATCTAAATAATTTCACAAAATCTAAAGATCTAACATGTAGGAGTAACAGAAACCCAAACAGATTAGCATTAGGCATAGTCCCGAAAACAACGCGTTTCCTTAAAAATTGTTATGCGATGTGTATTACCATTTTTAACCATATACCTGAAGACATAAAATGTTTGCCACAGAGAAAATTTAATAAAGTTTTGCGTCAGTGGCTACTCGAAAACACGTTTTACTCTGTAGATGATTTTTTGAAGTCAAAGCGGAAATAGGAATGTGGTTTGATGCATGGTGTTTTATTTCACTAATTTCATTGTATCATAATTTTTGTTTAGTCAATAACTAGTACATGTACTAGTACGTATCATTATGTATAATGATGATAAATATTTGCATGCTGTAGTTACTGCTAAATATGTATTTAAGCGACATTGTCTTATTACTATATTATTACCAATTTTGATGTACCCTATTTATGGCAAATAAAGATGATTATGATTATATTGCATTAGTATAGTATGTATGAATTTGTATATTTATTTATGTATTAAAGTGATGTACATCTGTGTATTTATATATCAATGTAAAAAAATCGCATTTTGTCCCGCTTTCACTGCTCTCTCTTTCCCTAAAGGTTGACTGGAAGAGAATAATTTTAGTATTAAGTCCGCCTTTGTGTTTATTGTACAATAAAGATTTAAATATATAAGTTAGTTAATTTACCACCAGGTAGCAGACAGTTCTGGTCCCCCCTATTCAAGGCGGTCGAATCCAACTTCTGCCGCCCCTCACTACCGCGCTAATTCGCGGATGAAGGCTCTAAGCAACCACCAACCTTACCTCGATGAGATTCTTCTATGCCGGAGATCACGGTTCACATAAAAGAGGCATTGGTCCAGATGGTGTTCCCGCTAGGGTGCTAAAACACTGTGCACCTGAGTTGTCTCCGGTATTGACACTCTTGTACCGCCTCTCTCTTTCGACTGGATTAGTGCCTAATTTGCAACCAATTCCCAAAAGGGGTAATTGTGCCGACCCTTTTTATTATAGACCAATCACCGTCACTTCCATAATTTTATGTTATGGAAAGGGTTTTCAATAAAAAATGCTGGCGTATCTCGAGCATCCCTGGACTCACACTCATCGCCGAGATCTCCCATCCGAATCACGGTAACGCAGTGTTTGCTGCTCCCGGCATGAGTGTAAAATCCACCAATTGCTCGACCCAGAATGGCATTGAGGTGATAACTATTAACCTTGGCTACTGGACCGTCACCTCCGTATATAAACCCCCCGGAACCCCATTCCAATTCGAACCTCCCGGAAACTTTGATGACCATCCGATTAAAGTTGTAATCGGCGATTTTAATAGTGCCCATGAAAACTGGGGGTACACGAAAACGGACACCTGTGGCCAGGCTGTCGAGACATGGGCCGAGACGAATGATTTGACTCTAATTCAGAATCCAAAATTGTTGCCCTCTTTTAACAGCGGCTTGTGGAGGCGTGGTTTTATAACCACGCCTCTGGGTTATCCCAGACCTAATCTTCGTCAGTGACTCAATCAGCTCCCAGTGTACCAAAACCGTATGTGCCACAATACCTCGCACCCAACATAGACCTATCATGTGTACCGTTCAGCCTGTAGTGCGCCCCGTAAATGTTCCCTTTAGGCGCCGTTTCAACTACTTTAAGGCAGATTGGGAACAGTTCTCGCAGAAAATAGACGAAGCCCTGCCGAATGTCCCTCCAGACCCCCAAAATTACGATCAGTTCGTTGACATTGTATCAACGATATCACGTAAATATATCCCTAGGGGCTGCCGGACTTCCTACACAACTGGGTTGTCACGAGATTCTGCAGAGCTGCTAAAGGAGTACGAACCCTTTTACAGCCGGGACCCTTTCTCCGAGGACACCACACAAGCCGGTGAAGAGCTGCTATCAAGGATAAGCGAAAACAGGCAGGAGCGATGGATCAACACTGTCACTAACATAGACATGACACACAATAGCAAGAAGGCATGGAACACCCTCCGGAAACTTACCACTGATCCCTCCCCAGCCTCCGTTCCAAGTCAAGTTACCGCTAATCAGATAGCCCATCAACTTCTCTTAAGCGGCAAGTCATTGGGTCGTCTTGCTAAGGTCCCAAAACCAGATAGCTCTTTGAGCACACGCGACCATATAAGCAAGCCATTTGAACCAAATGACTTTGTCAGTGCCGTCAAACAGCTCAAGCGCGGTAAAGCCTCAGGAGTAGACAATATCTCTGTTGAGCAAATTAACCTACTCGGCCCTGTTTCTGTGTCATGGTTGGTGCACATGTTCAACAATTGTCTTTAATCCGCTTCGATCCCCCGTCTCTGGAGGAAATCTAAGGTCGTAGCTATCCCAAAACCAGGGAAACCAACAGACAGTCCTAAAAAATTCAGGCCTATATCACTCTTGTGCCACCCATATAAATTATTTGAGAGACTTCTGTTATCCCGCCTAGCGAGCGCTATTGACCCGAAGCTTATTTCAGAGCAAGCTGGCTTCAGACCGACATAGTGATGCACCAACCAGATACTGAAACTGACGCAACACATAGAGGATGGTTTTGAGCTGAAGAAGATAACTGGCGTTGTATTCGTGGATCTGTCCGCAGCCTACGATACAGTGAACCTCAGGCGACTGTTGTGGAAAGTGGAGACCATGACTGGTGGCTACAAATTTGTCATAATTCTCCGGGAACTTCTCCACAATCGTCACTTTCAGGTTCATCTTCTTCAAGACAAAAGTCGTTGGAGGTCACAAAAAAATGGTCTGGCTCATGGCAGCGTCCTAGCTCCGCTGCTTTTTAATATATACACCAACGACCAAACACCCAGCCCAAACACTAGCCGCTTTCTATATGCAGATGATCTTGCGCTGACCACTCGGGCAACTAGCTTTGAAGAGGTTGAAGCGATTTTATCAGAGTCACTAAATAACCTGAGTGCCTACTATGAGGAAAATTCGCTCAAGCCCAACCCATCTAAAACAGAAGCTTGCGCTTTCAGTCACTGGTTATTATCATATTGTTCTTTTTGCTTATTTAGGCATGTTATATAAGAGTCTTAGCTGACCAAACTAGGTTATAGACATATAACTTGTAGTAAGCCCTATTAACTAGCCCTATTTACGAATACTTCTAGTGAATTACACTCGCGGTCAAATAAAGCGGGTCGTCGCTTTTTTTTCATACAAACATGCTCACTTTGTGGTCCAATAAAAAAAGTATGTGTATTTCTGGAAAGATTTGTGTGTCGATAGCTAGGTTATGCTGAACTTAGCAATCAGCATGTAAAACAACTGAAGACATTTCTTGATTTCCTAAACTTTCAGTGAAACGAATGTTTTATTTTGCTTTCATGTAAAATTGAATGAAAGCGTATTAGTGAATTTGTAGATTCAGCCCTTTTTCCCATGGCATACCTTGATTATTGTTATCTTAACTAGATTATAGAATAACTATTACATATATTATTTAACATCTTACATTCATCGTAACATAACATTAAGTGCAAAGGGGCATCTAAATCTGAACTAGCAGGCGAATCCGCAGGGGTAATTCGAAATGTAGACCTACGGTGCCTAACCAAAAAATACCTACCTGGGGCATCCTGAGTTTTGCACATAATACTACATAACACCAGTAATTTTTCCTTTCATGTCTCTTCTTTATTCGTGTATGCGTTGTGTGGGCAAATTTTATTATTCTATTCAAAGTCAAATCTATTATCCAAATGAACTTATAAAACATACAACCCTCACGCCATAATATGTTATCCCTTCCGGGTTTGGCGGAGTTTGGCTCCAGAAAAAGCAATATCTACGTGGATTCATGAAGTGCGATAGTAAGACAGTAGACAGTATTATTTTATTATTAGCCGACATATACATTGTCAAAAAGACGTTCCGAGTAGCGCAGAAAAAGTTGAGCGGTACTCTTGTTTATATTCATTTACAATTAAGTTTGTTAGAAAAAATAAAAAAGTAAAGATTTGGTTTTAATTAGTTGGGACTATAATGATTCAATTACTAGTGACCTATAGAGCTTCTGTTTTTAGGGTTTCGTAGCCTAAAAACTAAACCCTTATACATTCGGCCAAACCGTTGTATGTCACGCCCTTTTTATTCCAAAACTATGAGGATTACACAGTTGAAACTTGGTATGTAGATGTATTCTGTAAACCGCTTTACGGTTTTTACACAAAAAAATTAAAAAAAAATATGAATTAAGGGCCCCTCCCCATACATGGAACTGACACTGAAATTTTTTTTTTCATCAAACCTATATGTATAGGTCTTTAAAAATTGCATTGAGGTTTCTAAAACGATTTTTTTTAAGTCAACCGTTTGAATGATGTACACTTCCAAAGTGGTAAAATGTGTGTCTCCCCCTCTAACTTTTGAAATAAGAGAGTGAAAAATCAAAAAAAATATATATGCTGTAGATCTTAGTAAAAACTTTCAACGAAAATTGGTTTGAACGAAATATGGTTGTCAGTTTTAGAAATATAGCATTTAACCCGAAAGGGATTTGAAAAAAAAAAATTTTTTTTTCATCAATCCTATACTTGAGGCATATCTTTAGATAGGTCCTTAAAAATTACATTGAAGTTTCTATTACAGTTTTTTCTCAAAATCAACCGTTTGAAACATATACACTTCCAAAGTGGTATGATGTCACAGCCACTTTATTCCAAAGCTTTAAGGATCACACAGTTGTAACTTGGTCGGTAGATGTATTCTGTAAACCGCTTTACGGTTTTTCAAATCACTGAAAACTTTTTGATTGTAATAGCTTACTCTGTTAATTGACAAAAGTTTCATCACAGGCCGCCAAAACACGTTTTTTTTTCAAAGTGGCGGACAATGCGGGTATGCAAACAACGTTCGATGCTATTAAAAATAAGAAAATATACTAGAAAAATACCATTGGGTTTATGTCGCTCAGACGGGACACGAGTTCGCACCCTTAGAAATCTGGCCCAATGCACTACCAATAATAATTATGCTAAAGAGACTTATGATTTGAAATCCCGTCTGAGCGACATGAGTTCAGGCGGCCTACCGCCACCTCTTAGCGCAGTATTGTTTTAATCTTACCATGCTATTTCGTGCTACAAATCTTAAAGTTTTGTGACGTACTCGTATTCGCTCAATCATCGCCTCCAAAGTGTGAAGTGTGTCAAAATGTGACAACTTCAATAAAAACAAAACGCAAACAAAATGTTTTTATGACATGATGGCCCGATAGGCCCGCAGTGTCATTTTAATGGACTTCAAAGAAGGAGGAGGTTCTCAATTCAGTTGATATGTATATTTTTTTGTATGTACACCGATTACGCCGAGATTTCTGAACCAATTTTCGTGATTCTTTTTTTGTTTGATGTAGAATAGTTGCCAATTGGTCCCATAAAAATTTGCTTTAGTTTGACCCACTACTTTTTATGTTAAGAGCATTTTTATATGTTTCATTTCATATTTGTTACTTGGATGACACGATATTATCATTATGTATGTACACCGATTACGCTGAGATTTCTGAACCGATTTCCGTGATTATTTTTGTGTTCGATGCGGAATAGTTGCCAATTGATCCCATAAAAATTTGGGGTAGTTTCACCTAGTACTTATTATGTTATGCATTTTTATATATTTCATTTTATATTTGTTACTTGGATGATATCATCATAACCGATTTGACCGATGTACATGAAACTAATCTAGAAAAACTTTCTGTAGTTTACGAAACAACCTATTACAAACACAAAAAAAAGTAAAAAAAATTTCGTCGTTGCTATTCCCCTACAGTCTAGACTTATAATGGTTTCATGACGTAAACGTGATTTCATATAATTTTTCATAGCCAACAAACGTTCTTCTCGATCTTCTACTGTCTCATAAGAACATGAAATAGAGTTCCGAACAGCATTTTTTCGGAGTCTATCATTTAAGTAACAATTAAGTACCTATTATTCAATGTACAAACAACTATGACCCCAACTATAGTTTACCTCATCTTATCTATAAAAATCACTAAAAAGTAAAAAAAAAACAAAACTACATTTGAAAAACCGACTTCAACGACAAAAATAAAAAAAACGAAAAAATATACGTTCATTTTATGTTTTGGCGCGCACTGTTCATTGAAATAAAACAACTTTTACGGATATTCAAAACGGATTTTCTCAGTTTTTTTATTTCAACGAATTTAAATCTACGAAAGAAATACTCTTAAGCTTAAAAACTAAAAAAGCAAAAAACTTAAAAACCTTAAATAAAATAAAAGCAAAAAAATAAAAAACTTTAATACACCAAACATCTTATTATTTATTTATCTTAAATCTTAACACTATATTTTGAAGTCGGGCGCGCCTAACCTAAATACTAAGTTCTAAATGGGTTTGTTTTGTATTTACTTGAGCATTTACTACCATGTACGGTCAACAGCAACTACGGTTTATACAAAATGTCAAATCCCTACAAACAAATCTGAACTTAACGGCATATTTATGATTAAATAGAAAAATATTGTAGAAAATCAACTCGGCCGCAAGTGAATTCTCAGATGGGATGGCATATGTCTGAAAGTCCAAAATCGATTGGAGAAATTTGACAAATAAGTAAAGCTGTAGCTGCTGTGGACTGTACATAATCGGTATACTGAATAGGTATTATAGACACGTTTCCCTGAACTCATGAAACATGTTAAATGATAATAGGCCTTTCAAGCGTTAATAGAAAGACGCCTAAACTTGTAACAAAAAGAGCTTCAAGGCTTTACGTGATCCTGCGATATGGCGGTTAGTCAATTTTTTTTTTCAGTAGCATATCCGATGATCGAAACATTTGGAAGATTATTTTCCAAATTGTAAGACATATTCATTCAGTTGGTCATGGGATGGGTGGCCAAAAATTAACTATAGCGAACTCCTTATAACTTTAGACAAAAGTACTTCCATCTCCTGCCTCATTTATTATCTCCATTCCCAAAATATGACATCAAAATTGGCGGTGACGATTATGCAGTGTATCTTCTGCTGTAAGTAATTTAAACGTAAAACATGGTGCTGAAACTTTGGTATCCTTTACATGATTTCGCTGAAAAATACGTCTGTCGGTGGGTTTATCTTCTTACAGAACATTTTTCAAATGATAAAGTTCGTTCGAATTTATTAAAGCTTTATCATATTAAGTAATAAAAATTTCAAGCTTAATTTTTATTTCCTCGTTAATTTGGCGTGATTAATGACTTGAAGAACGACATTATGAGGTGTTATATTTAATACCATAGATAGCCTCAGTTATATTCGAATCATTTCTCAGACGGCGTCAAATTATTTAAATGTTATTGCAATTCGGCACCTTAAGTGGGTGGATCCATGAGTGATATATAAAGCTAGCGCGGAATTTTTGAACCGCATTCAAACTAGTCCATCGAAGCTAAGCAAACTAATCAAAATGAAATTCGCCGTAAGTTCTAGTCAAAGACTGTTTTTAAATCAAATTTTTTCTAAGATAAATATTATACTAGAAAAAAAATACTATTTACTTGAGATCCCGGACTTGGGTTCTAAAGCAGTTAAAGACAATTTTTTCTATTTTATGATTTTGTAATTTTTGCATTTTTCAATGCTATTTTTATACTTATGGTAAATTTTAAATAGAAAAATATTGGAAAAAATTAACTCGGCCACAAGTGAATTCTCAGGCTGGAATCGAACCAGCGACCTTTGGAGCATTGGACCGGATTTCCAAAGGTCGCTGGTTCGATTCCAGCCTGAGAATTCACTTGTGGCCGAGTTAATTTTTTCCAATATTTTTCTATTTAAAATTTACCATAAGTACAATTTTTTCTACTTTAAAATCTATAAAATTAGAATATAGGCAAAATATAAAGATAGTCAACCTGATTACTTAAAAATTATTGAAATCAAAATGCGTTACTAATACGTTAAAAAATAGTTACTCATATAATAATACTAACCGTGGTATCACAACAAACTTTTGTCGATATCCAGGTGGTCCTCCTAGCCTGCGTGGTCGCCGCGACCAACGCCGCATCCTTCGGCAACAACCGCTTCTTCAACGACCGCTACCAGCCGTTCAACCCTTACCGCGCCGTGCTGCAGCCGATCCGACCCGTCGTGCTCCCGGAGCCTGCACGAGTAGTCCCCAGGGTCGTTGGTGACGCCCGCAACGCCGCCATCCTGAGATCCGGCAACGACGTCAACCCTGATGGCAGCTACAGCTACTTGTAAGTACGAGTTTAGTTTCAGATGTTTATTTACCCTCCTCAAGGCGCATCGAGCTGTACCTAATAAACATACTTTGTTTCATTCGAAAACTTTTATTGTAGAAGAACAATAGGCAGACGGAGTTTTTTTTTTATCTCTTCTTACTCGCCTATTTTCCGTAATATACTCATAGTAGTCACTATTTTCCTGCGGAAGGCGCAGGCACTAAGCTTGCTTGTATCCACTTGTAACAATTAATAAGTTGTAGATTAATTAATAATTTGCCTTTTTCGAATTGATTTGTAAATGTAACGTTAGATAGTATACTGAATGATAAATGACCCCATAGTTATTTATTGAATTGGCTATAAAGCAGTTAGACTTAAAGGTGCTGGAGTATTCCGCTACTTTTGAGGGAGTGTCTTCGACCAAATATACCTTAAGTAAAGATGATGATGAACATCCTTGGGGGAGGCCTAATAGTACCCAGCAGTGGGTGACATGTGGTTGAGATATGAAAGATGAAGTTCGAATTTAAAGGATAGGATAGGACTTTCTTTATTTTATAAAACTTTTTATTTTTATTTAACGTAATAATATCAATTATGGTTACCCTTCGATCGTTTATAACAATATCACACAGCGTGTATTGCGAGAATTAAAGAACAGCAAAAGGTTATGACGGCAAATCATCCACAGGGCAATGACTTCTAATTGATAGTTACCGCATTTTAATGGTCCAAGTGTGTTCTTCGACCATGCAATAAAATGTTATTTAAATGTGTACTATGTGCAGAGGGTTATGCTAAAAGTAACGCAATCAAAATAAAAGACGAAAAATCGCCAAAATAATGTTATTTTGTACTTATATTCATTTTAGCATTAAATGTACTTGAAAGTGACCTTGCCAATTTCATTAAGTTGTATGCCTTATGGATATAACGTAACTACCAACATTTAGTTATGGAAATTACAATTTAATTGACATAAAAAACAAAATATAATTAACTTAAACAAAGTAACATAGTATATTACAATTAGCATTTGACATACCGGTATTAATTAGTAAAAGCTATTAGCCGAAAAAATATTATTCCAAAAACTTCTTCAATCGATTACCAAAATATGATTATCAACAATTTATGGAAGGATACATTTAATAATTATGTAAATTATAGTCATTATTCATATTGGATATAATAAAACAGGCTAGTATCGATGACGTTTAAATCAATTCAAATAATTTGTTATTTATGATTCGCCATATTTAATTTAACATACCTATAAAGCAGCTCTTATTCAATATTATTCAATAAAAATTTACTTGACATAAAAGTAACAATTTATAAAAGACCCAATAAAATAGGTAAGGTTAAATCACCAATCGTGGACCACGCTATAACATTTGAAACAAATTCCATAAAAATATACCCAAACTTGAGTGACTTAATGCAACTGGTAACACTTATTCGAACAAGCCACACCTCTGATATACTATCAACATTTACTAGAATTTGCCTATGTTGTGTTTAAAATTTTCTGGCGAGGTTCCACAAAAAAAATTGTAATTTCTTCTTAAAAAAAAGAGTCTTAAAAAAATATTTTTCCAGAAACCCCATGAAGTTTGTTTTTTAACTTATTACATATTTTTTATATAATAGTTAATATTAAGGATGCTTATACCCTTACTTTTCTTCTAATGTTTGTAACGTAAGCTGACGCAGATAATGTTCATGATTGTCCAGTGTGCGCTGACTAACCCAATCGTGAACATTTTATCATGAATACTGCTAAAGCAAAATTATTATTTTATTTTAATGTAGTATGGGAATTGGTAAATGTGAGACATCTCATGTTATCACTTTGGGCTGCACAATGTTATCCTATTAATAATGATAACTAAATACATTTTTTATTTACATAAATAAATATAAACAGCACAATTAATGCAATTTCGCAATAAGTAGCTTAAGCTCTTGTTCTTCGAATATCGGAACATTAGTAGATACAAATATCTTAATAAATAATTATATTAAGCCCTGAATTACCAAGAGTTAAACGATAAATCTTTTGAATACTATTGGGGGTCCATGACTGGATCTCGCCGGTCCACGATTAGTCAAGAAAAGGCTTTTCTTCACCTAATCGTGGACGGATCGGTGGAGTTTTTAGGGATTATTTAGAAACTTTTAATAAATTAAGTAATCACCTATAGTATGTTTTATGATTTGCTAGTACTTCTTACACCTGTTGGTATTATGAGTTATCTCGTATTTAATAACAGTAGCAAAAATTGGCCTTATACCGTCCACGATTGATGGTTTTACCTTACTTCTATGTAGAATATAGTTGTAAAGTTCTTTTATATAACGTGATCTCCAGTCAACTATCCTATAGACATGCAACAAAGTTCAAATACAATACCACTTGTTTTAGCTACGAAACTGACAACGGCATCGCTGCGCAAGAGCAAGGTACCCCCCGCAACTTCGGCGGCAACCCCCCCGTGGTCGCCAATGTTGCCCAGGGCTCCTTCTCCTGGACCTCCCCTGAGGGTGAGGTGGTTTCCATCACCTACGTCGCCGACGAGAACGGATACCAACCTCAGGTTAGAAAAGCACGCATTCTTATTTTATAAAACGAAAGCATAATAACTCTCGCTCTCAATCTGAATTGGTGCGCCATCAATTTTTTCTCTTTATTTTTGTAAGGTACCTCGTTTCAATGAAGAAACATGTCAGTTACTAGCATAATAAAAGCCTTTAGTTCCAGCTTTAGTCAAAACTTATATCAAGATTTAAAAAAAATGTGACATCTTCTGTTTAAAACATCAAATCCGAACTGGACACCGGTGTCCAGAGAACTAAATATCTATATCTATCGTGTCTTCTAATCCGGTGCCTGAAAGGTCAAAATCTTACAAACCTTTCATGTAATTAATAAAACGTGTTTACCTTTTTAAAAAGAAATAATCCAAGTATAACTTGGAACCCGAGGGCTGTTTATCTAACGGAAACTAGGTTCAGTTTCGGTTTCAGTTTCGGCTATTGTGGCTATCATACAGTATGAAAATGTAACAGTAATGACAGGACGAAACTGAAACTGAATCGAGTTTCTGTTAGATAATCAGTTTGCCTTTTTTACGAAAACTAAAATTTATAATTTTTTCAGGGTTCTGCCATCCCCACCCCTCCCCCAGTACCTCCCCAAATCGCCAGGGCTTTAGAGTATATCGCCAGAAGCGCCCCCAGACAGTAAGCAGACTCGATGGACCATGTTCGAAGCTTAATTGTGATAATTAATATACAGTATGATAAACAATCGAAAGTCGCTCATTCTAAGAGCGATGATATAGTGTGCCGATTAATTTGTTTAGAATAAAAAAGCTTTAAACTCACATTTTGTATTTTTTCCCCTCTAAAAATATCTTTGACACCGAAGAAGCCTAATCAATTGCTTGCCAGATAAAAATCTTATTAGTAAGTATTTATGTTTATATAACTTTTTCTGCCTAAGGGCATAAGGTATGAGCAATACATGGTCGTTGCTACGTTATTAGTCACCTGTCTTACTACGTAGATAATTATTAACCATGTTTAATAAAAATTGCTGCATTTATTCCTAACATTTAATGGGCCTTTCATGGCTTGGCTATTTACGGAACGGAAAAGTATAACAAGACGACTTAGAAATAGGGCTTTCGGCGTTAAGTAACTGAATCATACTGTCATCTTTTAGAATCCATCATTAATAAGAAAGTTTTGTTTGCGTTTTGTATCGTTTTTGATATCGAAATACAAACAAAATTTGAAGGCACAAAACTTCTGTCGGAAAATAAGCTTATTTTAGAGGATCGTGGTACGAAATAGAATTATTGTGTCAATACTGTGCTAAAAGATGGCGGTAAGCCCCCAAAACTAATCTTATCTCAATTTTCAAATATTAATTGGTAATACTTTGTAATATTAATTGTCCGTTAAGGTGAAAAGAGTATTTCTGTTACAAAGTTTGGTAAGAAACGTAATTTCAGAAACGTACAAGCTTTAAAATTAACACGACTTAGTTTAAGTTTCGTTTAGTATTTTCAGTAACATTTTAGCTTAGGTACACATTACTTTTTTTCTTAAATAATTTCAAAGTTGCTGAGGCAGTGAACGCGCTGATAGCTTGTTCAATTCAATTTTCCTTAAACTGATCAATTTGCTATCTGTTGAAATATAGGCGTTTTTGCAATAGTTGGATCTATAAGTAATTTACAAAGTTATTTTTAAGCTTTCTTCTTAAGCCAATTTATATTAAAATAATGAAGTTTCACAAAAGTTTCCTTATTATTATTTAAAATTTAAATAAGTCACACTTGAAGCGGTTACTTCTAAGGCAGACACGTGAAGTGCGAGACACGTGTTTACGAAAACGCAAGGGAAAACTGCCTAAGACCTCAGACACATACGATTTCCATTATTTTGGAGTTTATTATAGAAGGAGTTCGTTCAGGTTTCCAGGCATGCTAAGCCCCCAACGCCCGGGGGCCTACTGTTATCTTTTAGAATCCATCATGTCATAAGAACGTTTTGATTGCGTTTTGATTTCGATACTCTTAAAATTCGTACCATGACCCTCCACAAAATAAAATTTTGTTATTCCTGTCCACTGAGATAATCTATGGACATGATATACCTACAAAAAACGTGTTTAGGTATCTACTATACTATCTACTATAACTAGGCAGCTACTGATCCTTAGCAAGAAAAGTATCGATATTGGAAATTATTATGATATTTTTTGTATAATGTAAGTTTGTAAAGACAACTATCTCAGTTCCTTATACTTCTATAATCATTGTTCCTGCCAACAAACAAATTGAAGTAGTCAGATTTTGACACACTTTACACTTTGAAGACACAAAACTTCGGTCGGAAAATAAGCTTATTTTAAGAGAGTCGTGTTACGATATACCATTGGTATGATTGAAACAAAACTGCTCTAAGAGATGGCGGTAAGCCAGAAGGCTTGTCGGATGCTAATAGAGTTAATACAGTTGTATCATTTAAATTAAAATGAGCATGCGAAATGTTTTGTTGTTTTTATTATTGTCAACACAAGGAAAAACATCGTACGGAAAAATATTTAAATCCACGTGGACGAAGACGAAAGGCTTATGATAATAGTAGCTTATTTGCACTAGTTTATGATAAAACTCTTCGCTCAGCTAATTTTGGTACCCACTGATTTACTAGTCAAATAAGTACAATTTATGACTTGGGCTCTCGAGCCTTTTTTATTCGGGTAATGAGTAAATTACTCCACCCACAAGAGCTTAGGTTTTAAATTTAAGAACAAGAATGAGTATATGGCTTTTAAAGAAAGACAGTTAAATGGCGAGTACGACTTCTTCTTCGATAAGCCAATTTGCTTAGGTTAGTGGTAGGACTTGTTGTAAGTCCGCCTGGCTAGCTACCACCATCTTATCTAAGTCTGCCGCCATAACAATAATGTTTTGAGCATTGTTAAATAAGATAACCAGATCCTCAGTTGTTGAGGATTTCGGGAGAGGCTTGCTTCTATCTTCAGCCTTATCAGCACTTAATTAACATCAGGTATCATGAAAGCTCCCGTTGTTAATAAAATAAGCCATAATTAGCTGGCGTCGAGCGTACCAAACTTCGGCTATGCTGCCTCAGATAACTAGTATCGGCTGAGTGAATTATTTTAAGTAAATCGATCTCACTACCTAAATTAATCTTAATGGTTGACATCACGAAAATTACGGGATTCCACTTACAGGTTACGGGTATGTTACAGTGATCTATAATAATTCAGTTATTGTGTATAGTCTCAGAACCAGCTGGTAAACGTTTTGTTAAAGATGAATTAGTAATTTCATAAGTAGGTATTAAATTCGTCCATGTGTTCCTTTTCCTGTAAATATTCATATTCCACTTTAGTTGTAGCAACACGGTAACACGGTGACCAATAATAAATCTATGATTCAATGCTTCTTTTGTTAATGTTCGTATATCACAATATCTCACAACAGGGAGCCAGTTTCCCATACCTGACGATTTAATCTCGATTTTCAAATCATGCGCGGATGAGTGGTGCATACTTTCGTTTTCCGGATGAATAAAGATATTTCCGATATTTATTAAAGCACCCGGATCAGTGGGGAATAAATAATTCTTCCTAAAAAAATAATCTCTCTCACGCTTACTGCAGATGAAATGTATACCACAGTTTACTAAATAGTTACTTCGTAATCTTTAGCAAGACGACAATACCGTGAATGACTGACAGACAACGCACAGCCGAAACGGCTGAAGCAATTAAGCTATATATTTTATGTTTACCCAAAACCTTAAAACCATTTATAGAACCCTTCATTACGAATAACTTTTTGTATGGTAGCAACGTTAAAATCGCGAAAAAAAAACTGCTGTTGCATAGAAAAATTTATTATCACCTCACACGCTCGGTAACGAAGGATTTGTCATTCAATTTCCACATACAAAATTGCATTTTGCAGACTAGCGCGGTAAAGTACTTTTTATTTTAATACCTAAATATATGTCATAATGCGTTCCAAATCGCACTATTGACTTTTTTGTTACATTTTATATTTATTTATATAGCTTTGAATTATAATAAATCTATGTATAAAAACCATTTAACTGTATCAGGAGGAACGCTCGGCAGGATAAATGCTAATAAAATCATAAAACACGAACATCTTTTTATATTTATGATTATTATCGAATGCTACACTTAATGTTCTCATAAATAATTATTATTGACATGGACGAGGATATAACTTGTAAATTAGTATTGATTTAAAAGATTATATTTTTTAGCTTCGTACAAAAAGTTGACTTAGTTGCGAAAAATCTAAAATTATGTATACCAAATAGCGCGTTTTATTTTACTGTTGTTATTCTAATAACGCTTCGTTAAGAAACCATTATTGGCAAACCAAAATGTAAGATCGGCTAATTTATTTTAATTTAGACATTGACGATACTCTGTTTTATAGAAGCTTTGGAATCATTTGGGTGCAAATGGCATCATAAATCGAGCTTCGACCACATCAGGGCCCAAGTTTCAAGTCCTTGGTTTTTATTGGTATCGTATCATTCCAAAAGACTGCGCCCACGCAATTGTGATGTCGCTCTTCGATTACGCAATAAAATGTCTTATAAACAACAGGTTTTTGAAGATTGATTGCCGATTCGACCTTAACAGATCCATTAAAAAGAAATTTATAAACATTTTACGTGCTTGCTCTTGTTTTTGTATCTTGAGTCATCGACCGATGATCTTTATTGTATAAAAGTTTGCATTTAAGACACACTTGAGTAAAGGATTTTGAAACAATCTCTTGGTATTTAATTTCCATATCTCCACAAACCTACCATATCATTTCAAGGCAATTAGGTCATAGGCTGTTAGATTTTGCATCTTTTAACGGATTTTAATTATTATCGATTTTTATAACATAATATTTTTAAATTAATGGCTCTATCAAAAGAAACGATGTGAGACTTGGTTTAGTTACAACATACAACTAAGTGTTTTACAAAGTGGACCAGTTATTATTTAAATTAGGATAAAGTTCAATGTCAATAAATGCCTTCTTTATTTAATCGACCCCGAAAGGGATTAAGTTTATGTTGGCATTGTGAAATTTAATTAATGATTTACTTCCTTTTAATGTTAATGAAGCTATAAAAAATAAAGCTTCACTTTACATATGATTAGAAAAAAATATGTTGTTTCATACTAAGAAAAACAAATTACTATTGTCTGAAGCGAAAAATAGTAAATTGTTCCTGTTATTTTATGAATGCTGCTTCTGCTCGGCTGAGGTATGAGACCCAGTAAACTTGCAATTTTATAGTCATTTTGGTGTGAGGCAGCGTCATCGTTTCGTATGTCATTCTAATAAACTATTTCTAGTTACTATTTATTAACATTTATAAAAAATAAGTAAAAATGGCATTATTTTTTACTGAAATTGCAATGTCACTTATTTACTTTGCTGAATTCGGTATCATCATCGAAAGTTTAAATAAAACTGCATGCTTAGCGACACATGAGCAAATAAAAGGATAAACGTGGTGACAATACAGAGCTGTAAGGTTAGCACGAAAAACTATCGAAATAGCATCGACCATGTAATGTCAAAAATTAATAGGAAAATGTAGATCCGTTTACGTCGGGTAGGAACGCTGCTCAGTATCTCATACATTTTTTACTTTACATCTTCGATACTTACTCGAAAGTTGTTCATGCTAGGCCTACTGTTGTTAAATAAAGTTGCGCACCAAATGCCGCAGGACTTTTACTCTTACAAAAGTGTAATTTAAAGTTAAAAATATCATAAATAGACCAGTAATACAAAAATTAACGCTGAATTTAAATCGTACATAAATTCCGATACACCTGCATTTTTGGTATGTTATTTGGGTCCACCTAGATAATATTTATTCAGATTTACTTTAGTTTTTTAAAATGTGAGCGCGCTGAGTTATGAGTTATTTTCGGTGAAATTAGTAGGAAAAAAGTTGTGGCAAATTTAAATACCTACATTTTGAGACTAGAGGTGCGTAGGCGTGATAATTTGTTCAATAACGACCATAAACCAACCAAACCAAAAAATCGGGTGTTAAGGGGAATTTTCACTAAAATTACTATGATTATATGCTACTACGTGTTCTTTATTTAGTTACACATATTATGCTAAACTCAATTTAATTTAAATGAGATAAACGATCATTTAAAAACCTCATTATCTTGAGAGCTATTAAATTGATAAAGGCGCAAATTGTCAGGACTTTTGTTGAATTTAAAAACGTAATAGTGACCTTTCTCGTCAGAACCTTCCTATGTAGTATTTTTTGCATAAAACTAAAAAAAATGCGGTTTTCAGCAATAACTCAGCGCACTTGCATTTTTGATAATGCATATGTAGATAAATACTATCTAAGTCCAAACAACATACCAAAAATTTAGGTATATCGGAATTATTCCGATTTCTTTTGTAACATAATTATGACTAGTCTAAAAGAGACTCATGACTAAAAAGATCGCGTAGGATGACAATGATGTATCGACTCGACGACTGCTCACCGTAGCTTCTGTGCGCGGACTCATCATCGTGACCTTACCATTTAAACTAATACCGGCCGCATCGAGCATAAATTATAAATAATAATTTGTGTAATTGGTCCAATGACTATTTAACACATTTGGAATATAAGTTTATTCGAATATTTTTATATCATTGAGTAAGTTTCGGAAATGTCAATACATCATAAGAAGTTAAAGTTTACAGCTCATAATTAATTTTACGATTGCAATAATTAGCGCCATTAATAAAAACAACGTAATAATTTATTAAACTTATTCTAATTTAATAACTATAATTGGCTTACCTATACCATACCAGATATATAGGTACCAGAAAAAATAGTTATTCACTAAATAAGATTTACTTAATTTGATTTTAGTAATTTGCTTCAAATGACAGATATCGCTATTATTTTTTTTATTCTATATAACTCCAACTTCATTATTAATCTAAATCTGTGAACCTGGGTTCGGCGGGGTTATTCCGTAAAAAATTGCAATAATCGGGCAGTAGTCGGAACGTCATACGTCAAAAAATGGTATAACGTATGTGTGATCTCTGGCTAATCGCTCGCTGATTGGTTGGGCTAGGGTAAGTTCGTGGACCTAGAGTGCGAGAGTGAGACGCCGCGTTGTTATAAAGCTAGCGCAAAAACAATTTGGGAGCAATAACAGGAACTAGATGAATGCACAAATAATTCATCTACTGTGCGGTAGAGGCCACACTGTAATAACAGTGCGGTTGCGACGGTCAGCACGAGGAGAGCACTTTTTCAACACTTATAAATCGTAATGATGGTGATACGTGATTGTGATTTTTGCTATGGCTTCATGCTTTTGCAAATATAAATAATAAGGCGGCGGAATCGATTGAAAAATAACTTAGTCAATGTAAAAAAAATGTCATGCAAATGAGACTAATACGGTTCATACTTACCATTAAATAAGTCATAAAATTGGAATACCAGTTGTTACGTATCTAATATAAGGCAGAATAAAAAAAATAGCAACAAATGATTTAAATGATCAAGGTATTAGTAGTATCATTTAACATTTTTATTAGACTACAGTTTTTGAACGAACAAATGACTAATAAATTGCAAGTTTTCATTTGAGAATTATGTATATTAACATTTATGTTCTTGATTAACTAATTTCGGCTGGATATCACACTAAAAATTTATCGAGGGAGACGACGATAACATTATAATACATATATTGTCTTATCATCTTAATTTTTATTCGAAAGTTTTATAAAAAAAAGCTATTTTTTGTTTAATATTTATCACATAAAAATAGCATTGTAAAATGCAAAATTAAAAAGTTATAATTAGATGGCTGTTTCATCTTAATCGATAGTCAAACATCTGTAAAGATGTTTCTTTCGAATGCGAGGATATTTCTCTCATTGATGAAGCGACGGTGGCCAACACCGTAGAACGGTGAATATACTAGAAAAAATCGACGTGTCCTCATAGGTCTCTGTAGCATAATGGGTTAGTGCATTGGGCCGGACTCCCAAGGATGCGAGTTCGAATCCCGTCAGGGCGACATGAGACTAGTTGCTTTTTTCTAGTATATTTTCTTGTTTAATATTTATCACATAAAAATAGCATTGTAAAATGCAAAATTAAAAAGTTGTGTCTATTTTACATTACTTATCTATACAAAATTTGAACCCCGGTTCTTAAACTATTAAGGGTCATTCAACGCACAACGATACACCAAGATTCATATCCACCGCAACGGATTTCAAAATTGAAGACATTTTTGCAATCAACATCCCACAAAACCTCAATAACGACACCCATATCGATTATAAAATTATTTACCACTTTTTAACCTTGATTTCTGAATGTGAGTTCAAACCATAAGCCTAATAAAAAATAAGTTTTATAATAACTTTTACTATGAAAAAAAAAGGACTTTTCTTACTCAATTTCATCCCCCTTTTCACCCCTTTGGAGGTGGAATTGTCAAAAATGCCGAGAGAGGTAAAACTTTACTTTTAATCGTCATACTAAATACAAAATTTGAAGTCCCTAATACTTTTACTTCAAAAATAAAGGAATTTTCTTATACAATTTCATCCGCCCTTTTCACCCTTTTGGTGGTAGAATTTTCGAAAACATCGAGATAGGTCAATGTTCATTTTTAATTGACAACCTAAATACAAAGTTTGAAGATCCTATCTTCAAAACTGATATACTTCCATACATACTTTCATCCCCTATTTCACCCCTTTAGAGGTTGAATTTCGAAAAATCCTTTCACACTACACTGTAAAAGGTATCTATGTGCAAAATTTCAAGTCTCTAGGTTCAGCGGTTTGGGCTGTGCGTTGATATCTCAGTCAGTCTTTGAAATATATATATGTATAGATAATAGAACATTAATAGGTATTTCATATGAATAATTAATTATTTCTTTAACCTTAGTAAATAGTTTCCGAGAAAACGGTTCCCAAAAAAACTTTACTGGTCAACCGGGAAGTTCCCCGATTGTACCTGAGTTACCTGATGGACGTTATAAGTACACATAAACACATAAATAGTACAAAATTATTGATATGTATTTATTTATATCCGTTCCCTTAGTATCCCATAACACAAGCCTTACAGTGCTTACTTTGGCTAGGTTTATTGGTGTGAATGTAAGAAATATTTATATATTTAATTTATTTATATTATAAATTAAAAATTATTTCTAACCACCAGCAACCAGTTTCGTCAAATGATATTGTCACCACCCAGTAATGGAATGCAATTGAATGCGAGTGTGTCGCTGAATGAGTGGGTGAATGGAAGATCAAAGAACGAATAGAGTGACCGTAGAATGAAGGGGACTGAATGACGAATGTAGTGTCGCCTCTCGCTGTTAGGTGGCGCCACCAGTCCTCAAAATCCCGAACACACGTGTTTACGACACGATAAAACGAGTAAAATAAGAGGCATACTGTAGAGCGATGATGTTGCCAGCTCATTGCTTCGGCGCCAAACCTTACCCATGTTAATACACACCTACGATGGCAAAGTGCATAGGTCAGTATACCTCCCGTCTTCATTATACCACTTATTGGGTGAATTTCTTAAAAACAAATATTGAAACAATCTTTTACTGTTGAGTTACGAGCAAATAAATTGCAAGCATTGCAAGATCAAAAGATTTTATTTTAAGGAACCTGTAATTGGTCTACGGGCGCCGGCGTAGACATTTTTTAATAAAAAGTAACACTGTTCAATAAAAAATAAACCAAACTTTGAAAATGGAGTTTAATCCGCTTTGTAACATTAATTTCTAGTACAAAAGTAAGGTCCAAAATAATACAAAATATTTTGCCGGTTCCCGACTGAAAAACATTGAGTTATATTTTTGTGACCGGATGTTTTTTTCAGACGAAGAAAATATCCGGTTACAAATAGTAAATTCGTAATAGGATGTACTCTAAAATGATTTTTATTTTGTAGTAGTACCAAAGTTCTGAGATATCAAAATAAAATGTTATCTATTAAAACAAAAACCGTTTCAAAATTTTGGAGATATATTTTTTTAGATAAGAGCTATAAACTGTTTTACTACTTGACAGTTAAAATCCACGTAGCATTAATTCCCTTCTTGCCCGTAGTACAGTTGGGAAGGTCCAGTTAACTGAACCATCGTTGAACTTTCATGCGGTAGTACAGTTAACTGTAATACGGAATAAATATTTTTTCCCTGATACAGTTAACTGTACCACGGAATAAATAAATTTTACACGGTACAGAACAGTACAGACGCAGACATGAGACAAGTTGCTTTTTCTAGTATAATTTCTTATTTAATATTTAGTACAGACGCATTTGAAATGCGTCTTTCTCACTGATCAATAACATCAAAATTGAATTTGTCAAGTGTGTTAAGAAATTATTCAAATCTATAAAACGTTAAAGGATGCGCGGCCGAGTGGTTAACACTTGTCCTCCAGCCCTATGTAGGTAAAGTTAATGCCACGATCAGGGCTGACGCACATTTTTTTAAACAAATAAACTAGGTAGAAACAAGAAGTTCATAACAAAGTATTTTACTGTACTTAAGTAATTTAAACATCAAATTACAATCAACTTTTCATGCCTTATAAAATTATTATCATAGAGTGATAACAAAACATGTGAAATTAAGTATGTTCGCGTACTTTTTCCTCAAAGTATATTATAGTATTTACGCTCCGAAATAACGTATGTACTTTATTAAGGTGGGTACAGATATTATGTTGTTTTGTGCGTACCGTACCTCCGTTTCGTATCAGTATCGCGATCCAAAAAATGTGGACGCAAAGTTCGTCGTCGTAATAATCGCGAATCCACATTTGAACAGGCGAGAATGGATCGGAGGAAGTATCCGTATCAAGACGTCGTTAGTCCATAAAATAATATTAAGTACATTAAGTCGGAAATTTAAGTTTATTTCATAAAATTTAAATAAATTAATAAATAAATCAAATTAAACAATAACAAATAAAATAAAAAAAATAAACAACCACCGTACCGTACTAAGCGGGCGTCCAGACCAGATCACGACGCTGATACGAAACGGCGGTACGATACGGATATGTGGACCCACCTTTATAAAGTGCAGGCAACCCTAGCCACGATCGCGCTTGCGCAGGTTCGTCCGATACGAGTCGCACCAAAATGTCATCATTTTGCTAAATATCATGCGTACCTATACACTGTCTCCTATACAACTCGCATATTAATATCATCCTTTAATTTATTATTATACTATAGATGTAATAAATGAATGCGTTAATCGATAGTTTAATGTATTATTGATATGCATAGTGATTGAGTTGCTAATATTAACGACTTCGTTATCTTATCATCGGCCCGTAGCCCCGTAGACGTCCACAGGACTTAGGCCTCTCCTAGCTCACGCCATTGAGCCTGGTCCTCAGCTCTTTGCATCTAGTTGTTGCCTGTCATCTTTCGCAGCGCGTCAATACTAATAACGAGTAAAGAACATAGTAATCATTAATATTAAGAAATCCTTAATTATATAACGCATTTCGCTTTACGCGTTTAAAAGTTTGTTGAAAAATATCTAAGTTTTTTCTATTGTTAAAAAGAATTGAAGAATCTGATAATCATATACATAATTGTTATGTAACTGTAAAATTATGACCCAATATATACTTGAAAGAAAAATAAGCATGAAACTACTTAATTATTGTAGTTGCAATTATCTCTATTAGGTAAAGGATTAAACTACAAATTGTACGAAACCGTCTCACACTATAGATCCTTGTAATCACCGATCTTACTAATCAGATTAACCTCTGCGGTAGAATTTCGCACAGGCGCTTACTATAATTGCCTTTTGTTTACGAAACAATACCATAATAGTTTTATTGTCTAAGATATAGAGACCGATGACCTGTTAAACCGAAACTGTTCTAGGATATAGTTACAAAATATAAATATTACCCGGGGTTAATAAGACAAGCTTATATTATAGCAACCTCTAGAGTATCTCAACCGTGAGTTGTTGCAAACGATATCCTATAACCTCCAGATCCTTATTTGTGTAACAATTTATACGTTTTTTGTTTAAAATTAAACTATTTATTACACATTTGGTTTAACATGGTTTTTTAGCTTACCCCACTTTTCAACACCTTTCCAGAATTTATTTCGTGTATCATTTAATACTCGTAGTTATATGAAATTCTTGACGTTGATTAGAATAAAATAATTAAATATTTTTTTGAAAGGAAAACTCGTCGTGTAATTGTAAATTTACACAACAAATTGAACTTTAATTATTAATTGTATTTTTTCTGAAAGATCTCAAATATCTATAAAAAAAAAATAGTTTTGAAAAACCTTGTTTGGTCGTGGTAAGTTATGTAATCTACGACAGAAATTACAAAATCTAACTGAAACCTAGTTTTCTAAGTTTTTTATTGGATACAACTCAGTGTGTCTATAATTTTTCTTTAGTCGAATGATCTTAAATTTGTTTTAAATGACTTCTATAGCGCTCTTAAATTTAGTATCGTTTGAATATTTTCTTATATACGAGTACATTTGTGTTTTGGAAGAATCTGAAAAATTATGCTTGAAATGTTGACAGAAATATGCATTTCGAAACGTAGACATGACATGATAGATATTTATCACAGTGTTTAGTACGCAACTCAAAACAAATAATAACAAATAATATTGTTTGAACTTAATACTACTCGAAGTTTGTATTTATGAGAACAATTTGTATCCTTTTTTAGTGCAAATAATTTATACGTCACAGCATTGTGTCATATTTGCGTGAGTGCAATTTAATCATTAAAAAACCACTAATTTACTTACCACTATTTGTCATTTTACCGTATTGTTCCGTGGGAAATGTATTCTTTGCTTGATTAATATTTTTAACTAATTATTTCAAAAAGTTCGTTTAGCGTGATAATTAACTATAGTTGATTTACTATATGATACGAACGAGTGAGCGGAAAAATCTGCCAAAACTCTTTCCTTCTGTTACTTTTAATACTAAAGGTATTCTAGTATTTTTAGTTAACATTTATCACTTAAGGGTCAGCATATAATACTTGAATACGGGGAGCCCGTGGCGCAGTGGTTCGCGCGCTCAGCCTCCGATTGTTGATGTTAAGCAACTTTGGGATAGGTGACCAAAAAATTTACTATCTCGAGCTCCTCCGTGCTTCGGAAGGCACGTTAAGCCGTTGGTCCCGGCTGCGTTTGCAGTCGTTAAAACCCACCAATCCGCATTGGGCCCGCGTGGTGGGTCATGGTCCGTTCTCCTTATCCACCCATAAGGAAGGCCAGTGCCCCAGCAGTGGGGACATTAAAAATGGCTGATGACGATATAATAATTGATATTGTTATCATCATAATTGATAAATAGATAATTTTTATATTACACCTCATATTATGACTTTACAGTGTGTAAAATAATCAGCTACAAATTACGTATTTATTTACGTATGGATCATTACAAAGTAGTAAAACAGACGTCTTCTTTGCGTTGCAATTGACAGAATCTTTACATACCATTTAATAGTTGAGTTGGTACGTCGTTTACTAGATTCTTCGTCGCTATATCTGCAGCAAGATTATGTTGCTGAATGGGCCGGAGCACGCGGCTGAAATTCTGAAGCATATTCATTTTATAATATGATTACATGATGTTTTAAAGCAATAATTTCCAGGTGATTTATAAGTAACTGATATAATCGTTTATTTTGAGTAAAAAAGTGTTATTTTAAAGTGATTCACTACGCATTTTTTGCCACTAAATTACAATTAAAAGACATACTCGTAAATGGATGTCTGTCAGCAGGCTGAAAACAAGTAAACTACACTACTTTTTTAGCAAATATACTAGTTGACGTTTTCAAATATAACTAAGGTGTAAGTTTCAAATAAAAATGTCAAAGTGAGTTTAATTAAGAACTTAAAAATATGTAAGTAGGTACCTACTTAGACTTATTAACATTTTTAGGTTACAGTGAAACTTTATGTGTTACCGACTAATACGGGTGAGCACATTTACTACGTTACCATAAATAATTAATTATGATGTTTTAGTTGCGGTTGACAGTTCCTTTTGCGTAACTGTAACAAGTTATTTAATTTAAAGGGCGGTAGGTAACATTGAAATTAAAATATATACATATTTTAATATCCATTATTTGATTTTGAAATGAAAGAAAAAATAATTTGAAAGAAAAGAAGAAATTGATTTGACCTAATCGAGTAGCGATTGAATTCGAAGCAACGTCAAATGTCAGTAATTATTACTGATTCCGACGTTGATTTTGATTGTTGATAGGATTTATTAGTTTAAATACTTAATACAAGTGATAATTACTGACTTTTGACGTTGATTCGATCTCGGTCACAACTCGATTCGTGCTCTGAGGGCTGATTCTCGCGGCTTCGACATCTCGAATTCGTCATTTTTTGGAGCCAAAAAACAGTTTAAAATCTCACTGAAAACAATCTTTGACATTAAAGGATTGTCAAAGATCATTGAAACTAAAGGACTTTGACAGTAGTACTTAAATTTTTAAATAAAGAAGTTAAGGATAGAAAAATTTTGAATTCGACATATTTCAGCGCGAAAATCGCCCTCCAGTTAGAGAAAGGCCCACATTTAAAATGTTTCTTGTAGGTAATAACGAAAAACAAGAGAACAAGTAACCAGCAAATTGAAAAACCCGTATGCTTTTTCATTGTCCTTATTTGGTTAATTTGGAAAAGAATGTCTACTTTTACAATTAAGTAATCTTCAGTAAAGTAGGTTTTCATGTGCCAAATTGTAAGTTTACTTATATTATCGAGTTCTTATTCTACACGTGTAAAATAAGAACTCGTAAAACTCGTAATTATCTTGTCCCTGAAAACTACAATGTAATTTTACCTCTTGCAATAGGGAAATTTCCAATTTGATTCCTGTCAAAAAATCACAAAATTTTCATACAATTTTCAGATAAAGTCACCAACCCTAGTCCGGCCCTGTGCGATGCAGCTCCCCGGCGATGCATTGGCTAGACAAACCCGCGTCTCTATAAAAGGGACAGGTGATTAGGCGGCTAAGTACAATCCGGCGCACTCGCGGCCATCGCCGCCACCGTACAGCGCCCCCCGACTCACCCTGCACTCTAATATGGTAAGTCATAAGTGAATCTATATCAATCAAAAGGATAAAATAAAAATGAATCGGTAAATATGTAACTAAGTGCAAAACTCGGATATGGCAGGAAAAAATTGTGTTATTTTTTCAAAACATTTCTTTTGAAGTAGGTTCTCATGGGAACGGGAACAACGTGAGTGAAACCGCGGGCATCGACTAGTAATTGAAAAAATATCAGTTTTCCAGATTTAGTCATGCATTTGTTTTATACTAGGTTTTGAGATTTTGTGTTATTTTTTTTTGGATTTCCCGACGTTTCAGCAATTTTTCAGTAAGTACCTACTGAAAGAGTGGTTTCCTGTAACCGTTTGATAAGGTAGTACTTTTTAAAATATAAAATGTCTTTAAAGTTTGCTGAAATCATTCGAAGGAAAGTATTTTTTGAATAAAACATTTGCTAGGTACGGATAACAAAGGGATTCCTTTAATACAATTGTAAAAACCTAGTGTTAGATTTCAAGTATCTCACTTATAATTGAAATATGAAAACAAAAAATCTAATCTTATAATATATTAATAAACTAAAGGTTTGTACAAAAAACTATACACCATGATTTTAGAAAATAGTATTTTTCTTTTATCAATACTGCAAATGAAATTAAGCCAGAAGACTAACAAATTATATAAAAAAAAACAAAATTAAAAAGATTTATTTGGTAAGACGGTATAAAACGTGTGGAGAAGTTTTCTGTAACTTTTAAATTATTGTCGCTATTATTGATCTTACCTAATATGAATAAAATTATGCAGATCGACGATAACAGTCTTATGTTACCTAAAAATACGCCAATTGAAGGCAAAAATAAGTTTTCCATAGCAAACCATAACATTTTTCGCAATCTTTCGTTATATCAATTTTATAATAATTATATGAAAAAAAAATTCTTTTTAACCCACTTGCACCTACATTGCCTTTAACGACACAACGATTTTGTCAATATGATTGTTCTTGATACTTTGACTTGTGGGTGTAGTCAGAATTAATAATGTTAATAAATAGCAATATCATGAATCTTAATGGTCTATTTTGAGACAAAAACATTAACGTTGACCTTTTTCTGATGCTATTTAAGTAAAAGATCATCATTGTTGCTGAATAACATAAAAGGTCAAATTATCGATTGACATATTTATTGGCAATGTATATTATTAGAATACATTTTTCTTTTATAGCTAAGTAAGTAAAATTCTATTTGGTTGTGGACCTTCCCTAAAATTACCATACATAAAGTTCAGCCGTCTAATAAGTACGTTTGGATGATTTCAACATAATGCAATCAAGATTCCTTTTTCATTGAAAATGCCACTGAATTATAAAGTTGTGCATCGTATATAAGCGCATCGTAAATAAGTTTAAATCAATAACGAAATAGCTCTGTCGTTTGATAGGGTTAAGAAAAGTAATATTAAACTTTAGTTGAAACTAATTCGGAGAGCAGCACAGCTTAGTAGCGATATCATCATGGTCATCATTATCATATCAACTGCACTGCCACTGCTTGGTGTAGTTTTTTTTTATGAACGACGTGGGTATACTTTTAGCTTTCATCATACCTGATGTTAAATATTGATGAGGCTGAAGATGGACACGAGCCTCTACCGGAATCCTCAATCACTGAGGAACTGGCCCCCTTATATCTAACTGCTGGAGCACAATAATGCTAAAAACATTGTTGTTGTGGCGTCAGACTTAGATAAGATGGTGGAAGCTAGCTAGGCGGACTTACAACAAGTCCTAAACAGATTACAATATGTACCCCCGCTGGGAATCGAATCCCGGACCCCTGGATCTGACCAAAGCGATATCTAAATTATTTAATTTACTTTCAATAAAACAAATCAATATACGCGTGGAAGAGTATAAATAGACATTTATTTTAATAAATTAATATTTATAGTCTAGGAGCCTTTACGTCAGCGATATGTTTTTAATATGGTGAACAGCCTTAGGCGTTCCATACCGGTTGCTTTAAGCATAAAGGAATATTAAAAACAAATTTTGAATACCGATGGAATTAACTTTTATAAAATAGTTCGTGTTCCTAATTAAAAAAATCGGCTAAGTGCGTGCGTCGGGCTAGGCGCAGTAAAAATACCACTATCTTTGCTTTTCATAGTGTTTGTATGAATGACAAAGTTATATTAGCGGTTTCAGAAAATGGGGTACATCACTAAAACTGCTAACTATATCTCGTTCAAACCAATTTTTGTTGAAAGTGTATTAAGTAAGAGTAGTTAAGATCTACAGCATACTTGTTTTTACGGATTTTTCACTCTCTTAGTTTAAAAGTTAAAGAGGGAAGGGGTGGGGGTAAAAACATTTTACCAATTTGGAAGTGTACATATTTGAAACGGTTGACTTTGAGAAAAAAAATATTAAAGACCTAGGTATATATAGGTAGGCTAGGTACACGTATAAATTTGATAAAAAAAAAACAGTTTTAGTTCCTTTTTTGATTTAAAAACATCTCTACATTATTTGGGTTAATTACTTTATAACTAAGAATTTGAGTGCAAAAACTTTTGTCGATAGAAGATCTCTTCACTATTTCTTAAGGTCATCAAGGTACTAAGTGCATAGGGCATAGGTTCGTTGAAGTCCTTATGCAACCATCCTGCATTTATTGCAACCACAATACCTAACCTTTACCAATAGTTGAGCGAGTGACAAGTATGCCGTTACTTACTATGTTTACTTCAAATTTAAGTTGCTTTATCGTTGTGAAAAAAATCAAGAAAGAAGTACTTACTAGTAATTAATCTTATTAATTTAACTAATTTAAATTAATGTTTATTTTTGTCAACTAAGAAATAAGTAGTAGTAATTTGTAAAAAAACTTTGTGATGTATTTTGTCCTTTGAGATTCCATTTTCTTTGATTCCCCTTAATGGCTTAATGAAGAAAGAATCATTACTTATCATAAAATTGTGTTTTTTTTTTTTTAAATTTGGAGTGGTGTGTAAGCCTTGGTTTGTAAGTTTTTGTTTGGGAATGGCCGTAATAAAAACTTTAAAAATAATAATTATACTGATTTTATTTACTGTCTTTTAGTAGCCTTATTTCTTATTGGATGAATATTTATTTTAATCATGTGCGCGTATGGTGTGTTTACGGATCTTGTAAACGTAAACCTATTTTGGAGATGATGAAGTCCATCTCTGTTCTTTTTTAAGCGTGCGATTAGTCGCATGCCTTTTGTTTTTACGTCAAATACATTGTCTTTCTGAACTATATTCCCACAGCTCAATACTATTGTGAAATCGGTTATTGTGTCGGCATCTGCATACATGCTCATGGGGTATTTAGGTGTTTACGAGGCTTATTTGCATAAACGTAGTAATTATGTAGGTGCCGTAACGTATTAATGGGACTGTATACCATTTCTATCTTTATCTTACAGACAAGACAAAATTCTAAGATAATTTAGCTTTAAATTTGTTTTTGAATTGGAAGCTACTTTTAAACTAAATCTCGGATATAATGGTTAAGTAGTAACCGAATAAGATTTATTTGCATTTTTGATCGTCTCCTGAATATTCTTCGAATGAATATCCGAAGCACCGGAAATTGTTCAAACTATTGTCCATTTCGGCTACAGTATATTTCGAAAGAGATTAATATTACGTTTTCTTACAGATTGATAAATAATCCTTTTATGGTATTAAAATCTCCTGTTATTTTTATTAACTATAATTGATATTTTTGTATATTAAAATTATGACAATGTGTATTCTGAATCATAATCACTTTATAAAAAATGAAAAAAAAAAAATATTAACGTGCGGTTTCATTCTATAAATTCGATAGGTTTTCTGATATTTTATACAACAAAAGTCTCATATATAAAAAAGATCTACGTAATTAAAACTGTTATGTTCCGAAGTGGTATTTTAATTACCGAAAATAATTATAAAATACTACCTTCCGCCACTTACTCGCGTGGTTCCCCTTCCTGTGGGAATATCGGAATTAAAGTAGCCTATGTTCTTTCAATTAACTCTATGCCAAAAATCAAGTCGATTGGTTGCTTATAGTAATGGCGTAAAGTGGTTAATTCGTCAAATCGTGAAGGAAGGACAAACAAACGCATTTATAATATTAAGTTAGGATCTGTTTACTGATGTTTATTTCATGATATGTAAGTAACAGTGGGGAGGGATCAAAATATGGCGGAGGTAAGCAAGACCAAAAAAAAACAATAAACTGTATGATGGATCGGTGCGGTGGGATTTCTTAAAGGGAATTCGACGGGCATCGGTATGCATGCATGGACCCTTCGCCACTGATATGTAAGTACTTAACCTAAAAAACAACTTTTCGCCATTAGCTTTAAACAGTAATTCATTTGATTAACGACAGTATAATATTAGACAATTATTGTCTAACGTGACAAATATAAGTCGATGAGTTGAGATCGCGACCTTTGTAACATTATCCTGCGGCACGCATAGTTATAATACCTTAAAGGCCGTGTCAAGGGCTCAATGAAATCGATATTCATGTACGGATTTACTCATTTTTGTCTCTCTTTTAGATTTAATTACATCGTAAATGATATCTTGCAAGGTGGTAAGATAAGTTTAATAAGATATTATTACATTGTTATCAGCCATTGCAACGTTCCTACTGCTGGGGCACTGGCCTTCCTTATGGGTGGATAATGAACCACCACGCGGACCCAATGCGGATTAGTGGATTTTACGACTGCAAATACAGCCGGGATCAACGGCTCAACGTGCCTTCCGAAGCACCGAGGAGCTCGAGATAATAAATTTTTGGTCACCTATCCTGTGACCGACCATTGCGAAAGTCGTACAATCGGGGGCCGAGCGAACTTTGCACTGCGTCACGAGCTCCTCATATATCACATATCTGTAATTATTTACTTGCATCATAAGCTTCATGAGTTTCAAGAGGTTACTAAACAGATCAACAATACCAAGTTAAAATAATAAATTATCAATTATCAATAATAAGACAAGTGATAATAATGTGAAATGTTTACAAATCCCACACTACTCGTAACTACATAAACAACTAAGACTTCGAGAAAGCTATTTCACAAAGAAAATAGATAAATCGCATAGGTCTTGAGATTTATCATGCATTTACTTAGCAACCTCTTAAAAAGTGCCATCAGAGGCCACAGCGGCATGGGGCGTTACTATTACCCCCGTTTCCACTGGCGAAACATTTACAAGAAAACTTGATGTAAACGTATACCTAATGCGGCCACTGAGAGAATGCATTGTTTGACAGCTCCTATCGACTGCCATTGGTCATCCTCTCGGCGCGGCCGCATTAAATTTTACAACATTTTTTTTCTTGTAAATAATTCGCCAGTGAAAACGGGGTTTATGTTTGTTGGTCCAGCATAGCTTTCATAATAATCACAAAATCGGTTCACTTCATGCCGCTAGGTGCGCTCTTCGCTAAGTTACCCGTAGTTAAGCTACGTATTAATTTAAAACCACCGGTACAGATTTCCCTTGTAAGAACAAAATAAAAATGAACAATAATTATTTAGAAGGTTTAAAGGACATAATTATGAAAGGGAATTAGGAAGACGACACCTGCGCGTGCGGTCATCGCGTGATCACTCGAAGGCCGAATGCCATAAACGGACACACGCCACCGCCGCACAAAATGGCAACACAGAATGTTCTATTCACTTCAGCTTATATAATTTATTACAATGGTTAGCGTTAAAAGGTTTATGTATTCTGCCGTTAACGAATAGTTAACCTAGTCTCGATCGAATTGAATTGGTTTGCAACATTAAAATGCCGATAAGGTCCATCTTCGATATATAAGGTCCGTATTTGGTTGTGGCTTAATGAAAAACACTGTTATAAAAAGCGCTATCCCTTAAACAGCCTATACAACTACGTTTATGCAGAATTTTATCTTCGTCATGAATAACAAATCATAGTTTTTTCCGTAGAAATTTATGTTTGTTTCTATTTAGCTTCAATAAATATTAAATTGAGTTAGGTCTCTTGAAAAACGATGATTAAAACAAAAGAAATCTATTTTTCTAAAGCTAGAACTGTGCTGTCGCTACAACTATCGTTGTCCAGTAACTTAAGTGTTTATAAAATTGACACAATTAGCGTGCGGACATAAAGGCCTTAAGGCCTTTGCACATCCGAGTGCATGCCTGACCCAAATCGTTGGAACGCTAAAATGGCACGACATTTACCACGCGTGTGACTTCAGTCATCGGATTGTTCATATCTAACTGTCCAAGGTCAAGAACGGGAAGACCTTTAAATTATTCATAAACTATTGGCTACCTGTGGCTTCGTTCATGGGAACTATTTTGGGTAACTATTTTTTTTTGTACCTATTCAGAGTTCTATTTTATACATACTCGTATTAAGTAATAAAATAGGAATAATATTTTGAAACTCTTACTTACTCAGACTTCGACTGTCCAAAGACCAATTGTTTTTTTAGTAGGAACTACTACTACTACCTACTTAACTAAGTATTCAATTTAATTGCTAATGAATATTTTTGTTCTTTAAAGGAACTTTCATTCCTTATTTTACTTCTTCAATATTAAGTTGTGAGTTATAGGGCAGAGTCAATCAGAGTTACTCTTATGGTAAATTTTAAAAAAGAAAAATATTGGAAAAAAGTAACAAGTGAGTTACTCTTGCTTAGGTAGGTTGTTTCAAACAAGGGTTGGTGAAAGAAATTAAGATTGAAGTATCTTAATTTCTTTCACCAAGTTTATGTAACTCCACTATAAATGTATAAAGTTGAGGGATCTTTTTCATTATTCGATTGTTTTTTTTTTAATGATAAACACGAATGCTTCCTGCAGTTATTGGAAATATTTTCATTTAACTTTGGGCACATGGACAATTTGTGGATTATAATTAAAATATATTTTACAAGTTAGTGAAAAAACGAAGTTCACAAAGTTTCCCATTGCACAAATCATTATTAAGAACGGCAAATTACTTACAAAACAAAATAGCTTTATCAACGCTCTGGTAGTTGCTCTGTAATTCTAAAAGGCCAAACGCCTTTTATTATTACTGAGCAACTATAACGTTTAATAATATAGGTAGTTTTATTTGCAGTTACTGAGGTGTTTCTATAGGTCTTTACTACAAACAAATTATTGATTTAATGCTGTTACCTTTAAAAGATTTGGATCCTAGCCGCGGCAACTTCTGAACAGTTATGATTTTTCGGGGTCTCAATGTTATTTTTGATCCCACCTTTCATGTTTTTCAGATTGCGATATTTTTCCTGTGCTTCCTGGCGCTAGCGAGCTCTGCGCCGCAAAAGCCTTCAGATCAAGTGATTGCTATCGTCAAACAGGATTTCGACCAACAACCAGATGGATCTTACAGATTTAGGTAGGTACCAATTACCTTCTTTCTTTTCTTTTATAAACAACGTGGAGAGGGAACTTCATCATACCTGAAGTTAAGTATTGATACAGCTGAATATGGAAGCACGCCTCTCCCGGAATCCTAAACCACTGAGGAACTGACTATCTTATCTCTAACTGCCGGAACACAACAATGCTGAAAACATTGTTGTTATAATCGCGAAAGAAAAATCAACTGTTCAATACATTTTAGGCGAGTTCAGACAATTTACCCCCTGATTCTATACACATACACTTGTCATATGGAATCAGAACCAATGAACCTTCATTATACCTATAACAATTGTAACTCATAGTTAATTAACACTCCGATAAAATTAAACGCAAACATTCATCACACTAAATTTTGTTCTAAATGAGAATCGAATCCATGACACCTGGGTCAGTAGGCATGACCAGTATTTCTCACTGTACTATCAGGGCCGTAATATATTTTTCTTTACTACGTCTTTAGATTAAACTATTGTTAATTAATAAGTAAATAAATTTGAAAAGTATGTAAACTTATCCACGTCTTTCACGTTAAGTAAGATGTACTTTATCTATAGTAATTGTATTATTAATGAAGAGATAAATAAAATACGTCTTTAGCACTTGGAGGTTTATTCTCTTAATTACTTTACAAAATGATCTGTTCTTATTGAGGTTCCAGGCAAAAGTGGCCTAGTAGGTGACGCGTCACAATTGCAGATGTTACTTAATTAACTTGTTGACAGTCTGTAGCTAAAATAGAGCGAAATTCCATACATTTATAGGTTATATTAAATGTCATCCGAATAGTGACTCAAGTCATTTATGATACTCTGTATTTACGTTTCGTTACACTCAATGCTATATATTACAGTAATGTTTGTCCCAGACGTCGGCTTTATTTGAGTTGCAATCAAATACCATAATAATTAAAAAATCCTATAGATTGATATAATTTAAAATCTTTATGTCCTCCTAGTCATATTTTACAAGTATCATTTAACTAATAATAGCCGAATTTTCAATGCTCAGATAAAAAAAAATACTCTGATAAAGTATTTACAGACAAATCGAATATTTATTATTGTCATTGATTTAATATCTTTGTATGATACGTACATCTTATGTTTTGGCGCGCACTGTTCATTGAAATAAAACAACTTTTACGGATATCAAACACGCTATATTTCCACGAACTAAGTTGTAATTGTCCGTATTTTTTAGGTTTTTTAGGGGTTTTTTGATTTTCCCGACGTTTCGGCACCTTTACAGCTGCCGTGGTCACGGGATGACATCGCATCGTGACGGGGTGTCAACCCGTGACCACGGCAGCTGTAAAACCTAAAAAACCTAAAAAATACGGACAATTACAACTTAGTTCGTGGAAATATAGCGCGTTTGATATCCGTAAAAGTTGTTTTATTTCAATCTTTGTATGAGTTTGCGATTTTCATTTACTTTAGTTGTTTATGTAATAACGATATTTTAATGATACAATAATGATATTTTGAAATTTATTTTGAAATAAAAAAATTGGAAATCCGTCCTTAAACATCATACAGGATGTAACAAAAATATTTAAGAGACATTGTATAGGATCAATAATCATAATATTTCTAATAATACTACGCACAGCTCTTGGTGTTTCTTAAATCTTATACATGTACTTGGCAACCTCTTATTCAGCACAGTACAGCGCCATCTGAGCCGCCATATAGGCAAGACGTTAGTACTTTGTTGGTCCTGTAGGCCTAGCACGAATAACTTTCGAGTAAGTATCGAGTAAGTAAAGTAAAAAACATTATGACATATTGAGCAGAGTTCCTACCGAATGTAAAAGGAACTACATTTTCCAATACATATTTTACATTACGTGTTCGATACGTACTCGATACTCTTTCGATAGTTTTTCGAGCTTGCCCTATAGTAAAGCTTGCGTTAGGTAGCGAAATCGGTTCACTTCATGCCGCTAGATGCGCTGTCCGCTTAGGTGCCCGAATTCTGCCAAATCTGTACTTTCTATAGTATTTTCTAATACTATAAAACAATGTTCCAGCTATGAAACCGAGAATGGAATAAAGGCGGAGGAGACAGGCACCCTGAAGAAGGCTAGCGGGCCCGACGCGGCTGACGTCATCGTGGCTCAGGGAGGGTTCAGCTACACAGCCCCTGACGGCACCGTCATCAACCTGAACTACGTTGCTGATGATGATGGCGGATTTAGGCCTGAGGTAAGTTGTTATTTTTATTTTGCTGTTAGATTAGGAAAGACCTTTCTTCCTTCCGTGTTTCTTTAATAATTGTTATCACAATCGGTGCTTAAGGTGGCCTCAACCGGTTCATCTACCCAGGATTGCGATTCCAAGTTAAGTAGCTAAGCAGTTGTGTTACCGAAGACACAACTAACTAAGTTACAGTTTTATATTTTATACCCTGGATTAAAACATAGGATAGGTTAGGTCACCACATTTTCTTGGTTGCTATTCCTCAATGTCGCACCAAGCGCTACACATCATCTTTTATATTGCGCACAACAAAGAAGTGGAACTCCCTCTCTGCGTCTGTATTTCCTAGTAGGTAAATACCTACTTAGAACTCGTCCACCTTCAAAGCAAGTGTGAATAGGCACCTTCTGGTTTAGTTCGCTCGTTTTACGTTCCCACGGAATGTATCCCATATTTTAATCCAGCCTATTTAATCCATCTGTGACCCAAACGTCTCAATCCGTTTTGTAGTCCCCTGTTTTCGCCTTTTTTGTTGCGAGGGCGCCTATGCATACCCTGGTGGACGATAGGGTTTGTGGGGCTCTATTTTAGCAGGTATACCCATTAAAACCCCGACTCTGGCGTCTGCATATCGCCAAGATTGTATAATCCCTCTGTTTTCATCTGCAAAACTGGAAAAACCTCAATACTTTTTTTCATGAAAAAATAAGAAAAGCTTTGGGTATCCTGTTTTCTTTTTTCACAGACGTTAATTTTGAAAAGAGATATGGACCTTCAAAAATTTTCTGGATTTTTATTAAAATTATTGATTTTTATTGATGCCCAGCAAAAAAATAAATAAACATAATAAAGGCTTTTATTTAATTTCGATGAAATATATATATATATTGTTCCAATTTTAGAAGAGATAACGTTGATTTTATTTACGTTTCATATAGGCATTTTGAATACTCTCGTCCTTGTTATTTCCTCTTAATATTTAGCGATACAAATAAAATTGCATCGTTTTTACTGGCGAACTTCTGCAAAGCTTAGCTTTAAAGCAACAAACTATTTTAAGAGGTCTTCCATTCTATTGTGAATTATTTCATTCTTTTATCAAAATATGTCTCGATTGCATTTCACTGAGATTGAATAAGTATTCGGGATCAATGGTGAGGCCACAGAACTGTTCTGTGGGTGAGGCAGAGAATTTTTCTGCATTTATATTTCAAAAGTCTTGGGTTCATATCAAGGCCAGATATAAAATTTCCAGGAATAATTTATTTCACGGTAATTTAATTAATTAATTCTGTGTTGGCTTAATAAATTGACTCGGTCAAATATTATATCAGCAAATAATGAAGATTTCAGTGATATGTGTCTACATATAATTATTGTATAAGCTTTCTCAGAATCTCAATGTATATGTGTATTTTTGGTTATTTGCTTGGGTTAGTAGACGTGTTTGGTTAATAATGAGCATTCAAGGCTGTACAATGTCCCACTGAGCGAATGCGTCAGCCATGTTAAAGGATGTAAAAGATTACGAATATTTCTATTTCAGTAAAGTTTACTTAAAACATACCGATATTTGGTTACGTCATCGAAGTAAAGACAAATTGATTAAATTATACTTACATTTTGTAAGACATTGCACGTAGAAAAAATCTGGACAGACTTTATTAGGCATTTATTTGTACATAAAAACAACATCTACAGAAGAAAAACTAATGATGCAGATAGTGAGCATGAAGTTAAAAAATAAATCGAAAAATCCTCAAGGTAACATATATTTTATTATATCAGAAAACTGTCTTGATTTATGTAAATGTTTTTAGTAAATGTTTTTTATACGTTATGATAGATATCCTAATAACATGTATATCAATAATTGACACAAATTGCGAGCTTAGCGTAACACTATCTTCTCGTCAAGTATCCACAAGTGGTGATTATGTCAAACAAATATAGATTGACCAGTGAAAACAGAAAGATATGGTGATTTATGATCAATGTAAAACTCTTTTTTTATACGTGGTATTAATGTAGTGCCAGAAGATGAAAACAGCCTCGCCAGCAATGGAGGCATCAAATAAAGCTGTTAATAACATTTCCCATAATTTCTTTCACAGGGCGCTCACTTACCTACTCCGCCCCCGATACCACCAGCTATTCAGAAGGCCCTCGACTTCCTCGCGACTCTCCCGCCGCCACCACCAGGGAGGAACTAAGCACCCGATGAACTTACCAACAGACCTAAATGCTGCCCATAAATGACCACCGATTGCGAACTAAGCTCTGTAAACATTATCGATGTTTCATACTTGTGGAGTCTTAAATATATACAGAAATGTGTTTCATTGTACGTAGGCCGTTCAACACTGTTCTATATGTGGCACCAAACATAGTGAATGTATATTATTGTGTTATTATAATTCCCTAGCTCATCTTGGCTCATACCAACGAACTTTAGCAAAGGCTCCACAAATTTAAATGTAGATTTTTTTTTAAACATTAACGATCGTTTACATAGTCTTACTCAATATTAACAAAACTATAAAAACAAGATAAAAATGAATGTACATTAATGACTGAACTGTGATAGACGTGATGATTTATGTAAATGAAAAAAGTTTGTACTATTTATTATTATTTAGTTTTATTAATAAAAAGCATATTCAGTGCCAAAGACGCATTGTATATTGTTGTTTATTTTCCTACCTACCGTAAAATTGTTACTGGTAAATTGGTTATGTCGTGACATTGTTTTTTGATTAGCATTACAAATTGCCTATCAAATATCGAAATGTGTTAAGTTGTGATGTCATTTTTAATGTTGTATCCAGAAAACAATGAGAGAATTCGTTAAATTTACGTCGATTACATAAGCGACATTTAAAACTTAATAATACAGACAACTTACTTAATCCATACATTGATAGGTCTTCGCGTCGCATCGGCCTTAAGACAAAAAAGAGGGCACAAAAAAATTTAGCTTCATCCTTAAAGTTTGATTTCATTTAAACGACATCTTTTTCTATTTCTTTTGATAAGTTACTAATAGGGAAATATTGGTACTGATGTGATATAAATAGTCAAATAAATCTTCTGTTATATTACGAGTATGATGACAAGTAACTATACTATAGGATAAGACTACTCTAAAAAATGTGTCAAGCTGCCTATTCTGAACTGTGTTATAAAACGGAATGGTTACATACTCTTTGATCAAAACCGCAATCAACAATAGTACCTAGTCTTCGTAGTGAACGATTCACGGGGCGCAGTCACTGCGCATCCTACTCGTTTAAGCAAAATCCGAATATTTTCCTCGAACTGGTAACTTAATGGGAAAGCTATATCAGCCTCTTTACTCCTCCAAGAACTGGTTTTAAGTGAGCGTAGGCTCAAGGTCAGAGATGAGAACGTAATGCCGTAACCCATTCACGTAGGTAGAATCTTAATAAAATTCCGATTAACGACGTAACAATAGATTAGAAAGAGATGACTAATAATGAGTTAAAGCGTATTAAAACACGTAATAAAATTTAACGGGTTACTAAAACGCAATACAGTCATACTATACCTATTAGGTTATATTTTAGGTTAGCACACAAAAAAACTTTACTTGATCGCCGTAAGTCAGAACTGCTTTATTATTTTCGTAGGATTTTCCAGAATTTGTATGAACAATTGACATAATATTTATATATATTTTTTTACTGAGCGTGTGTGATTTTAGAACCAGCCTAACTAACTATAAATTGAAATTTTTTGTTAATCAATGACAAACTTTTGATCACTTTTAAAGGTATAAATAAAAAATGCTAGTATATAGCCTTCTATTATTTTTTAATAATGTTGATGCCTTTGAATACACTTAACGATATATTTCAAGACTGTGTCTTTTTAGAAAGTTCTTTAAAGCTAGATTTTTTAAATCTTAATTTATAGAAAGCTGCATTGGAATAATTCAAATGTGGAGAAATGGCCAAAATCAGACTAGTAAAAACCTTTTAAGTTTAGCATTGTAGTTGCCCTTCATATTTGCATTGTCAAGAAGTTTACGTACATTGTAACCATTTGCAAGCAAAGGATGTTTATCGATTTTGTAATTTCAACTTTGGCAAGGGTATTACATTGACTTTGTTTATTGAAGATGTACATTTAATAACCAATACGTGTTCAATTGTTGATTGTGAATAAAATTACTGGCTGGAACTATGAACAGAAAATCATCAAAGAAATGATATAATATCTATACTTATACGATAAACTTTCGAAATAGAGTCAAGAAAGTGTTCGAATCGTCACGTCAAAAAATGTACTGGAAAATGTAATAACGTCTGGTAGGGGCGCTGCTCAATACGACATAAATTTGTTGACGATACTCTTTCGATACTTACTCGAAAGTTTTTCGTGCTAGGCCTATCGGCATAATAGTTTTATACACTGGTCGTCGATTTACTTGCTTTTCACCAGCCCTACAAAAGATAGAGAGAGCACTTGCCAGGACTCTAAGTTAGGTATTATAGATTTTTCATCAAAGAATTGATATACTGTGTGATTGTTTTTCTATTGAAACACACTTGAAGACGAATTTAGAGAGCTTTACTTGAAAATAATATAATAACAGAATAAAAAAAGGGAAACGCAATAAAATTACTCTGTAGCATATAACGTCCAGTATTAGCATTTCCGAGGATTGATTCTGTTCCAAACTAGTTCAAATAATATGCAAACGGGTATGAACTGATATTTTAATAAAATTTTATAAAAATGTAGAAGCAAAGCGGTCCCTTGGTGTTGTTGTAATAAGAAAAGAATTTTATAGAAAATCAAATTAGTTTCTCCCATGCTGGACTGGGAGTAAAAAGAATGTGCCCGCTGCTAGCTATCCAGTGTAGATAGTACAAGCTTATCAATGGACAGGGTATTTATTCGTAAACTAATGTATGCGAAAAGTTGGCAACCTGTTATTACAATACAATACAGGGCTCTTATTCACTATGACCACTTAGCGATTCCTTGCTCAAACCACGCCAATGTCGTACTTGGTTTTGACATTTCCAAAATTCGTTTTCACCGTGATACTCACCAATTATAGAATTATTGTACAAGTACAAAAAAGTTACAAATTGTATAATTATTATACAAGTAAAATAACTTTAAAATTTGTAAGTGTTTATGGTAAAATTTAAATAGAGAAATATTGGAAAAAATTAACTCGGCCACAAGTGAATTCTCAGACGGGAAACGAACCCGAATTCACTTGCGGCCGAGTTAATTTTTTTTATATTTTTCTATTTAAATTTTACCATAAGTATAAAAATAGCATTGAAAAATCCAAAAATTACAAAATATTAAATTTGTAAGTGTTGTCTTAGAGAAAACGAATTTTGAAAATCTCGAAACCAAATACGACATTGGCGTAGCTCGAACAAGGAATTGTTAAGTGGTCATAATCACAGGCCTGAACGAGATAGACGGTAAAAGTGAGGCAAAACCTACCTTGCGTGTCAAGAGTTTGATCCACGGTCAAAGTTTTCCGACCTAAGTCAGTCCGCTTGAGACCATTGCCATAAAAACACTCAGAAACGAAAATGGTTAATTGTGCAGTTTTTTCTTGCAAGAGCTCTTCAAAAACACACTAAATCCAGATCCACATCACTAAATCTCGCTCGTAAAGTCATTGTAGGTACAACAAATTCGACACGCTAGGTTCTCATACAGTTTGAAGCGCTCTTTTCGTCTATCTCGATATAGCGTAAGTATATGTATTCTTTGATATAGGTCTGTGGTCATAGTAAATACGGGCCCGGCGTATTGTTTTTCGGACAAAATCTTAGATCCAATCAATGCCAAATGTTGCGTCGTTGAGGTGGGTGCTCTGAGGGTGATGTTTATTCATTTTACTCTCAAGCTGCACCTTTGATTCTCTGCCAACCTCGGAAAGGGATTAATGGCGTGAGTTTATGTATGTATGTACTATATACAGTGGTGGTCACATAATTGACGACACTAGCCTATTTTCATACAATCGAGGCCTTGGTTCTCTGCCAAGGATTGGCTGAGCTGTCATCTGATAATGGCTATCCAAGGAGTGGATGGAGGAGATCCAGATTGGTATACATACCCAACTGATTTGATCAACATTCGTAAAGATGTAAGGATCAGAGTTTTCAGTTTCAGAAATTCCATACATTTTTATGCTATTTTCACGTTTTTTTTAAACATCCATACATCTCTCAGAATGTTGTTCTGATCAGTTGGGTATGTATAGCAATCTGGATCTCCTCCATTTACTCCCTGCATGGCCATTATCAGATCACACCTCAGTCAATCCTTGGAAGAGAACAAAGGCTCCAAAGCTACCTCGGTTGTATGAAAATCGGCTCGTGTCGTTAATTATGTGACTACCACTGTATGTAAATTAGATAAAGCTGCAAAGTATCTTTTGATTCACTTGTATCAATATATTATTGTGCATTTTAAAAATATAAAATAATAATAAGATAAAAGAATCCCATAATAAGTTTGTGAAAAAATCAAATCTTACAGTAACAACTAACTTTAACATACACACACGTTATATGGAGATTTAGATATTACGAAAGTTTTTAAAGAACTACTTCGAAGATTCTGTAACTGGTTCAGGGGTTGTTTTAGTGGCGAGGTACTTCAAGGCACGAGCGATTGCTGGAGGTATGGGCGGCGGCGTCGGCAGGTGTGCCCCTACCGGCCGGTACCCATTCTCATCGGCAGTGTATGTAAGGCTGTAGTCATTGCCATCCTTACCCTGAAATCATAAGTTGGAATGTTAGCCAGTTCCTCAGTGGGTGAGGATTTTCTGAACAAACGGGGAAACGCTTAGCTTTAATCATACCAACGGGCCTACCATCAACTGTAATGCGATTCATTTTAGGTTATTTTCACGTAGTAAGAGTGTGACGCCGCTATACGAGCCGTATGACAGCATCCCGCTCTCGTTACATAAAAAAAAACTAAAAAGAATCGCTAAGAGTTGATGGTAAGGCCCCTGATGTTAAGTAATGATACGGCTGAATGTGGAAGCCTCTCTTGGAAACGTCAATCACTGAAGAACTGGCTATTTTATTTCTGACTGCCGGAACACAACAATGCTGAAAACATTGTTTTTATGGCGTACATCAGACTTAGACAAGATGGTGGTAGAGAGCCAGGCGGAATTACAATAGGTCCTACCACGAACTTAATTCCGGGAATAGCGTGATTCCACCATTAGCTTCAGCTTTGAGGCTTATCGTTTCTGCGCTATTTATGTGTAAAAAACGTAGATTAAAAAATAGGTGATCCAAAAATTCATTGGTTCTGACTTAGTTCCGATGCTTAGGTTTGTAAAAATGCAATAGTAATCTCTGTCACATAAATAATTCGGAATAATGGCTGTGGATAAAATATTATATTAAATAGCTTTTTCAGTTGCTTATTTTTTAAGTTTCAATTAACATGTTAGTTAACATTGAATCCTATGTTGATTAATGACAATGCTAAATAATTGTATAATTATAAACCTTCCATTTTTAAATTAACATTAAAGTTTTTTTATAATTAACCAATTTTAAACCTTAATAGTAGTACCTAAAGTCTTGTATTCCTAATACAGTCATACAAATCAAACATTTAAACTTTGAGTGTGTGTATTAAAAACATAAATTGTGATTGGAAATTAACCATAAATATCTGATTTAAAAAATATTAGTACTGTATGTAACTGTTTTAACCTTTTGTAATGCCGTAAACTTTAGTAATCTAGCTACTCACTAATCAAATTATTACTTTTTGACTCATAGTACGTGATATTGAAAAAAAAAACATAGCCGAACAAGACCGAGTCGTGTTATAATAATGTTAATTTATGTGACATAATAATGTTAATTATGTCACATAAATTAAAATATGTTGAATATGAGTGACTAATAATTAAAATTTTTTTGGACCGCAAATCAAATCTACCTACTCTTAAATCAAAATATTCGTTATTCAATTAAGCATTTTACACGCATTTTTGAATAGTCAGTTTTGCCCTACCAACCATTTAAGACTCTTTCAGCGGACAAGAAAACAAAATCAGATTTGATGCATGATTTTAAATCGACAGAGTAATAAGCCGAATAATGAAATGGTCTTACACTCAAAAGGAAGGAGAAGTGAACCTCTAAAACCGTGGTAAAAATGTAGTAAGAAAATATAAAAAAATGTACTTACGATGTATGAAAAGCTGCCAACTACGGCCTCACCAGCATGGTCGTCAATCGATTTCAGCTTCCCCCTTTCAAAAGCTTTCGTGCCATCCCCGCCTTCATAACTGTAATAAAAACGAATAAATATTTAGGTAGGGACATTTTTATTGTTAAGGCGCTTTAATATACAAATAATACTTTATGATTTTGGAAAAATTACCTGTAATGGAATTCACCGTTATGTGAAAACACATAGTTTTCTGATTGGAGTATTGGCACCTGATTTTTCATACGGAGGCTACGGCTGGTATAATTAGCGTTATTGGTCTGGTTTTTTACTGTCATTCCAGACTGTGCATCGAGTTTATTTCTATTAGTCCTTTCTATTCTCTTACTCTGACGTCTTAGATTCAATTTACTGCCAATTAGAGCAACTTGAGGCTCTTCGTCATATATTACAGCAACAGGAATTTGAAGTTCTATTTCTTTTTTCGAAATGAATTTCGTATTTGTAGACACTGTAACTTTTTCTGTAGACGTTTGGTCGACATTATGTTTCGTTATTTCTTTAATGTTCTTAAATTCAGCTTTTAATTTGTTGACCAGTGGTTCTAGCTTTTTAGATTCTTCAGTAGTAGATACGATTGTTTCTGTTTTATTTTCAGTGTCACTGAATTCTGTCGAACTTTCTGAGTCATTTTGTATCGCTGAGCTACTACTTTTTATTTTTTTACTTCGATTTAGATCAACCGATTTTTCTTTGCGACTTCCATCATCAAATACCACAGCCACAGGTATGCTCTTAGTTTCTCCTGCCGACGACAGTGAGATGCTTAAAACTTTTTTATCAATCGACTTCTCATTCACGACACTGCTATTGACACAATACACAAATAAAACAATAACGGTAATAATTAATTTAAACACAACCATTTTCTCTAAAGAAACTATAACATTACTGTACCAAGGCGCACCTAAAAGTATAATGACGATGACTTAACCATACAATATAGAAAAAGCGGTTTCGAATTCTCAATCAAAACACTAGTCTGACAGGAATGAATTAATCGATTATTTCGTTTGTTTAAAGTTGTTTTTTTTTTAATCGTGACATCAACGTTTGCCCAAAAAAACCAGGAAGTGTATTAAAAGCTAATATTAGATCCAATGTAAAAATAATGTTTAATTAACATTGATTACAGTCGAAATAACATAATGTTTATGTATGTAAATTATAGTAGATATGACGTTTAAATTTACAAAGACAATAATTATAGAATTTCATTATGTTTATCAATGTTGCAAGTAATACCTAAATTTAATTATAAACATCAGGATAGTAAATTATTATTTGTTTCTTTTGACAACCTTCACGAGGATAATAAACGCACGCCAATAAAATATTGCACATTCATCCCAAGCAAGTGCACCTCACTTGATGTGTCTGGATCTAATCACCGTGCATTGTCCGATATCATGTCTCATTATTGACACCTCTATTGTGCAATTTTTCGAAGAACACACCAGGCAGGCGCTAAGGTTGAAATATTTAGCGTCCACTAAGACTCGTCACCAGGCGGGGGGAGGGTAGTGTAAATAGGTGAATCTTACATATAAGTGGTCATGAAGTCTGGAGATGTCACAGAACAGTCCTTTTCGGGAAGCAAGACAGTGAAGATGTTTTTCAAATTAGCTTTATTGTGCTCAGTTCTGAGCTGCGTGCTCGCCGCACCGGCTTCCACAGATGTAGTGCCCTTAGAGAAACAACAGCCCACCGTGATACCTATTGTGTCTCAATCAGAAGAATTGGAAACAAATGGAACTTACAAATTTAGGTATGTTATATAATTGTAAAAGAAAACTTTTTATAATTAAGTAATAAATCAATAAAAACTAAATGTCAAAAATCCATTACTATGGTTCAAAATTCATAATATTAAAGAGAACATAACATTTAAATATACATATTTCAAGCTCCATTATAAATTAAATAAGTTTTGCTTTAATAAGACACTGGTTATTAATAAATAAAAATTCTTAAAATACCCATTTCAATTTTAAGTCAATTAATATTCTTCATATTTTATGATATTTTTGACTAAAAATATCTAAACCCTTTACTTGTAAAAAGTAAACTTTGTAGTTTTAAATTTTTACGACAGAAAATACGATCGATATATCGATTGCTACATTATTATTCTGTTTAATATTTTGCCTTTTAAGATATTTCTTTATATGGCACAGATCAATAAAAAAATTAAGTGATTTTTAAGTTCCGCAAGCAATAAAACTAAATTCAACTAATTAACCTAATTTCGAGTAAAGATGAACCAAAGTTTTTAACGCTGACAGTGAACGAAACGTTTTAACGTCTATAGCCGGTTACTTTCAGTGAACGTGTTAAAAAACAGATTATAATCTAGTTACTAAATTTTTATTTATTTTTTAATAATCATCATCATTTTGCAATTACCACAGTAATTTTAATAGTGTTAATATACTATTTGAATCATTACCATCTTTGAAAAAGCTAACAAAACTGTTTGTCTCGGATATATGCACGTAGCCGTTTATATAGGTTTGTAAGTATATATTTAAATATTTACATTATATAGTTACTTACTATAATTTTAAGTGTTAAGATTATCATTTGTTAGTAGAAAACGAAACGGGCCTGATTCTATCAAATTATCATTTGTCTTTGTAATCTAATTACTAGTACATTGCATTTCTTAATCAACATTTGTAACTAATCTAGGGAGCTAATGGTTTTTAAGTAAGAATTGAAGAAACAATTGTGTTTAAATTGTAACTGTTTGTTCCTGAACAATAAATAATCATATCAGCCGCACGACACCCACTGCTCGGTATAGTACCGAGCAGTGGGCGTCGTGCGGCTGATATGCCTATGCCTATATATATTTATAATTTACTTTATATAACTTTAAAATTTCTTAAAAAAATCTAATATATTTATTCGAATATTAAGGACTTTCCTACCGAACGAATGTTTTATACCTAAGTGGTTCTCAACATTTGTTTATTTAAAAAACCTAAAAATATTCTTACAGCTATGAAACTGGCAATGGTATTAAACGGGAGGAAATCTCATATGAGAAAGTAATACCAGTTGCAAGGTCTGGTGGCAGTGAAGAGGGCGACTCAAGTAATGAAAGCAACGAAATCCATGTCCAGCAAGGCTCTTACTCCTATGTGGCACCTGACGGCACTGTTATAACTGTCAAGTAAGTGGAAAATTTAATTCAGCTGAGCTAGCCTTTTTCCAGTTATCCTTAACGCGACATTAGGGCGCACTCCACTGTTGAGCTTCGTGTACAAAAAAGGCGCTACAATTTACTAATACAAAAACAATTTCTAGCTAACTTTGACCTATTTTTAATTATGAGTTCCCGATAACTATTAAGGTTAAATAATATTTGTCAAGATTGGTAAAAGTATTGAGTACAATAACAAGACCAGTAACAATAACTCGTGGTCGAGCTACACGGGCACATTTGATATGTTTCAGTGTCAGATTGGTTAACACTGTTTTAGTATCCAAAGAAGGTAGATTGAAGTACAACATGACGATTTATGTTTTGCGCAAAAAGCAAGCGAACAAAATATTCAACCACTAATGTAAATAACGATAATGCGTGACGATCTTTATTTAGAAATAATAAATTGGTCCACATTTTTGTCTTTCTTATTATTTTATCGTGCGTACGCACGATTATAGCGCTAATAGCTTGTCAGTAAAACGTTTAAGTATTTAAATTTATTAGAAATTATTTGTGACACCTAAAGAGTCGTAGTAGTTATATTTCTTTTAAAACCAAAGCATTATATGAATTGAATTTCGCGTTATAAAAATAAATATTTATAACATTCTGATAATATTACTTTCACAACAAATGAATAGTTATTTATTTATTTTATTTAAATTAATTGTTTATGTATTTGTCTCGAAAGGTATATTGCCGATGAAAATGGTTTCCAACCCGTTGGTGATCATCTTCCTAGAGCACCTGTTATATCCTCTGAGCCTCAAACAGAAAGTAAAAATACTGAAAAATCTGGACGTGCTCTGAAACCCAGAATTAAAGAAGATAAGGCTGATTCTGAATCAGAAGAGGTAGTAACTCCACAAAAAGTAATAAGCGAAGAAAAAGCAAATACACCTGCATTGGAACCCGAAGAAAGCGTTGAAAAATCTTCTCCCGAAGCACCCAAAACTGAAATTCCACAAAAAACTGAAGCAGGTGAATCTGCGAAAGTTGAATCAGAAGCATCTTCAGTCACAGAAGCAGCTGCATCTTCAGAAGCTGCGTCTGAAACAGAAGCAGCCACTATGACAGCTGCTAAAGATGCTCCTGTCTCCTCCACAGTTACTGCCTCAGAAGCTGCTTCAACTACTGAATCAGTATTAGCAACGGAAGCAGCTACCGCAGCAGTTACTCAAGGAGCTCCCGAAAAAACAACAACCCTCCTTTCAACAGAAGCATCATCAGCTTCCGAAGCGGTATCTACGACGGCAAGTCAAGCATTAGAAACTGAATCTAATCCAGCACAGCCCAATACTGAACCTACTGGTTCTACCGCTACAGAACAAGCTAGCTCTACTACTACTTCATAGACTTAAAATAAACAAAAAATGCACGTAAGAAATGTACATACACTTTTGTATAAATAATTTAAGTTAAATGCGCTCTCGGTACGATTGGAATTCATTAGACGTGATATATTTCTTAATTAAAATGTGATGAACTTAAATTTTAAGGATTGTTTTTATTTATAGAATTAGTAGTTATATAATGAATTTGACTAAATTAGCTTTCACGATGTAAAATGGATAAGACCACCTGACAGAAGAACAATTTTCCAGGCGCAAAAAAGAAATAATATGATTTTACAATTACATACATTTTATCAGTTTTATACATTTTTTATAGAAAAATATTCGACAAAATCGACTCTGTCCACAAGTTATTCTCAGACGGGTCTCGGTCGCTCAGTGGTTAGAGCAGTGAGCCGGAAACCCAAAGGTCACCGGTTCGAGTCCCCTCTGAGAATAACTTATGGGCCGAGTCGATTGGTTTGTCAATATTTTTTATTAAAAATATATCAAAACTATATTTGTTTAACCCAGCGGAAGACTTCGCCTAGAGTGCTAGTTAAATTATTTATATATATGGGAAAACCCGCGCTATAATTACTAGCAACCTTCAATTTGCTGTTTGCTTTAGGGGCGCATCCTGAACACTAGCACCGCCGTAGAAAAATAACATACCAAGTCTTAACAAATTGACCTGTTTGGCGCAGGGGTACTAAACCCACTTTCTGCGCCAGAGGTCTCGAGTCTCGAGTTCCTCGGTGAAGACAAATATTTGTGTGCATGAACATGTATTTGTCTTGGTCTGGGTGTTTGATATAAATATTATGTGTGTTAAAAAAGTATATACTAGGTTGTTCCGAAAATTGATAGCCACAGAATAAATACAACATATTCTTTCATTAAATTATTTAGAATTGACGGCTAATTTCAATACAAATCTCCTTTATGAAAATTACTGCCACCTATGTGTAGTTTTGTTATTATTTATGTTTTTTTTTTATGAACAACGGGGAGACTCTTAGCCTTCATCATACCTGATGTTAAGTATTAATAAGGCTGAAGATGGTAGCGAGCCTCTCCCGGAATCCTCTTCACTGAGGAACTATCTTATCTTTAACTGCCGGAATACAAAATTGCTGAAAACATTGTTGTTATAGCGTCAGGCTTAGATAAGATGGTGGTAGCTAGCCAGACGGACTTACAACAAGTCCTACCACCAACTAAACCGAATACAATGGGTCTGATACCGGTGGTTGTACCACTAGACCACAGAGGCGGTTAAAAGATTATCTGACACTCTTCTTTTGTTTGTTACAATGGACGTCTCGCGGGAAGCGGGAATTATAAACGAGGATTAACCTTCAAGGAATCTCAAGAAAATTTACAAACTGCTTTTGGGGAGTCTGTTCCTGCATTTACAACAATTACTTATTGGTTTCGTGAATATAAACGTGGTCGAGAGAACTTAAACGATATCCCCAGCCCCGGCCGACCATCATCTGCAGTAACTCATGAAAACGTCATCAGGGTAGAGTGGCTATTGCGAGAGAATAGACATATTAGACTCCTCTCACGAAGAAGCAATCCACACAATGGGTGTTTGAAGAGGATGATTTGCCCACAAAAGTTGTTCGCGGTCGGAATAAAAAAAAAGATATCGGATTTTTTCGATGCAGTGGACCAGTAGCATTAATTCCGCTAGAGGACCGTAGAACAGTTACTAGTGAATGGTATAGCGAAGTTTTTCTGCCTCAAACTTTCGGAGAGTTGGATAGCGAGCGCCCAAGGGGCGGCGTCCGTGGCATAATTTTTCACCAAGATAACGCGCCCGCTCACACAGCTGCTAGAACCATGGACTATTGGTCAACTTCGAGGGTACAAATGTTACCACATAATCCGTACAGCCCAGATTAAGCTCCTTGCGATTTTTTTTCCAATGGTAAAGAAAATGCTTCGTGGGCGAAAATTTAGAACTGCAGACGAGGCTGTCAGAGAATTTCGGTGGTTATTTTTCGACCTCCCACAAGACAGGCTTTTTAAATATTTGAAAGCTGGTTTGCCCGAATGCATAAGTGCATTGTGATTAGAGGGGAATATTTAAAAAAAAAACTTTTTTTTATATTCCTTTTTTCATTTCACTAACTATTTTTGGAACAGTCCACGTAGGTATATTTATCCGTTATCTAGTATCCATAACACAAGTTCTTCGTGAAACTTAACGTGGGCTAGATAATTGGTGAAAAAATGATGAATTTGTAAATTATCTCCCTGTAGAAAGAATCCAAAGAAACTTTGTAGTTTTTATGTATTCCATCCTGTCATTTAGTTAGTTTGCGAGAAGAAGGCACTTTTAGCAAGCTAGCCATAGCTTATATTAGATACAGCATTCGAATGATCATTTAACGCTTGCAACACCTTAGCACTTTTTCGGAATGCACTACAGATAAATTATTTACTTTGGCTTTATTTTTTCCTATGGCGGTACATATTATTAATAAGAAGATTACCATAGAAAAAATTAAGCCTTTTGGAGTCGGTGGCATCTAGGCATTCGGTCCCACTCTTTTATTTTACTTGCCTTGGTTGGTACCAACTCCAAAAGGCTTATTTTTCTTTTTAGTTTTTTGAAGTCAACCTACACGAACCTACACTAATAAATGTATGTCAACTGCTCATCACCTTTTACAAAATGCTGCTTTTCCCGCCACAGGGACGTTAATTATTAAGGAGTTCTCCTGGTACTTCATTATCAGCTCCACTTCATCACATACATTGAGACGAGCATAAATTGATTATGAACCACATTGAAGTCATCGTATCGCTTCCGTGAAATATTAATTATTTATTAAATTAATATTTAATACTTCCGATAACCACTTGGGTCTTCATCATCAGTTCTACTCCACCAAATGGTTCTAAACGGAAGCAAATGCACGAGTTACTTAAGAAAACATTGAAATCGATATATGTGTGCCTATAATATTTGAAGAGTTCCCTCGATTTCACCAAGATCCCATCATCAGATCCTGTCTTCACGTTAATTTGACTAAAGCGAAAATACAACCTTTCAAATAAAATAATAAATTCAAATCGGTTCATAAATGACCGAGTACTGACGAAACGAACATTAAAAAAAACATACTCACGAATTGATAACCCACTCCTTTTTTTAAGTCGATCAAAAAGGTTGAACTTCAAGTAGGTATATTAAATCATGAAACTATATCTGCATCAAATTATCTAAACTGTAAATTTCGTGAGTTTAATCGTTAAAAAGTTCAGTTACCCCATTACGCAGAATTGAAAAGTCTTTCTAGAATGTGGAATAGTTATTACTTTATTTTTTTTACGATAAAACAAATTGATATACAAATAGATGTAAAATTCATGAGGTTATTCATTAGGCGAGTGCGGCGAGGGATCAAAATAAGGCTGTGATGTTTGCGTCACCTTCCCCTAAATACTAGGTATGTAATTGTTGGAATGAGTTTAGTAATAATACGTTTATCTAACGAGTTGTGCTAAAAAGTCCTTGTCGCACTTAGCTTGTACACTACATTGATCTGAAACATCAAATACGATTATCTAGTCCTATCCGGTATAAAATATACCTACAAATCAATTAGGGTTGGGTGTTGGTTGATTTAGGTTAGTGTTTATTATTGGCATATTATGTTAGTAATTAAAATTTTCTTTCATTCTTTATAAATGCTATCCAAAATCTTAATTAGATAGTAACAGCTATTACTTAAGCTTATTGGTACTTATTCAAGGCTCTAAAACTCATTTTCTTGCTCGCAAATTGACGAATAATCTTCATATACCTAACAATGAAATGAAAGTATTAGAGGTAAGAACCCCGCCTGAGTTCAAGCGAACTGAAATATTTTGCGGCAAATGTCAAGATCAGGTCACGTACCCGACGCAAGGCGCGTGGAGATGAGCTCGTTCCTCCTCTCACTTTTATTAGGAAACCAATGACGTGCCTTACTTTATGAACTAAGTAGTGTAATTGTGTCTACTTCAATTTTAATTGCCTCATTTGAATAGAAAAGTAGACTAGTGGATGTTTTGGTTCAAGACGTTTATGAGTTATTTACATCTTCTGCGAATAAAGCGTTTAATTAATGAGAAAATAAATATCTTAGGTCAAATCATATTTAAGTTGAGTCTTGACTTGAGTAGCTAGCTTTGAAACCTAGGGTTTAATTTCCTAATTAAATAATTTGATTGGAATGGAGTTTAATATTTTTAAGAACTAAATGTTTGAGGTGTAGTAACCCTTACTGAATAAAACAAATGGAAGTTAGAACTTTTCCTATGATGCTAGCTGCTGGTCCCCTTGGTAAAGACGACAGTCATTAGCATGTTGCTTTAAAATAAATTTTGCAACATAATTATGATCGTGGAGACGACGTAAGGAAACATCCTTTCTCGTTTTTCATACTCTCATTTCTCAAGTGTACTTAAGTAATATATTTCTCCATTCTTGACTAGACCTAGTAAGTAGCTGACAAGGCAACAATTAGATCATTCATTGTCAAATCCTACATACCCAATAGTGTAGTTATTCAATCCACATGCATTGGTGTTCATCTATATCTGAAACCATTGATCAGATTACGATGAAGATCCTGGCCCCCCAAAAAAAACTGTATATTTCTTTATATTTTACGTGGCATTGTAACGCATGTCAGGCACTAGGTACAGCTAGTAACAAATAAATAAACAAACTGAAAAGGCGGCCATTGCTCATTATCATAAAACCGGCTATATACGAGTACATTTCGAATAGCTTAGCTGCAATATTTTAAATAGTGAGCTGTCTATCATTTTCACGCTTGATTTTGCCGCAACTGCACGTCACTAGTGTCGACTTACAAATGCATTTGTTGATGAGTATTACTATTACTGCCATTACGTAATTGAGTTCGCTGACTCGAGCGCGTGCCGGCTACGGCTGCCAGCCACATGGGAGGAATCACCCACATAATATCAGAAGTACTATATGGGTGTTGAATTAATACACAGTACGTAAAATATATGGGATAACTTTTTATGCAAACTGATGACGTATTTTTTTTTTATTGAATCCGGGAGCTTATTATGTAAGGACTGTTGCTAGCAATTCTCTATTGCAACGAATGAAACAGCTACTGTTGCGATCATGGATTTGTGACTTGATAGTTTCAGTCGCTTACAGATTGCTATACAGGGTGGAAAAAAGACAGTCATTAGAGGGCAAGTACCCTACATGTAAGCAAATTTTGCCCTGAGGAAACATTTCTTCATTTTCAAAAATAAAATAAACTGCATTCAAAGACTTTTTGAAAATTACATATTTGCTCCGGGAATCGGACCAGCTTACATGAGAAAAAAAAACATCGAGTACTTTTATTGTATTAATCGATAGGAATTAAGTATAAAGATCAATTTGGCTTAAGTAACTTAGTGCCTTAAATTAAAGCCAAAGCCAGGAAAGATAAAAGATTACTAGTTAAATTCTTTATTGTACATACCTACTCTTACTTACACTTACTTAAATAAAAATGAAGTTCCCTTTAACTTACTTAGTTGTTCGAAATGAGAACCATTTGCAGCAATACACTGATTTTAATTATTAGGTTATTGACTTTTTTGGCTTATATTTACCATAATTCCATATAAACGGCGACAAGACGCGAGTTCAATCGATAAATAAGTTTTATGAACAGGTTTTTTAAGAACTGTCTTTAATTTTAGATACTATCTAAATTGATCATAAGGTTAACACTGTCGATTTATATCATAAAAGTACACGATGTTATTTTTTTTATTTAAGCCGGTTCGATACCCGGCGCAAGAAAGAGATTTTTCAAAAATCTTTGCAGTTTAACTTATTTAAAAAAATATGGAATGTTCCTTTGATTACTTTTTAACTTGCTTACATAAATATTTAGGGTACTTGCCCTCCAATGGCCGTCTTTTTTTCCACCCTGTATATTGCTGTTTTATTGTAAAGACCGTAATATTACTATTTAACTAGTAGAATTCTTACGAACCACATGACCGACAAATCGTGTTTAAAAAAAAAACATTAATTTCAAAATGAAAAGCAACAGTTTTAAGCAATATGAGGGCTGATTTCAACGTTTATTTGCTGAATGAAAATAAATCTAATGTAGCCTATTAATAAATAAAATTGCATCTTTATTACTGGCCTACCGCCCGCGACTTCGTCCACGAGGGATTAGGTTACAATTCAATCCCATTTTATTTGCTGTCCCGTGGGAATATAAAAAATCCTTTCTTGGTGCTCGCCTACATCGTTAAAGGATCCTATTGGCAAAATTTCAGCGTGATCGGTTTAGCCGTTTGGGCTGTGCGTTGTCTGGCAGTCAGTCACGGTATTATTTTATTAGTACAGAAGACAAATATTGGAGAGAGATTTCATTTCATCAACCACATTTTTATTCAAAGTGTAATGAAGTGTATGAAATCCATTGATAATGTAATCTAACTATACTAACTGTTTCGTAAGAAAGTTTATCAAATGTTTTATCGAAATCAACGCACATTACGTACTTGTACATATTCCAGTAATTTAAAAATTATTCTTGAAAACTATGCGTTACATTTTCTTGCAGCCTTAAAATCGTTTTACATAATAACTATAGGTAGTGTTTTTTTAAACAATTCTTGTGGTTAATATTTTATTTTTTATATTTTTCATGTTATAACCTAACAAATACTAGAATGATTTGTTCTTGATAAAACAAATTCTCATTTGTAGCCAATCTACGCTGGGTGGGACACCTGACACTGGTGACATCCTTATAGACCGCTTTCCGAACCCCCGATACAGTCATTGAGTTAAGTTTTTGGAATACATTTATTTCTCAAAAGAATTGCAAATTCACTAAACAAGAAACTGGAATATACTCCCTAAATGATTTCGGCTACTGTGACTGCAAACAAAAATATAAAAGTTACGCTAATCCGTAGTATAAGGGCTACGATGAGCTGCCCTATGATGCGCCCTCTGGTGACTACAGTAGCCAAGCTTATTTAAGAACGTGTGTGAACATAGGCGGCACGTAAGGACACCGTCGACATAATTATAAAAGATGGCCGGGGTTGGTCTGGCCTTCAGAGCAGCACGTTTTGCATCCAAATCAGATTTCCTTTGCTCTTTAAAGTCATTCACTTTTTCTTGCACCAAACGTCTCCATTCTGGGTGACGGCTTGCCGCATCCTCCCACTCCTATGGATAGATGTATCATCGCTTCATAAACATAATACTATCACTATGAACATGGGTAACAAATTTTAGCACAAAATAACACAAACTTAATAGAAACAACCTGTAACCTCTTAACAGATATCATTAGATAATGAGTTTGAATGAAATTTACATATTTTAATGCATTTTATAAAAGTATGGTAACATTTTTTTGAATAATACATATTATTCAATGCATAGTCGCCATATCCATCCATAAAGAAGGCCAGTGCCCCAGCAGTGAGGACAGGAAAATGGCTGATTGTTCATTGATAGACAGTTTCATCTTTTGCCTTTTTCATTAAAAGTAGCATTATTCTCTATAAGACATCAACGCGTTACTTGCGAAAGCTTCGATGTGTCTGTATTCCTAAAATTATAATGGTAGTTTGATCCTAAGAGTACCATTGATGACATCCAACACATTATATCCTATTGTATCATTGACTTCAACTTCCTTTGTTATTTAGTCCTTATGTTATTTTCTAAACTGTATATTGGTGAAATATTCTGAGAAAATGGACTGACTATACAAAATCCTTTTTTAGTGCCCGCCTACATCGTTAAAGAATCCTGTATGCAAAATTTCGGTTAATCGGTTCAGCCGTTTGGACTGTGCGTTGTCTTTCAGTCAGTTACGGTATTGTTTTATTAGTATAACTAGCTTTCGCCCGCGGTCTTACCCGCCTGGTTCCCGTTCCCGTAAGAATATCGGGATAAAAAGTCTATATGAAAAGTCGATTGTTTGCTTAGTTAGGGCGTGAAGGAAGGATGAACAAACACATAACTTTTCTATTTAAAATTTATCATAAACAAATACAATAATATATTATTAGTTAGGATATAGATATCTATGATTATATAATCACAATAATTTATAGAGACAACAAGTAACAATGAAATGAAGTGACCAGACACATTAGTTCAAGTCAGAGGTAACATTCGCACCCTTTTGAACTTGTTGCACAACTAGTTTGATAATTGATACTAACACACTGTCGATGCGCGCGCCTATTTTATGTAACCGCCGAATACTGGGCGTCTGACTAACCGATAGGAAACGTTTATATCACATACATGAATATTTTTATTTTTATTGTATCGATTTAGGTGTATAATCATTATACCAAATAAGCTTTATGCGATGAGATGAAAAGTTAAATCCGCAAAGAACTTAACGATACTTATGTGTTCTTTATGTAACATTTTGTATGATTGCCTTTAACGCTGAGTTCATTGACTTTGATATTAAGCGTAAAGCTGATTCCAATTATGGATTTATATTAGCCCATCATTTCATTTTATACGTTGGGAAATAAAATCAATCATATGAGGGCCTTGACAGATACTTTAATTACCTCATATGGTAACCTACTTTATCGATATTTTATTAGGAATCCATCGATTCATATAATTAAAATCACAAAATAATCACAATCGACGAACATCCGTAATGTCTCGGATAATTATTTTCGCAATTCGTGAGTCGTGTTTTGTATGCTAATTTTAGACTGGTTTTGCTTGGTAAACTTGTCCTATTAATATAATTTTACGTGTTAACAAAAAAATATTCTACATTGAAAGTAAATCTTATGTTGTGACTGCTATCTACCTTTTAATTACCATAACTTCTAATATAATTCAGGTCAGTAGGCTTGGAAGTAAGTATAAAGGAAGTAAAGTAAGAAAAATGTATGACATATTGAGCAGAGTTCCTACCGGACGTAAATGGAACTACATTATCATATACATTTTTTGACATAATGTGCTCGATACTTATTCGATAGTTTTTCATGCTTGCCCTACTGATGATAACGTTTCAAGTGCAGTGATAAAAGAAAATAGCCAGTCCCTGAGGAGTAAGTGATTGAATCTGAATCAATTAATGATTACTACATGCTTTCGTTATTATATTAACAGCATTTTTCATTTACCAGAAAAAAGTTATTACAAAATCATAAGTTGATATGTACAAAAATAAAACGTTTTTTTTTTTTTTACCACCTACTGAATAGTTCTGGAAAGCTTATATGACAGACTATTTGACAATTGCAATATGAAAAAATATGTCAAACTATCTTCCAAGTACCTAAGCTATCCAGAACTTATTAGTTAGTAGTCAAACCGGCCCCAAGATGGAACTAATGTGTGCTGTATGCCTATAACTACATATATGTGAATGTCGTCAGAATAAAATGGTAGCTTAAATCTTATCACCGGTGACAATTTGGTTCCGGTTTAATAGAAAGCTATAAATCAGATACCATTTTGAAAGATAACTATAATACAATTTAATGGTATCCGAACAATACCAATCCCGTACAATGTCATGATTTTGTGATATCGAAATTGAAATCAATCGAGAGTACTAGGCGTAGATCAGTTGCAGCTCGGTATGAAAGTATGGAGGCAGAGCATCGCGCGCTGTGGCAGGGGTGCCTATATAAGTGTGCGCTTTACTACCACTCTGACATAGTTCACAATCTCCACGTGCCCTCTCGTCGCACGTCCTCACATCAACCACAATGAAACTGCTGGTAAGTTCTAAAAAATAAAGTTCAATGGCATTTATTTTCGGCTATAAAAAGGATACATACACGCATCCTTTTTTGAATGAGTCGGAAAACTTACACAAGATGTCGATCGCAAGGATACGGCGGATATCGAACTATGATATTTGAAGGATCAGTTGACCTTATTTCTGGGTTGACTACTTGACTTTTGGATTCTATAACGAGGATCACATTGTGTTATTAATATATTTATAATTGTACGCATTTAAAGTTTTTTTTCTATAAAAGATTTTTCTTAGGTTTTTCTTTCATCGTCTTTAGATTTTACTTAGAAAGCAGCACCAGTGATTGCTGTTATTACCGCTATCTTTCATAATAATTGTAACTCTTACGTGCGAAAGTAAAACGAAATGTAAATGATAGTATAAAAACTTGCTATTATAATCATTAATATTAGGCACTTGTTTGTAACATTAATTAGAACCAGTATTTATTAGAAGTGATATAACCTCAATATACGCTGTCTGTTATACAAACAATATTTATCATTGACTTCAACTCATATATTACATAATAATTGACAAGTTTTTATAATTCCTTTAGTCATATTTTATTGGCTTTATTAAATTTTTTACTAAACTTTGATGATTCTCGAAAAAAACTATACGATAAAATTTCATCAACATTTTAGGACTCTTCTCGGTCTTGAATTTAAATTAAGTTTTTAATAAATTGTCGGTTTACGTAATGTGTGTAATTTTTTTATCCAACTTACAGTTACAAAGTTTATATACCAATTTCACCGCTGTATTGAAAATAGGTAATGCCGTTTTTATAATCATGAAACAGTTGAAACGTAACTAAGTAATTGGCGATACAATGCTAATGCGGTTAGCTCATCTTCCCGACTCCAGGATACGTAATGTAGGCACGAAATACAGAAATTATACGTAGAAGTTTATTTCATTCTATGTATAAATTTGTTTTTAAATTTCAATGAAATCGTTAAACTTTTGTTTCAGTAGGTTTTTTATTATTATTATTTTATCAGAGTTACTACAACTCTAGAAGGATGTTTATTTTGCATCAATTTGCAAAGAAGATTTTTTACTGATTACAAAGTTCTTTCATAAAGGAGAGTATTTTTTAACCCGGCGTGGATGTGGAGGAGTCAATTTGATCATGTCAATTTTGTAATCGAGTGTGGTTTTTTCCGGTCATCGAATAATTTTAATTGTCTCAGTAGCTGTTACTAAATGGGGTCCCTTAGTAACTGCTAGGGAGTCCCAGCATGACGAACACCGTTAAACAGGCAGCCGCCTGCGACGCTAATCACACGTGCGCAAAGTCAAAAAAGGCCAAGAATGTGGTGCTTTATGAGACGATTAAGTTGCTTAGTTTTTAAAACTGACTATCAAACTGTAAATGAAACTGATTGATATATAAATGTAATAATCCTTATTGCAGGGAGAAATTTGTTTTTTTTTTTGTTTTTTCATCTTCTCCTTGAGTCTTGCCAAAATTGATTATTTTTTAGGCCTTTGCTAAATAAATATAGATAAAATATTTTGTACTATGAAGTCTGTTTTTTTATTGAAATCAATCAAATATAATCCAACTAATAATCATCTCCAATGTTGTGTTTAAAAATATAAATTTACTCGTCTAAAATTGCAATAGAAAAACAGGGTCAAATATACACACCTCCACAATACCCTCCACAACCTCCACGTAACTATTTTCACCACATCCTCGCCGGGTTAATGTTGATAAAATCACATGTGTTTGTATTGTATCATGTTACTATTTTCATAACGGAGTCTTTAAATGAAAATTGTCTAAGAAAGACAGAAGAAAAGAAGAATAGATGATAACAATCAAAACAAAGGTGTGTCAACGTCTTACTATAATTAGCTTCATCTACAATCCACTTTAATTATATATAGTCATCTATTAGGAAATTAGGTTGTAAAATTAACAGACTGCGTTAGCTACCGGTGCATTCTTTGAATTGATTGCGAACGATGTTACGTATACTACCGTGAACTCAGCTCGCTAACGAACCGTAACCAAAAGTCAAGTAGATCTCAATGAAACAATGGGTTATTTGTGGACATGCGAGTGCCAATGTATGTTATGTTGGAGCCCACTTTCGCCCAACCTGCGTGTCGAATGAGCCGGTTTCACAAGATGCAACCTATTGTGCCGCCTCATCTTATCTTGCGACATAACGAATATGATTAAGCCTTCTGTCTGAGTATTAATATTATAAAAGACGTTTACGGATCGCAAATTGTCCGATCAATATGTATAGCCAATAAATTGAGAAATTTAATTGAACTTATACTGACCTATCAATATCCAAACCGCCTTTAATCTTTAGGTCACAGGTGATAATATTGCTAGTAGAGTTATAGTGGCAGACAGTCCGTCTATGAGTCAATTAATGATTAGATATGGCTTCCGGATGGTTTTAACAACTCTCTCGTTTGTAATTCTCAAAGCAGCAAATTAGTGTTACTATGAAAAGAATCCTAATGAATTCAAAGGTCACCTAACGCACCTTACGCAAAGACAAAAACTGTGACGTGATTCCGCAATGTTATTCTAATATTTGTTATTGAATAAATAAATATAAATAGAAACTTTATAGACTCACACGCGATTACACAATTTCTTCTTGGTATTTTAAGGTCGCCGTCTGTGCTGTGCTGTCTCTTGCGACAGCTCTACCTCAACGGAGAGTGTCGTTGAAACCCGAGCAGCAGATAGCGGAGGATCAGCAGCCAGCTGAACAGAACTACCAGAACTACCAGCCCCAGCAGGAGTACAGACAGCAGCCCCAGGACTACAGACAGGCCAAGCCCATTGATGACTTCAGACCTAAAGTGCAGTTGGAGACTACCACCTTCATCCCCATCATTCGCTTCGATAAGGAGCAGGGAACTGATGGAAGCTACAAAACAGCGTAAGTATTTTTCATAATCATAATAAGTATTATTCATTGTCGTAGTAGTTAGTTAATCCAGATAAAAGTAGGTATACTTAAGCAAAATATTATCAAATTTTGCTTACATTTTAATGTAATATTTTTGGAAAAGAAAGCAAATAACTACACGTAATTCATTACAATATATTTTTCGTGACATAATAATTTGTATAAAGCACCCAAATTCTTGGACCTTTAAACCAGTCTCGAATTGAGCGCATCGTTCGGCCGATGCGTTGAACATAAGTCAAGGTCTTTACGTCGTAAAAACCGCGTCGTTACATGACTTTTTTTACATTCACCGCGGCTTTGATGAGACATGGTAACGTGCGGTGTTACATACTTATTAAAGTAACAGATGCTGGCAAGCTTCAAGATACTCATTCTGTTTACATTATTGCGGTTTGTCATTAAAATTTCACAATGCAAATATTCAGTCAGTAGAAAAATATTATTGAAAGTAGCGAACAATTTAATTTAATGTCATATTTTTTGACCGAGTTGAGCTTTGTATAATCTATTGATCCAAACTAGTCAAACATGGTTTCAAACTAAAATATAACATTATTCGATTCCAGGTACGAAACCGGCAACAACATCCAAGCTGAGGAATCCGGCTACTTAAGGGCCGTTGACGACACCCACGACGCCTTAGTCCAGGCGGGGTCCTACTCGTACACCGCTCCCGACGGCCAGGTCATCACTGTGGAGTACACAGCCGACGAATTCGGGTTCAGAGTCAAGGGCGACCACATCCCCACTCCTCCCCCGGTATCCCCCGAAATCCAGAAAGGACTTGACCTTATTTACGCCGGCATCAAAGCCAATCAGGTGAATACAAATTTTGTGGCCTAGGTCGTCTTATACAGTTACTCCTCCAGCCTCTTATATCCCCAGAAATCTAGAAAGGAATTGACCTCATTTACGCCGGCATCGAAACTATCAGGTGAATAGATGTTTTGTAGCCTAGTTAGCCTTGTTTAGTCAGTTGCGTAAACTAAAAGTATTAAGTCGGGGTCTGAAGAAGAATCGTGATGGTAGACTATTTTCGCTAACAGCAACGTGCAACGGCACCTACTTTAAAGAAATCTTGTTGAGCTAACAATTTGCAAGTGTGCGTTATCTTTTGTGTTAAACTTTTATATTAAATGTTAACAAAAGAATGGCACAAAATGGCTTACAATTTTTTTGAAATATTATGGTCAATATCGTTCCTTGTTACAATACCCTAAAACACAAGAAGAAATAATATAATTTAAGCGAGTCTACTTTTCAAAATCAGTAGCTACACATAAGACAAAATCATTTTGTATTCATAATGTTTGTTATTCGTTTGATTTAAGGAACGTGCTGCCTTAGAAGCCAAGAACAACCCCGAGGCGGCTAGACAACAAGAAGAGAAGGCAGCCCTTGACTACAAAGGTCAATACTACCAACAGTAACTCTGGAACAACCAACTAAAATACACCTTTGAATTAAAATTATGATCAAAACAAAAGTCGTTCACTACGGAACCATATTGATAAATTTAATTCAAATGTGAGCTTCAAGACTAGTGGTATAAGAGCTACAAGACAGTTGTTGTAACTATATCGGTAATGCTCTGTGAGTTATCTAATTTTAAATGGACAGTATTGTATGAGGTTTACTTAGCCATTACCAAAAGCCAGTGAAGATAAATCTGATGCTTTTATATTTCATTTACATTTGTGATACTAATAAGTGGCACTGTTATTTCAATAATTTGAGCACAAAGTAGAGAGATTCAATGAAGTTTCTTTAGAAATAAAATAATGTTTGGCCGATTAGTTATACCTTAGAAAGTAAAGTTTTGATAAAAGTTTTCCATCTTTTAATAAGTTTGATTGAAATGATTGTCTTTGTTCGATATAATTGTTCCACTTGTCTATAAAATGTGATAAAGCTACCATACACTGGAGTGAAATATGACTGGTTCGAAATAAACATTGAGAGTATGCACGGTTTACCAGTGATTAGAAATAATTGGCTCTGAAGTGTTCAATTATTACAAGATTGTGTTCGACTTGGTAGCCCGTGTGTACTGTCATTTGTTTTCCACAATAATAGCGTTAAGGTGTACTTATTTCTAAACTATTGTACATACCCTTATAATTTATCTCTATTTTTGTACGAATAAAAATGTTATAATAGTTTTAGAAAGCTTTTTAATTTTGTGACAATGTTCCCATATAATTGATCACTGACTTTTTTGTAAACGTCTACAAAGTATTTAAAACAAAATTTCATTTAAGATACACCAACGTAAGGTTACGTCAACAGGATATACATAGAACCACGGAGCTAAAAGTAGATTAAAAAAACTTTATCGAAATAAAAAAGACAATTAAAATCATATGAAAAAAGCTATTACGAATGAATACGAAATTTTATAAGTTGTCAGTCTCCAATTTCAATACCTATCTTATTAGAGCATAATCAAAGTCATTATAATGAACAGCTTCCCGTTTGAATGGTGCTTTTATTTTGCTTTTGGTAATGCACCCGAAACTAAATCATCGCTTTCAATTCTATCGCCATTTCTATTTCATAGATAGGTAGTATAATTTTAAAGTGCATTTTACAAGATTCATAGATTAACACTTATTGAAATTGTACATAAAAGTTACATGTCGTTTTTATTTTAATTTTCGTTTAACACGTTCGCCGCCATACGACAAAGTGAGATTTTCCATTTGGGCCATGGGGGACAGTGTTGGGCGACAATGGAATCTTTCGTTCAAGCCGTGTCGGACAATTTTGACCGCGCGTTTGGCCTATGTTGAAAACTGTGTTTTTCGCTGACGGACAGCAGTATCAAGATAATTTACTTATAAGCTGACTCACGCGTCCTGTAGTTTATTAAACATTACTTGGTTCTTAGTAAGAACTTTAACTTAGAAATAAAGGAGATACTTTTTGAAAAGCTTCCCGAGGGCAATGGTTAGTCACCGTTATACAGGGTTATTTTGTATTTAGTGCCCAAATTTCAAGTTATGGCACATCTGTTCCATACGTTTTGACCGAGTAAATATCGACAGAGTTGGCCCTGTATTAAAAATTGATCGAGTTTAAAAGTACTGTCTATTATATCACCTGAATTTTACTCCTACTAACTAGATATTAGAAAGTTGGAAATGGATGAGTTAAACATATTATTTGCGTACTAATTTCGTTATATAAATAAAAAATGCCCGATAAAAATTGGTAATTTTGTGGATTTTGACTAGTCTTGGTAAGATAACTAAGCGTCGTCCAACATTGTTGTCCGCGTTGGCGGCGAACGTGTTAAATTATCAAGAAAGAGAAGAAAACTTCATGGAAAAATACAACCAATAAATATACAGAACTTAAGTTATGATAACACTGTCATCTTAAAGATTATCATTATAAAATCCTAGATAGATTATCATATCCATAACTGCAATTCAATAATTAGTTGTAATTACATTGATAACTCTCTTGCTCATATTTTTCATGGCATTAGGTAGTGTCTTGGCTTCATATTGGAGGAGGTGGGCAATCCCCGCCGTCAGGGGAGATGGCCGCACTTGCTTGGCCATCTCTCCGCCGCGAGAGGGTCCGAGTGATCGGCAGCTAGAGGGCAAGTAGTGAGGGGTTTAGCTGGTAGTACCCCCCTCCCGGCCTCCCATTGAAAGAAAGAAAGAAAGAAAGAAAAAAGTTTTTATTGACACGTCACAAGGCACGAAACAAAAATATTATGTAATAAACAAAAAGGAATAAAAAATAAAAAAAAACACAAACATCAAATTATTTTATGCTCAAAAGAAAAGTGTGACGGGCCAATCAGGATCCTGCCTCAGCTAAAATGCTGTTACGATGTGAGAACGATATCTCAACACCGCAACAGCGCTGGTATTCTGGCAGGGCCTGTCATAAACAAGAAACGTTCAACCGTACAACACGCGAAAAAAAAAAAAGGGCTGATAGCTGAAATCTGTGTATAATGGATATAAATAAATAAACTTAGCAATATGTACATTTATAATAAAAAAAAAAAAAAAAAATAAAAAAAAAAAAAAAAAAAAAAACCAAACCTAAAATGGAATAAACTAAATGGTGTATGGAATATGGAATAAACTAAAAAACTAAATAAGTGAAGTAAGGGAAAAATATCGTTCATATTTTTGCATGCATGAAATGGAACGCACATGTCATGCGTCTGTCACCTTGATTGACATTGACAATTTTATTATAACCATGAGAGTTGTTTGTTGCCACGTAGCGTATAATTATAGATGCCATTAAGAAAGCCGTTTGCCGAGGTGGCTGAGTTTCCGAGAGGTACTTATGACTACAAGCAGTAGTGGAGTTTATGGATTGTGCATTAGATGTTGTTTAGGTGTTCGCAGCGACTTCCACAATGCCATACGCACGACGTGGAAAAACCTATTTGTAAGTAATCAGACACTTTTATTACGGTTTCGAAGCAGTAAACGTAAGCTGGAGCGAAATTAAATACTTTTTAAGACATTTTTTGAATGTATTTATTGTTTTAAGGTCACGCAACGGCGGCGGAAGATCGTTCCAACAACGCGTGGCTGCGAACCTGAAAGATCCACGGAAGGCCATAGAGCGATGGCTTGGTGTTGCAAAGGTGTTTGTGCAAGCTCTAATCGGATTATCATTGTACTTTTTAGTCCAAGTGAGTTTCTTGTGTAAATATATTGGTTTGCCTGAATTAATTACTGAAAACATCAGAGTGGCAAGGTGTAGCTTTCTACGGGCCTCCATTTTCAGTAAATTAGCGCTATTTAGATATGGGGTCACATGAGACCGAGGCGGCACATAGAAACAGAAGCGTGCACAGGCATTCTGGACACGCTGCACAAGTTTAGCCGTCCTAGCCAGAAGCCGTGGACCATAAACAGTGTCACAATAGTTAAACTTTGAGAGTATTAGTGATTCACAGAGTGTAATTCTAAGCTGCTCTTGTAAATATGGACGTATTCTGTATAGTAATTTAAGACGATAGAAACAGTTGCGAACACACTCCGTGATGTGACTTTCAAAGTTTAAGCGACTATCCAGAGTTACACCCAGGTTTCTACATTTGTCCACACGGGTAATACTCTCGCCATTTAATTTAATGTTTATGCTTATGTTATCCAGTCTCTGAAGTTTAATTTTAGAACCTAAAAGCATAAATTTAGACTTTTTTGGGTTAAGGACGAGGCAGCTGGAGTCACACCAAGCAGCTATCTTTGACAAATCACTGTTAATCTTTGCAACAGCATTGTCCAAATCGTTTGGGTCAAAAGACAAATATAGTTGTAGGTCGTCTGCATATAAATGGTGGTGGCAGTGCTGTATGTTCTGGACGAGGTCTGCACTGTACAGAATGTACAGAATGGGGCCAAGTATGGACCCTTGCGGTACCCCACGTTGTATAGGTAGGAGAGATGAATTGGATTTGATCCCATGTGTGTCCCGAAGTTGCACATACTGTTTCCTAAGCGTTAAATAGCTTTCGAACCATTTTACCGTGGCTGTGTCGGCTCCATAATAGGCAAGCTTGGACAACAGTAATGCGGTATTTAAGGTTTCGAAAGCACGCGAGAAGTCCAGGAGCACAAGAACACTGACTCTCCCCTGATCCTGAGCTGCGAGAATATTATCAACTACGTCAGCCAAAGCCGTAGCGGTGCCGTGACCCTTGCGGAAGCCCGACTGATAACAAGGCAAGATTTTGTTCTCCTCGAGATACTGTGTAAGTTGATCGCAAACCACCCGTTCCAGCAGCTTAGACAAACATGGCAGGATGCTTATGGGTCGGAGATCCTGAAGGGATGATGGTGGGCTGACTTTAGGCAAAGGCTTAATGACCGCTGTCTTCCAGTTGTCTGGGAAAGTACATTCTGCTATTGACCTATTTATTATAATAGTAATGGCATGCAGTGTATGCGGCAGTGTTAACAGTAACATGTCCAGTGAGAGACCGTCACAGCCCATTGCATTAGATTTGAGGCCCTTGATGATTTTAAGCACCAGTTCCTCACTAACTGGCTTTAGAGAAAGTATAGAAGAGCTATGTCTATGATGCTCAAAATACGTGAGCTGGGAGATTGAGACATTGTTATGCCCAGGTGCGCTAAGGAAATGAGTGTTGATGGTATCTGGGTTATCAAAGCACGGAGGAAGTTCAGAAGGTTTGCCATCAGGCAACACAGTGTGTTTCAGACTTTGCCAAAGCCGCTTAGGGTTATTTCTATTGGAATTAATGTGCAGATTAAAGTAACACCTCTTTTCTTGTATAATAGCTTTTTCCACAAGACTCTTCATTTCTAAATAAGTGGCTTTATGTGAATCTGTCTTGTTCATTTTGAAAGTTTGTAGATATATGTCCCTAATATGCATCATAGATTTTACCGTGTCTGTGATCCAAGGATGAGGAGGATGCTTAAATCTGCGTTTTCTGACTGGAGCATGCAAGTTGAATAAATTTATTAAACAAGTAGTAAAATTATCCGCTAATGTATTAACACTTCCTGCTTTGTTAAAATGGCTCCAGTCAATTTTTTCAAGATCAGTTTCCCATTGACTCTGAATAATATCCTTTAAAGGCCTATATTCCAACCACTGTGGACCCATCTTCTCTTTTTTTATTTTAAACTCGGCCACCACCATTGCATGACCTCTGAGATCGGGACAGATTCTGACTGTGACCTTTAGTGATTGTATATCAGTGGCAATAATGTCTATTAAACTTTTGCTATGATCTGTGAAATGTGTTGGTTCATTTACTAACTGACTCAAGTTTATGGTTTCAAAGAATTGCGTAAGTAATCGCTGCCCGCTACTCCCACTGACAAGGAGGTCTACATTGAAGTCTCCCAATAAGATAAGCCCGTCACATCTAGTGAAAGAGGTAATGGAGCCAGTCAAAGCGTCAAGAAAGATACCAACATCCAGCCATGGTGGCCTATAAGCTGTGCCTATTATGACTACCTTGTTCAGCAAGCGCACACTCAACCACAGTTGTTCTACTGATGGTGTAATAGGGTGAGGGCACGTGCGCACATTAAAGCCTTTACGAATGTAGAACCCAACTCCACCCCCCCGTCCACTTCTAATGTTGTTGGGCCGTGGTGTATGCCGCAAACTATAACTGGCTAGCCTCGGTGCTTTGTCCTCCTCTCCCGACCTTAACCAAGTCTCATTTATGGCCATAATATCTGGGTTTAACTCCTCCATTGCGACCAGAAAATCTTCATGTTTTGTACTAAGGGAGCCAGCATTAAAAATTCCAACTTTTAAGTTCCTATGGTTATTCATTTCTATTATTTAATCTAGTGTATAGCTGCTGATATGTAATAGTATGAATTAATACAGTATATGAAATAATAAAAAAAGTGTAAAAAGGAAATAAATAATAGCATTTATAAATAGGATTATGCGTACCATTAGTTAAAAAAATAAATAAACTGTGAGAATTGTTCGATATTGTAACGGTTAAAAGAATCTTTAAATTAAAAAAAATCTTTAAATGTGAATATGTAATATTTAAAATAAATTTTGTGGTGAAGAGATGCAGTAGTTTTAAATTTGCTGATTGCCCCCCACACGAAGAAAGATTAAATAGTACATGAAACATTTTGTTAACAGTAAAAACTACACTTAAGAGCGAGGCTGTTACGAAATTAATGGATACAGACCAACTCTTATTAAGTATGTTCAGTAAAAGTAAATAAAGCAAGGAATATGAAACCAAAAATAAATTCCAGAGCGAGATTAGAATTAGAGCGACAGACACAGAAATAATTTTTTGATATGAGGTAAACACAGATAAAGAAAAAAACCTGATTACAATTATTAAACCTAATTTACAGGTTTTGCCGAGTCATGCCGACCCAAAAACTCGAGGCAAGTCTTCTTCACAGCGCAACCTGAAGACTGTCTTACCATCACTTTGGCGAGTGAAAATTCGGCCCTGTTTTGTCCAGTAGTAGCGCCAATTCAACCTGCGGCACTCCGTGCGAACTTGGTTGAAGAGCAGACGATTGGCTCGGGTTAGCCGTTCATTTACGTAGAAGCGCCCCCCCTGAGGAGACTTGATGTTACGGCGGACGCGGGCGGCATGCAGTACTTCGTCGCGTAGGTGGCGACGTGATAAGCGCACCACTATGCGGCGTGCGCGGCCCCCCTCAGCAGGAGGCGCACCGACGCGCTCCGCGAACACTACGTCGCGATCGTCCAACCTCACGCCTATTTGAGCGGCCAGAGCGATGACGGTGTGGGTCACGTTTTCCCCTTTCGGCTCGGGAACGTGGCCGATGTCGAGATCAGCCAATAACGCTTCTTGGTCACGCTCATTCAGTTCGAGGCGAAGCGCAGCAATCACACGCTCCAGCTCCGGCACGTGTCCGGGTCCATCTCCAGGCGAGCGGCCCTCGAGTGCCTCCAGACGCTCCTCCATGCTGCTCAGTCTTCTGTCCATGTCGTCTATCCGCTCCGTCAAGGCCGTAATCGACTGCCTCAGCAACATCGTCTCGTTTCGAAACTCACGCATTTCGGCCATGCAGTCGGCGAACACCCGACGGAACTCTAGCACATCATTAGGTAGCAGCTGAGCGGCCTGATCTCTAGGGCTGCCCCCGAGAGAAGATAAGGCCCCAGTATCCACGGGTGGTGGTGAGATTGTAGCTGAGGGCCCACAAATGCCTTTAACTGGCGTTTGACTGTTGTCTCCCTTGCGCGCTCCCTGCTTACACGTCGGACAAACCCAGTCCTTGCTAATTTGGGCTTTATCTGCGAGGGCCAGGCACGCCTTGTGATATTTCAAGGGGCATGCACTGCAAGTGGCAGCCCCTACCGCCGCCAGGAACTTTCCGCAAGCACCGCACTGTGGCATGGTACGTACTGGTTGGTGGTGCAGTACCAATTCCAAAAGTCCAATTCCAGGGTATTTTTTGTTTGGTGGCAACACTTTTGGAACCGTCAAAATGAAAAACACCGCTGTCAGTTGATTTTGGCAGTTGTCAATACCAATGTTGATGTTGTCAGTGTCGATTTGACATACAGATTTTGTAACTGAATGCGGGTAAATGTTAGAATTATAAACTTGTTCACAATATGCGGGTATAAAATTGCAACTTATCTTGTCGGTTTCTGAGCTCCGTAGGTGATAGAAGATGTTGAAAACGATAACACTGATTCACTATTATACGATAAACAGAAGACGGCCAGTAGAAAGCTCGTAACAACGTAAATATAGAAATTATTAATTAAAAGTACGGGAACGTTATGTACACTTTAGCAATGTTGCCATATTAATGATTGCCATTGAGCCTTTCGGGGCTGAATGGGGGGCCGGGAGGCGGCGGTCCCTCCCTTCTCCCGTCCTCCTGCCTAGCTTTCGAGCTCGGCGAGGGGATGGGGGTTGGTTCGATCCTACCCCGAACTGAGCCGAGCCTAGAGCCTCGGCGGGGTGTCGGGGGGAAGCGAGGGATAGAGTGCCGGACTCATGAGTCCGGTAATCTATGTGAGTCCAGCATAACCGTTCGGTATGCGTAAATGCATTCCCCTCACACAAATAATAAAAAAAAATCAAAATAAAAAGATTGTGTCTCGCCTAACGTGGATCAATATTATAAAAAAAACCGGACAAGTGCGAGTCGGAGTCGCCCACCGAGGGTTCCGCACAAATTTGTAGGTATCTTCTGGTAACCTACTCTGCTAGGTAGCAACCTAGGTACATAATATTATAAATAGTTCAGGAATTGAGTCTCGCAGTTATTTCAAAGGTTTCTCGAAATTCAGTTTCCAAAACTTAAGACTAAATTTTTCATGACTTAATAACAAATTTTAAGATTTTTGCCGGTACTTGTAGTATAAGACGACACTACTTGCCAAATTTCATAGTTCTAGGTCAACGAAAAGTATCCCATAAATTTTGATTTCCTTGAGAGTTATGGTAAATTTTTAATAGAATTATATTGGAAAAAATTAACTCGATTTCCGTCTGAGTAATCACTTGTGGCCGAGTTAATTTTTTTCCAATATTTTTCTATTTAAAATTTACCATAAGTATAAAAATAGCATTGAAAAATGCAAAAATTACAAAATCATAAATTCCTTGAGAGTGTCGTAATATACGTTTTTGCGGCATAAAAGCCCTTACCTTTTTTGACGTTAATTTTGAAGTTTGATTTTTTCACAACTTAAAAAGATGTTTAACGTGAATATATGGTTTCTTTTTCAACTCGATACCTAAACGCGTTCCCGAGTTTTTCCCGAAATACAGTTTCCAAAACTGATGACTATATTTATATGATTAAATTACAAGTGTATAGTTTTTAGATTGATTCCTTATAAATTCATAGTAAAAAGTAGTAGTAGTATTTCGTGCCAAATTTCATAGTTATAGGTCAACGGGAAATATCCTTTGAATTTTGATTCCCTTGAGGGTGGCGAAATCTACGTTTTTTGCGACATGAACGGTCCTATCTTTTTTTACGTTAATTTACAAGTTTCTATTTTTAACCCCTTCAACAGACTGTTGACTTGAATATAGGTATGGTTTTAATATCAACTCAATACCTCCACGCGTTCTCGAAATAAACGAGGACAGACTGTCTGTCTGTCAGACGGACAACAAAGTGATCCTATAAGGTTTCTTTTTTTCTCTTTAGGGGTTCGCAACCCTAAAAAATGGTTTAAAAATTTTACAATAAATAAGTAATAATTACTTAATATCGAAAAAACTGTAGCATGTTTTAATGTTCACTTATGTAGCATTTTTAGCCCGCATTTTTACCCACGTGGTTCCCATCCCGTGGGAATATCGAAATAAAAAGTTGTAATCCAGGGCATCTTCTATCTGTATGCCAAATTTCACCCAAAGTGGTTCAGTAGTTTTTGTTTGAAAGAGTGAGAAACAAACTGACATGATTTCGCATTTATAATATTAGTAGGATTAAGTTTTTAATAACTACTACCTACAGAGTGATCAACTAGGGGGCACAATTTTAGGGTTTGCTAAGATTATAAATATAGAAATGATGACGGATAAAATCATTTCAATCGCTTTAGCAGTCTTCGAATAATCGGTGAACATAATAATATATGCGCGACGAATTGATAACATCCTTCTTTTTTTTAATTGGTTATAAAAAGAGAAAACGCATCAATTCCGTGCTTGTTGCACGGGATTGATGCATACGTTTGCATCATTGTTTTGGTTCGTTGATACATTCGGCATAAAACGATATAACTACGTCAACGATAGGTTTTCCAGGAAATTATTTGCGTATTAATGCTTTAGGGCGTGGCCAGACTGCACACGCGGGCGCGGGGCGGGCGCGGCGCGATGACTAACATATGAAATCTAACTCGCCGCGCCCGCGTGCCCACTGTGGACACTCGAATAAGATTTCATTTGTTTGCGCCCGCCCGTTATGAAAATTATAATTATAATATCATCAGCGTGGTTCATAAAAAGTATCATATGTTCATAACAACACTATTTACTGTGTACCAAAATTCATTTAATTCCGTTCAATAGTTTTTGATTTTATTCGCTTTAAACAAACAAATTTTTCCTCTTTATAATATTAGTAGAGATAAAATATATTATAAGTATTACATTATTGTAATCTTGATTGAACCGCCCTGAATCGGAAGCTACCTATTGAAAAACATTTATTTCTTGTTGCGAACATAAATATTGAGTTTCCTTTAGCGAACTCCATGTGGAAGGAGTCGGTTAGCCACTATTTCATAATAATAAAAAGCGGCTTAACCAAAGTTTAACTTACGTATAGGTTAAATATTTCCGTGGAATAGTGGACCCAAAACGAATGAGAAATTCATGCATAGAGTATGATTTAAATAAATTATTGTGTTATTGGTAGATATTTCATTAGTTCTTCAAATGCCACACGCAAAACTAGCTTCACAAGGGTCAGAGCTAAAGATGCCCCGAGAGTGTTGAAACCTCTCCCCCCTCTTAGGTCTATACGTCCATTTCCTGTCTCCCTAATGTTATGTACTTGATCGATTTACGCAAGCATAATTAAAGGTGTCCTGCTGGCCTACCAACATCTATTAGAAACCATCATGTCATAAGTTTTGTTTTATTGAAGTTGTCACATTTTGACACACTTCGCACTTTGGATTGCTTTGGTGACGATGACTGCGCGAAGACTTCACAAAACCGTCAAAAAACAAGCTTAAAGTCCCGACTACACGCTCCGTCTTACCAGGAGCTCTATTTTTGATTCACTCGTCTCGAGGATTCTACTGATTTTCGTGCGACGTTTGAGTTTCCGTATTCCGTAAAAGCGACCTTGCACGTATATACAAGCTTCGCTTTTCGCCTGTAGTACCGCCTCCCAACAAAAGCGCGACGGGCAAAGCGAAAAACGTGCTGTCTACGCTTGCAAGGTCGGGAATCGCCTGATCGCCTCCTCGTTTTGCTCGCCTTGTCCGCCGGGACGAGTCATTCAAAAATAGAGGCCCTGAAAGCATGTCTCCATAAACCTGTTTTGCGCAGGCAAGACGGAGTGTGACCGGCCAGAGGTCGGGATTATTCGCCACGTGCGCAAAGTGGTTTGTGCAGGCAGTACAGAAATTTTAGAATATTTAGCATGGAATTATTGAAACAACACTGCGCTAGAGATGGCGGTAGGCCCCCAGCTTATTTGCGAAGTTTTGTAGGCGCCTTAGATACACATCATGCTTATGCAAGGGCTCGTGCAATTCTTGAGAGATATCGTCATGATCAAATTCAATAATATAAGCAATAGATATTTGTGTTTATGTCTCTAAATGATTATTGTAATTACGGCTATTGCATTTAACGTTTTAGCCGTTGACGATTTTTCGCGGAATCCTATAATTGACTATTGATTATTGTTCTCGTTTGTTGTGTCAATCGTAGTATTATATGTTTCTTATGGGCTCGGTAAACGATCTTTAATTGACGTTGATACTACACTGTACCACAAATAAAAAGGGTCCGTAAGAAAATCTTCAATATCATCAAAACTACGCATTTGTTTTTATTTTATATTTAATTTTATTAAAAATAAAAGTTAAATTCATTTTTTTATTTTCATCAAGCACATTAAAATATTCTTTTAGGTTTTTATTTCATAAAGCTAGGTCAGGCACTTTTAAAGAATTTGAAGGATTTTTAACTGATCCTTTTTCTTTGCGGTTCAGTGTATATTTTTGTGTAAAAAGTATCCCACCACGCCTTAAACATGGATTCTCCTAGTCAAGCTACTGTTTACTTTTTAAATATATTATGCAATACTTATGGTAAATTTTAAATAGAAAAATATTGGAAAAAATTAACTCGGCCACAAGTGAATTCTCAGACGGGAATATACGGAGATATTATGCAAATTAAAGTAACCCCACTTGTATAATTATGCATACTGAATCTGCTTGTCAACTTAAATTCATTATCTACATTATATAAAAGTGCCTGCACTGCCTGCTGGGTAAATCGGACTGTTAAACTTAGTTTGACCTTATTTGGAATCAATTTATGAGGGAAATGTTGGATATCATTTGAAAGGTAACGAAAAGGAGTACCCAAAATACTTTTTATTTTTTATTGGAATATAACAAAAAAAAGATAAAGTTTACAAAACAATACCACTACTTAATAATGCTTTTTGTACAAAAGCAACTTAGAAAATACGTTTTTTTTTAAGATTATTGAACCTGGATTGACCCTTTAAAACCCACAAATTGTAGCGCAATTGCTCAACCAGCGGCCCTTATAGAAAAACAAAAATGCATTTTTTTTAAGATGTTACATTTTTGTTATTTATTATGCTTTTTTATTGCAATGAAATCTTGTTTATTAAGTTCATTTATTAGGCTTTCAAACGAGGCTAATATTGGTGGGGGTACAAGCCGAACACGCATTTGTAAAGTGTTATTAACGCACTTTAATATGAATCATCTCTTGCATAATAAACAATTTGGTTTTATAAAGGGTCGGTCTACAACTAATGCTGGGGTCGCGCTATTAAAGCACGTGTTTAAGGCCTGGGAGGGGTCGCAGAATGCTCTAGGCATTTTTTGCGACTTATCCAAAGCTTTCGATTGCGTAGATCATCAGACGCTGCTGTTGAAGCTTAACCACTACGGTGTAAAGGACAATGCTGAGAAGTTGTTACTGTCGTATCTCAGTTCGAGGACACAAACCGTTGATATTAATGGCGTAAAATCGTCCGGCTGTCTTGTAAAGATGGGCGTGCCTCAAGGCTCTATCTTAGGTCCGTTCCTATTTTTAATTTACATAAATGATTTACCATTCTTCGCAGAGAAATTTTGTGAGATTGTCTTGTTTGCGGATGATACTTCCCTTATTTTTAACATTGACAGAAATCAAACTCATTATGACGATGTAAACATGGCACTCTCACAAATTCTTACTTGGTTTGATGCAAATAACTTACAACTTAATGCAAGGAAAACCAAATGTATCCAATTTTCTTTGCCTAATGTAAAAGTCCTGCCAATAGATGTTGAAATTAAAAAAGAAAAATTAGATTTAGTCGATTCAACTGTTTTCTTGGGTGTAACTCTAGACACTAAACTCCAATGGGCCCCACATATCGCGGCATTAGCTGTTAGACTTGGCTCGGCTGCATATGCTATTAGAAAAATTAGACAGTTAACAGATATTGAAACTGCTAGGATTGTATATTTTAGTTATTTCCATAGCATCATGTCTTATGGTATTCTTTTGTGGGGGACAGCAGCTGATATAAACACTATATTCATTTTACAAAAACGAGCAATAAGAGCCATTTATCAGCTAGGGTATAAAACATCTCTTAGGGCTATGCCACACTGGCGGATTGCAAGCGTTTCCAAAGCGGAGCGGACACGCAGCGAACACGCCGTGCGTGCGCGGCGAAGACGTCGCGGCTGCGCGGCGAACACGTTGCGGACTCGCAACGATATTGCCGCGGAGAGAAGCATGGACCTCATTTTTTACACTCGTATACCGAAGACCCCGCTCCCGCGCTACTTTAGTTATTACAAAGTAACGGCTGTGAGCGGACGTAGCGTCATGGCTTCTGTTACTGAGTGTATCGTACGCCGCTCACTCGAGGCGGAAACGTTGCGAATCCGCGACGCATACGTTGCGCGTCCGCAACGTGTCCGCTCCGCTTTGGAAACGCTTGCAATCCGCCAGTGTGGCAGCTCACTTAGGGATAAGTTCAAAGAGATAGGTATATTAACAGCTGCATGTCAATTTATTTTGAACTGTATATTTTTTGTTCGTCGCAATCTATCAGAATATACCAAACATAGTGATGTGCACAATGTTAATACGATAAATAAAAATAAACTTGTAATGCCTCGATACAGGCTTAAAAAGGTTCACGGATCTTTCTTGGGTCTAGGTGTAAATTTTTTCAATAAAATTCCACAATGTATTTTGGATTTGCCTTTTGAAAAGTTTAAGATTCATGTAAAAGATTGTCTACTAAAGAAAGGATATTATACTATAAAGGATTATTTGAATGACAAAACAGCTTGGTCATAAAAGTTTTGTTTTATTTATTCGAAGTTGTAGCCGTGTCATTAATTTGTTTAGTATAATATTAGATTAAACTTTTAACGCAGGTAGCTTGAGTATGTCATGCTCTCTTTAAACATTTCTACGGTGGTGTCGTGTGAGGCGGGTCGCTACGTTCCCTAAAATATGGTTGAGCGAAGCGATGGCTGGTTCATGCGTCATGCTCGTGAACGGGTGCTGCCAGTGGGATGGGTCTGCTCTTGTCTGATTGTGTTAAAATGTGTTGAGATATTTATATTTTTGTTTCAATTTTATAAATTCTATATTATTTATGATGTTTTGAATTGAGAACGTGGCACTGCTTGATCAGAATAAATAAAAATAAGTAATGTTCTCCAATTATTGTAATTAAGTATATGAAAGCCATTATTATTATTATTTTTAATTTACTTTAAATACGCTTTATGATTATGACCCAGCTGATGCGTCTTCCAGTAACATTGTAAGTTGCGTCTTATATTAATGCACTTTTATCTTTCTTTTTTTTTGTTTTATATACACTTTAACATAAGTACCTGAAGTACGTCATGCTCACTCAAACGTTTCTTCGGCGGTGTCGTGTGAGGCGGGTCGTTACGTTCCCTAAAATATGGTTGAGCGAAGCGATGGCTGGTTCATGCGTCATGCTCGTGAACGGGTGCCGCCAGCGGAAATGGGTCTACTTCAGTCTGCTTGTTAACGTTGTGCTTAGAGATTAAATATTTTCATCTAAAATAAATTGCTATCGACCTGTATGTACGTCACAACTTGCAGTACAGTAACCTTGTAATGCGAGAAATGTTAAATGTAAGTCCTTCCTTACGAGTTGAAAATTGTTTACGGTTAGGATAACCATAAAATGTAATATTATAATTATTATTTTCTTTTGTGATGGAAATTGACCTTACTGATATGTTAAGCTCACTTTTCAATTTGACGACTCTGTATGAAATAAAACAGGGAGAAAAAAAATAGCCCTTGACGAGTTTCTTGCCGGTTCTTCTCGTTACAAGGTCTCCCGCCGTAGGGTTTGTGAACCGATGGCGTAGCTTCTTTGACGTTCATAAGTGCTTGTAACAGCCTAGACTGAATAAATGATATTGATTTGATTTGATTTGATTTATTAATAACGCTTAAGAAAATTTAAAAAAGGTGCGGTTTTTTTGACATTAAGTGTATAGGTATATACCCAGCAGGCAGTGGGCGTCGTGCAGCTGATATGATGATGATAACAAATTTTAAAGATCTGGTACCTACACCTGATATGGAACCCTAACAGCCCTTCTAAGGTATACTTAAAACTGACACGCTCCGGCCGTGTTAAGCAACGACCGGTGTGCAGAAAAGATGAAAAGAAACACAATAATGTGGTTAACAAGTATAATTAAAGTATAAGAGATATTAACAGGGTGTGGGTTCAACGGGAACTTAGTAAATTAGTGGCTTTCGTGAGAGTAAGAAGAGGACTTAGTTTAAGAACTACCTAGAGGAGGCAGAAGCGAAAGTCCGGCGTCACGGACTACGTTCGCTTAAGGAGCAAGACGTTCAGCCTCGGAGCACGGAGCGTAGGCTCAGAGTGGTGGTGCGCCCGTATTCACGGAGAGGAGTTGCTCCGGGGTAGGCCGCAACAGGCGAGCGCTCGGCAGGTAGGTGCCGAGGTGGTTGGATGCAGACATGCAGGTGTAGATGGTGCTCGTGGATATGACCCCAAGTACGGAGATCGCGAATTATCACAACAAGTAAAACAGAATGACTTTATGTAGCAAGCTAATTAGTTGAAAAGAGGAAATCTCTAGAATGTTCCGTATTCAAAAATTAAAGTGGGAAATGATTTACAAATTCTATAGGCGAATAATGTTTTGTCATTGGCATAGACAAAATGAAGATTGTAAGACCGATCGACACACGGTGTTTTGTCTAAGGCCGAAGAAGTAGGTACGAAATATTGAAGTTACAAAAACATAATGGTTATACATAGTAAAACATGTAGATTTTTTTATTTAAATAAAAGAATTTAATTTTAGTAGTTGAATTGAATTGGCCGAAATACGAAATCTCCAAGCCGTGAAGTTAGCAGTATCGAGGGTACGCAGTAATATTTTATTAATTAACTACCAGCTTTAAGTTTTATCAAAGCAAACTAAAGTAAAACAAGTTAGAATGGTGAAGTGAATGGTTTTTTATTTAATTTAGTTAAAAGTAGAATTGTACGGTTTTTAGAATCGTTACTATACATACGAATAAAGATTATATTTAATAATTCTGAGGCTGTAAGAAATTCGCCGGGTTCGCTAATTTTAAATAAATGTCTTTATCGATAATTCTTTTGCTTAACGCAAAATATCTTTTGGTTCTTCTGAATATCCCAAACATTGTAAACTGTTAATATACTTTGTTATTTCTCGATTTCATTGAACTTTAGTAATAACTAGCTTCCGCCCGCGGTTTCCCGTTCCCGTGGGAATATTAGGATAAAAAGTAGGTTATGTGTTAGTCCACTACTTAAAGTCCCTACATACCAAATTTCATCTAAATCCTTTTAGTCGTTTTTACGTGACAAACAAATAAACAAACAAACTGACATACTTTCGCATTTATGATGTAATATTATAATAGAATGAATGATGAACAAAACGTGGTTGCATAGAATAACTTAACACTCAAATAAAAAACAATTTTTCCTTATCCGAAATGTTTCGTTAATGGAGGACAAAATTTTAAGTATATATAATCCGAAGAAGTGCAACTGGTTTTATGCACATTGGTGTAAGATTTAAACACAACAAAATATACCATATTTAATATATTCTCAATTACTAAGTCAAGAACCAATTTTAAGATTGTGTGCACCGAATTGACTTCTCTGATGTTTCTTTTATCGAAAAACTCACAATAAAAATAGTCAGTAGTAAGTTCAGTAGAGGAACGAGAAGTTCAGTTAGTAGTTTTCAAGATCTGAGGTATAATGCGTTTCCTATGAACCACTACATAAGTAGCACTTATTACAGGAAGCATTTATTTCTCAAATTAGTACTGTAGGAAAATTTCCATTTGTACTAAATCTTCCTATCGTGGTCAAAGAAATATTATTATTAATAGACACCTTTTTGCTTAAATACTCTATTATCGTTTCCTTAGAAATTGACTAGGATAACGTATTACTATCATGATGTCATCAGAAATATCTTATTGGCGTTGTGTCAATAACGAATGTCGATATCAATGAAAACCTTAGACCTAAGACTTCACCACCTCTGTGGTCTAGTGGTAACACCACCGGTGTTCGACCTAGAGGTCCCGGGTTCGATTCCCAGTGGAGATACATAATGTATTAGGTTGGGTTCTTGGTAGGGCTTGTTGTAAGTCCGCCCGGCTAGCTAACATTATTTTATGAGTGTCGCCATTACAACATAATATCTTTAGCATTGTTGTGGAATTCCAGCGGTTCCTCCGCGGATGAGGATTTTGGGAGAGGCGCGCTTGCACCTTATCATTACTTAATATCATGTATGATGGATGAAGGGTTATCGTCTCCCTTAATTTATTATATGTAATTAATGCAAATTAAATAAGTTTTCCTTAAAATGAAAAAAAATATATGACTAAAACTACTAACTTTTAATATAAAATGCGCTTTTGCGTACATGTAAGATTAAGAAAATATATTATAATACCCATTCATTAATTACAAAATGACAAAAACACCGCCGTCTTATGGATGATCATTTTATATAACTAAGCATTAATTTTATAGGTACTTTTTATGCATAATCATAGTAGTATAATGGAGACTTCAAAGATACCCGACGAGAGCACGAACTCTATTCATTGAAGCGCATTCATATCATACAGATCTTGATGATTCAAAAGAAAAGGGCTGTTTCTGCTGGTAATTTCTGATATGTAATATTTCTAAAGAATTCCCTGCAGACACTTTTCTTAATATTTACAAAGAAACATACAAGATTGCACCTAAGGATGAAAATGACCATTCCTATCATTTGATTAAATTGACCTAAAAGTTTTGGATTGAACAGGCCAAACGAATAGAGAGACAGACGGACAAACATACAGAAATAGTACCACGCGATCCTATAAATCTTCCAGTCGGCATTTTACCATCTACCGATGAAATAGTTTTGTAAGAAAAATCTTGCTCTCTGGCTAGATTAATCTGACTTGATCTCTTAGAAATCAAAAGCAAACCCAATCCAGATAAAAAAAAAACAAAGTGCTGATAGCACTGTATTGTAATTTTTCTCCTGTTATTTTGGATTTAATCTATGCTATGAGGGAAAACGTCAGTAATTTGTCAGAGAAAGAGCAAACAAAATGGGTCAAAAGCTCCAATAAAAGCTGCAATTGGCTAGTTGGTTGTGTTGGTTGTGTTGGGTGCATGGTGCATCCGTGTGAGTCGTGAGATGTATCGCTGGGATGCGCCGGCGCGGGTCGCACGAAGTTCATAGGTAAACAAGTTGCTATATAAACACCATGCAGTGTCACCGAGCACATAGTCATACTGCCGGTGCCTGAGGCTGCTTCCCTGAAACTGTCCCACTCTTTCATAACTATGGTGAGCGATCAAGTTTACTATTAGCTTAGTGAATTAAATAATGAGTATTTCAAGAAAGTTTAAAGTGGAAGTTAAAGGGTGTCCGGTTTTTTGTCACTCAGAATACCAAAGTATATACCATTCATTGTGGATATTTTCTAAAAATAATATCTGCTTCCGATAGCGGAATTTTTAATAGTTCGTGGAATTATTTACCCTGGTTCGTAAAAAATGTCCAAACCGTCACGTTTTAATCAAAATAACTTGACTTTAATCGAAATTGATTTCTAAATGTGTCCTTCAGAATAAGTGTCTAGTGTTGGGGTGAATAGATGTAGAGAGTTGCAATGCGGCTCCTGACGTTTGAGCGGCTACTCAAACTTAAGAGAGCATTCTCTCTTACTATAGATAGAGATAAAAAGCTTACATAATTTTGTATAAGTACCTCTATTATTCTCTATGTTAATCTTTTTTGCATATTTTTCCATCAATGCACTTACACTAATCGAAAAAGATACCAAAGCATAGACGAGGCGGCTTTAAAAAAAATAATAAGAAGTTAGGAAAATCAAATTCGTTCAAGAAAGTTAGGGCTTTATTTAAAATCAAGCTAGTCAAACTGTGGAGAAAGCGTGACCTAAAAAAGAGTGTTTATAATTTTATTAGACTAAGGCCGAAAAAATTTATTGTGTGAAACAGTTGTTTAGTCATTAGAACTGTCGATCTGATTAATTAAAATATTATTAGATTTGATAACTCCCAGTTTTAGAGGATTATTAAATATGTCATGTAGTAAGTACCCAGTCCATCCAATTTTTATTATACACATTTATCTGCATTACAAATTAGACTCAGAAACTGTACTTATATTGTTAAATATTGTAGCATTAATAGTAATCAGTTTTGTGTAATCCTACTAATATTATAAATGCGAAAGTATGTCAGTTTGTTTGTTCCTCTTTCACACAAAAACTACTCAACGAATTTTGATAAAATTTGGAATGTAGGGACTTCAAGTAGTGTATATTCCCACGGGAATGGGAAATACCCGAGTGAAACTGCAGGCGGCCGCTAGTTAATAAATAAATAAACCGCACTAAAAAGCGAAATATTTTGAATTAACACATGTTAAAACTCAGGCCGATAAAGGTTATACAGCAAATAGTTTAGGTTACTTTTATTCCGATATTCCCACGGGAATGGGAAATACCCGAGTGAAACTGCAAGCGGCCGCTAGTTGATAAATAAATAAACCGCACTAAAAAGCGAAATATTTTGAACTAACACATGTTAAAACTCAGGGCGATAAAGGTTATACAGCAAACAGTTTCACTTATGTACTCGCACAGAGGCGTTGATATTATCCCAGTTAACCTATTTGGAAACAGTCGGCCGAGTTGGGCAACCATTGCTTTTTACAGCTTCGCGTGTATTTGACGCTATATAGTAAAGAGGTTCTGAGAATTTGAAGACATTAATACTAATAATAAATATTTATTTCACTCACACCAATTTTCTTATTCCCAAAGTAAGCACTATAAGGCTTGCGTTATGCGGATACAAGGACAACGGAAAGATATAATAATACATTTTTTTTAAAGAAATTTAAATAGACAGCCATTACTCAGGTAACGCACGTATTAATTATACAAACATGCCCCTACCGGGATTCGAACCCAGGAGCTCAGGGTAGGCGATACCTTGAATTCGGTCTTCTTCTTCTTATCGTATGAGTATTCGTGGCCACCTCTGGTGTTAGAGTTTATCAAGCCGCCAATAACCTCCGACTTGGCTTAACGACTGTTATCAGATGACAACAGCCGGGAACGATATCTTAACATGCCCTCCGAAGCACGGAAGCGCTCAGCTGTAATACCACTTTACGGTCACCCATCCGACACCTGATCGGACCGAACGTTGCTTAACAAACGTGATTTGATGATTACGGTCAAGCGCGGCCACGAGCGCTTCCGAGGACGTACCACGCGAAACCAGTATAAGTACTCTACCACGGAGGTCGGTGAAATTGGCATTACCTCTTCACTAAGAAGGCAGAAGTGCTTTCGTACAGGTAGCGAAAGAAGTCATCTCGTGCACAAAACCAATTGCAGTTTGTAGACAAAGCTTATCAGTTTGTCGGTCTGAGATTGTTGTCGAGTCACGGTAACCGTTTCTTGGATTCCGTCGTTATCCTCTACACACCCTTGTCACGTTTCACCAGATATGACGAATCTTTGAATACTTTGCGGTTTCCTTTCATCACATAAGGACGTTGACAGGAAGATGAAAGCGTACTTTACGATACGGGTACATTGTCATTTTGATATAATCTTAAGAGCTTTCTGGCACCTTTTCATAAATACATACGCTAAGACGGTAGTTTTACGGCTTGATAAGTAGTTCCATTTGTTTTGATTATTTTTGTATTCATAGTAAACTTATACACATCAAAAAAAGTTTCTGATCACTTGATTTTTTTCATACTAAATGACTGTTTTCGTAGAGGTATTATTATTGCAAATCTTGACTGATTTATTTTTTATTTGGTACCTTTCAAAAAGCTAGAATGTTTAACATTTCGACGGTGTATTTTTTATGTGAAACGTTTTTACTTTTTGTGCAGCCTTGAACAAAAAAGATGCAAATACGGGGCATTATTGTATGGAATTTTAACGTAAGTAGTCTAAAAACCCGCACATTAAAACAAAACAAGTCACAAAATAAATGAAATTTACAGTCGAAATGTTGAACATTCTAGCTTTTGAAAGGTAGAAAATAAAAAATCGGTCAAGATTTGCTATAATAGTCTCTACGAAAAAAGGCATTTTATATGAAAAACTTCAAGTGATCACAAACCTTATAAGGAACAAAAGCTTGTCACGTGAGATTTTTAAGTAATTTTGTATAGAAAAAGTAATTACTTTCGCTAATATTTGCAATATAATTATCTAACAGAGTATCATAGACCATTGTCTTAGAATTTTTAGTCTTATATTTACTGTTCAATATTGAAATTTCCTAATATGTCTTATATGCAAAATAGGTTTCTTACAGCGAACTTTGAAATTTGCAATATGTTTATTAAATTCATTACACACACGATAAGTATGACTAGCTGAAATCACGTTAAAAGCGATCAAAGAAAATGTCAGCTATGTTGCATGGAACTCATTCATTCGCTGTTGTCAGCCGGTTCAAAAACATTTTATTGACAAATAAAGCGTGAATCTTCTAGATATGGTAGTAATGCGATAACCATGCATTATATTCATGCAATTGCCTTCAAGTCATTATCATATTATATAATGTAAATTGTATGTATGTTGTATCGCTGTATGGGCTGTATAAGCATTGCTTTACGAGCTCCTTTTCATATTTCAGTGAAACAGAATTTATGAGACTGATCATAATCAATCAAGCAGTAATAAAGTAGCAATTATGTTTTAATTACCTTGACTCTCTCTGTCCACAAATGCCAATATAGTAATGTTAAAAGGTTGCTTAGTGCTTCTATGTCATTGCACGTAACTGTACCTCTCATACATCTAGGATTTATTCGTAAATTACAATCAATATCTGTTAGAGTCGGTGTTGCACATTCATCACTAGAATCGCCATTGTAAACGCGTTGTGTATGTATGACGTGTATTTATTAAGTACTAGGGGATCCTCGCGGTTTTACCCGTGTGTTGCCCGTTCCCGTGGGAATATCGGGATAAAATATAGCCTATGTCACTCGGGAGAAATGTAGCTTTCTAATGGTCTAAGAATTTTCTAAATCGGTTCAGTAGTTCCTGAGATTAGCGCGTTCAAACAAACAAACTCTTCAGCTTTATAATATTGTTAGTATAGATTTAACTTATATTATTTACAATAATTATACATAAAATTATGGTAATGAAGCCGTTCCGACGATTGAAATTTATGGTATGAGAGTAATATTTCATATAATATTTACATCCTAGACACCGAGGCTTTAAATTAAAAAAAAAAACATCATTCAATTGCTTCGGAAATCTTTTGCAGCACAAATTGTGTTGAATAAGAGTTATGTATCGATGTCTGTCTTGAATGAACGTGCAAATGAAAAAAAAATAGTCACTTGCTAGCAGAACACCGGTGTCCAGACAACCAAGGATTTTCAACAATTTCAATTGTGTCTCATAGCCCGGGGGTAAGAGAAGTTATAATTAATTAAATATTAGCCATTATATTTATAAAAAGAATATCAGACAGCACGTGTCAAATCACCCAAACAAAAAACAACACAAATATTTTCATCTCATGAAATTTTGCCGCTAAGTGAGGATCAAGTCCACAAGTTTCAGTGAGCGAGAACTCATTACACCATCGTGCTTGTTGAAATATTAATAGTGATCCTTCATTGAAATCTCATGTTCACCTAATTAGTCACTAAAATAAATAATAAATAGTCCCTACTATTTTATTATTCTGCGTATACTATTAATTGAAGCCGACAAAACTACTGACCTATACTAGTCTGACCCCGCGACCTCCGACAATCCTCTAAGCATTCTGTAATTTAACGGCACTAAAACTATTTATGATAATAATCAAGACACCTTTTGTGGTGTTGCATAGTGTAATTGAACGAAATGAAAAATAAAGGTCGAAGGTTCGAGTGTCTTCCAACGCGCACATAAGACATTCAAAATCCTTTTTATTTACGCGTGGATGTACCAAGATTCATCAATATGGTTTCAGGTAGAGAGAGATAATGAAGGACATAGCTACTTTCTCATATAATATAGTTTATAACGAATGCAATGCAATCCCATCCATATATTTTGGTTCTATATTATTAATATTAATTACTGAACCAAAATTACTTTTATACTTACCAATATATTATTTTACGTCACAATAGACACCCACCAAAAAAAAAAAATTGATAAACATGCTACAACAACAATATTTTGGGAAAAGTAAGTATTTTTCGAAATATCTGACGTTACCTAAAGTTAGAATATATAATTATATCAACGTCTCTCGTCCATAAACTGCCAGCTATTAATAATAACTATTCTATAATAATAAAAAAAAAATATCTTAGAACAATGACCCTAAAACTAAAAACCTTAAAAAATATAATTTAATAACTAAAATATAAATTATATTCAATATATAAAATATTTGTGTCCTTTGGGAATGAATGATTTTTATGCAGGTACAACTGTTGTATGACTACACCAATATCGTCGCCTATATAGTCGTCACCTACAATATTAGTGTAGAATAGTATGTAGATGTAGGTAATAACTGAGACTGTAAGTCTGAAACGCAGTCACATAAATAACGTGTGTGGTTGTCGGTTTCGCCACGATTCCTTTATAGGCATTTCATTGTTGATGAAACACTTTCGACTTTCGCTCTTCCGCCATGTTGAACTGCATTTCCTAGTTCTTTATTGTTACGATGCGGCTATGAATAAATTATAGATTAGTGCATGTGCATACGTATTGTAAAAAAGTCAGTATTTTTTACCAAGTTTGCAAGAAAACCGAATATCATCAAACGTTATATATGAATATAATTATGACTGTTATAATATAACTCATTGGATTTATTTCAAAAGACAATTAATTTCTAATTTGAATTGAAACTGAAGCGCCTATCCAAATTTTTAAGTTCTAGTCCTACTTTAAAGTTTTTGCTCGAACATCTATCGTTAGGTCTTTACTATATGTTATTTATAGTTAAAATTTATATGAACTGAAAATGTGAAAAATTGAAATGGATGGATGTTTTTTATTTTTAAGAATAAGGCCCGAGTCCACCACCTGAATAAACTCTAAACGTCATTTAGAATGTAATTGTATTCCAGTCGTTTTATTCAAAGCTTAAAAAAACATGTTATTGTTAAACGACACTTGTTGAACTATAGAAGCATGCATTACATTTGGCGATTGCAATTTTTTCTGTAATACTCATACACTTCATTTAAATTCGTATGTTTCAGATCTCTCTAGTATTTTTAACGTTACTTGCGGGAACATTGGCAGCCCAGCTCCAACAACAGCAGGCAGGAGACCAAATCCCTATCGTTCGGTTCGAAACAGAAGGCCCTAATGTCGACGGATCATATAAATGGCTGTAAGTTTCACATATTTTTTATGTTTAGTTTAGTTATATTAGTGCTGTATCTCTTATTCTATACCTAGCCTAATTTCGAAAACTTTAAGCCCAATTTAAAATATTTTTGCACTAATCTAATCGTACAAGCTAAATTGTTTGATCTACCTACTCCCCTGACCATGACCTATTTCCAATTCCATTTTAAACATTTGAGGTTATGATGTACAATCAACAGCAGCTACGGCTGGACCGAATTGTCTGTAGAAATTGACATTTTATATAAACCGTAGTCGCCATATGGAAGGCCATATACATCCATAAGGTAGGCCAGAGCCCAAGCAGTGGGGACAGTCAAAATGGCTGACGACGACGCCGACGCACAGTGGCACAAGGCTTATAATCAACGTGGCAAAAAAAGCAACTAACATGAAATGTTATTTTATTATAGGCCTTGTTGTAAGGGAGATAAAGCCTTTTTTGAACGTGGCAAAGCAAGGAACTAATACATGTTTATGTAAATTTTGACAGTAACAGCGCCCCCATCCACGTTCATTATAAGCCTTGTCGGACTGTAGCTGCCGTTTACCGTAAATACTACTCAGTCTGATTATTATCATACTTTATTAGTATCAATTTTAGTATTAAATAAGACAAAAAAAATATTTTCAGATATGAAACTGGAAACGAAATAAACGCAGAAGAATCGGGATACGTCAAAAACTTTGGCAAAGGCGAGGGCGAAGAAGTACAAGTAGCAGAGGGCAAGTTCAGTTACAAATCGCCTGAAGGAAACCTCATAGCTCTTACGTACATCGCCGACGAGAATGGTTTCCAGCCGCAGGCGAGTATTATGCACACACACCCACATTAAGGTGATATACTACTGAAGCGAGATAGAAATAGGAAAATAACGCGCGCGGGAGCGAGACCGATTTTGCAGATTAGGCGAAATAACCACGAAATCTCTTTGTAGTGAATAACTATAGCGATTAAAGAGAAATGAAACTACCCGACTCTAAATATTACTGGTAAATGCTAAATATTATTGGTAAATTTCCAATGGTTTATTGGTAAAGTTCCATTGAAGAATAATCTTGGATTTTCATATTTTTAAGGGTTCTTTCCGAAAAGAAAAAGTGACGAGGCAAATCATAAAATCGTGTTTCTGAACCTTTACACATCTAGATAAAGGAATAAAGAAATATTATATCTTATTACCAGATTTCAAATATCTCTAACCGTCCTATATATTTATAGTCAAGCGAATATTACAACCGCGACGCATTGATGTCTGTCTGGTATTCCGGTGCAAAGAGGAAAAGTTAACTTCTCAGCGCAAGAAAAGGGATAGCAATAGCGCACACATGACTAAGTAAGCAGCTTATTATTGAAAATAGTTGATTTGTTTTAAACTTGCATACAACACACCAATTATCTAGCCCACGTTAAGTTTCATGAAGAACTTGTGTTATGGATACTAGATAACGGATAAAGTCAAGCGAATATTACAACCGCGACGCATTGATGTCTGTCTGGTATTCCGGTGCAAAGAGGAAAAGTTAACTTCTCAGCGCAAGAAAAGGGATAGCAACAGCGCACACATGACTAAGTAAGCAGCTTATTATTGAAAATAGTTGATTTGTTTTAAACTTGCATACAACACACCAATTATCTAGCCCACGTTAAGTTTCATGAAGAACTTGTGTTATGGATACTAGATAACGGATAAACATACTTAGGTACTTATATTTTTTTTTGTAAATACATACATAATATACATATTAAACACCCAGACCAAGACAAATAGACATGTTCATGCACACAAATATTGGGCTTGTCCGGGGATCGAACCCGGGAGCTCTACCCCTGCGCCCAACAGATTGTCTAAACTACAAATGATCTTTAAAAAATTAAACTGGCATTTTGAAGTGAGCTAATAAACTAATTACAAAAATATTTTTGAGACAAATCGTTATTGTTTAATGCAAATTTCTGTTTTTCAAGAGTTTTTCGATATTTTTTCCTTTTTATGAAAGTTAATGAATCACATTTCTGCAACTGACAAAATTCAGTCTATCTAATGTCATTTTCACATGTTTTGTAATTTCTGAGAAAAACCGAGACTTAATAAAAAACTAATTCTACTTCTGTGAAAACAATAAAAAAATGTAAAAACAAAACGGTGTTATTTGCAATTCGATCCAAGCAATGTTAGTTTCTTTTCAAATTTGCTAAATTTAAATCAGCCTGCGTCTTCTAATGCACACAAAAAAAAACAACAACGAAATCGAAAAATAACTAATAGAATTAATGTTTTATTAATCTTAAACGCCAGTCATTATATTTAAAAAAAACTGTGTAAACAATAACAAATAATACGTTGTTATTTGCAAATCGATCGAAGTAATGTTACTTTATTTTACATATTTGCTTACTTTAATTCAGCCTGCGTCTTCAATACAGGAAAATAATTAATAACAACGAAATCGAAAAAAAAATATAATAGAATTAAAACAATCTTACTTATCAAACTTTCACAAAGAGAGGTTGTAATTTAAACATACAAACGACATATACTCGTACAATAACTTTTTTTTGTCTGAAATGTGTAGTTGCAACTTGTCAGACTACGAGACGGGTCACTATTAATGTAAATATAATAAATATATTAATGTCACACTTCAGTGCTCAGTAAAGTGTTTTATAGCGTTCAAACGATTTTTATAAGTCCCTGTTATTATCATGATATATTAAACAATATATATAAATAAAAATCGCTGTTTGTATGTTTGTCTTCTATGCATTCCGAAATCATTGATGAAATTGTCATAAAACTTTTGCAGGGTATCATAAGGGACAACCGCGAGGGTGTGGCCCAGAAATCTATATTCTATCCTACTAGGTAATATTAAAAATGCTAAAGTATGCCAGTTACCGAGGGCGGCCGTTAGTATTTCTGTAATTCATTACGTGGCATTGCAACGCATGCCGAGTATCTCTTATTGGTTTTGTGGACAATTACTTAGAGACAATTACCAGAACTTAGTTTTTCAACTAAAAAACGATTGAACTTTAGATTTCTAATTACGATCACAATCATCTTGACGACCTGCTTGGTGCAGGGGTACTAACCCCGCCTTCTGCGCCAGAGGTCCCGGGTTCGATCCCTGGATAAGACAAATATTTGTGTGCATGAGCATGTCTATTTGTCTTGGTCTGGGTGTTTAATATGTTTATTAAGTATGTATTTACAAAAAAAGTATATAAGTATGTTTATCCGTTATCTAGTATCCATAACACAAGTTCTTCATGAAACTTAACGTGGGCTAGATAATTGGTGTGATTGTATGCAAATATTTATTTATTTATTTATCTTCACAAGATCAATTGGTTATGATTAAAGATTAAACTTGCGCGAACAAGGGATAATTTATTGAGCGCGTGAAAATGTTTCTGTGTATCATTTTGGCTATATGATTCAAACATACGAGTATTCAATGTATAATACAATACATTTAAGATTCAATATACAAAATTAGTGTAATCGCCTACCTCGATTACAAAAAAAATGTGTTTTGTGATGAGTTTTTATTTGTAGGGTTAGGATAAAGTGTTTGACAAGTACCAATCTTATTTCTAAAAAGTTTGCATGTTTTGAAGAACGAGTTGCAACTTGACAAGCTTTATGTTGTTATTGCTGTCTTCTGCTGTCTTTTTCGAGTATATACGTGTTTTTCTTAGCATTGCGTAAAAGTTTGATGACGTTGATAAAAAATGGAGCGAAATTGTCATATCATACGAGCAACTTGGTATTAAGGATTTTTTCACACAAACTCCACAATCATGGACTCTATATAGAATTTTAATAATTTCTATAAATATAATACGAGTATTATGCATACGCAAGCTTAGTTCAACGTTTAAAAAATAAACTGACGAAACAAATTAATGTTAGTCCATATTTTGAAACATTTGAAAGAAGCGCTAAAATATGCTCCATTATAGTAACGCATATCGAATTCGTAATACTATTAAAATTTTAACGGATTAAACGAATCTCATTCTATGAATTTCAAGGTTCATAGCTTGTGAAAACTTTATCAATAGATGAAAAAAAACACTACCTAATAACATTATAAGTAGTTGATTTTAACAGTTTATTAAAGGTTGGCTTTCTTCTTTACTATTCTTAGTAGAGAAGAAAGCCAACCTTTAATAAACTAAAGTTTTACTTCTGTAAAACTGAATGATAAAGAAACATAAAAATAGATATTTGTTATGCAAGGCTAAACAGTTGGATTTCGCGGCGAGTTACCTCTATTGAAACCTGAGCAAGTGAAGGATTCTAGGCTGAAGGATTCTGAGCGTAGCGAGGGTTTTAATGCTACGAGACGCTAAAAACTTTTCTGCCGAGCGCTACACACAATTTTTCACCTCACAACCGCGAGGAAATTTTTTAAGTTGTTTCCGCGGTCAACTTCCGGTAAAAATATATTTTTACAAAAAGTTTAATTTAAATATATTTATTAATATATTGTTGTTGTTTTAATGATATAAAAAACTAAAATAATGAAAAATTATAACTAATTCAAAGTTATTTAAAATAGAAATAAATTGTTACATATAATAACAATAAAAACGATTCGGTAAATGTTGGCATAGACATGAGGTGCAAGACAAAAAGACAATTTATATCCAATCATAGGTTATAAAACCTCATCTCCCCGCCAAAATATAAAATTCTTATAAAAAATTGTTTAATCTTATTGTTATTGTTCTTATGATTCAATGAACTAAATTAATATAATAAAACCAAACGGAGTATTATAATTAACTCAAAGTTATTAAGAATAAAATGTAACATAAAAAGGAAATAGTGCGATTCGGAACGCATTAGGACATAATTTATTCGTTTTAATTAAAAAAGTACTTAACCTCGCTATGCCACAAAATTCGATTTTCCACGCAGAAATTGAATGACAAAACCTCCTTTTCCGAGCGTGTGAGGTGAAAGATATAAAAAAAACTTTATTCAATTTGACCTAGTAATTAAGTTCTTTTGAAACGTCAAAACATCATCACGATTTTGTAATTGATTAGAAATCTGAACCTGGATTAAAACAAGAAAACAATCGCAACTGTGGACACTGCCACATCTAATATGTATCATCCTTATTATAAGTTAACGCGCTCGTAATTTCGGCATATATGCAGCACTAGCGGCTGCCCGCGGTTTCACCCACGTTCCCGTTCCCGTGGGAATATCGTGATAACAAGTATTCTATGTTTTTAACTACGCTAATATCTACTATCTGTGTTCTTAATATCATACAAATCCGTTAAGCAATTTTTTTGTGAAAGAGTAACATACAAACAATCCAACTTTTTAGTTGGATTTCGCGGCGAGTTACCTCTATTGAAACCTGAGCAAGTGAAGGATTCTAGGCTGAAGGATTCTGAGCGTAGCGAGGGTTTTAATGCTACGAGACGCTAAAAACTTTTCTGCCGAGCGCTACACACAATTTTTCACCTCACAACCGCGAGGAAATTTTTTAAGTTGTTTCCGCGGTCAACTTCCGGTAAAAATATATTTTTACAAAAAGTTTAATTTAATTATATTTATTAATATATTGTTGTTGTTTTAATGATATAAAAAACTAAAATAATGAAAAATTATAACTAATTCAAAGTTATTTAAAATAGAAATAAATTGTTACATATAATAACAATAAAAACGATTCGGTAAATGTTGGCATAGACATGAGGTGCAAGACAAAAAGACAATTTATATCCAATCATAGGTTATAAAATCTCATCTCCCCGCCAAAATATAAAATTCTTATAAAAAATTGTTTAATCTTATTGTTATTGTTCTTATGATTCAATGAACTAAATTAATATAATAAAACCAAACGGAGTATTATAATTAACTCAAAGTTATTAAGAATAAAATGTAACATAAAAAGGAAATAGTGCGATTCGGAACGCATTAGGACATAATTTATTCGCTTTAATTAAAAAAGTACTTAACCTCGCTATGCCACAAAATGCGATTTTCCACGCAGAAATTGAATGACAAAACCTCCTTTTCCGAGCGTGTGAGGTGAAAGATAAAAAAAAACTTTATTCAATTTGACCTAGTAATTAAGTTCTTTTGAAACGTCAAAACATCATCACGATTTTGTAATTGATTAGAAATCTGAACCTGGATTAAAACAAGAAAACAATCGCAACTGTGGACACTGCCACATCTAATATGTATCATCCTTATTATAAGTTAACGCGCTCGTAATTTCGGCATATATGCAGCACTAGCGGCTGCCCGCGGTTTCACCCACGTTCCCGTTCCCGTGGGAATATCGTGATTTTTTAAAACATAGAATACTTGTTGTATTCTATGTTTTTAACTACGCTAATATCTACTATCTGTGTTCTTAATATCATACAAATCCGTTAAGCATTTTTTTTGTGAAAGAGTAACATACAAACAAACAAACTGACATGCTTTCGCATTTATGATATTAGTAGGATTAAAGCATCCATAATTGAGTAATTTCACACACTCACATAAAACTAAACAGCTCAACAAACCTCGCTAAAATTTTACACGCCCTCTGATTGAATAGCCTTGACATCTTTGTTTAAAGATCTATGTGATTATTCACTGGACGAACCCATTTACTAAACGAATGAATTAGATTGTGGCTGATTTATTAAAACAAGATTTTTCTGAACTAGCAGTAAAATAGCTGAACCTGTTAACTATTTGTTTAAGATTATGAAAATATATTGGTATCTTTCCTAGTCTAACAAACTTAAATGATGTTAAATATACCAACAACTTATTATGTTTAGTTGGTCCTCAATATTAAATAACCAATCCTGAAATCCTCTAAAATAAATACTTAACCAATACTGAACATTACATCGAACGATTTTTTTTATTTGCGATCAAAGTTTCCACGCTACTTATGTTTTAGATTTTTAATTGCCTCCTTTAAATTTTCAATGTTTATATAAACCAAAACGTCTAATTATGTCTATTAACATTACCATTTTTTATGTACGAGTATGAATGCTGCATGCATTAAGGATTTTAAAATAAATTAATTATTACTTCGATCCCACGCTTACTAATCCCTTATTAAATTACTCAATCATATAAAAAGTTGCTCTTTGTCTGCTGTCTAGCCTCGGATGAACGCAACACTAAATCTAGACAATACATACGTAATCAACATTGACCTACAAATGGAAATAAATATTTTGAATATACATATCAAAATCTTTATTATATAACATAATGATAAACCCAATTTATAATAATAATTATTGCATACAATCACACCAATTATGTTGCCCACGTTAAGTTTAATGTAGAACTTGCGTTATGGATACTAGATAACGGATAAACATATTTATTTACTTATGAAACACCCAGACCAAGACAAAATATACATGTTCATGCACACAAATAATTGTCTTGTCCGGGGATCGAACCCGGGACCCCTGACGCAGAAGGTGGGTTTAGTAACTCCGCGACAAACAGGTCGTCAATTATTTAACAATATTTATCTGAGGTCTGAGTGTGTACTAAAAACCCTAGATGAACTGACTTTGGAAATTGTAATCTTACAGAAAGTATTCTCTTTTATATTCCAATAAAACAAATAATCGTACAAAGCAAATCCAGAAGTAATCTTTATTAAATAAATATGTGCACCAAAGTTAGGTATAGGTTGGTTATAGGTTATTTACCTTTGATAAGATAAATAGATTTCGCACTTTTACATTTTTTTCTAAATGAAAATATGCGCTCTACACGTGCTACATTTTTTTTCGTATTAATTAAATGTCATCACGGATTATTAGGTGCCAAAAGATAATTATTCATCAGTAATTGGTGACCGCTTCCATTGTTTAGCCAATAGTTCATGTGAAGATTGATAGCACTCCCAACACAGTTACGTAAATGTCAAGTTATTTAATAAAATATGATGAACACTACTATGACTAGTTGACCACCATATGCTTTGTTTAGTAGACCGCAAGTAATATTATTCTGAAGTTTAGAAACATTTGGTTTAAGTGTTAATACAATGTTGGGTTTTAAATCACGATGATCTTTACCAATCATGATGCCAATAAAACGTAAGCAAAATGCTTAAATTAGCATAAATACTAAACAGCTCCTAAAATAATAATGTCGAGGCTAAAAAGAAGTGGTTCTCAGAAAATTCTGAAATGGGTTACTTAGTGCAGTCACTCAACAAGAAAATAATCGTTAACTGTATTAGGAAAAAATATTTTGCACCCGGTGCTTAAACTCGTATTTTGATATAAAAAGATAAAAACCTTTTAATTTAAAAAAATCATTTTGGAGTTGGCGCCAGCCAAGGAATCGATGGCGGATTCTACATTGCACTTTTATACTTTTATTTTTCTTGCCTTGATTGGCACTGACTCCAAAAGGCTTAGTTTTAACTGTTTGATGTCGGTTTTTTTTATGTTTTATCTAACACTTATTACTTACACAAAAAATCAGTCAAAACACAATGATGACATTTATGTAACCACTACGACAACGATAGTATTTTCAAGATTTCCTGAAAACTAGTGAACCGATTTTAAAATTTAAAAGAATGGGACCAACTTGGGCTTTCCTGATGTAATAAATAACATTTAAATAATATCAATTGGTTTAGCCATCTTCGAGAAATTTGTGAACATACATAAAAATATCGCGGCGAATTGATTATCGTCTTCTTTTTTAAAATCAGTTAAAAAGAATTAAAATAAACAATTTTATGCTATTGACACGGACGATACGAGATCATCGGCCAGAAGCTATCGAACCAGCTCGAATCAATATTGCGCAAAATTTAGGAAGATCTAGGTAGGCAAAGCTAGTGTGTTAGCCAACGTATGAACAAATGTCGCTGCAAAATATCAGACGTTGACCTGCGGCCCACTGTGGAGAATTAAGATTCTTTTTGTAAGATACATTTCTATATAAGGAAAATCTATTAAATGTATTGTCGACGTGTTAAAATCACGTCAGATTCATGTCAAAAAGCTACACATTGCCTACATTTTATGCAAGCGTAACGATTAAAGCGTAACATACCTAATAAACTTCAAAAAATATTTAAAGGTATAAGCTACCTATAAAATGTTATGTTGAGTAATATTGATGGCCGTTGTATACAGTCATTTAAATTAAATCATTTTTATATTCAAAACATGCTATAGTAATCTAAATAAAATTTTGGATTTTCGTAAAAATAAATCATGTTATTTAAATATGGTGACATTTAATAAAAATGAGAGTATTAGGCTCACTAGATTAATAGCCAAGGTTAATAACTAATAAATTAAGAAAACCAAAAGAAATACCTAACTTAGATGAATATGAAGTAACACAGTTATTTACAATATTTACAATAACTTCAAAAATGCTTTTACAAATAAGCCGGATTTGTGCGGGGTTAAGAAGCGCTTTCTTTTGACAAATTATCTTTTTATCCTCTCACTTTCAATCGTTAGGTTAGATACAATATCTGTGCGAAAGAGCACTACAATTGAAAAACAATTGACATACAATTAAATGTTAGCAGAATTAAGCTCCAAGCACAATAATACACGTGTTCCAGACCGTTGTCATCACGCCTCTCCACAGAGGTGGCCTTGCTTGACCCGTGTTACGATATGTTTCGGGTTATTGTAAATTAAAAGTTCCATACATTGAAAGTGAATTCGCCACTACTATGGAATTTATGTATAAATTCGTCACAGCTCACAAAAGAAATTTATTTTTAAAATGCTCCCAGTGGTGAGTTTACACATTATTACTTGCCGTTTTTCTGATGACGAATTAACTTTGATGGCGAATTTACAATAACCACTCGCTTCCTTTATTTTTAAACGGAATATGTAATAAAAAATTTGATTGACCTTCAACGCCCTTGGTGGAAGGGCGCGCGTTCCCATCCCAACCACTGCCGCTGTTGGAAAGATTATGAAGAGCGCGGATTACAACGCGGATGGAACATGCATAGGTAACCTCTTCAAATAATTTTTACAGGGTGACCACCTCCCGACGCCGCCGCCGATCCCGCCTGCGATTCAAAAAGCATTAGACTACTTGAAAACCTTACCGCCTTCAGCAACAGGAGCCTCTTCTAACATCCAGCCTCAGTATCAAGCTTCCCCCTTTAAGGCAAGAGGGAGGTTTTAGTACAACTAGCATTGCAAGACGGTTTTTCACTGTAATGATAAGAATATTAAGAGCTTTATTAAATTCGACATTTTACTTTGTAACATAAATGTAAGTAAATGTATGAAGTATTATTTGGTTAAGTGATGAAGTTTTATTTGTATTTTTATATGACGTTTAAATCCTACACTTGATCCTACAAGATAATTATTAAATTGAATCATAATTATACGTGTCCCTCGATATTTAATTTTTACTTATAGTACCTGTGCCATATGGCATTGTTACAATAATTATATATTGACAAGCAAAAATAAGAGTTACATATGTAATATTTCATAAAATAGTACAGGACCTCTATTTTTGAATCACTCGTCGCGTGAGTGGCGAGGCGAACGAGGAGACGATCACGCGATTAGCGACCTTGCATGCGTAGACATAGCACGCTTTTCGCTTTACCCCTCGCGCGCTCGCGTTGGGAGGCGTACTACAGGCGAAAAGCGAAGTTATGTATATACGGGCAAGGTCGCTTTTACGAAGTACGGAAACTCAAACGTCGCACGAAAATCAGTAGAATCCTCGAGACGAGAGAATCAAAAATAGCTCCACAGGTGTATTACACAAACGGTAACTTATATTATTAACTGTCATATTTCACACTCATTTAGGTGTTCTAAGTAATGAACTATTTGAACTTTTAGGCTGGATATAAATAAAAGAATGCGTTTTGTGAGTATTTTAAGTAACAAATTAACGATAGGTAACAGTTACCTATTTTCGCTCGAGTAGAGCTCAAGTAAAAGTAATGTAGGTTGTATGCAATATAACATTATATAATCTTCTTCAAGTATTCTATTTGACTGAAATTACTCGTACATTTGACTTTAATATTGAAAAATCAACAAATCAGTTGGTAGTCCTTGAACGTGGAATGTATTTAAAAGGGTTTCCATTTTTAAGTGGCGTAAACTTTGTAAGTATATAATAAGTTAACTAATGCAAGTTTTAATGTAATACGAGTAATTATATAACAAAATGTATAAATAAATTAGCTGTGTAGCGGCAATAAAGTAGCGGCTTAGAATAGCACTAGCCCCTCTCATCCCGTGGAACTCAGCCTTCAGGAGATGGGCAGCAGCGTCTCCTACAAACTTGGCCATACTGCGATCGCCAACCCGCCTGCCAAGCGTAGCGATTATGACAAACCCCCCCTTTTGGGGGAGGCCTATACCCAGCAGTGGCTGTTATATGGCTGAGACGACGACGATAAATAAATTAATAAAAACATTACTGAAATAAATACTCGCAATTATTCTACTAACATATATTAGTGTTATATATACCTTTATTAGTCTAAAATTAATTCAAAATTCAATATCATTTATTCAGTCTAAGCTGTTACAAGCACTTATGATCGTCAAAGAAGCTACGCCATCGCATCGGTCCACAAATCCTACGGCGGAACTTGTAACGAGAAGAACCGGCAAGAAACTAGTCAAGGGCTGTTTTTTCTCCCTGTTTTATTTCATACAGAGTCGTCAAATTGAAAAGTGACCTTAACATATCAGTAAGGCCAATTTCCATCACAAAAAGAAAATACTAATTATAATATTACATTTTATGGTTATTGTAACCGTAAACCATTTTCAACTGGCAAAGAAAAACTTGTCTATCATACATTACAACATTTCTCGCATTACAAAATTACTGTACTGCAAGTTGTGAGGTACAGACAGGTCAGTATCAATTTATTTTAAATAAAAATATTTAGGCTTTAAGCACAACATTAAGATAAGCAGACTGAGGTAGACCCATTTCCGTTGGGGGCACCCGTACACGAGCATGACGCATGAACCAGCCAACGCTTCGCTCAACCATATTTTAGGAACGTAACGTCCCGCCTCATACGACACCGCCGAAGAAGCGTTTGAGTGAGCATGACGTATTTCAGGTGCTTATGTTAAGCTGTATTAATAAAAAAAAATACAATGGCAACAGCAAAAAAAGAAAGATAAAAGTGCATTAATGTAAGACACAACTTACAATGTTACTAAAAGACGCATCAGCTGGGTCATAATCTCAAAGCGTAATTACAGTAAGTAAACAAAAAAAAACTTCTATATAATTGGAGTAATTGAAAAACATTATTTCATATCATAACATACAAGTACATCACTCAATAATTTTTTGCTACCAGGACTTGAACCCTGGCCCATTGGCATTGAAGGCAGGCAAGATCGGAGTTGTAGGCAACTCATCCGAATCAAAGTGGCTCTACTGATTTTGTAGGTAAATGATTGATCCAATGATGTACTGGCAGTGACTGAAAAATATATTATTATATATCAGTTGTTAGCTTTCCCGTAGCCCTATCATGAGCGACTTTTATCGGCTCGATAACTCGATAACGTGTCACTATAAGACAGCATCATGCGCCATATCATATTGCGTGATATAGCGGTGTTCATGCTAGGGGGCAGAGCTAATGGTAAAAGCATATCAATGTACAGTGCATATCCGAAAAAGATTCCGTTGAATTGAGAAACTCCTCCTTTTTTAAGTCGGTTAAAAACTACTGTAGGCGATGCGCTGGCAACCTGTCAGTATAGTTACCGGACGAGATCCGAGACCCAACCCAACCAATGCCAAACGTGGCGTCGTAGAGGTGTGACCGCAGGGTGTGACTATAAAATTATGTCTATAATTATTATTATTATACAATTTTCACCCGCGTGGTTCCACTGGCCCTACCGCGTAAGTGTCGTCAAAAATAATAAGCAGGTTATCAATTCGTCGCTTATTTTTTTTAAGTATGTTCACCGATTATTACTCATACTACCCCACAAGGGCTATAAGGCGTAAAGATTATATTAAAGTATGTATTTTTTAAGTTGAAAATTAAACCGTCTAGTTACATATCACATAATATAGCGCATAGGATTAGGTATGGTAACTTACCTTCAATTATATATTACATTTTGTATGACAAGTCATTTCCTAATTCGCAGGATAAAGCTACTGATGCCGATGCGTTTTACCACTTCTCTGTGGAGTGATCGCTAAAATCATCCACATGTTACGTTAATATAAATAAAGACCTTGATATTTATCTCACACCTGAGTTAAAAGCAATAAAGTTCCGAGTCATACATGCATAATTCATAAGGAAAACTGGAGGTGTGTGAATTTTACTTAGGCGCCGAGGGTTCCGTGTTTAATAATTTTAAAATGACCTTTCGTAGATCTTTTTCCCTTCTCAAGTCGGAAAAGTATTTTTATATATTTTATAGCATGTTTGCGATATCACTTTGATGTTGTTCTAATTATGATTATTAAAAACCTTCTGCTAAAATTCTATGATAAATAATAAAGGAGGTAAAGTTTTTTCAGAGTCGAGTTATACAACACCTAGACGAATGACAGTTTTTTTATGATTATTTTTAAAGAACTGAACTCTAAAAATGCTTATGAGCAGTGACTGATGTGCTTAAAAGTAGATCAGTGACAATAATAATGTGAAGATTGTATGAAATCTTACAAAACTTGACCAATAGTATATTAACAAATTCTTAATATGCCACCGGCCTTGCTTGAGTTTCTCAATATATCGAATTTTATCGGCTTGAAAAGTAATGTTTGAAAATCCAACTTTTGTTTGGCCAACCCTACGAGCATTTTCACATCACCCGATCCGATATATCGGTATCGGCGCCGACACCGATATCGTGGCAAGAAAATGTAAGAAATATTATGTACTTCTCTTTCACATTATCCGATCCGATATCGGATATCGAACGGAGCCGACACCGATATGTCGGCGGCGACATCGGGGTATTGGACGATCGTGAGCTATAATTTTTTAATTTTCTATTTAACACTATAAGTGAAAGAATTCATTAAATGTTAAAGGATATCATCCTGGATTTCACTTACTTCCACCACCACGTAGAACACATAGGTGCCATTTTTGTTGATTAAACAACACATTTTTTTTTATATACAAGCAAACGTACAAATTCTCAACCCGAGACACTGAGATGACAAATTTTATCGGCCGATAACATTGGCAATATGTGAAGACACACCGATATCGGATGTCGGCTATCGGCTATCAGCCCTGAATGCCCCGATACCGATATCGGATCGGATAAATGAGAAAACGCTCTACCGCATTAATTTTATCTTAGTCTTTTATGGAGAATCCATGGATAAAATATTTATTATTTAAATATTGTTTTAAACATCTACTCTAGTTAACATTTGAGATACATAGTTTGGTCACCCACCCTGTGTCTGTCATTGCGAAAGTTGCCTAACGGCTACAATCGCAGGCCAAGCGCGCGATCAACTGTGCCACGAGCTTCTCGTATATTATAAGTTCACTTAAATTATCAAAGTGTATTTTCTGATGTATTACGATTTATTCAACGTTTACGTGACTCATGTTCTTGCAATCACTCACACTCAAACAAATCTTTCGCACATTAGCATATCATTTAAAAACTCTCATCTTAAGGCGCTACTCGGAATATGTATGGACTTTTTGATATAAAACTATAGCATGGTTACAGTTGTTACAAATCTGGTAATGACATATATATTTCTTCATACCTTAATCTAGATTGGTATAGTTTCAAAAACACGATATTATGACTTTGCCTGGACACTTTTTCTTTTCGAAAAAACCTCTAAAAAATACAACAATTCAAGATTATTCTTAAATGGGGTTACTTACACTATTGGAAATTGGTTTAATAAGTGGACACCAATAATATTTAGGATCGTATAGAAGCATTTTTTCAAAATCGCTGTAGTGTTTAATACGAAGTGATTTTGTGTTTTGTTTGCCTAATCTGCAAAATCGGTCTCGCTCCCGTGCGCGTCGTTTTCTCATTGCTATTTTTCTATTATCGCCTTAATGGTAACGATAGATATAAACAATCATTAATGAAGATACATTTTAGCAATCAACCTTAACCTGATTAAAAATAGAGTAAAAAAAATAATTCAAAAGTAAGCTTCAAGACCATTAAAGACAAAAGTCATTATAGTTTTGGTACAGAAACAACTGAAAACGTAAATAAAATATTTTACAACTATTATATAACCCGGTTCACGAAAGTTAGACTGACTGCATTGTAGACGTATAAAGACGTTTTGCAATTCGACTTTCAGAGAGCTTAAAAAGGCACTTAAGCAATATTTTTATGGAACCACAATATGAATTCCCTGACAGTTCATTTATTTCCAATGGAATTTGCTTTTAGTATGCTTTCTAGACTATAAAAAAATATTCGGCTACACTGACACTGACACAGTTCTAAACTCCATACAAAATAAACAAGGTCAGGGAATTCAGATTATGATTCCTTACCAATATTGCTTTAGCGCCTTTTTAGACCCTCTAATCAAAAAGGAAGATAGATAACTAGAAATAATGACTAGAATAGTCAAGCTCGAACAACTTTAATGCTTTGCATGTACATCGCAGCTGATCTTGAAACTATATAAAATGCATATGAGTCATTGACCTATGCAACGCTCACTAAAGCAAGTGCGGGTACATCAGTCAGAAGTTTAAGATTCTTTGTAAAGTTGTTATATAAAATCTTTGTGTTTGAAAGTAATATAATCCAAAAGTAAACAAGCGTTTATTTAAGTAATGGTTGTTTTACTGTCATGACTGTGAATGTACCTGAAATTAAGTTATAGGGATTTTGCAAGATTAAATAACGAATATAACTGCTGTTATATATACACTGCTCCTAAATATGCCAAAACCATTTTTAACAGTAAAGAGAAACAGTTTATTTGTTTACTCAATATCACGTTTTATAACATTGACATTTATTTTGTAAAACAAAAATAAGTTTAGTTTTTATAAATCTATAAAAGACATTTTTTTTAACATAACCTTGTTTTGATTGGGTTAATAGATTGTCGTATAAATAGCTCATCTCATTCTCACGTTGCAAATGTTAGACGAAATAATGACACGCGTAGAATATTTCGTGAATCCATTAGGCAGGCTACCTGGAGGCTGTCAGCTTGTAAGCTGAAATATAAACAGATAACAATCAGATGACTCAATGTCAGGAATAAAACTATTCTTACGTACTGATATATTTTTGCAATTGATTCATAATGGAGTCATTAGTTATGTTCGCTCGACAAATACGGCAATAAAGGTCATGTACAAAAGTAAACAAAAATACTTCGGCGATTCAAGCTCTTAAATTGCTCAGGTGAAGGTCGTTGTAACAATGCGGAACATCTTTGATACTTTGTTTTTTTGGACCGATTATCATAAATCTGTCTACAAACCGTACTGTTATATTTTGTTTCTTCCAAACCATATCTGCTTCGTCGTGTTAAATGTTCTGTGGAATCAATTAGTTCCAACGGATACGGGTCAATTAAACAATTTATGATTAGCATATTGCAAAAATTTACGCATGAAAAAAACAGCATTGAATTCAAGATGAATTAATCATAATATACTAGAACAACGACAGTAAATTGCTAGTACCTACAAGAAAGTACCGCAGTAAAATTAAGAATTTCGCATATTTAAAACTATAAACAAAGTTTTGTGTTTGGACTTTATGTCAATAGGAAAGAGAGGTTATATTGTGTGTGCTTTTATGTTAACTGAAAAAGTGTATTAAAACACATTTCTCATATACCTCTGCTCTTTTATTTTTAAAACTGTTAGTATAGTGGCAACATATAATTTATCATCGTATAATTCTCACGACAATTGAAATATAAACAATGTAGAATAGTATGGGACAAATGTTGAGATACAAATCAGCATAATTAAAACACAAATTCTTATCTACGGTACCATCTTGGTTCTCGACACTTGGCATACGACCTGTGAATTATTATGACACTTAGCTGTTTTAAGTTTTTTTTTTGGTTTTACGAGTATTGCGGCTTTTAAGTAATTTTTAGCCAACTCAAGAGAATTATTTATTTCAGGGAAAAAATCGATTATAATTGTAGCCTTATAGCCCTAGTCAATAAAGGGAGAGACTGGTTGTTTTTTTAGATTAATGGGGACCATTGATATAAAAAAAAAAAAAAATAAGGTCATGAAGTTGAAACTTACAAAACATTTTTTTATAAAGCAAAACCTTTAGCTCTAAAAATAATTATTTAGGTACAGAAGCCAATAAATTAAGTTGGTTTTTACATAAAAATTAAGATAAGTAGATAATTAACTATTTAATGACCAAAACTATACAGGGCCAAATATTTATTACTGAGAACGATTCGGAACACAAAAAGTTTGTTTTTTTTTAAATAGTTTGAAATCGTTAGGGGCTCCCTAGGATTACGGTGTCGTCATACAGTAGCTGTAATATGGAGACGAATGATATCTCTTGTAACAAAATTATAGGATTTTTACAATATTTTTTATTATTAGACAGGTAAAGCGCTTAGCCGCTATCTTGCCTGATGGAAAGCGAAGAAGCGATCTAGGATGTAACGCGCTTGCCTAGAAGATACCTGTTCACTCATGACTTGAAGACCCCCAAATTGTAAGTGTCATGAAACACAGATTCAGGCAAGGAGTTCCACTCTGGTGGTACGGATGATAAATGTCGAGTCAACAACTTTAACGGGTTACTAGCGCACTGTTTATTACACTAGTTAAGATCAAATTTTACGTTTTTTTAAGGTTTTCTAGATCACGGATTGACTGGCTACTTGTAAGTTTACCTTTTAAAAGTTAATTTATTGTTTCGTTCAGATACGGTTAGACATTTTGAATAGTTTTTACTATGGCAAGAATTATTGATTTGATATTTTCACTTGTTTATTATTTTATGTATTTATTATTATAACAAAAGAAAAGACTAATTACTCTAATTACTTAATGTTTGATATTTATCAAAAAAAAATCGGATAAGTACGAGTCGGACTCGCCCACCGAGGGTTCTGCACAAATTTGTAGGTACATACCTAGTTCCATAACATTATAAATAGTTCAAGATTGAGTCTCGCAATTTTTTTATGAAGTTCATTTTCCAAAACTTAAGACTAGTTTTTCATTATTTATTTACAAAATGTATAGTTTTTAGAATTTTTCCTGTATCACATGTCAAATTTCATAGCTATAGGTCAACGAGAAGTACCTTATTAATTTTGATTCCCTTGAGAGTGTCGAAATATTCGTTTTTAGGGGCATATACGGCCCTATTTTCATTGACGTTTATTCACAAGTTTGAGTTTTTACAGCTCGACAGACTGTTGACCTGAATATATCGCGTTCTCGAAATAATGAGAACGGACGGACGGACAGACGGACTACAAATTAATCCTATAAGGGTTCCTTTTTTTCTTTAGAGGTTCTGAACCCTAAAGAGAGCTAACCGTATCTTTAGGTATTGCAGTGTGTGATTTGAGTTGAGTCTTCAATTTATGGATAATCCCAAGCATTCTGGGGATGATTTTTTGTTCCCTGGCGCGGATCTGTGGCATATCACACCTGATGTAGCTCCTCGCACCCCTAAATTCAGACTCAACTGAAGTAAACATGAGCCCAATGTACTCCACTCGGTTGTTTATTGAAGATAACACACTTAGAGAATAAGGGGGTGATCAACACACAGGCAGAGTACCTAGTGACGTTATTCGCCGTTGTGTCATGTTGTATGATGGCACCTAAATCCTGCAACACTAGGCTGTATTTCTATTATTGATGTAGGTACGAAATTAAGGTATCTCAGCCCCGCTGGTATGACATTGACAAGATTACACGTGTAAATATTTTAAATTGATTATTTTTGAGTTTACTTTCAACCAAATAGAGAATTTGCCATTTGAGTAGGGTAGCTGGTACCATAGGTTTGTAGCATTGTAGTCATAAAATACTATGAAGAACGCCAACGTTTGCAAAACTCTGTGAATATCCTCCGATAGAATTGATCATAGTAATAATAACCGAAGATGAAAAGCTATTAATCAGTATGAGAACAATCCCAGAACCTATTGACGTCAGATGCACAATCAAAATCATAATCGACGACCTGTATACGAGAATACCAACAAATATATGAAATGGAAGACTTGATTATGAATAGGTACCATTTGATTTGAGTACGCGACTTATCCATAAGGCTCTATTACGTTAACTCATTTATAAATTATTTAACTAATAATTTATAAATGAGTACCTACCTACCTAACCCATGAGTTTAATTTAAATTAAAAAATATATAATTTTTTTTTTCGTAACCTTTAAGCACTTGCATTTTTCATCTTTTGAACTGTTTATACCATTTTGAAAAACGATTGTTTATATATATATATATATATATATAATAACTGCGCAGGCATTTGACCACCATCGTGCTTAATAAACAGGATGTGGTCTAAGGTGTTGCATGCTTGCCCAGGGAAAACCTGGTTTCGAAAAGTATTTCCAGTACATCTGGAACTAAACCCAAAGAAAAACGTTCTCTGCGTAAAATTCGCATTCCGACCATTCTCAACAAGATGAGAGCTTTTAAAAACTACCAGTAAATGAATGTATGATATATTCGAACTAAGTAATATTAATTAAGAATAGCTCCATCCTAAAATTCAATTAGTTGATTTTAGTAACGAGTGTTTGCCAATTTACCGTTTCAATAACAAACTTCAAAATTGTATGGGTCATTCATCAATAATATAATTTATTAAATATAATTAGACGTGTGTCGTTTATTGTATTGTATTAAATTGTATATTAATTACTACATTGGACCGGATTTCCAAAGGTCATGCATGGGTTCGATTCCCATCTGAGAATTCACTTGTGGCCGAGTTAATTTTTTCCAATATTTTTCTATTTAAAATTTATCATAAGTATAAAAATAGCATTGAAAAATGCAAAAATTAAAAAATCACATACTAAATTCAGTTTGGCTTAGCTATATAATGTTATTTTGTATTTTTATTATTCAAATAAAAGCTTTTTATAGAAATTAATGAAAGGTAAATAGTAGTTTTATGCTTTTCTTTTTATGGCGTTGTAAAATACATATTAAATAACTAGCAATTTAGAATCTGCTCTGTGCAGTGTTTCAGAAATACGACTATAGAATCATATACGACTATAGACTATAGTGTTTTCTTATGAAAATAAATAAAAAAACAGGTTGAACTGATAAAATGAAACTGTCTATAGCATAGACAGTTTTATTTTATCAGTTCAATCTCAGTCAGTCCAGTTAATACTATATCTATAATATTAACTGGAAAGACAAAGACAGTAGATACTGCCAGAAAGATAACGACATACACTAGCTTCCGCCCAAGATTTCGTCCGCGTGGTCCTTAGAACTTGATTCAGAGAGATTTAGAGAAGAAAGAAAGACCTCCCGCGATCTAAAGGAGGAGGAGGATTAATAATTATTAATTGTTTAAATGCAACTAATGGGGGCTTTAATGTCGTTACATCCGCGAGGAGTTAGGTTATCGTGCGGACTTAGGATGTCGTGTGGTGGTGTCATATATCAGAATAAAAGATTTTTTTTATTAACAACGAGGAGACTCTTAGCCTTCATCATACCTGATGTTAAGTATTGATAAGGCTAAAGATGGAAGCTAGCCTATCCCGGAATCCTCAGCCACTGATGAGGAACTGGTTATCTTATCTCTAACTGCCGGAACACAACAATGCTGAAAACATTGTTGTTATGGCGTCAGAGTTAAATAAGATGGTGGTAGTTGGCCAGGCGGACTAACAACAAGTCCTACCACCAACCAAATGTCATCTCCACGGGTCAAGTTATGTTCAAACCATTTTTCACTAAAATCTATTCAGCGGTTTACTCGAGAAAAGGAATAGCCAGACCGACAACAGTCACTTCCGCATTTATAATATTAGCATGGATTAGTGTGAATGGGAAGTATTTCATGTCACGAAGTATTGTGAAAAAAAGCTTTATAATATCTATAATGTCTATTATGCATAACTTTTCTATACAAAATTTAAAGTCCTTTTTCAAACCTTTCAGGATTCAAAATCGATGCCTTTTTCGTAATCAACATACCATACATTCTTAATATCGACACCCATATCGAAATAAACTCATTTCTTTCTATTTCCATATGTATAACAAATTCAATACGCATTATTACATTTGGAGGTTTAAAATATCAACCTTTTATTTTGGTATTGAATACTATCTAGAGTCGAAATTTAACTTTCATGAAGTGTTTTTGCTATCGCACACAACGGTAACCTTATTAATACAACAATCACACGTAAATCACACTTTGACTTCTTTATTCCCCATATCGGTAAATACCATAGATCCGGCTTGGGTATAACATTGAAATTAGTACTCAATTCACTAATAACCGATCAGCACAATTACGGTTTCTACACGATCATTGATGCGTTTATAGAGGATACAAATATTAACTAACTATACTATTAAATTGATAGTTATTACACCAAGATGCTTGTAATATTAAGTTAAGTTCTGAACTTTAAGAGCCTTACAAACTAAGGAGCAGTAAAGTTGTTCAGCGCTTTCGTTAATACAAGTTTATTCTAGTGACAGTGACATATTATAGTAAAACAATTAATCTTTTAGGTTTACCAATTATATTAGCAAATAGAATCAAGGATATCGTAGTAATATCGCCCCCCTGGGGGCCGATTCTCACGCAATAGAGATCATGTCAAAGTAGAGATTTGTCGAAAAAACATGGCGGATGTCGAACGTAAACAGATTTTTGTATTCTCGCAAATGTCACGGTAGAGATATCTCTACCGAGACATTTGCGATTACCATATATCGATACCTTGGGGCTCAAAGGGCGTAACCACCAAAACACGACTTTTCAGGAGAGCCAAAAAACTAAAATTTAAATTTTGTATTTATCACAACTTTGTTGTTATTGATCCTATAAATATGATTCTTACACCAAAAGTCGTTAATTTTTGATGTGCATAATGTTAAAATATAACATTTTAAGAAATATTTGTAATTAAAAAGTTAGCTGGTGAATACGCCCCACAAAATCCAACATGAATGTCTTTTATGCCCCATAAAATGACTGCTGCGTTAGTAACGCTGTCTTTTATGCCCCATAAAATGAGTGCTGCGTTAGTAACGCAGAGTGTAACCACCAACTTTCAAAATGAAAACTGTAGTTTTTATCGATCTGTTATTAGTTATTCAACTTTTTGGGTTTATATTACAATACTTACAACTGTTTTTAGTAAAATAGGTCAATTTGGCAACCCTTAGTCCATCAGAGGCTTGTATTCTATTCTGATATTTATAAGTAAGGAAGTTTTTTTTTAACTTTTGGAATGACAAAATAAATTTAGTATTTTATAGTTAGTTACTAGAAGGAAGATAAGAGTAAAAGGCTACTATTGCAAAACAATCTTGATTGTTGGCTAGTTCTGACGAAGGTAATAAATATTAAGACAAATTAATTGGAACTACAAATTATTTTTAATGATTATTTTTAACAATTTGCTACACAGCCAGTAAGGTTTAACTAACCTTAAGCTACAAAATTTGCAAAGCTTCACAGCTTTGTCAAATGTTAGGCACATTAAAGCAATGATTGTGGCTTTAAAATTAAACCTAGTTTTGGAGGGTCTTAATATGGGTTATAACTAAACTTTTTAAAAGGAATGTGTAGCAAACGGTCTCCATACAAACGGCGATAACGTTTCCACCCTCTAAACCTTAACATACAACAATAAATTATGATGAAATATATTAAATATATTCTTTATGGCTTTAAGTCGTACAGATATACGCCCTACATTTTCATTTGAGATTGTCGTTTACGCCCAGTACTTTGATGATGCCTAATAATTATTGCTTTTACGTCCAAAAATACAAAAAAATCTGCATTACCAGCCTTGAAATTTGGGGTCGTATTCACCATTGTTTTCCGAATTTGAGAACTTTAAAAATACAGTTCGATAGCGCAGAAAAAACTGAATAAGATGGCATTTAAAACTCATTTTGACCAAAATGGTGGTTACGCCCTTTGAGCCCCAAGGTATCGATATGTCTATTACCAGCGTTCGACATGTCTCGAGTGGTCGGTAGCGTTCGAGATCGAATGTCGAACAGTGTTTGATCGACTTGTCGTTTTATTTTCCTTGTTTTACATTTATTATATAGGAATAATTTAATGAAAATTATTTGAAAATGTTGGGAAATGATTTTTTCATAAATGAATGTGAATTTATTAATAGAAAACATGGTGAAATTGGCGAAAACTGCTACGGTTATTCCTCGTTGCCGTTAGAAATGTTTTGTTCGCTAAATCTTATATTATCCATAAATAAACAAAATTGAGCAAGGTCTTGGGTAACAATTCGAAGTTTAATTTCGTACTGTATTGAAAGAATAATAAATAACAAAATATTAATATAATGATTATTTGGAACAAGATGAAGATACATTGCTAAAATATTTATTGGCAATTATGGTGGGAAAATGTTATTTAACTCAGTAACTTAAATCTTCTGATCCGGCAGATAGAATATGTTATAAAAATGCGTTCAAAAGTAGTTCCTTTGTTGCATGATTGGCACCCCTGTTTTCTGCGAAGACAGCTGACATGACAAGGACCCGCGTTTCGTATCAAGCAGAAATGCACAGTTTAAAGATAAAATTATATAATATATAGAAGATAATATTAAGAAGATGTAAAAAAAAATCTGTTAAAAATATTGTCAGTAACATTATTTGATCATATTTGATAATAAAATTATGTGTAAATGGAAAATTAAATAAAAAGCCCTTCTTTTAGTTAATACATACATTTCTCGATTACAGTTAACATAATCGATTAAAACGGAACGTGTCGTTATAGACATTTCAAAATCTTTGGACATGTCATCTCTACCGAATGCCGGAATACCATTTTTAAGAAAAATAGAGATTTCAGTGACATTTTCGTTAGACATTAAATATTCGACATTATGTCGATTCGAGATTTATGTCGCACGTCATGAAAATTGGCCCCAGACTCTTTATTTTACTGTAGCCGTCAACAATTCGTCTGCTTTTAAATAAGGTAGTTTTTCTAAACACATAATAAATGTCGCGTTGAGTCCCTTTACTCTTGATTTATAAATGTAATGGAACGCGAACGTTTAAAATCTTATAGGAATTTCTCGTTTTTGCGCGTCTTTAATAAAAGCAACGGCTATTTTTATAGTGTCTAAATAGACTGTATTTTGGTATTGGTATTGGTGATGGGCTCTTTTCTCCGCATTTAGACTCTCATTTGGTCCGTTATGCGTGAACATAGCATCGGTATGGCTAGTCAAGCCATCCCAGCTCCTTCCAGAAGCGCAGAAGCCTCCTGGGGCGTTCACAGGCTTCTAGGAGCGACCTCACGTCTTTGAGGATTTCTGCCCGTTTTGCGGCCAAACCCACGCACTCCAGGATTACGTGGGCGGCTGTTTCCTCTGCGTCCAGGCATCATGCGTCAACAGGCCTCATGCGTCGGAGCGTTAATAAAAAATTATAGCGGTTTTTTTCGACGCAGTGGACCAGTAGCAGTAATTCCGCTAGAAGACCGTAGAACAGTTACTAGTGAATGGTTTAGCGAAGTTTATGTGCCTCAAGCTTTCGGGGAGTTGGATAGCGAGCGCCAAAGAAGCGGCGTCCGTGGCATTCTTTTTCACCAAGATAACGCGCCCGCTCACACAGCGCCTAGAACCATGGACTATTTGCAACTTCGGGAGATACAAATGTAACCCCATCCTCCGTACAGCCCAGATTTAGCTCCATGCGATTTTATTTCCCACGTTAAAAAAGATGTTTCGTGGGCGAAAAATTAGCACTGCAGACGAGGCCGGTTCGGCGGTTATTTTTCGACCTCCCGCAAGACACGTTTTTTTAATGTTTTGAAAGCTGGTTCACCTAAATGCATAAGTGCATTTGAATCGGAGTGGGATATTTCGGAAAATTCAAAATAAAATGTTTTTTAAATTTTAACTACTTTTAATTTCACTTACTATTTTTGGTACAGCCCACGTATTATGTGTTTCATTAGATGGCAAATAAAATTATTGTTATATATGGTGCAAGAAAATCTGGATCTTTTTGTTGATACATAAAAAGATCCAGCTATTCTACATTTCGGTAGGTAATACAATCTAGTTCTGTCATTATTTTTTCAAGTAATTAAGCATAGCAACAGCAATTGGAAGAAAACAGCTTTTCTGTGATGCAGCGTATTCCAGCTTCACTCCAATGCCGTATTTACATCATGTATTTATTTATATTAGGGGCGACTTTTATCAACTGCCACAAAATACGTTTAGCGCTAAACATATTTAAAACATAGGTCTGCCAGTTTTGAATTCAAACGAATGACTAAAGTGATAATGTCATTTTAAATATGTTTAGCTCTTAAATGTGTTTAGTGACGTTGGTGAAAGTCGCCCTTAGTTATTTAATTGCTTATTATTCGTTCAAGCAAACGGAAAATTTGCTTCTTCAGGGGACAGGCAGCTTAGATTATTTCAGTTACAGAGTACATATACGAAATGTTAGGGCATTTATTAGAAATATGATGAGAATAGAGAAAGCAAGAGAAATGGAAATAATTAAGCTACTGCCAATACCTCCCAGAACGGTTTTACAATACCGCTTTACTTTTGTGTAAAGATACTACAAACGCAACTTGCAATACTTGAGTGCCAATGTACTTAGAAGTGAACCAATTTGAATGATAATGATTGCAGAGGCTGTGGAATCGGGATATGTTGCACAGAATATTAAAATTCATATGGACTACTTGCCAATGGATCATCTCATTAACCACACCTAGCAAGCCTACTCTATTACGTAGAAAACATTACGTGTCTTTATTAACTTAATATAACCATAGATTAAGTTATGATGTTTAAAGTGTAACATATATGTATGTGTACATGTATAAGAGCTGTTAAACTGTTGTAGTCTACTTTTTGTTTGTAACAAAGCCAGTATCCTAGGCAATTATCTCAGATAGCCCTATCCATATCTACAGATAGGTTATTAATTTCGGCCGTTAGTCACCAATCTGACCTTACCTAAACATATTTATTATATTCTAAACAGAACCTAAAATTAATAACTATTTGACTAAATGAACCAATTTACCAAGTTCTTAATGAAACTTAACGTGGGCTAGATAATTGGTGTGTTTGTATGCAATTATTTATTTATTTATTATTTAGTTATACCGAGAAAAATTTAGGCTAAGATATATTTAAGAGACAATCGCTGAGACTTTATAATTACATAAAAAACCCCAAAAATAATAAATAAATAATATTCAAATATTTCTTACACTCGCACCAATTAGCTTAGCCCCAAAGTAAGCACTAAGGCTTGTGATATGGTTTACTATGGCAACGGACAGAAATACATATATATATATATAATAATACATAGTTAAATTTATTTTTTGTAGAAATATTTATTAAAAAGCCATGAATCAGGTACAAATGCTCGTATTCATCACACAAACATATGCCTCTACCAGGATTCGAAGCCAGAACCTGAGAGTAGGCGACACCTAGAAACCGGTACGTACCGCTCTACCAAGGAGATCGTCAAAAATACAATACGGGCGCGTTCAAGTTTCTGTGGAGTATTCGACTCATCCGTCAATTGTTTTAAATGAAACAAACTTTCTTACCCCACTTTATACATGATCTTTATCAGCCAATAATATACTCACGGTTAGGTATAATCCTGTCACCAAGGATCTTCCCCTTAACTGGTCCATTGCTGGCCGGATCCAGAACCTTTCTGTGTTCTTCATCTTTTCATAATATAATAAAGACAATTAAATAAAACTTGAATAGTTGAAATTATTTATAGTAAAAAAGGACATTACTTCATTTCCAAACCGTACCTATTTGAGATAGCTGGGTGGTAATAACTAGATAAATAAAAATAACATCATTCCCAACCTACCTATGTAATTTTATGCGAAATGGAGTTTTTTTTTCTAAAAAGAACAAGATTTATGAACTGGCTGTGCCTATTTTAGTGTTGCTAAAATGAAATCCGTTCTAAGAATAGGTCTAAACAGGAAACTAAATGATAGATAAAAAAAAGATTTATCGATTATTGTATCAAATAATGTAGTCGTAAGCTAAAATTTTGTATAAAATATACAAGAAAAATAAGCTTAAACTAAAACTATATATCAAAAAAGAAAATGACTCGTGGTGGTTCACAAGCAGATACATTTATCGTTCCAATAAAGCTAGTAAAGACATGTTTCGATGTCACATTCTCGATTTACTGCCACAACATTTCACAGGACTTACAAAGACAAATTACGCTTTTTATTTAAGTATCGTTGTAATAAATTTAAGAGCTGAAGTAATTTAATTGTTATTTTCATATGGCACACGGGCGGGCGGGCGGCGACGGACCTGCGTTCTTTGATGTTGGGTGCGTCTGTGCATACTCCAATTTTGCGTATTGCACCTTCGCTGTCTCGTATAAAAGCTGGCGGTGGCCAACTGAAAAATCATTCTCGCATCACACTTCAAACGAAGATCATCAGTTCTTCCATTCACTAAAATAACAAACAAATAAACACAACTATGAAATCGGTGAGTGTTTCTGTGTACGGACTATTAACCCAAAGGATTGGAGAGGACATTTCAGTGTTAAAAATTTGGACTAACAATCAACGTCGTTATAAAGTATAACAATTTATTACTAATTACATACCCGATTTTCTTTAACATTAATAATAGATTTTCAATCAAGTCATAAGACGATTTTCTGATCTCGTTGTTTTTAATATCAGTGGTCAAAAAAGATACCATCCTTCCAAAGCAAATGCATATTCACTTCATTGACGTCCGAGTGATCAAACCTAATAAATTAGTTTTTCGCTAACTGCAATCAAAGATTCCATAGCTAGCTATCACTATAGTGAGCACCTATAAAAAAGCCGTTGGTATTTTTTTTAATTTTGATCAATAAAGCATCATATCATCCCATCTAGTACTCTCTCAAAACTGTAACTGGTATCTCATTATACTACAGGGAATAAAACTTAAATGAACACTGAATATACTGCTTTAGGTACCTTTGGGAAAACCGATCGGTAAAAACCAATGTTTTAAAGTAATTTTAAGTGTCATATTAAGTATTGTGATATCAACTTTTAAATACCTACTAGTATAATGCCCATCACTTCGAACCCGTGAAAACCTTTGGGATCACATTAAATTTTCGCGCCAAAAAATTGCCTACGTTCTTCTCCAAGGTTTAATCTATCCCTTTGCCAGAAATCATAACAAATTGTAAAAAAAAAAGGTTGGTATAGATCTGAACTGGTAACAAACAGATAGTATTAGTAATACTATATGTCTGTAATTATGTATGGATATTATATCCAATATTATATTTAGGTACGTATTATTAGCGCTGGACTGACAGTTGTCACTCAGCATCAATGGCTTCTCTTTCCCGTGCCTTCGGGTACATTCGACAATGGCGATGCTACGATACGCCCAACAAAGGACACCTTCCATACAAATCTTGCACCTTTTTTCTCACAATTTGTTTTCGAGTACACCAAAAACAATGTGATATTTTTTATCATTTAAATTATGGTAGTGTATAGTTTAATCACCGATTCCCAGATTTATAATCTGCTGCTCATAATCCCATTTAATTGCGTGTTATTTTTATATTTATGACTACAACCCATAATTTAATTTCCTTAGATCATATTGACGTTTGCCAATCCATGAATTTATTCATAAAACTGACCTTTAAGTCAACTAAGAACATAACTTTAAAGAAATGCTCGTCTTTATAATTGTGTTAACGGACGTTACGACAGCAGATAGATCACACTTGATTCTTACATTCTGCAACTCAAACTGTGGGTATAAAATGTAAATGAACTGGCATTTTAAAACCCCAGATCTTCGAGTGATACATTTTGTAACCGAGGTCAGCTTATAATCTGATTAACGGTACAAGAAACAATATAAACTTATCCTCATTTGCTTAGTCTGTCTATTACTTAATGAGACGTCAAAAGTTGCACAAAGTTTCGGCATAAATCTCTTTCCATTATCATAAAATATACAATGACTTGACATAGGAACTTGAGTACAATAGTAGTGTATAAAATAACAAAAATAACTGTATTCAAATACTAATAAGAGTAAGATACTAGTAAGATTAATAAACTTCAGTCGCAAAGTTAATGCATTTCTGACAGGTTCGCTACTGTTGTTTAAATTTTTTTTTTTCAATATCTCAATTTTAAGTATATCGAAAACATAGTTTATCTAGTTGAGGTATGAAATCGATTGGAACCTGTCAAAAACGCCTTTTTTCAGCGGCTAAATCTTAATGTTTATTTTCACAGTTCGTGGTTTTCTCTGCCTTGGTCGCCGTGGCGTGCGCTGCTCCTCAGTACAACCAGTACCAGCAGCAACAGCAATACCAGGGACAGGTCATCCCCATCGTCAAGCAGACACAAGATGTTAACTTCGACGGATCCTACCAATACAGGTATAATTTACGATGTTTACATGATCGAATTCTCAATTTTTCAACTTAATGAGAGTAAGAAATACAGTTGCAGACTACTAAACATAAAAAACTGTTATATTTGTAACTTAGTATATTAATTTAAATAAATAACTTCAATTTAAACATTATTGACGTATTTACGATATTTACTTACGAATTTACGAATTATGTATTTACGAATTGCATCAATGACATAGTTTTTATCATACTATTTATTCTGCCTTTGTATAAAATCATGTCACAGACAAAAAACGTATATGTCACACTTTATTTTCTTCTCGAGTTGTTAAAAGAAAATGTTATGGGCTCCGATTGTGTAACGTATGGACTAATTAAAATATTTCGATGTATCAGTAACATCCAGATCGGGTGGATGGTGAAAGGCATCATAAATGGGAATTCCTTTGGTGTCAAGTATATTAAGTGTCGAATTTGTAGAGTCATCTCAGACACCGCCCAGCCCTAGTTGCGAAACAAATTGGCTCAGGTGCAATCCATAACTTAATTGTGATTCACCTATAAGGCTCAACAAGCTCATTTACATGTCAAGATACTGATATTTTGTCATTCTATTTTGCTTGAATAAATTCACGATAAATTATCAAAAGCATTATGGCACAATTTATTATAGACACGCTTTAACCCATTAATTGTGAAGTTTTGTCAATCCTCGACGTCTATTAGTAAATAACAAGGTGTCGTTTTTCGTGGAATTAGTAATCTTAAACTGACATAACATTAGAATCCAATTCAAAAGTTTACATTTTTAAATGGTTTGAAGTTCATTGATTTATATAATAGTATTGTAATCAAATGGCAGCACTTACTTTTAACAGGAAATAATATTGGCAGACGGTATTTCCCATAAATCTTTAAAAATGAATATAAATAATAACTCAGCTACAAAGCAAGGTGCAATATTGATCCGATTATTCAAATACAAAAACATACAAAGATTCCCAAGAGCAATAGATTGACAATAGATCATAGCGTGACCTGAAAACGTTTTGGTGGAACCTTCCATTAGATTTGATCTTTGCGGGCGTGTAGAAGTCCGCCCCGGTCTTGTTTGATACACTATGTGTGATTTATGGAACCTTTACCAATATAATGGGAGCAAGTAATCTTTGGAATTGTAAAGCTTAGATGTAAAAAAAGTGTTGGGGCGTTTGATAGTAATAAATTTCTTTTTTTTAAACGCAACAATACATAGATAGATATTGCTAATTATATCAATTGAATTGCGTTTGAGACATCTCACTAATTTGTTAATTAAAAGAACTATAACATTTTAGATTCAAACACATACTCTCACGACATAAATTCCTCCTTGGCAGAGTATCAAAGGTACGGCTTGAGAGTGAAAACTCATATTCATGCTTCAAAGACCATAAACCACATTTCATTAACTCACAGCCACATTTGGCATTGGTTAGCTCCAAGATATTGTCCAGAAACGATAGTGACAGGTTCTCAGCCTATCGCCTATAATAACGAATAAACCCTGTCCATTGATAGGCTTTGATCTATACTGGAAGGCTACCGGCTGGCACATTCTATCTCCCTCCCAGTCCAAATTGGGAGACCACTTTCTTCTAGAAACAAATGCGATCTCTTTTCCACAGCTACGAGACTGGCAATGGCATCGCTGCGCAAGAGCAAGGATATTTGAAAAACGCTGGCTCAAAGGATGCCGAGGCTCAGGTCGCTGAAGGATCCTTCGCTTACACCTCGCCTGAAGGCATCCCCATCTCTGTTTCCTACATTGCTGATGAGAACGGTAAACAACTTTTATGATGTACTTTTTACAAATTATAATTAAAGCTCAAAAAAATCTACACTGTTCGATCATACCTACTACATAAGGGCCATCATACTACTAAGATCACGTTTATATGGCAGTTTGACGAACACGTTTGTCGAATAAATTTCCGGATGCGTTTTACCATCAAACATAGCTGACGATCAAATAAAGTTGGCAAACACGAAAATTCGATCGTGTACTTTACTCTGCAGGATCATGTACATAGGTAGCACTCATTAGTACATTTGAATTGAAATTGAATTATACATTTTAAAATTATGCTGTAGTATGATGATATTTTTGACATACAAAAATACTTCAGCTTACTGTTATTTAAGCAAGTACCTAGCTCACAACTGTGGCGCTAAAAGCAGGAGGCCTATGGCTCGCAGTGGAATTAATATGATTACGATGATGATTTTTAAGTAACGGTGTGCTTATAAGCAATAATAATCTGACTGTCAATTGTTTTTTCAGGTTTCCGTGCCAGCGGTGCCCATCTCCCCACCCCTCCCCCCGTGCCTGAGGCGATTGCCCGCGCTCTCCAGTACATCGCTTCCCAGCCCCAACAACCTACCTACCAAAACCAAGCCTACCAGAAACCAAGCTACCAAAACCAAGCCTACCGCGGCTAATCTAACCACCACCAAGCCATAACAACCCACGAACCATTATTTTATTGTATATAACTGATGTGATACTCGTACATTATAGTTAAGTGTCATAGCGAGATGTTACTGTGATTTAATTTTAATTGTAAGAAAATGATGAAATTATTAATAAAATATTGAAAATCGATTTTGTATTTAATGTATGTTTTAGAGCTCCAACCCCTTTTTGTGTTCTTTCAGACATATTATTGCAAGTTTTTATCAAAACGTTATATCAATAATATAAATAGTAAAGTAAAATATTAATAAATATATTATATAAAAATCAGGCAAAAATAATTTTCACCGATGGCTTTAGTTATTATGAAACAAGTTTGACTGATTTTCGCGGTCGTAAATGGTTTTAAATAAGGACGTGGGACAATACTACTTTTACACTTTTCCAGTAGGTAAAAATCACTAATAACCCGTCAGGTATATAGGAAAATGAGAGATAATAAATATTTCATTGTTGTGAGACCGCCCCGGTGGGCTCGTGATAAACGAGAAAATGTGACCAAATTGAATAGGTCGTAAATGGTTTTGACTAAAAATGTTATTCAAAACTACTTTGACTGGGAATCTATACTATATACTAATATTATAAAGAGGAAAAATTTGATTGTTTGTTTGTTTGTATTGAATAGGCTTCGAAACTACTGAACGGATGTGGATGAAATTTGGTACACATATAGTGGATAGCCTGGTTATGAACATAGGATAATTTTTATCCCGATATTCCCACGGGAACAGGACCCATGTGGGTGAAACAGCGAGCGGCCGCTAGCATTTAATAAAAATAACAAACTAACGACAACCGAATCAGAAAAGAAAACGTGTTATAAAATAAATATAAAATAAAATAACGTATTACTAAGTTACTATTCTACTTATGTATGACGAATAATAATTGCTTTTATACAAATTTGGAGAATAAACTTATATGAGAAGTTATTACGAAAAATTTGTTGTAGGTAGGTACAATAAGTTTGCACAGCCTAAATTGTAATGACAATTGAAATTACACACAACAAAAAGTTTTTCCTGCACAAACTTGAGATATTGTTACAGTTCTTACATATCAAACATCATCCAAAATTCTTTCCTAGCACTGGTTACTTTTTAAATTTTGGCAATTAGTTTGAGTTTTAAATCACTTTTAACTCAAAGCCTGTTAAAACTATTTTTGAAGGGAAATACCGCCTTGCCTGATGTTTGCTGCCAAATATTTATTATTATTTATATATATTTTATTATACATATTTGCTAACAAACACAGAACAAAGAAAGTGTGGCTTTGAACGATTATAAGTTTAATATTTTAAAATAAATTATTATTATTATTAATAATACAATACATGGACTTTAATTCAGGACAAAGAGCATATTTAATTATTTTTTATATCATTCTCTACAACAAAATTTTAAATTTTATGATATAGGTGCTGTAGTTAAGCCTTGTGAAAGGTAACCGACGGATTTTATATGTTTAACAGCATGATTTTAGTATTATAATATAGGTTTACTTATCATAGGTCACTCGTCAAAGGACATGGCAAAAAAAGTGCCCTTAACATGCATATTAATGTCTCATCACTAGCATGTAACAATAAAATATTCATATATTAAATATTTCTAGTTCAATATCCTTATACCACTTTCATGAAATAACTAATTAATTAATAGGTTTCAAATTGATTTTGATGTTTTTGTTAGACAAGAAGAATTTCCGTATTACGAAAACAGTAGGTAAAAACCTTCTATTATTATAAATTATATTTAATATTATGGAAAAAAACAAAAAATATTATGGAATCAGTAGATATTTTTTTCTTTATTTATTTTTTAATTATTTAGCAAATAAATAAATATTTCCATACAATCACACCAATTATCTAGCCCACGTTAAGTATCATGAAGAACTTGTGTTATGGATACTAGATAACGTATAAACATACTTATATTTTTTTTTTTTGTAAATACATACATAATATACATATTAAACACCCAGACCAAGACAAATAGACATGTTCATGCACACAAATATTTGTCTTGTCCGGGGATCGAACCCGGGACCTGTGGCGCAGAAGGTGGGGTTAGTACCCCTGCGCCAAACAGGACGTCATCACCGGAAAACACAAAATAAGTAGGTAATAAGTTTGGTTGACCTATACAATTGACAAGTGATGATCCATCGACGGCATATTTTTTTCCGCTAACCACTCACGAGATTTTTTTATGAAATAGAGCAGTGTCAGTAGAAAATATCGTATAAAAATATTTTTAATCGACTTCAAAAAAAGGAGGAGGTTCTCAAATCGACGGTTTTTTTATTATTTTTTTATGTATGTTTTACCATAACTTCGCCAGTTGTTAACAGATTTTTATAATTCTTTTTTATCTGAAAGAAAATGGTTTATGTGTGGTCCCATATAATTTTTACGAAGATCTGGCTAGTAGTTTTTTCATAATCCTGAAAAATATCGTTGTCGTAGTCGTTTACCTAGATCATTGTTGTGTATGGGCTGATTTTTAGTGTAAGTAACGGCACATGATGTAACAAAAAATCTGAAATAAAAACATTTTATTAAAAAAATATTATTAAAATTTATTAAAATTAACTGTTCTAAAAGTTTATTAGAAATTATAATTATAAATTACTAGGTTCAGTGTAAATACTAGGGCAGTCGTCCATACAAAATTTAGCCATCTCCTTTACGGAGGTATCTCGGTCTTTTTTTATGATTTTCAGCATAGGTTAAATATTTTGTTTGTCTTTAACAATCAAATCATTTCGTTTCATAATAAAATTATTAGTATCTCGTTTTTAGGTAGATAGGTACACGATAAAATATTTATGCTCATGGGGTGCACGAAAGGAGCCTCCCCGCAGATGTACCTCTAGCCTCTGTACATCACCCTGGTAACAGCTTAGCTAATCCCATTAAGCTATCTGGCGAATCCTTTCCCCACGATGGCAAACATACCGACTAGTCCAACATTAGAGCCAGCCTTGCGAGTGGTTTTATCGAGGGTTTTTCGCAGGTTCAGTCAGAGATCCTCTCTCAGCCGCACGACCCATTGTGACATCCTCTGTGTCCAGGAAACTCATCGACACCTGCACGCAGGAGGATCTCATGACAGCATCCGACAAGGCTGTCAAAGTGGCTGAATTCTGGGCCTCAATACTTTAGTATCTGCCATCGACACGCTAATAAGAAGATTTATGCTCATAGTAATTACTTAAAAATTAACAACCATTACAACATTAAGTTCATTATGAAATACGATGTCTTTCAAATTCCAAACCGACACTTAAAACAAAATAACACGAGTTTTATGTACTTCTAGCTATTTTGATGATCCTTCTCACCTCTGTCTTTAGAAGTCTGATTGAAACAATCCTAGAGCTATAAACTGATGTACTTAATTTTACCTTATCGGTTGATGGGTTGATTACACAAGTATGACGTGAGAAAGCTACAACCTAACCGAGGTTTAAGCCTAGCCTTTCAGTGGGCGAGATTGCAGCTAGAATCCGACACTATGCTAATACAAACTACCACTTTTTGAAATGCTAAATCACTAATTCGACTGGATGCAACATATTTGGATTCTGGGGCACAATTCTCCTTTTTTTAAACTTTTTTAAGAATTTGAAGATTTTTCATTTTTTAAATAATCTACATGAGTTATTAATGTTTGATTTTTTCATTGCTTTGTTAAAATCCCATAAAACAAATGGGAAAAAATGCAGTATGCAGTGATTGTAAGTATATGTATTTACAACAAAAATCATGTACTTATCCATTGTCTAGTACTCATAAATACGCTCTAATTTGGTGCTAAAAAGTGTAATGTTTGACCCAATTATTTATTTATAATTACAATACAACTTTTACTAATTTGTCAATAGCAAATGTGAAATTAATTGAGATGTAAAGTTCATTGTAATTATTCACAATTTAATTTTTAAGATTAGTACCTAATAATAGTGATACCTACTTTGAATAAATCCATAACATAGAAAAATTACTAAGTCGGATCGGTGTCGCCATAAAGCCACGTTAGTTACAGGTTTCTATGTTAATTATTTTTATTAATATAAAGTAGTATAAAACGCCATCTGTGCTCAAGATTAAAAACCAAGCAGCGAGCTTTAAAGTTGCCTTGCTTATGAACTTATAGATCAACGTCTACTTGCAAGAAGTGCTATACAGAAAATTCGCTAGATGGACCTAACGTTAAAACTTCAATAGTTATGTTGTGGTAAAAATGTATTTACATCAAGTATTTATTCAGTTTCGTTTACATAAATTTAAGCTTCTCTTAAAATGTTGTATTCGCATTATTCGGTTCAATTTCCTTATTTCTGTACTAAGCCCGACATCGAGACCTACATTCTTTAACCTTTTCTAACCTATGTCCTATCATATTTTATAACTATTAACACAACCTCCGACCTTTTTGATACTTCTACGTCTTTACTGTTTGGTTGCGATTCTTTATAATTAAAGTCGCACAATTTTAGTTTGCCTGCCTTTTGATGACAACATGTTTTATGTGAGGAGCTCGGTGGAGCAGTGATTCAGGCGCTCGGCATTCGATTGTTGAGGTAAAGCAACTTTCGCATTGGTCGGTCACGGGATGGGTGACCAAAAATTTACTATCTCGAGCTCTTCCGTGTTTCGGAAGGTACGTTAAGCTGTTAGTTCCGGTGGCATTTGTAATCCGCATTGGGCCCGCGTGGTGGGTCATAGCCGATTCTCATAATGGCCAGTGCCCCAGCAGTGGGGATATTAAAAATTATTATAAGTTATTTCAAAATGCTTATTCTTTTCAATACTACAAAAATTTTAACGCCTTGTCGCCAAAGTACGTTTTACGATGGATTCATTGATAAAACACGAAAAATCACCTAAGTAATGACCAAATCGAGTATTGCTGAATAACGCGGGTAACATAAGCTCTTTGTTAGACACAGAACAATTAAAAATTAAGATATCAAGCACAACTCTGTTATTAGCCAGTACTTTGTATGCTAATGTCACAAACATGTATTTTCTGGGACTATAATGATTCCAATTAAGTGGTCAGGCAATGGGGCCAAATTATGTAACTAAGCAATCGTAGGTTGCATCGAGACTTTGGGCTAGTTACCTATGATCCGATGTGTCATCCGTCACATGATGCAACAATGGCCATCGTGATCAGGGCTTTCACCATATTTGTGACACGCCATAAATCAATTGTTAAATGTGCCGTAGCAATATTGGTTTTCTTCACAAACTGTGTTCGTGAACTTATGCGGAATGTTGTATAACACCGTGACAGTTGCATTAATGTGAATGTCTTTTTAAATGAAACGGTCATCCCACGTTAAAGCGTGTGTGTCGTTGACTGTAATTTGTATGTTAACGACTGGTTGCAGTACAACTTCTTGTAAGGTCATTATCAATATTATGCGCCGTTTGATGGTCATGAGATATGCTTCTGTGATATTATTAAACGAGTTGTTACACCGTAGTCATTTTTAGGGTTCCGTACCCAAAGGGTCCGTCCGTCTGTCTGTCTGTCTGTCCGTCTGTCACTAGGCTGTATCTCATGAACAGTAATAGTTAGATAGTTGAAATTTTCACAGATGATGTATTTCTGTTGCCACTATAACAAATACTAAAAAACAGAATAAAATAAATATTTAAGGGGACTCCCATACAACAAACATGATTTTATTTTTCGTTTTTATAGATAACGGTACGAAACCCTTCGTGCGCGAGTCTGACTCGCACTTGCACGGTTTTTATATTTAGTAGAGTTTAATATGGTTTTAAGCTACAGCAGAATACTACAAGAATGTTAATCGTAGATTAATTTTAAATTGTAGTGGTTTACCTACGCTGGTCAAGGTAGTGTTCATTACATTAAAATGCATCGGCAAGTTTTTTATAGCGTTAACCGAAATACTATATCATTTTTGGTGTAAATAATAAGGCACACTGTAACGTTTCATTTTAATATTTATTTATATTGCATCTTATTTATTTAATTACAATCATTTATTATTATATTTCAATAATTTTCCTTAATCTATAGGTATTTATTTCGTACATGCGACCTCATTTCATCCCTACTCTTTTTTCAAACTATCAACCTCATTGTATAAAACTCCTTGGTATCTATGTAATATTTGAAATAAGTTTTAAATCATGTTCGACCTCATTTAAAAATATTCAAGTATTCTACCTATCCTTTTCACACACACTCTTATTATCATTCATCCGTTTTACTCATTTATTTTTCCTGACGATGGCCTTTGTTCGTCGTTTTCCCGCGTTTTCGTGCCACGCTTTGAAAGGATTTTCACTTTTTCACGGGACGAAGCCTGATTTTGCTTGCAATTTAGAATTGAAAATGTTGTCTTTCCTTTTTAAATATCTAACACATTTTATTGGTAAGTATTTGAAAAGTATAAATTCTATTTTTATTGAAGTTTTCACAAAATTTACATAGGTTTGATATCTTTTAGCTTCATCTTCATACTTGGAGATATCTTGGAGGAACTTTCATTTTAATTAAAAGAATATTGATAAATTAAAAGGTACGTATTATTTTCTTTCTTCTAATTAAACTCTTAGGTAGTTGATAAATATTCTGACAGGATGAGCGACATTAGACTAGTTGCTTTTTTCTAGTATGTTTTCTTGTTAAATATTTATCACATAAAATAGCATTGTGAAATGCAAAATTGAAAAGTTATAATCTTAGGTAGTTACCTATATATTCAAGATTTTTTTACTTAGTTGATTTACGCCTTCTTTATTCCCCGTACTTTTCAGGAGGGAAGAGGAGGGACCGATTAACCCACCCACTCGTTTATCGAGATTCATATATATTTTCGTTTATAATAGATCGATATCTATAAAAGAAGTTGTAGCATTTCCCAAGCTGAGTCTGAAAACAGTCTGCGAAGTTCTAAGTACCGGTCCTGATACTTTTGACCTGACTTTAAACAAGTAAGGGCGTTCCTGTTTTTATACTTCGGGCGGCTATCTCTATTTTCCACCGTTTACGACAGACGCGACTTCGGGCAGCGATCATTGTATTTCCATAAACTACGATTTAGTATAAATAGTTTTTAACGATATGAAGTTATAATCTATCCGTAATTTTTATTTAAAGAGAGCAAAAGATTAAGGTAACCACCCCCAGGTATATAATTGTTTTTAACAAATTTTAGGTTTATATTTAATTACATACATCTTCATCTTCCTGTATTTTTTTTTTAATATACGCTTGTTCTTAAACTCAGTTTTATTTTATTTTCATTTGAAATCTGCTCACTCTGTTCCCCGTTCTTTAGCCGGGCCGGGAAATAGTCTTGACTACACCTCGTACAAAATATATGCTTATAATAAGGAATTAGTAATAATTTAATAGTATGAAGCATACCTATATCCATACACAAATTAAGCAACCACGAATTAACACGTCGACCTTAAAATGTGAGGTTATTTAAGTTTACGCTTTAAAAGTAAAAAAAAGAGTAATTGATTCCGGGTACGTTTTTATGTTATCGTATCAAACCCACTTTATGATATGATATACTTTTTGGGTCATAAGTCATAAAGCAACCAAAATTATACTTATATTAGGAGTGCCAGCCTAGACAAAAATACAAAAGTAAAATGTGTTTTACTATTATGTTTGATATGTCCAGTACTTTCTGACAATAATAACAATCACCAGGTTATTTCATAAACAAAGTCGTTTTGACCGAAAATCAGTAAACACTCGTACAACAGTTAAGGTACCTTATCATACCCTAATAAGCAAATATTGAGAGCTGTCGGCCCCGGCCGCATCTGCATTAGTTAGCATATTCCAATCAGCGCAGGGCCCGCGTAGAGGATTAATGGCCCATCCTAATTATCCTATTTTATGTAATGCCCATGCTCTCGCAGTGTCCCCACTGCAAGAGTATGGGCCTCACTTATCACTAAGCAAGTTAATTAATTTTGATAACAGACAGGTTAGTATTTTGATTTGGAACCGAAACTACTATACCGATCTTGATAAAATTGCTTAACATATCGCAAAAAAACTCTTTCAAACCAAAAATTATCATCCAAATTGATCCCTAAATGACAAAGTTGTGCGCGAACAAACAACTTTTCGGTTTTTTTTTTAAGTCATAAAGGGCTAACATCAGCCTATATATTTTTGTTAAATCAACACTTTACGACCTATAAAGTGGTCAGTCACTTAACCAGCCAAGGACGCCTCTAGCCGAAGCATCAACTCATAATTACAAAATTATTATTTCGTGATAGAACGATGTCTTGAACTCTAAATATAAAGATCTGATCAGGCGCAGCGAGCTTGTAGTTTGACTGGTACTTCAAAATCTGTTGCAGTGTTTTTTGTTAAATTTTGCTTAATTTGACGGCAACATATTGTTCTTTTGTGTGTTAACAAAGAAAGGGTAAAAAGTTCGTTTGTGTGTTTTATTCGTAGAAAAAAAATGTTACTTAAAGTGAGTACGGATTATTTAAGAGATTTATTGACCTTGGTTTGAGAAATTATTGGATTTTTTTTTTATGTAACTGTGTTTGTTTTAGGTGATATTTGTTACTTTATTAGTTACAATACAATTAGCTAATAGTCAAGACCTAGTTCCTCAAAATCAAGAGATAGAATCGCCGATTTTCTTTGACACTAGTGATATAGCAAATGGTGCTTATAGCTTCAGGTAAGTGTATTTTATATTTTAAATAATAAACTAAACTTTTTCAAATATCTCTGTAGTCACTTAAATATTTCAATTTGTGAAACAAGAGAAAATTATCTTTATTGTTACCTGTTAGCTAAGCCATTACATTAAACTCTTAATAATCTGCATAATTCAAGCAAGCTTTTTATGTGCTTTTTATATTTTAAATGTAGGAAGACTATATTTTTTTATTCAGAAACTTTGCATGTTCTGGTTGACTGCAGTACCTAAGTACTGAAACAATATTTCAAACATATTATCACGATCGAGTAAAACAAAAAACAATTTAATAAACAAAAGAATTTCACCCACCTTATTCTTTTGCTATTTTGTACAACTTTTTATTTTTACCTACGTTTCAGGTTTCACACACCTGATAACACTGTGAGGGAAGAATCAGGAGGGTTTGACAACGAAGGCAATTACGTAGTTTCAGGATTTTATTCTTACGTGGACGTCTCCGGCCAGATCTATTATGTACGATATACCGCAGACAAGGATGGTTATCACCCACAACCACCAAGAAAGGTATGGCGATATTGGGCAACTTTACATATATTTATAATATTTCATCTTCTGAAACGACTAGTTTTTTAGTTACTAAATTAATTGACAGTTATTTGAATATTCGTTAAGATGTGCATACCTACTAAATTTTATTAAGTAATGGGGATTTATTAATTTTAGGGTAAAATTACTAATGGATTTTGTGTTATATTGCTAATTATTATTATTGCTTGTTTTCTAATCAACTAACTTCCATTCCAAATAAGATTGATTAGCTCAAATCAATCCACTACGATAAAACATAGGATTTTCGGAGATAAGATCAATATTTTTTTGCATATACTTAATAAACTTTACCTTTGAAACTTTTAAAACCTTTTATAGAAGTAAAATCAATTAATTATAATGGTACTCTGATACGAATTAGACAGTTTCTGTTATTAATTTATGATTAAGCATAATTCACGTGAGATACAAGGTTATTTCCGTTAAAAACTAAGACAATGTATTTTGTATTTTTTTTACGTGAAGTATTTATATAATTTCAAGTTGTGTTATTTTTTTAGGCTGGTAAACGTCCAGGAAATCGTATCGCATCTGCTCAAATTGTTGCATCGTTGCTTGGCTGAACAGCAAAAAAAAACAGTAAACTAACTTTATTGAGTCATATCTGACTTTTATATATAATGTATACCTTTTATCATTTTGTTTGTATTACTTTCAACATATTTCCACGCTTAGTAAATTTAAATTTATCAATAAAACGAAAAATATAAAAAAACCTAAAAAATCTGAACTATTCAGTCAAATTGGTTCTAGCCCTACACAAAAAAAAGGGAAATAGGATTCCTACTTCTTTTAACCATTTTATGTTTTAACCATTTCTCTCAATAATCTAACAAGGGGTGCAGAAATATTACATGTCATGTCATTAACTACCTTATCAAATCATGCCATTATCATATTACTAGCGGATCCTCGTGGATTTACCCGCGTGGTGCCCGTTCCCGTGGGAATATCGGGATAAAATATAGCCTATGTCACTCGGGAGAAATGTAGCTTTCTAATGGTTCAAGAATTTTCTAAATCGGTCCAATAGTTCCTGAGATTAGCGCGTTCAAACAAACAAACTCTTCAGCTTTATAATATTAAATATAGTAGGTAATATAGTATAGATTACCTTACATGAAATTAACTAAACAACGTGCACGTTTCCGCAAAAAACTACTAGTTAAGAAGTACATAAGATTACGTACAACTTAAGTTTTGGCGCGCACTGTTCATTTAAACGCGCTATATTTCACGAACTAAGCTTTTCCCAAAAAAAAACAAAAAACCTCTAAAAAACCAAAAAATACGAACAATTAGATCTTAGTATCATCTTAGCAATATAGATTGTTTAATATCCGGAAAAGTTGATTTATATTAAGATTGCTTGTTTTTTATGATGGTCCCATCGATTTACCTCCTGTGGTGGTTGCAGCACCTCCCCAAAACGTGGCTTCATTACTTGGTTGAAAAATAGGAATTTTAATTAATCGATTACAAAAAAAAATTTTATCTGTAAACAGCTACATCCTGGGGGCCTACCGCCATCTCTTAGCGCAGTATTGTTTCAATCTTACCATGCTTTTTCGTACTACGAATCTCTTAAAGTTAGCTTTTTTTACGGAAGTATTGTGGCGTCTTCACTCAATCATCGCCATTACTCTACATAAAATGAAATTCATAAGGATACGTTTGTTAAAAGAAATAATAAATTTTCAGGTATAATAGCCTATTATGAATGTATTTCTTTTTCTAGGATGATCCCAGCATTTTGCCTCCTGCTTTTGGAGCATCACCTCAAATCGTGGCGTCATTACTTGGTTGAAAAAATAGAAACATTCATAGTTTCATACATTTAAACGACAACAAGATTTTTTTAATTTTTGAGCCGCGAGTATAAATGGGAATTAAAAATGTATTTGTCCGATTTGAGGAAAATGAAGATCTAGTGCTTTCTATTGAATTATTATAATTAAATGCAAAAAATATTAAAAAAATATTTTATTAAATGGTTTTAATTTATTCAAATATATCATGAGTATTTTGATGTCGATATTTTTCTTGCGAATGTTCAGGAGCTGCCTAGTCATGGCCGTCATTACAAAGTACTATTAAGTGCAGGTAGGCACGTCTTTTTTGTAATATTTCATCTCCATAGATATATCTCAATGGTTCTGTCATTGGGCAGGTATGAAAAAACAATACTTTATGAAGTTCGCGGTACGAATTCAAACACTATTGAAACAAAAGGAAAACAAAACATTCTTACGACGATGGTCTCTGAAAAATGGCGGTAGGCCCCTAGTTTTTAATTACCATGTCATGTCATTCAAAAATTATACCATCAAATATAATTCATAAGTATACGTAAGTAAGTAGTATACCTATTATGAATGTATTTCTTTTTCTAGGATTCTGCATCATTTGCAGCACCAGCCCCAATCGTAGCAGCATTACTTGGTTGAAAAATTGGAAACCTTCATGGTTTAATACATTATATTTAAAGACTACAAGATTTGTTTTATATTATTTTTGAGCTCCAAGTATATTTAATGGGAATTAAAAATATATCGGTCTGTGGAAGATGAAAAACTGGCGCTTATACTTAAGTGTATTGTATACTGTCACATACTTATTCCTTAAGGTCGCAGGACATGCAATGGTTAGAAGACTTAAAATAAGCAATTTATTATGATTATAGGACCATTATAAAGGCTAGAAAAAATTCAATAAAAAATCATACTATTTTTTTTAGTGTATATTATACTATACATTACCACCAACCCTATCAGAAGTGAAGTGTATTATATGTAGTATTATTAAAGTATTTTATTGTTATGAAATGCATAGTACATTCATATTTTCAATATTTGATATTTTTTTAAATTAAATAATTTAAAAAAAATTACCCGTACGAGTGCAAGATTTCGTTGCATTATTCCAAAATTGACAAAGAACTGTCAAAATATTCATAGTTTATGTTGCTCTTTATTTTTATTTTTAAATGAACCTTCGAATACTGTATTCAGTTAAAAACAGTCGCTAAGCGTAGTAATTTGCCGACAGTATTTTGTTGTTGTAATTGTACACAATGCGACCTTTGGGGTTAACTGTAAAAAATGATTATTTTGTGAAAAAGCTATTTTTATCACTCTTAACAACTATTTAAATACATTATAGCCGAAGCAGGTAATTTAATATTGGTTTACGTACAATATTTTAATAAAGGTAAAACTACTAACTGAAGTTATCTCAGTTGTATTTTATAGAATAAAATCGAATAATTGATTTTTATTACATTTCCTATCAAATACTTATGTTTAAATCTAAGTAGTTCATGGAAATGTTTTGTTTTATTCGCCAGTGAGGCTACTCCGAGATTTTCTAGATTTGGATGTAGCGATCTCTACCTGAGGGGTGTTATTTAAGGTATACTTACCTGCGTTTTAGAGTCTTGTCTTAGAAGTAGCATTAATTTTCTTCATTTCATTAAAATAACTATCAAGATTTTCTTCTAGATTGAGTGAGATTAATAGTGGGTACTTTTTTACCAAAATTAGTATAAGCGGTGTGCTTTTGCGACAAGGCTGCCCTATGGTTATCCTTATCAGCTCCACCCCAAACTGCTGCATAATTTTAAATAGTATTAAATACTTGACGTAAGTGGAATAAAATTTTAGACTCTCAGAGTCACAATCACTTTAAATATTACGATAACCGGGATTTTTACAATGATTGTAATTGTTATCAAGCCCCCGATATTTACGAGTGATGGTGAGTCTCCGTGATCATGGCGCATGCAATTGACTGCGCCAAAATATATGACACTTGAGGACTCGTATTAAATAGTCGTAAGTATATATTGGTAATGGATATTTAAATTTTAGACTCTCAGAGTCACAATCACTTTAAATATTACGATAACCGGGATTTTTACAATGATTGTAATTGATATCAAGCCCCCGATATTTACGAGTGATGGTGAGTCTCCGTGATCATGGCGCACAAAATATATGACACTTGAGGACTCGTATTAAATAGTCGCAAGTATATATTGGTAATGGATATTTAATTCAATAAATTAAATGAAAATACGAAAAAATCCATATTAAACCAATCTCGTGTCGACTAATCAAAGTCTGGAAGTTTTTTCTTCAAGTCTAAAGTGTAGCCCAACAGGTTATATGATATTAATTAATTAAATTGTGTCATCACACATTAATCTATACATCGCCATTGAACAAATTCAATGTCAATGACTTATAAAAGTCCTTGGCGACGCATTGTTAAATAAGGAATGAAGTCCAGACATGACATACTCGAGCAACTGGATATATAGAGTGGGTGGTGATCCTGTCTCGCAGCACTCTCACGCATCCATTGGAGAAGGACATTGTCAATTATGGTGAGTAACCGGTTTACACATACAACATCAGGTTATTGATTAATATAGTTGATCTGATCAGGAGTCACCACACTAATTTGACTGTTTGATTACACGTTTAATATTTCAACGAGATGTAAACTTTGCAACTTTAGACTCCTCCTGTTTTTCATCCACTTATTTAACTGCTTGGTTAAACGTTTCTTTTTCAACGAGATACAAAACTTTGCAACTTTATACTCCTGTTTTCTTCATGTTACCGAAATTCACATTGGCATTAAATTCTGTGTAATATTTTTAAGCATATGGGTATAAAAACAAGTTACAAGAAACGTTAACTTAAAAACTAGTTTTTTTAACTTTGTGATTGGTTTATTGAATATTTTGAAACATAGTAACATGTGAAAAATCATTTTCCTGAATTATAGACTGTATGTTCGCAGATTTTAGGTATTTTAGATTAATTTACAGCGTCGCCGCGTCGTTAAGTTGAAATTAAGTAAAAATCTGCCAAAATTATATTATGTTCTTAATTGTGGCGAAATTCGTGTATTTTGAATAATTTACGATTTGTTTAAGTCTTGGTAGCTCAGATGGCATACCAATGATACGGACAGCCAAAGTTCGAAGGATTGGAGTCCCACTTGGTTGGGTTTTTTTTTCTAGAATTCCATTTAAAATTATGTGAAACTATAAACGATAAACTATATAAGTGAGTTTCGCGTCGAGATATAAGTAATTAATTATTCATATCGCTGCCATAAAATTAGAATTATCACATTTCACGGCCAAAGTTTTTTGTCCTTGGTTGACCAGGATATTGTATAATATCTTGCGTACCTACATATTTCACTGTAAACAGCCTTTATTTTATTACAGGTGCGGTGTGTGAAATTTAAAGTACAATTGACAGCGTTCATCGTATTTGTATTTTTCTTTAATTATGTAGAAAGTAACATTGTTCCGACGCACACCTTGATTTACAATAGCAATGGGCTGGGTGTGTATAGCTTTGCGTAAGTAACTATTTCATATCTTATTTTTTTAACTTAACACCCATATTCTAACACCTTCCTCCAAAACTTCCTTGACTCCACTTAACCTCATTCGAGGAAATGGGTTTTCATAGTAGCAAAATTCTCCTGCACTTGACGTCTCTCGAGATTTTTCCTCACTCGACTCGAGGCAACAATTTACAGACTCAAGGTACTTAGCGACGTACCTTGACGAACATTTACGCCTGTTTGCTTACTCTACTTTTCTGATCAACCGGGAAGTTCCCCGATTGTTCAGTCAACTTTTGAGTGACGATTAATGGAAAATAAAACAAAAGGAGAATGGGCAGTTTAGTATGAAGTTTGTCCCAACACTTGTAACATTCAAGGATCTATGTGCAACTGTTGTCCTTATTGTCCTCATCGCGAATATATAGTTTTATTGCTTTACGTAACGTCGACGTAATAAGAAATAAATTTCAAAGATTACAAAAACAGAACTTGTGAGCCAATTATCTTAGTTTGTATGACGATTTTATCCGTGTTTTTTATTATTATGTTTATTGGTGACAAGGCCGTCTTAAGCATATTCTGCGCCGGGGTGTGGGGTGGTAAGCCTGCGACCTCGTCTTGTGTGTTTATTTCTCAAAATTCTTAAATTATAGAAGTCATAACCTAATGTTTTAGATTTCATTTTCTTAGATTAGGTTTATTTTTGAGCAAAAACTGTTTTTTTATGGAATTGTATGTCAATATTTGTTTGCGATTTAATAATATATATATAAAATAATTAAACTAGAGCCTTAACCAATATTTCATTATCACAGTTTCTGAAAAAAAAAGTATTACTTGAGACCGCACGTCCCCACGTTAGTGGTTAAAAAGTAAAAAATAGGTGGAAGGTCGTTATTGGGTTAAGGGTGAAGTTATAATTTTTTTTTATTTGGACCAACAGGGAAAATTACAATAAAGATTACAAATAATATAACAAATTATGGAGATCATTTTAAATTTTAATTTCTTTTAAAGGTAGCCACATCATGCATAAAAATAAAAATACAATTAAGTAGGCAAAAATTACACTAAAATAAAAATTTAATTAGAAACAAACGCTAAAATAAAAATGCTATTAAAAACAAAAGTATGTCACTAAAATAAAATACAATTAAATTATTTTAAATTAGATAAAATTTTAAATTAAACGACAATTTTAAATTTGAATAATATTTAAAATATGAATAAATTTAAAACATGGCTAAAATTAAAAATATGAATAAAATTTTAAATATTAATTAAATTTAAATTACACAAATGTCACTAAAAAATATAACGTGTCATACTTATTACAAATCTCTTATCAACACCACAACTTTAACGCGAAATTTTCGAAAAGGATTATCAAATATAGATATCAGAAGCTAATTTGTTGTAAGCGTCTTAGCGATGTGCCACTGGGAATATTCCCATTTCCAAGTAATTTACTCGTTGTAAACTTACGGGAATATTCCCATTATTCCCGGAAACTTTCCCAAAGTTTCCAAAATAATATATTTTCAAGTATGGTAAAATTCTGTGCTATTTATATTTTCTTCTTACTCCACGGTTTCGCAACAACAAGTATGTGCATGCGCTTGCTTGAGCCGTGAGGGGAGGGTGCCGCCGCGCCGCCCCTCCCCTTTCCTCTACTTTAAAACAAAAGAAACACGTTTACCCCAGTGTCGCTTTGATTGTCAACTGTGCTGTGCTAGCTGTGTTAGTCATAATGACACCAAAAAGTAAAATTTTTGATTACTTTCTATTACAAACTGTTAACGAACAAACAAATTATATATGTTCATTTTGTAAAATTGTATACAAATATAAAAATGCAACAAAATATGCTCTTCATTTAAAGAAATGTAATAATTCATATTATTTAGTTAAATGATTATTTCTTATATTTTTGTGTTTTATTAACTACTAGCTTTGCCCGCGACTTCGTCCGCGTGGAATAGTTATTTTCGGCAGCATTTTTAATTTTTTTAGCTAATGAGCTTTTTTGTTGTTTTTTTTATTTATATATTAGTACAGCGCTATGAATGCATATTAACACATTAAAAATTTATATCACATAGAATATGATATTTTTCCGGTATAAAAATTTGCCTATGTCACTCTCTAGCTCCTAAACTACCAACATACTACAAAACACGTCAATCCGTTGCTCCTAGTATAGATTGTGTGTCAAAAAAAAAGACATATTACGCTATACAATTTCTCTTAAGATGCTATATTTGTATCTCTTATAGTTTAGCTGGGCTGCTAGGGTTCCACATCAGGTGTACCAGACCTTCGATATTTTTCCGTCAATAGAAAATTTTCATTACGTTAAACAACTTTTCTTAAGACGCTATGTTTGTATCTCATATAGTTTAACTTGGCTGCCAGGGTTCTACATCAGGTGTACCAGATCTTCAAACTTTGTACGTCAATAGAAAATGCTCATCACGCTTAACAATTTTCCTTAAGACCGTATTTATATATTTCTCATAGTTTGACTGGACTGCTATAGTTCCACATCAGATATTGCGATCTTCAAAATAAATTATAGCCTATATGTTGGCGAGAACCAATAGCTATATAACAAAAAAACAAGTTTCATTAAAATCCGTTCGGTAGTTTTTGCGTAAAACGCGGACAACAGATAGACAGACAAAAAATTCAAAAACTATATTTTTGGTATCTGTTTCGTTTAAGAAGACCCCTGGAGGTATTTTTTTCTATTAATTCTTTTCAATGTACAGAATTGGATCGCTTACAGTTTTATTATAATTAACTTTATGGGTATTGGAAATATTCCCGGAAACATTGGAAATTTACTGGGAATATTCCCAGGAATATTGGAAATTTTCGCCATAAGTGATAATTAACCTTTGGCATATTCATTAATATTGCCAATAGAATGGTTAGCATACAACAAAAAAATACTTTAATACAACACAAGCAATTTTCCCGTAAATTTTCGCTTTTGGGAATATTGCCGGGAACGCTTCTGGGAATATTCCCAATGTTTCCAATATTCCCGGGAACGGCACATCAATAGGTACAATGCAGAATGTGATCAAATGTTTATACGGGCACGCGGCTTGATGAATAGCGGCGCTGGTTAACGAGGTGGTCTGAGTGGTACACTAAGATTCAACAAATTGAGAAGTTGCGGACTATCGATTATATTTCAGTCAATTTTATAGGGATACGTTAAGTCTAGAATGTTTCTTCTAGTGTTAAAACTCTCTATCCAAAATGGCCTAGTCTTTCGTTATAGCTTTTAAGCCTTTTACCCAACCGACAGCAAAAGGAGAGGTGTCGTGTGAGTCGCTTTTGGAGGCGTTCGATTCGAAACATTAAGCTGTAGAATATTGAGGGGACCAGACTACCGAACAATATTCAAGTATACTCCTGACGAAGCTGCTAAATATAATTATTTTAGTCGAAAGATCCTTGAAAAACTTGCCGTTTCGAATGATGAACGCGAGTGCTTTAGAGGCTTTACATATAATATTGTCTAAGTGTGGGGGGAAAGTTAATTTTGAGTCAATGATCACACAAAGATCGCGGATGGTATTTACTTCTTTTAATATTACTCCATCAACCTTATAATTTGTTCCACTAATATGTCAGCTTCATGTGAAAACATTTGTCTATATTAAGTGACATTTTATTCTTTTGACACCACTTTACCAAGTTATCCAAATCAGAAGAGCAACTCAGCATCTTTCTCACAGTGAATAGCTTTCACAAGCTTGAGGTCGCATACAAGTAAACTTGCTGTGTTTGATTACTTCAACTATGGCATTTATGAAAACATTGAAAAGATGGGGTTCAATATGGGAACCCTGTGGAATGCCTGATGTGGGAAAAAATGTATCAGATTTTAGGCCCTTCACAACGACGTGCTGAGATCGATTATTATTAATTTTATATTTCTATATATTTTTTTACATTATTAAACAAAATCTAATTTTAAAATCCAAATTTCCATAGGTCGTCTATTTACATCAATCAGTGACCGACACTCACCTTTACGTGTGTTAAATTCGAAAGAAATTACATAGATAGAGGACATTTCGCTGCAAGTGCGGGCGGCTATGTTAACAAAGGGTGCACAACCACAAAACGGACAGCTTTTGTGGCACCACTATCGGAATATCTAGTGCTCGCTTGCGTGCGCCCCCTAGGACTCTGAGCACCCCTTGGTGCCCTTGGTGCCTCTCTGGGTGGTCCGTACCCCTTGAACCCCAGGGTAAATTAGATTAGGTCCTCCTTACTGAATTCTTCTTCGACTTTGACTTCTCGGCTCCGTGTTGGGGCTAATTCCTTGATGGGTCCGGTGGATCGTTTGAAAAGAAGAAGGATAGAAGAAGAGTCGAGCTCCGTGTTCCTCATATTGTCGGTCAAGTTCTAACATCTTCAAAGTGGTCGCCGCGAGTTAATATACAGACACTATTGTGATCACGAACATAAGCTGAGAGGAGAGTTAAGGAAGAAGTGAGATGCGCGTCCATTACAACCAGCACGCGGGAGCAATGTCGAACCAGGTTAGCCCCCTAAATTCTTTCCTCTTCAAACGATCCAGCAGGGTAGTTTACAACACGATGTGCCTAGCGCTATTTACAATTATTTTATCGGTTTATAGTCAGCACCACCAAGATCCAAGTTGGAATTACCCAAGAAACCCCACATGAATAGGAGATGTATTTTTGATTCATTCGAAATTCTTATGCGAATCGAACTTCATTGAGTTACATTTTCTCATAACTATTTTTGAATCATTGAGATTATCATTGTGTCATAACTCATAAAGCAGGTACGACATGGGCATTTGCAATGCCAATGTTTGTCAATGGTTTTCGTTTTATCCATATTTATTTAAGAAGCATCTCCACATTCTACTTCGCATCACTAAGACCAACTCTTCGGGATGCTGCACTACGGTTCTCACAGTATTCCCATCCCTCAGAACTTCAGACTTCGATAAAATGATGCGACTTACTATGGCCCTACGGATTTCTGGGGGAGATATTCTGGCAGGTGGATTCATCTAGGGTCAATCAAACTAACATCATCCAGAACTACAGTCGAGCTTTGAAAATTGTTAGAGTGCCTTGCAAATCTCTGATGCTAAATGTAATTCATATTACACAAACAGTTCTTATAAGACTGCCTTTATAAGCAAGTACACTAAAACCACGTTGACACCTCTTTATTATTAGAAGGATCTTCAAACCTATGTAGTTTTTTCTGACGCGGAATTCAGCTTTACTGTCAAACAATGAATTATTCTACTAAACAATACCTTTTTAATGATACAACTCAAAGTGTTACAACACTTGGGACAATTCGCTCATTCTCCCATGTCAAACTCTTTTCCAAAGAAAATCTACAATTAAATGACGTATTAATTTTACGTCGACTCATCCTAAGTCGAGGATACTTCAGATTACGATTAAGAATACCGATTACGAGGGGGATTTTCCGTTGAGTCGAGGTAGATGAAGTTTTGGAGAAACGTCCTAGAGTGTAAAGTCTGTGTTCAAACGCACTACCTTTTCTGTTATCACAATGTTAAATATGAATGGAAATATTTATTTCTAAATATTTAAAGTACGAAGCAAGAGCAATACAGTGCGTATCGCGTCATCTCGCTTACAACATTATCTTATTGTTTATAATAATATAATACTAGAGGATGCTTGTTTTGCGCACCATATCAGAGCGCCGACGCGACGCCGTCTCGAGATAATGTGACCGGGCAGTACATTAACCATGCTCAACAGTCCCTAGTAATACTCCTGGAGTTGATTTTGTTTTAGTGTGTCATGTCAGTTGTTTCAGCAACCATATTATTTGTTTTTTTTTATGCGAAATTTTTGTTTATTTTTTCACTCTGTGAGCGAATCCAATAATCAAATTAAGGATGCGTTTTGTTTTTATTGAAGTTGACACATTTTGACTCACTTCACACTTTGCAGACGATTATTGAGCGAAGAAGTCACAAAACTTCCGTCAAAAACAAGCTTACCTTATGAGATTACGAATCTCATACGAAATAACGAAAGGAATGTACGAAATAGCATGGTAAAATTGAAACAATACTGCGCTAAGAGATGGCGGTATAGGCCCCCTTACTTCACATAACTAATAGATAGGAATCAAACGATTCAAGACGAAACTATATCATTAATTAAACGTAAAAAGTAATACTACTTTATGAATGAGAAGTTGAACAGTTAATCCAGTATAAAAACTAGTTTGTGATCTTGTAATTTGACATTGACAGTGGTATTTAGCTAAATTCTCACTGTTTATTGATTGTTATTCAACATAGCGAGATTCATATAAATTTTGTAATACTTATAGGCTACTATATTTTATATCAGCTATCGGCTGAGCATATCATACAAATAGATTTTGTTGCAAGATCTCTTAACAGGATTTCAAGTCATTTGACATTTAATTTAGCCACTAAAGTTAGTCTATATCTCCCAAGTTGCAGTGGTTTATTCTCTATTCCTCATAACAAGAGATGTTTCTCATAACAGGCAGACAAAAAGACTGCTTGTGATTGCTATTTATATGTATTCCATGTAAAAGAAACTTTACCTTTCAGATATAAAACTGAAGATGGTAGCTTCAGAAGAGAAGAGGGTGGTAGCAGCCCGATTGATGGGTCTTTAGTCGTCAGAGGAGAGTTTGGCTACATAGACCCTAGGGGGCGTTTGTACACAGTACATTATGTCGCTGACTCCAATGGCTTCCAAACTCTTACGGAAGATGAAACGAGGTTCAATGATAGAAATATTGTGTAGTAGTAGTTTATAGAAATCGATTTAAAGATGTGTAGCAAGAAAGTCAAAATGGTAGTAGCAACTTGTTTAATTATGTAAATAAGTGACGTTATTTTAATACAAATCTAAACTCTGTAAAATATTTTTTATTCATGTCCACAACAATCTAGTATTACATAATATAATATACTATCTCCTATTTCTAAAGAGTGATGATGAAAATATAAAGAAAATTGGAAAATAAAAACGTATTAGGGTGAGCTAATTGTTGATCTTATGGGAAATGGTGATAATTAATAAAAATACCCACTTTTACTATATTATGAAACTGACTGCAGCAGTTTCATAGCTCATTTGGTTTGGTTCGACTATAAAACTATATTGCATTTTTATCGGTGTTATTTCTATTTCGGTTTATTTCTATGAACAACTCTTGCAATCCAATGTCAATGTATAGAAAAATTAAATAAAAAACATGGTAAAAGCAGCTTTTTTAATAACGTGTGTTGTAAGTTCTCAATATAACTATTTAGGCACTTATAGAAATTGTCAACACTATCATTGGATATAACCTGTTCTAAACTTCTAGATCCTGCAAATATTATTGGATGAATGCTACGGCGTCATTTATACATAGTAAGTGTGATATAATCATTAATATTTTATGTATATATAATATACAGATTATACAATTATACAGAGAGGAATCATGTCGAAAATAGATCTGATATATTGGGTTTTTGGGACGTATACTTTCCATTCGACTCTTTCGACATGATTACTTTCTGTTATGAAAAAAATCCCTTTAAGGGGCTACTCTACTGACTGATGGTAATGGGAAAAGGATGAAAGTGAGAGCGAGACCGATTTTGCAAATTGGGCGAAAAAGCCACGAAATCACCACTTCGTGGTAAATAACTAACTATAGCGATTAAAGAGAAAATGAAATTATACCATCCTAAATATTATTGGAATCCACTAATTAAATTAATTTCCATTAGTACATGTAACCTCATCTGAGAATAATTATGAAAATTCGTAATTTTAAGGGGTCATTTCGAAAAGAAAAAGTGTCGAAGCAAAACCATAAAATCGTGGTTCTGAAACTTTACAAATGTAGATAAAGTTAGGAAGAAAAATATAACTTATTACCAGATTCGTAACATCTCTACCCGACCTATAGTTTATACCTAAAAGTACGTACTTTTTCGATATAGCATTCTAAATTTACAAATGTTTTAGCGAGGATGTTGAGCTAAGAAGGATATTTCCGAAGGAATTTCCACAGGACACCATCAGAAGAAGTGGAGGTGTTGATCCTGAAGTATGATAACACTATCTATATAATATTACCTCTTCATTTAATAAAAACTTCATTTTAACCAAAAGGGCTATTTTTAGTTTGCTTGTAACTATGTGCTCGCGCATTAAATGGCTTTTATTGTTATTATTACAGCTGTTTATCGACTTTCTTATAACATTTCCAATAAAAAATCTATTTTATAATAAAATAGACAAATAATAACGCGTACCGACTACAAGAAACCTTTTGTTTGAATTAAAAGTAATATGTTTTCAGCATTTAGGTCGCTACAATGAACTAAAAAGATATTTCAAATTCCCAAAAGCCCAATTGAACAGTCATTTCGAAGAATTGGAATGTTTTTTGGATGGTAAGAAAAAGGTAATTATGATAATTATATGCCCGCCACGTGCCTTTTATTCAGTACTTCATATTATTATGGCAACTGTAATGACTCCATCAAACTATTACGAACCATAATGATGTCAACTCATCTCATGAACATTTTCTAACAAAAAGTAAGTAACGCCTTGCTGAGTTTCTAACCTGTAAATAATCTTTATTTTGCGTTACATCAGAAGGATCCAATGGTAAAAAATAAGAACAATGTACTATAAGCAATTAATATCTATGTAATTAAGAATTTTGGATTAATAAGAATAAGACAAGAATAAACATAAGACATTTTTAACCCGATATTTCTAGTCATAAATAATTTTATCTAAGAACCATTCGAATAGGAAATAATTTTTTTGTGTAAAATGCTTCGGAAAACTTTTTTTAAGGACATTCGTCCCGTTAAACCAAAAAGTAACAAAATTAAGAAACAATGTTACTGATCTATTATGCGACTTTTGAAAAAAATATGTTGGCGCAATATAAATTTTTCTTCCTTATTTGCAAGTTATTTTCTTACGTAATCCCAAAGATAAAATAGTAGTATCAAATGATAAATACGCACTTTTTTAATAACGGTCGACCTGCTTCGCTGTTTATTAAGATCGAAAGTTATGCAACTATCGTCTGTATTCGGAATGTTAATAAGGAACACATTTAAGCTGCCATTTAAGTATGTATCATCATGAACCGTACATTTTGAAATATACTGACTTGAATTATTTTTTCTTCCTTATCTCTCAATCAGTCGCAAAGGAAATTACACAATAATATTAGCACTCCAAACTATTTTGGAAACAAAACAAAACACTACTGAATTACTGGATTTAAAAAGCTAATTTAAAATCACACCATATTCAATTTTAAAATTTTGTAAAAATACACAACACCTTAATCGAAAAATTAAAAAAAAGACTTTAGAAATAAACATTATCATTAATTAGGTATATATAAAGTTAAACATTTCTGGTTGATGTCTAAGCCTCCGTTCGAATTTTTTTGTTTTCTGAAAGGGAAAATGCATATTTGGCTAGGACTTTTAAATTAAAACACATACCCATAAAACAAGTGGAAGATTGAAGACCATAATTATATAATAATTATGCGACGTGATTTATAATAATAAAAAAAATATTGTACACCCTATATCCTATAGAATAGGTACCTACATAAAATTTTAAAGAATAAATAATAATTTTACACTCGTTTGTTCAGCACACTAAAGCAATATTGTTGAATGCAACTATACCTTATTCACAGCTTTGTAGGATCGATGTAGACAGATACTCGCCCGATGAAGATACATATTACATGTCACCACTAGATGAGAGCCACGTGGACCGTCGCAGAGTTTACTGCCTACTGCTGCTGTGCTTCACCGAAGACGAATTGGACCGAGTGGTCGCGTCATTTTGAGTTTTCATGTAATTTTTAGATAAATACTTGGAATACAAACCCTTAGTTTTGATAAAAAGTTAACGTTTCTTGATGATTCCTTAAAAATGGGATTAAAAGGTCTACTACGGCTTTCATTCCATTCAGTGATATTGATAGACAACAGATGCATTACTTCATTAAGTGCCATTGAAACAATAGTAGGTATATAGGGTGGAAAAAAAATTGGTCTTTGGAGGGAAAGTACCCTAGATACTGATGTTAGCAATTTACCCTAAGGGAACATCATTTAATTTTCAAAAATAAATTAAACTGCATTCAAAGATTTTTTCAAAATTATGTATTTGCACCAGGTATGCTTAAATGAGGAAAAATAACGTGTACTTTTATGGTACCAATCGAAAGTGTAAAGTTATAAAGATCATGTGATAAATATTAAACAATCCGGAATCCGGCCCAATGCACGGACTCCCAAGGATGCGGGGTCGAATCCCGTCAGGGCGACATGAGACTAGTTGCTTTTTTCTAGTATATTTTCTTGTTTAAAATTTATCACATAAAAATAGCATTGTAAAATGCAAAATTAAAAAGTTATAATTATAAAGATCAATTAGGCTAAGTAACTTAGTTCCTTTTTCACCCGGTCTGTAGGTCTTTATCTATGAAATTGCCGATTTTTTTCACTTACACTTCTAGTGATCCTCACTACTTCTATGATTAACAGGTACATCAATTACTTGATTTTATATTAAGATCATAACGGTCAAGAATCAGTAATCATAAGATTATTATTTTTGTTTCATAATCGATAAATAAAGTCCTCGAAAGGTATTTTTTTTTTTGCTGCCAAAAATGACCACTTAATTTAATATTATTTATAAGATACTCATTATTTTTTTAATAAAAACAGCATTAGATTGTTTAGACTTCATAAAATGCTTGTACATAAAAAAATTATGACACTGGAATTTGGGGTAGATATTATAACAAAAATTGTTAGAATGGAAAACGAACTTTCTTGGAAATTCTTCATACAAATCGGCAATTTCATAGATAAATACCTACCTAATAAATAAAGCACCAGCAGCAACCATGGGTGCTAGCCTTAAAATTAAGTTATTGTTTTTAAATTGTTATCTATAAGTTGTCCCATTGTATCATATTGGTTTCAAATCAAGTCTAATCGCTACATAAAACAATGCACATTACATAACCAAACTAGCCCATATAAAGTTCCTCGAAATTTCTCTTAAAGTCGATCAAAGAATATCTTCGCCTTATTCGAAGATCAGATAGCAGATCTGTTACAATCGATTCTCAGATTCTTCTGACCAATAAATCGCACTCGTTATCTCGCCTACAAAGAACTCTGAGGCAATCACTATTCATGCAATTTGAAAAGACAACGTGCCATAACATTGGCGGACTGTAAAATGGACCATTATAACATCATGGCAGAACACATTACAACTATTACTTACATAATTAAAATAGATAAAGGTACTGATGCGTTTGATAGACCTAAAGCGCCGGTAGCAGTTTATATAGAAAATTAGATGACTATTGTTACAGGGCTTTCTATTGCAATAGAAAAATTAAAATTAATTATATTCTTCTTTAATTGTAGACACTTTTAAAGTATACGTTCGTATTAGATAATCATAAGAATCATTTATCACTATATGAAGTGCATTGACACGAGAAAAGTGAGGTATATTTGGTTAAAGTTTGAAGGAGTTAATTTAATGTGTTATCAGATTATCTTAAAATTGTTTGTCGTCAACAATGTTTTGCCAAATGATAATTGGCTTATTTTGAACTTATTGGTATAAGTATTTCGTTAAGAAAAACAAAGCTGATCATTAAAAAAAATACGCCTTATTTCAAAAAGCCATAGAAAAAAAGTAATAAATATTTGTTGAAAGGCCCCCGACTAGAGGGAAGTAAGATCAGCAATATCCTAGGAAAAAGCGTCGGGGGCTACTGAAATGAAAAAAAATAATAGGGAAGGCGATGGCAGTTCCCCATGAGCTTCTTTTTAGGATGTTTCTGTTTTAAACTTGATTTTTATCTTAACTTTTTTGAAGAATACGTTATAACGATAATAATGATCAATGTCTGACATTTTTTTTTTTACTTTAGTTTGATTGAGTTCATCTTTTCACTTAGTCTTGAATTTCTCAAGTCAAGAGCTAGCTGACTTACCCGACTGCTACAACATCCTCTGGATGGTCGAGCATAAAACATTAAAGGATTCCTTATGAATGCAAAAAACTGCAATGAAATCAATCCATTAGTCTTCTAGGTAAATGGTAACGACCTACAAACAAACAAATAACAACCTCGAGCCCCAAATGCAATTACCACCTCCATTCCATAGTAGCTAAAATGTTTAAAACCATCTCTTGTGAAAACAAATGTAATTTGTACATTATTTATACACTTATTTTAGATTATTGTAGGCTTTCAGTATTAGCAGTTATTAGAGACAACGCTACAAGACGGTAAAACATACAAACAGAGTATTCTAGAGAATTGAAAAGTATACTTAATATGCCAATATATGGCTTGAAGCACACGTTACTGATATAATCAACCATTACATTGACAAATGTATGTTCAAAATAAACGTTACATAAGTAAATATTTCGTTAACTACCGCGTCTGGTTATGTCACGTGGTAACCTTGAACCGAATAAAAAGGTAAACAATTAATTATTCATAATGATAAAATGTTAAAAGTTGTCGTCAAGCTTTTAGTGGCCCAAAATGGCCGGCACTTTGAGGCTCCTTGGCCAAGAAAGTGATAGGTGTCGGAGGTCACCGCTCGTGTCGTCGCAGCCGGAGCTTGTAGGGCTATCGATATCAAGTTACATGATTGTTCTGGCTCTAAACGCGACGCCCACTACATGCGATTCGATGCTTTTTTTCTTTTTGATTTTTCATATTTCTTTATTCTAGCATTTAATATGCTATTTTTACGTATATTTTATTTAAAATAGAAAAAATCGCAGCTTTTGAGAGCCCGGCACAATACCCTAATCAAATGTCGCTATCTCGAATAGAGCATTGGGCTGGACTCCCAAAGTATGCGGTTTCTAGCCCCGTCTGAGCGATACGGAGATAAGTTGATTGTTTCTACTATATTTTCTTGAATTTTAAATTAGACTTTAATACTAACTTATCAAAGACGCAGTATCCATTTAGATCGACATGTGATTATCCGAGAGAAATTTAAATGTCTGAAAGCTTGACAGATTCTATACTTGTTAGAAGGCTATAAAATATGTAAGTACTTAACTTGGAGATGAGTCACAGTAAATCTTTTAAGATCGCAGTGTCTACAGTTTGTAAAGCCATTACATTTAATAATATTAATAAAATTTATTAGACTACATTTTTTTTATAAATTGTGGACTATGTTGACTTCGAATTTATTTTAGCACTATGATTTTAGTTTTTGTCTAGGATTGTATTGTATTTAAATTTCACTTTTGTATCCCAACGCAAGAGAATTAATCAAAACATAAGCTGGACCGGTTGGGAACCAAGATGCAACCGGCTATTGTGGCTATAACTCTAATGTATTCATTGAATTTTGCAATGCAACCAAATAAGCAGTGTTTTACCTTAGACTACTACTTTGCTGATGCTGATACCGATGCTGCAGACTCTCGTAATGTTGACCTATGTTTCTTAGACTTGGGTAAGGCGATAAAAATCAAAGAGTATCAAGAAGAGCTTGATGATACCAACGTAGAACTGCCAATACGACCAGTAGAGCTTTGTTCGGGAACATGTTTTCGCAAAGTCTTAAAATTAAAGAGATATCTAATCAAATGAAATATATATTAATTTTCTAATATTCGAGACAAAAACTTTACTTTTTGAAACAACGCCCCCTAAAAAACCCTTTTGGTTACCGGGAAGTTCCTTAGTGCATTGACGCACACGGAAACAAAAAGCTCTCTCTGTACACAAGTGTCATTTAATGTTGTAATGTGACAAAGTTGCTTAGTGTTTCTATGTCATTACACGTGACTGTACGTACCACAGCAAACCCATGGATTATAGCATTAAGATCCAGGTTCACCAACTAACTGTGTCGGTTATATAAGTAGTTGGTAAACCCCCAGTTCCCATAACTTAATTAAATTTTGACATTTATTCTATGGAAAATATGCAAAATATAACTGTCCGTAGCCAAAACAATCCATTAGGAAGTTAAAGGAACCCGGGGTAAGACTCGTTCTGTCCCTTAACTTCAAACAAATGACTGAAATGCAGTGATATTTAACTGACGTTTAGCGATAATCGATCAGTTAATCAGTTGGTGAACTTGAGCCTAAATCTACAGTTGCAGAAAAGTTTATCAACTGTCGCTTTATGCTCTAATATTATAATTTCGAAAGTTTGTGAGGATGTTTGGATGTTTGTAACTCTTTCATGCAAAAACTATTGAACTGATTTGGATTAAATTTGGCAAACAGATATAATATAGGTTGGATTAAAACATACGCATTGCCACGGGAACGGGAACCACGCGGGTGAAACCGCGGGCGGCTACTAGTATAGTATAATCGAATGAAGCTTCATTTAATTAAGTTCTTTGCATGTAGTGAAATTCGTTTGCCTGGGCTGGTATCAACTATCTTATAGGCAGATAATATAATGACTATTTTTTACCACACACAATTAAACTAAAAACCCATTTTGCAATGTGATATAATAAAGAAGCTTTTTATGAAACGCGTATTAGTAACAGGTCAGAAGTCAAATAATACTATCATCATACATTATCATAATGAGGAAATAGCAACTTATTACATGCATGTAGTCTTCTAAAATGGGCTTAGAATTGTGTAATTATAATTAACGTCTCATTTGAATTTTCTCAAATGGAAAATGGAATCTTGCCCATATTCAATGTATAACTTTAACCTGAACAACTATTACTTATATTATAGGTTAGAATCTAGTAAGTACAATGTTTATATATTTGTGTTTACTCGGTCGAAAAATTCATAAATACCTAATTCAAAATGCGCTTTGTTCCTGTTAACAAAAGAACATTGATTGTTTTATAGCAAATAAAAATATGCGTTACAATGAAAAGTTGATAGAGGATATACTCAGAATAATATTTCGAATTGTATTGTGAGGTGTGTGAAACTTAAGACCACTAAAGATTAGCATCAAATCTGCTAATTAAATTAGACTCTACTGTGAACACTGAATAAATATTTTATTGTCATGTACACGTAGTTCTTAGATACTGTGGGAATTTTCTCAACTGAAACACTCATCAGAAATCAATTGGACACAAAATAATCCAGCGCAAAATGCATAAGCCTTGACCTTTTTGTCGAGATTCCACGGCATATTCTGATTTTAATTTACATCATGTTTTACACGCACGCGTATGAAACAGAATGCGTAGGTACGTTCATACAATAAAGTAAAGTATTATTTTAATTTGTGGTTGCAAGAACCATTCTTGCTCCTACTAATAACACCAGTGATTGAAAATGTTAAAAGCTATTTCATCGTACTGCTAAAGTTCTTAATATTCCCACAATCAAAGAGGAACGTCAATCATTACAAAATTGGACTAATCATTATTTATTAATATCATCCTTTGCCAGAAAATCAAATTGAGTTTTCAGTAAGAAGTATGAGCGGAGAAAATAAAGAATAGTTTAGTTTTTACTATCTAAAATATTTGTAGTGTATTCAACCATTTAATTAGCTTGTTAAAACAACCGGTTCTTTTAAAGTATGACAGCATAATAAAGACACTAGACTTAGAAAGAGCTTTGTGTACATTGTATCAGGCGCCGTACAGTTAAGAGATCAATATTAATTACTTCTGAGAACAGTTAAGCTTAAACTTGTCTCGCATTTATTTTTTAACTTGCAGATAATAAATAGAACGAACCAGTTTAACTGCAACCGTAGCGTTCTCGTTACATAAACAGCCTTTGTATTCCACCCTATCAATGACCATTCTTTTGAAAAGAAATCATACGTTATAACTAAAGAACTATTCAAAGAAATTTAAAACTCGAGGTTGCAATTAATAAACAAAGCACAATACCAGTTGAAAATTTAAAAAAAACAGATGTAAGTAAAATGAACTTTATCATCACATGTTTTTCGAAAACCACGCAATAAAAAAAACTGGAGTTTCGTTCTACGAAGTTCTATTTCCTGTTGTTAATGAACACATTTCCGCAGCTACTTAAATGTGAAACAAACTTGAACTTTTGTCTAATGTCTTTAGTTATTCTGCAGTGTTATGGCTATTAGTCCCGACAATATATTGTTTATATACGAGTATGTGGTAAACGTTTCATAGAAATGATTATTACCTTTTGAAATCCCTATTAACATTGACATTTGTACTCTGATTACTTGAGAAAATTACCAGAGATAATGTTTCTGTTAACACATGGAATTTACAAACATTTTGTACGTATGTACGTTCACCATAAAGCAGATGCAGCAGAGTTTGTCCCACTGAAATAAGATAAGCGGACTCGCGGCTGTGTTGCAACCACGTATTAGAAGAAATATATAAGACAACAGCATTGGTACGTAATCATCCCACTAACTAAGTGTACTTTGTGGAGAACAGTCGTAGCAAAAAAAAATGAAAGTGGTCGGTATTAAATTAAATACTTTTTTAAAGTGAAGTGTCCAGTGATAAGTGCGTTTATTGGAAACAGTGTTTAACTGGCTCTTTTTTCAGTTCGTGGTTCTCGCCCTTGTGGCCGTCGCTTGCGCAGCTCCCCAAAACCCACAGGATGTCCAAATACTTCGATACGACGTCAACAATGGAGGACTAGACTCTTACAACTTTGCGTAAGAAAGAAATAATTTGTGTCATTACATCTTGGTTATATAATAAATCAGATTAAGTGACAATTGTTTTTAACAGGTGGGAATTATCGGACGGAAGCAAGCACGAAGAACAAGGTCAGCTGAAGAATCAAGGTACTGAGAATGAGGGTATCGCGGTCCAGGGACGTTACGCGTGGGTGGGCCCAGACGGAGTGACGTACGTGGTCAGCTACATCGCTGACGAGAACGGGTTCCAGCCCACCATAGAACAAGGACCTGGCGGTGCCATCCCATCGGCTGTGATCGCCTCATTCTTGGGTTAAACGAACTCTTTCGATAGCTTAAGGACCAAAGAACACAAAAAAGAGGTTAAAAGTACCATGTCATGGACAAAGAATTGTCGTCTCCTCTAAAGAAATACAAAATCGTAAATATATGGACGGCTTCAGTGTTTCACATAAAGTCTGGAAAAACTCGTAACCTCTTTCTTGTGTTGTTAAAAACATTGTACATAGAAAATCTTCACTGTATATAATATTTATGTACAGTTTCATTAGGATAATAAAATGCTGTTAAGTTTTATTTAAAAACGTTTAACTCTTTTTTTTACAGCCGTATATGTGTTTTATTTTTTTAGTATTCACAATGTCCTTATATAAGTTTTTAGTATCTACATACTAAAAAACAACAACTAGTGCCTGTAGGTATAGGCAAATTGCTCACGTCGATAGTTTGAGTCCATTCTGAGCAGGGAGAATTAAAAAAAAATATTTTTAATAATGTCAACTGATACATTTTTTCTACTTCAAACGTAAGTCCATCAATGCCTAGTTGTGGCCAAGGCTTGTACAGAACTTTTTTTAAATAATGCGCGGAAATTAAAATTACTTTTCGAAATCAAACGAACAACGAACAACAATATTTTTTCCTTGTTAAAGTGTTAATTTGTTGTTTTTATTTCTAAAACAGCTTTCTATTTGCAAGCCAGTTCGAAATTTAAATAAAACCTTTGATAAATTACCTCTTTGGTTGTCATATTTCGGAGCCATTTTTAAATTACACGACAAATTATGAGTTTACTATGTAATTTATTTGGCCGCTTAACACTACAGATATGGATTTTCATACAGTCGCTGCTCGCATGTAAGTACAGCAATATCGATATAATATCTCGAAGAAGGTTGTCAAAATAATGCTCACACTTCCAAGCATGTTTGAGAAAAATTTTTTTTCGACGTATAAAACTGCTGCTGCACTGCTGTGACACGTATTGACTGAGAAATTTGTGATATTCAGTGAAGCCGTGTTTCCACGCAAAAGCAAAACTACGTTTTGTATGAAATAAAAAAATTCAAACATTTGATTTGAAAAATAATGTATTAACGTTGTATAATATGCAAACTGACTGATTGATCTATGAACGCATTTTGATTACTTCGCTGTACACTATAACTTTTTTTTTCAATATTGTTAATATATTGGATAAGTAGGGCCGTACGTTTTTATTTTTAAGAAATATTGCTTAGAACAAAAGTTATTAGCATCTCAGTTTCAACTAATATATAAATGCAAAAGTGTGTTTGTTTGTCCTTCCTTCACTCCCGAAATAAGTAACCAATCGACTTGATTTTATTTTTTATCCCGATATTGATACGGAAACGGAAACCGCGCGGGTGAAACTGCGGGCGGAAGCTAGTATATTTTACTATATTTTACAACAAACTACCTCGAGCGTTTAAATTTATTTTAAGTTAAACTAAACCGAATCACTATAAGAGAAAATTTTATAGCCCTAGATTAAAATGTACTAAATCCATTGACACCAAAATTGCCCCATTTTGTAAAGGTTTAGTTGTAAAAGTTATCGCCTGAAACAAAATTTCAGAAGGAAAAAGTAGGCAATCGCCTATTGAACTCGCGACGCGTATCGGCACTAACAATTCTCTTAAGTTACGAGCTCCACTCAAACTCCAAAACTCCACTCTGTCATCAGTCATACATATCGATCAACTGACATAGATTTTCATTTATGTTACTGTCCATTCCTCCTAAATATTCAAAATAGTGAAATGGCTACGTCAACCGAATTCTGCCCTCGTGAGTGTCGTGCATTGGTAGGTGACGAACCACAACGCCGCGGGTCTCAATAGTCCCATTACCCTTTGAAATGGGACTACTGAGACTGCAGTTTTACTTCAAATCAGTCTTAATATTCTCATCAAATTAAGAAGCGACGTAAGGAAATAGTTAGACTCGCGTTATATTACCTTATATATATATCACGTTTATCACGGTTATTAACGCAGTTCGGATTACTTCTATTTTGAACACATGCAATCACAACCACCCTATTTTAACGTTTCATTATCAGTTAAATTAAATGTTTTGTTTTCAATAGATATAGTGAGAATGTTTTACGTATTTGTAAGCGATGAAATATTCCTGTTCTCTCTTTCGATAATCTTAATATCGCAGCGCGCGATGTAGCAGATATGTGAATTAACTCACGACGCACTGTCATGATTGTGTCATATTGCTTTATTTCCATAGAATTCCATACGAACGTTATTATTAAGTAAAAACGTTAAAATTCGCGATATGGGTCACAGTACGTGTTGTGTTATAAAATGTAGAAACAATGGGAAAAAACGTTCCAAAATCAAGATGCAAGCAAGTAGCATGCTTGCATGCTTGCTGTAAAATGATGCGAAATAAAAAAAAATGCCAAAGTCAATTATGCCAAATGAAATTCTGCCATCTTAACAGCACTTATGCCATTGAAAATTTTGACATATAAAAATTATGCTAAATATTTTTTATGCCTAAAGAATATTAGTTTAAGCAAGATCGCAAGAAAATGGATTTCTTCTATATCTTATATCTATACATGTAATAAAACTGTATAATATTTTTTTCTGTACATTGAATATATTTACCAAACGACGACGACGTAAAAATAGTAACGTAGTAAACGTAAGTAGTCTGTCTGTTTGTCTGTACACGCTAATCTTGGAAACTACTGAACGGATTTGAATAAAACTTTTTTTAACATGTAGCTACTAACTAGGTCTGGCCAAAATAAAGGCTACAATCTATTTTAAAATCTGGAAAACGTGATGCAGCAAGCTAAGAAACCAGCAAAACTATAAAAGATATGGAAATGGCGCCTTAGCAAAAGTTGTCAAGTGTGATGGGCATTTTCTGTTGACATATAAAAATTAGGGGTATGGGACTTTTTTTCCTTTACAATTTGATACAAAAATAACACTTGGAGTACCTCCACAAGGTGTAGGTGGTAGCAGTGTACAACGTTCAATATCGACGGATGCAAAAGCTGATACATTAAGTCCACGCAAACGAAGTCGCTGGCATCTACTAATATATAAATAAAAATTATATTTATAAAGCGTGTGAGGTGAAAAAACAATTAGTTAGGCGCATGACAGGAAGACGGTTGTGTATTTTCAAAGCTCGCATGCGGCCTCTTTCACTGCACTTACCCTATTAATCGATAGATTAGCACTACAGTGACTAAATTTATGGTTTTCAGTAAGTTATTTTATGTCTTTCATAGCTTTCATGCGCCTAATTGTGTTGAACGTATCGTAAATATTTTCCCCTAGTAGTTTAATTTAATAATGACCAAAATATGATATTTATTTATCTGTTCAAATGTTACTAAGTGAATAAATCTTTAAAAAAATATTAATAAAGTCCTAATCTGTGGCAAATTATTTTCCTGAAGACGAACGAGAATTACGCCTACAAAATGCTTAGCAGCCAAATGTAGTACAGATCCTTTCCTCTTCAATATTGTGTAGGCACTTTGAATTTTCACAGATCGTTTGAAAGGCAAATAAAACTAAACACCACCTTCTTCCTGAAATCTTTATAAACTTATTTTAGTTCTAATACGTTGTAGGTAGCCCGATGGTGATGTAGGCAAATGAGCGATTTAGACCTATTACGTTTTTTATTTTAAACTTAAATCACAAACAACAAGCTAAAGTTAGGCTACACGTTCGCTGCGGCGCCTTTTTCGATGGACTTCCAGCTAGTGCATATGAGGTCTTTTCGAGGCCTGGTTGAACTTCGTTACAGTGCGAATGAAACCTGTTCGGCCTCACAAAATGTTGTTTCAGAAAAACGCCTAAATATATCTCAAAATTGACTTTATTTGCTTGAAATTTTACCATAATAGACTTAAATAGTGTTAAGCTAAATCTAGCTTCGCCCGCAGTTATGACATTTCGGTACTGAGTTAATAAAAAATATATATATGACATCGGTATTACCTCACATCGCACTATAAAAAAGTTCGATTTGTGTCTCGACTATGGATGGGCATAAAAGAGAGTTGCAGTTACTATAATTTCTTTTTTTTATTAAAGATCAATCAAAATTTGTTTTGTTAAGGCAAACAGAAGGATTTTTCACATTGGACACAAAAGACACGATTTTTTTTTATATTTTATTTTAAGCTAAAAATTAGTTTCGATACTTTAGGAAAAGTTACTTCTATTTTCACTTACCTTTTGCACGGGTACCTGTTAATTGACCGTCCGCCCAAGTTAGCTAGTACGCTTAAAGTACTCAAAGTACAAACGTACGCTACTTAATCCCATATACCATCCCATTTGGTTTATGTGAAAATAAGTAAAGTCTGGCGGCCCTGGAGTCTTGGACTATAAAGTTTTATGTGATAAATATTAAACAAGAAAATATACTAGAAAAAAGCAACTAGTCTCATGTCCCGTCATACCGTCAGGGCGACATGAGACAAGTTGCTTTTTTCTAGTATATTTTTCTAATATTTATCACAAAAAAATATTTAATATATTTGTCTTTGTTATACTCATAGAAATGTTAATTTGGCGGCACCACCGAGTGAAAAAAACGCGATTTGACTGACGCACTTGCGAGAAGTCACGTATGAGGCTAGTTCGACCTAATAATCCCGTGAACGTGTTAATAGACAAAACAAAATATTTATAGATATTATTTATAAACTTACCTATTTAATTGGCTATAATTTTTTTTTATTAGTACAGAACGGAACGTGTCCTTTCAAAAAACTATAAAGATTAAAGTTCATAAACTTATTTGCTAGGTAGATACTCGTAGTTTAGGTATGCAACAGGTATACTAGCAGGTCTGTGGTCTGTTGTTATTTAAATTATTGACGTTTATAATAATTAATATTGTATAATAAAATAAGAATATATTACGTTAAGGCTTAACCGATAATATATTGTCAATATTATATACATAGATAACCTTGTTTACTATGCAAAATATTATAAGAACCTTAACCTCCTTAAAACCAAGAAGAATGTTTAAATCAGTGAATGAATGAAGTAATTTGATAATAATATAATCTACAGAAAGTATAAGTATATCAATTGTATTATTTAGAAATTATACCCTTAACGGAGGCTTTTGGATAGCATCTAGAAGAGTCTAATTTTAAACATTACCTACGAGATGAAACTTGTTTTTTTTATACACTACGAAGGTTCCACGTAGTGGATAAAAAAAGATTTTATCAGGTTTAATTAGCCTTTATCAAACCTGATTTTAAGTACCTAAAAGTTCGAATAAAAACTGCAAACTTTTACCGTTAGGGTTGGTAAATCTTACACTTTACTAGAAAATCCTTTACAGTAACAAAATTGAATGGCTCTTATGTATTAATGCATTTAAAATGAAAATAAAAAAACATATTAAGAGACGCGTAGGTGACATCCAACTAAACAATAAACATAAATCTTTAATAGATACCTACCAGTTGTATTACATCACATCTCTACAAAGGTCGACAGTTTACGATATGAGTATACTATCGGCAAATTATGATAGTTATAGAAATGTAAATATCGTGGTGTCATATGTACCTACGAAGTCAATGAATCATGAAGGTTCCATTTCGAGAAGCGAAGTTTGCAACTTGCAGCCGTGCCACAGTGTAGACAGCGACAGGATAGCAACTCCAGTAATTGATAATATTGTAGCATAGCACAGGAGCAAAATTTGCTCTTAAAATATCGATAAATAGATAACAGAATAGAAGAATACTAAGGGTTAGTTACTAAATTATTTATTGAAATTGTTGGGTTTATCTTTGGATTAAAGAAAAATGTAGATGTATTAAAATGTCTTTTGCCTGATATAACACAATTTTTTAAAGGTGCAACACCTGAAAAGCGAAAGCAAAATCTCTTACACCGATGTTACCAGGCCTTGAAACAAGGGCAAGCCCTGTTTTAAATGTTGCTACTTCTTTGTTTCTTAACTTTGCAACATTGTTAGTTCAGCCCCCAACTCAAGTGGCGAATTACATTCGTGTAAACGCCGACTCAAATGTTTAATCATGTACTTAATTTACTTTAAAACTGCACAGTATAAGTTTTCTAATCCCATACAATATATCAATGTGTTTGATTTACCTACGAGGGCCGATTGAGAAGTTTCCGAAACGACAAAGAAAATCTTTTATAATCCATTTAAAATCAATTTATCTATCAACCTAGTATCCTTCTACCTCAATGCATTTAGTCCAGCATTTATCTAATGCCGTTACACCAGTTTGTTAAAATGTTTTCTCCAACCCCTCAACATACTCATCTTCGGCAACAATGACTTCATAATTTGTTGAAAAGTTCTGGCTACCTTTGGGATTGGGAAGATTAAGTGGAAGTCACGTCGTGCGATCTGGGAAATAGGGTGGATGCAGTTGCAATTCGAGCCGCAATTCATTCAGGAGTTTGGCGACTGCAACCATTGACGAGTGAACAGGCGCGTTCTTTCCATTGTTATGAAAATTTACGACACAGAAAGTTTAAGGACCTGTCATACAAATTCCATCAAATCCAAATTTGGCGCTCTATTTTGGAAAAGATGCCAGAATATAATGTTTTTTTTTGCTTAACTTTTTTTTAAGTTATTCGTTTCGGATACCTATCAATCAGCCCTCGTATTTATTATAAGATTATTTTATATTTTAGACTAACGGCCGCCCGCGGTTTCATTCGCATCATTCCCGTTCCCGTGGGAATATCGGGATAAGGTTGCCTATATTTTAATCCAGGTTAAAATCAGTTCAGTATTTTTTGCGTGAAAGAGTAACAAACAAATAAACAAACAAACCAACTTCTTTCGCATTTATAATATTAGTAGGATTGCATATTTTCAAACTTTTAAGTTTGTGTAAGCGTTCAAATGAAAATAAAATTTATCACTTGGGGGCAGGTGACTGCCCAAGTGATAAATGTGAGGCAGGAGGGATCACTCCCTCCTGCCTCCCAATCATCCAAACGTTAGGGATGACTTTACGAAAAAACATGACAGTAAATAATATGTAGTTTGAATGTTAGTTTGCTTGTTAAGCTGGGCTTTTCGGCTTATAAGAAAGTACTTAACTACGTACGCCACCTCTTTCCGCGTTTCAAGTAAACAGAATAAACATTTTAATGATAGAGAGAAATGGAAACTTATTAATTACTTTTTCCTTATTTATTTTTGTCATTATATTTTAATTTCTATGGGTATATTTTTAAACTCAAACAATTAATGGTAAATTTAAATTTAAATATTTTTAATTTCTAAGGGCATTAAGTCCGCCTTTTGCTGTTTGTGCAATAAAGTGTTAGTAATAAATAAATGTCACGAAAACAATAGCCGTTTTTTTATACGGAACGTAACGTTCACTATGTAAACATCATTACGATGGATGTCATGTGAACAATGTTTAGCCTTTTAATATGTAATAGGTGAAAATACATCTTTGTCTTATCTTACCGCAATATCTTTTAGTCAGATCGACGTAGGTGCGTGAGCAATACATAAAATATAGTGAAATTCTAAAAAATCAACTGGTTGACCTTTATACCTCTGGTATTTGGAAGAGGTTTCAAATTAGAATAAAGTTATGAAATCGGTACAGATATATAAGCCACAATGGAGGCCATTGATTATCATTCCTTTTTTTGTCTTTTGGAGTAAACTCGTGCATCAAATATGAAATTGGTTAGTAGAAGTAGCAATATGTGACATAAAATTTGTGTTGATTTTTGGAACCGTATGTATTTTGTTTTAGGTGTGAAGATCTTACAAATTGAGCTTGTGTTGAACTTGAAGTGCAGTGTTATGTTTTTTGATGAAAATTGATTTGACTGTAACTTAAAACTAGACCTAATTTTCTAAAAAGATCTAGTTTAAATTAACAAAAGTATTAATAAGTGACATAATTTATAACAAAAGACTATAGTAACAGCATAGTATAAATAAAGATAGACTTTTGGGGAATGTGGTCATCAGATGGTGCCTGAAACTATAAAGTCTTTACTTGAAGTTTTCTATGCTTACTTCACCAAGTACTAACCGTGTGCCGACCGAGCCTAACCGAGTGCCCGATATCTATAAATGGAGGAGAATAACTGCCTATATTGTAGTGAACCTAATCTGAAAAGCAGATTTGGACTCTAACCTTGTAAAGTCTCTAATGTGTCAAATGATATTATATTCTTTTTGATTATTTAGGTAGTGCAGTGCATATTTTAGGAAAAAGGCAATGATTTTATATCCTTTCGTTGTGATATTAATAGTTTAATAATGACAAATGAATGAAATAAATAAAAATTAAAGTTTTTAAAGTCAAATCTGTTAGGAGTTCTTTAAATTTATTATCTTTTCTTAGTGGGTAGCCCTGTCCCTCGCCGCCCTGGCAGTAGCAGCACCCCCTCCCCCTCGCTCTTATCAAGATGTCCAGCTTCTGAGATACGAGAGCGACAATATTGGTGTTGGAGGATACAGATATGCGTGAGTATTGTTTAGGTACTTATTTATCTTCGCCGGAACCGATGGGGTAGACGAATAAATCCATTCAAAAATGTGAAAAAAAATGAATTTCTAAAAAGCCTTTTCTACTGAAAAACTTTGGAGTATCTTACATTGCACTTCGATTAGGTATCTATACTTTTATTTTTCTTGCATTGGCTGGCTTGCATTACATAAAATGTAAAACCTAATAAGCGAATGGTATTGTATCCCACTAATATTATAAATGCGAAAGTATATCAGTTTGTTTGTTTGTTACTCTTTCACGCTAAAACTACTGTATGGATTTGGATGAAATTTGGCACAGTGATAGATAGCCTGTGTGTGTAACACAGCGGGTACCACGCGAGTATAACCGCGGGGGGGTACTATTAATGTTTAAAATTAAAAAAAAATTAAGATTGCTGTCACATTGTCACTTTAAGTCAACATCCATAAAACTCCGGTTGATGTAAACTGCCGCCTACTCGCTATAACACCATAACCCAAATTATTTTGCCTAATTTAACATTGTGCGTGGGATAATGACTTCAAGCTTTGCTTTTACATCCTAAAGAGCATAATGTGTAGTAGGTTATAAAATAATAATAACTGTTAACCAACGGCTACGACTTCAATCGGACTAAATTAATCAATTTATAATTGTGTAGTGATGTTGCAAGGTACTTATTTTTTTCATTCGTACCTCATTTTTAAACATAGTTCTTATAGGAAGTAGGTACCGACTTCTAAGAAAACCCGCATTTTCAATCTTCTTTTATTTCGCAGTCTATTATTTGATAATCTAAATTATAGAATCTCTCTCAGAAGGACTCACACAAAACTGCGAACAAAAAATTTGAGAACTCGCAGATTTTTTGTTCGCTTTGCTACGCATAGCAAAAATTTCCTATACGTTTCGCATAGCAGCGCAGTTTTGCGTGGGCCCTAACCAAGGCCCACGCAACCACCCTAACCAAGTATGGTATTCGACTACATATTTCACAGGTTTGAACAATCTGACGGGACGAGCCACCAGAGTCAAGGTGAGATCCGTAACGAAGGCCGCGAGGACGAATATCTGGCTGTGTCCGGTGCGTACAGCTGGATCGCTCCCAACGGCGTCAAGTACACCGTGAAGTACATCGCTGACGACAACGGCTACCAACCTGAAGTTGAAGAGGGCCCTGGTGCTCCAGCGCCTATCGTCGCCGCGCTTTTAGGCTAAACGAAAAATGAGGTTGAACCCGGTTGAGACAACTGTGATCAGTGGGGCTAGCATGAAAATCTTTCGAAAAAGTATGGAGAAAGTATTCGAATCGTCACGTCAATAAATGTTTATGGAAAAGTTACGGTAGGAACGCTGCTCAATACCCCATACACCTTTTGGACGATTCTATTTCGAATTTTTTTCGTGGGTCACTGTTTTTGGCTACTTTGAACCTTAACTATATGTAGATATGGATTTTATAAAAGTGGCAACAACTGGGGCTTCGACTGGCCACAACCGGGTTCCTACAAGAGAACCTTACAAGTTCTTTTATCTCATGAAGGCACATGAGTAGCTGTTTTTTTTATAAAGATTTAACGAGCTTTCTTGGTGGGAGCCTTCATGTGATAAAATTACAGTGGTTTTAGTGACAAACATACAAAGACTAAATTTTAAATGTTTTTTTTTTTACTTTGTTAAGATCTCTGTTAAGTTGCAAACGCAAAATGGAACTTCATTGTTTTGTTCTGTTAAGTTCAACGAAGGCAAATATTTACTAGGTTTTTATAGGTTTGTTAAAAAACATACAAACACAAACATGTTCAAAAATAAAAAATAATAAAAATATGAAGTATTAATTTTGTTTCTCTTCCTTCCGATTCTCTCCTTCCTATTGATTATATGGATAGCCAGTTAGCCAGATACTGATCATTGCAACTGACAAAACTTCGTCATGCCTATTAGACAAAATATATAAAACGTTGACAAAAAGAATCACAAAAACATATTCTGATTACTGTACTTAAACTGTACTTATAAAATCCTGAAATGTTCACGTATTGTACCTAATGGTTTGTGCGTTATTTAAACAAATGTACCGAAGTCACTGTTAAAGAGCCAACAAACGAAACTACCAATGTTTGTGATTAAATGTAATACATCGCAGTCAATTTTTCCCCGCAATCTCCGCTCGTTGAGAAGCAATTTATGTTATAAAAAACCAAAGTATGCATATTATAATTAAAAATTACGTTACGAAAAAGCTCTGATGGGTGTCCTCAGAAGAAGCGCTCACCTTCGCCGTGTCGTAGGAGTGGTCAAACACAAAAACATTGTAACGAGCTCCGTACGTCAACTATTGCATGTTGCAATATTATATTCCCGATAGTATAAAACATCAGTTAACTTATCGCAAGCAAACACATTTACGAGGTATCTCGGTTCGGTCACTTAGATTCACATCATGAAACTGGTACGTAATTTTTATGTTTAGTGCTGACCTGTGGTGTTAAAAGTGCTTTTAGAAGTGTTTTTGATTAAAATCAGTTTATTATATTTTTATGTATAAGTATTCATAATATATGAGGGTGAATTTTCAGCTTCAAGACAAAAGTTGTTTCAATGATGTCAACAAATACTTAATGAATTGTCAATTACTTCATTCTAGTATTTTAAGTTTGTTACTTTATTTTAACTGATTTATATAATTGACTAAAATTTGCCTTTAAACTATCATTATTACATGAGTTTTTTTTTCGCTTTGCCTACCTAATTATGCATATTTCCCTACAGTTAGTAGTCCTGGCTCTCGTGGCTGCCGCCGCAGCGGCGCCAGCGCCGCAATCCGCCTACCCGCAAGACGTTCAAATAATTCGCTTTGACAGCGACAACGATGGATTGGGATCATACAATTTCGTGTAAGTAAAGAGACTTTGATCTCCAGATATATTAAAGAAATATCGATAGAGTAAGATGAAAGCTCCGTTAGTGAGCTTTTAACTCAGCTTTATGTTTATGTTTACATTACATTAATATCTTCGTTTTATAATAAGGGTGGAAAACTATAAAATATTTTGTGTAAAATTGCAAATCTCTAGTTTGATTAATCATGCGATGCTTAGCAGGAATATTATGAATTCTAAATATAGTAAATCTAGCTCTAAATATCCCGCTGTTAGTCCCTATTATAAAGACATAGGATGACTTTATCTTCATTTAGGCAATATTGGATTTATTATTTTTATCCCAAAAGTGATGTGACTTGTGCCTAACAGCGTATGTACCTGACAGAAGAATTAAGATATGATCATGCGCATTAATTGACGTCTCTTTCAACTAGGATGATTCCTGTGACGTTTCAAGTTTGACAGTTCTAGAGATCTCTTATTAGACTTATCTATTTTTTCTAAGAGTCAATGTACCTAATTTTGGAGATATTGCAATATATTCTACTACTTTTCCGGCCACGTAGAACCCGGTTATTTAGCATAACTTATATCTTATTTAGCATAACTTTTTTCTATTGTATTCAATTAAAATGTAATTACACAGAATTTTCTTTATATTTCCAGAGGTATAGTTTTAATTTTTTTTTACTAAATTTCTATAATAATTATATGACTTTTCAAAAACATTGTACTAACATAGTATTCGCAATTCGTAAAAATTTGAAATGTCACAGGAATCATCCTAGCTGAAATAGACTATAGTCGCTTCATAAGTACGTATGTTATTCATATTACAATGTCACAAAATCACCAATCAAAATTCCCATGGTGGCATATAAAATTTAATAATTCGTCACCATTACACAGCGATGGTACGGCTACGACCTCGACCTTTCACCAAATAACAATTTTATAACATTGAAATTATGTATTACGACAGTCGCGTGGCACATTAAAATACCACTCGACCGAAGGAGAAGATCTTTATGAGTATTAAAGTGATAGGCAATTAGTTAAAGATGGTCGGAGCATCAGGCAAATTGTCAAAGTTAATCTAACTGATAATTATTAAGTCAACAAGACAAATTACGACGCTTATGAAACGCTAATGTTACGGTTAGTAACAGAGTAGGTACCTAAGTCCTCTACCTCTTCTTTAATGAGATTATTTTGGAACTGATTTGAAAAACTAAAGTCATGGAAATGCAAAGAAAATCATTAGAAGCGGAAAAAGACAAAAATATTTTTGGACATCTCATACTTTGCACTGTTTTTCAAAGCTTTAAAGTATTCAAAATTAGATAATGGTGGATACGTATTGAATATTTTCAATCAAGAGGGAAAAAGTCTGTTCAATGATGTTAACCTCTCAGACGCCACAATAGATATGAGACACAATAGATAATCTAATGTTCTCTGGATTCCGGTGTATTGCTAGCAAATAATGAATTAAACTGAATTCTGTTTTTTTTAACAGCTACGAACAAAGCGACAAATCAGCTCGGGAAGAAACTGGCGAGCTCATCAACGCTGGCACTGACAATGAGGCCGTCGTAATGAGAGGCTCCTACTTCTGGGTTGGTCCTGACGGCGTCGACTACAAAGTGAACTACGTAGCTGACGAGAATGGGTTCCAGCCGACCATCGAACAGGGTCCCGGTGGAGCGGTACCAGCGGGAGTCGTCGCGTCACTCCTTGGTTAAACATAACCAAAATTAGTTCAATACTTCCTAGTCGAATTAAAATATTTTTTTTAATATCTTGGTTTCAGTTAGTTTCGCTTTTCTATTGATAAACTCTTTTCTAGATAAACAATATAAATATCATGATAGATCCACTTAGTGAGAACCCCCGGGTTCCAAGTCCAACCAATTATGGAGCAGGGTCCCGCTGGAGCGATACCAGCGGTAGGTAACCAAACATAGATAAATACTTCCTAGTCGTTTTTTTTATTATTTCTTTTTTAATTGTTATCGTTTTTCTAATGTAATGCTTCTTGGACCAACACTATAAATAGCATGATCCACGTAAGCTTTAAACTGTTAACGCAAAAATAATAATAAAATTGTGTTATATTAATCGATTGAAAGCATCATTCATACCGATCAATCAAACAATCATAATGATTTATATGATACCTACATTTGAAGGTACTTACAAGTAATTACGCTGTAACAAAAAATAACGTCTCTAAGTCAGGTGTAATGTTAATGGTTATTTAAGTATCTAACTCTTAATAGACAGACACAATATTTTTTTTGTAAAGCAACAGTTTACACAATATAATTTCATGCCACATATCTAAGCTGAAAACAGTATGATTCTCTAAATTATTCCTCTGATGAAACATTGGTAGCATTAATAAATAACTGATACTATACTCGCTTAACTTATACTCGTGCGTAACACTTACATGTGCCAAAATCTTCCATCTAATTACACGTAACCATTTAGAGTTGTGTTCGCTTATCCAAAGTTCATTATGAGCAAATCATAATTAAATCTTGACCTTTTCCGTGTACGATGCGGACGAAATCAGTGGCAAGAGCTAGTTAATGTTCCTTAAATCGGGTCTTCGTTAATACACAACCACATCTTCAATTCTGAAGTGTTAGCAATACTCAAAGGTTAAAAATAATAACTGAATTGCAAGATTGAGAAACAATAATTTCTTCATGGTTTGAAGTTAGATTCAACTCTACCTAACCTTTTCATATGAAGATATTCAATTATTACCCTTTGACCACAGCATTTTTAGGGTTCATTATAGATTCGTCATGTCTGTCTGTCTGTCCGTCGTCTGTATGTCACAGACACTTTATTCTAAAACCATTAAGATTACACTGTTGAAACTTGGTAAGTGGATGTATTCTATTAACCACTTTAAGATTTTTATACAAAAACAAAAAAAAAAACACGAGGATAGATAGAACATAGGATACATAGAACTAAAACTGAAAAAAAATACCTATTACCTACCCTACTAAAGTTAAGGGGGGGCCTGACTTTAAAAATAAAAAAGTGAAAAATCTAAGAAAATTTGCTGTAGGTCGAAATATATTATCAATTTCCAGATATACCACATTTTCCGTTACCGCAAATATAACTTTGTTTTTATACAAACACTATAAAATACAAATTTATCTTTATAGACGAAAAATTTTAGTGGTATTTTGACTTCTGAACCACACGGAACCCTATAACGCGCGTGGCCCGACACCCACTTGGCTGATTTTTATTGATAGCTTAATCATAGAAGACCAAATCTATCTGTATATAATATTAAAAAAATAATCACTATTTCCCTTGGTCATCGCATCACGCGTGAACGGATAGAACAATTCGCTAATTCTTTATTTGATGTGTTTATTATGGTCAGGAGAAGGTTCATATGAAAGAAAAAAATGAAGATCGAAATACCTGATGTGTAACCATAGCAGTCCAGCCAAACATAAAAAACAAACAAAAAAAAATAGCAACTTAGGAAAAGTTGTTGAGCGTAACGAGCATTTTCTATTGACGTACAAATATCAAAGGTCTGGAAAACCTGACGTGGAACCCTAGCAGCCAAGCAAAACTATAAAAAATACGAACATAGCACCTTGGGATAAGTTGTTTAGCGTGATAAGTATTTTTAATTGACGTATATAAAACGAAGGCCAGGCACACTTAATGTAGAACCCGGTAGCCTAGGTAACCTTTTTTTTTTAATTAACTACGGGGAGCCTCTTAGCCTCCATCATACCTATACAAAAAAAAAATATATTTATTTCCAAAACCAGAATACAGATTTACCTGATGTTAAGTATTGATAAGGTTGAAGATGAAAGCGAGCCTCTACCGGAGTCCTCAGTCACTGAGGCACTGGCTATCTTATCTCGAACTGCCGGAACACAAGAATGCTGAAAACATTGTTGTTATGGCGTCAGACTTAGATAAAATGGTGGTAGCTAGCCAGCCAGGTGGTCCCAGCATCCCAACTAAACCAATATGTACCCCCGCTGGGAATCGAACCTGGGACCCCTGGGTCTGATACCGGTGGTTATACCACCAGACCACAGAGGCGGTTGAATAAACTATAAAAGATACGAATATAGCGCCTTGGGTAAGGTTCTGCAGCAAATGAGCACTTTGGTTTAGGTATAAGAATCGATGGCGGTTGGGGCACAATGGTTCCGGGATGGCGAACGCGCACCGGGCGCTGCTCTGTGTATAGGCCCCTGTCAAGGTGGACCGACGATCTGGTGAAGGTTGTGGGTAGCCGCTGGATGCGAGCAGCGCAGAACTGATCGTTATTGAGTTTTTTTTAAGGGGGGCCTATACCCAGCGGGTAGTGGGCGTCGTGCGGCTGATATGATGATGATAACAAAAATTAAAGATCTGGTACCTACACCTAATGTGGAACCCTAACATCCCTTCTAAGGTATAAGAGACAACATTTAATAATTCTGAGGCGGTACGAAGTTCGCCGGGTCCGCTACTCCATATTAAAATAAACCTAATAATTGTCTATGTTCTTCATTCTTCGAAACTGACAGCAAAGAGTATGTAATCACTACGTTCTACCGACAGTATTTAGAGCACTGTCAATTCAGTTTTTCGGACTTATGTATATTTTATATCAGAATGTAATATAATTAAATGTTCTGATCAAATTAAGTGTTAATTAAATACCGTTATCTGTTCTAATCACAAAAGGTCCTGTCGTAGCGAAGGAAGGTATTTATTTAAAGTCGATTTGGTACAATCGTTTGTCTTCTATATAAAATTACATATCCTAGAAAATAATACTTACAAGGGTTCGTAACACTTGAAATTGATAAATTACGAATTTAACTAGACTCCAACATATCTGTTTACAAGATCAAAAGCAAGTATACTAATACCGAGACGCCACAACTATTCCGAACGATGTCTCAACCAAGTTTTGGCTTTCTATTACATCAAACAGTCTTATCTTCTAAGACTAAAAAACATCTCAGCGACATTTGAAGGAATGGTATTTCCTAATCAAAGTCCATGGGTAGATTTTTTTTGGCCACCTTTCGATTACCAGCCTCAGCAATAGTTATAGCCTCCGCAAATACACATCGAAAGTACGTTGCTTAGCGCTGAGCTACTTGGTAAATATTCCATTAATTAGGTATTAATTCTATATTTTATCACAGTTTCTTGCCACGTGAAAATGGTAAAAGCTTCACCATCCAGCCTGAACACAGGAGAAATCGTTTTGTCAGCTATAAAAAAGCTGATGAAGAATACTGGTTGGACTGCACGCACCATTATCAAGTTCATTAAAATGGAGTATAGGGTGAGCGACCCTAAACTAAGCCGGAAAGTCTCAAGGTAATTTCCGAACAAAGCTAATTATCATACCACTCATTATAATAATTTTAGCTCCGTTCTTTTTAGCTCAATATATGTATATATTATACGCCGTGAAGTTATACGCCAAAAATAAGACTAGGACCATAATATCCAGAATGTAGGAAATGACTCAAATGTTTTAGGCTTATCGTGTTTTAGTTCAAACTTTTAGTCGCAGTAAAAATCGTTGTGTGTCTAATGTTCTTTTTCGTCATTCTCTCTGTATATGTCTGTTTTTGTATCGTGTGCAATAAAGTTTATTTTATTATTTGCATTTAAATTAAGTTTAGCTTCACATAGGTATCCTCAATTGTTAGTTTTCTGTCGAGTAAGGTAATTAAATTTTTCGTCTGTTTCAGTAGGTTTTTTTTCTTCCAGAGCACTGAAACGCGGTGTAAGACTGGGTCTTCTACAAATGGAACGGGGTAGATACAGACTCAACGAGCTGTCCCGCTTAGCCCGTCCCGTTAGTGCCCGTCAGATCAGGATGCGTCAACACCATGGGAGACAGAGGCTTCGTGAAAGACCACTGCATATTCGAAGCCGGTCGCATTCCATCACCTCCGAAAGAGCATATATCAGTTACAGGCGATCTAAGTAATGTGCCTTTTAATTCAATATATATTCAGTTTTTAAGAAAATGTTTTGATTTTAACCTTATCTCAGTATGGTGACCAAAGACTGTTCACCACTTGTCAAAATTTGAATTCGCGAAACCAAAGTTCCAGTAAATGCGCATGCATAAACTAAAGTAAATAAAGTTACACAAATAAAGTTGTTACTTTGATTATATTTTAACGCCCAATTTTTTTACTATGCATTATTTCAATAGACATCTATATTAATATTACATAGGTATGTAAAAGAAACTCAATCTGTCCGTCTGTGGAGATGAGAGTTAATTTGTGCTTTTACAAAAATATATAGAATTGATGTGCCTATAATATTTGAAGACTTCCGTTGATTTCCACAAGATCCCATTATCAGATCCTGTCTTGATGTCAAATACGAAACTAAAATAATATGCTACGAATAAAAAAGAGACTAATTGTTTCATAAATGAAGAAATATACCTCTTTTCTTGAAGTCGGTTAAAATCATTAACCAATCCAATATATTGACATAAAAGAAAATGACCGCAAAAAATGTATGATCAAATTACCACACTACCAAGATGTACCGGTCGTGTTATAAAAAGTTTGTTTATGGGGATGCCATGGTATACTTTTAAAATCCTGACAAAATTCCCGGTTTCTAATTAAAAAGTCCCGACATTATGCTAATGCAATGTAGATAGTGATTGCTATAAGACATTGTAGTACAAATAATTTTCCTGGATCTGAACCTAAGTGCGCAGAATAAAAAAAATATTTTCAAACTTTTCGCTTTATGTGTGAGCGCCGTTCTCGTGAAATTATCGAAAAAGGGAAGGAAAAAAATAAAACTTAATTTTAAGATTTGTTTTATCGGAAATCCAATAAAACGCCGAATTAGCAAATGCGGCCAAAACCTGACATGTCGGGACAATCATAGCAATGGCAACACTGGACAAGCAACTCGTCCGTACTCTCGAAAAGCGCTTCGCGCACTGATTTGAATGCATTCTGAAACATTTATTTTTTGTTTTTTTTACTGATTTTGATAAATGTGTAAGTAATAATAATATATAATTAATAGTTAGGTACTCTGAGAATATTTATTTATGAAAGAAACTTGTCTTATAATAAAAAGCAAGACTTGTTTATTCAGTATATAAATATTAAAACGGAATATCTCACATTATCGAAAAATATATAGTCAAATAAGAAAATTTTCCGTGATTTTCGTAAGCATTATTTCGTATGAAATAAAATTATTTTCGAAATTCAGCGTCCTACATGCACTCATTTACTATAAGATCGATCACAAAACAACCTTTTTAAATAACTATGAAGCAAGATATCTGTTTTTACTAACTTGAAACGTTACTCTAACGCGTATTTTTGAAAAATGTCATGTAAAGTTTTACTTATATTTATAAAATATTAATAAAATTGAAATTCTACGTCCTACATGCATTTCCTTAGGATACTGTGCTTCTAAATTAGTAACTTTTATACAAAAAAAACATTAGTTATAGTTACAATCACCTCCTGCGAAAAATCAATAAATCGTCGATATTAGGACAAAAATGGGTTGTGTGCCCTCTTAACATATGATACCTAAGCTCCGCTTGCGCATTGGACATAATTTACAATGAAGAATGTTCACTAGTTTCGATTTTTTACTTTTCTTATAGTCCATATGAAATAAAAAAAGTGTGTGTAAAAATTATTTCGATATGTCACTTAATTCCCGAGATATTGAATTTTAAACATCGCGAGTGTCGGCCGGCCGGCGCTCATTGCGGTGACGTCACAGGTCATACACTCACGCAGTACGTTGCGCGCTCTGGTACGGTTAACTACGAAATAACGCAAATATTGTTCGAAATGTCGAATTCAAATACAAGAAAATCATGTGTTGTGCCAAAATGTAAAAGTACTACCACCAATGCACCCGAAAAGTAATTTTTTTTGGTTCCAATGGATATTAAAATACGTAAGAAATGGCTAAAAGCTATGAAGAGGTTGGATCCATTTGGAGATAAAAGCAAAGTATATTGTTGTGAAGATCATTTTGACGTAAGTACATTGACAATCTATTATGTTATTTGTATTATAGGTAGTTTATTATTGTATTTTTATAGTTTACAGTAAGTTTTGTATTTGGTTTGTACAAGTAGGTATAAGTGGTAACTGAACCATCATTTCTTGGAATCACGAGCCGATTCCAAGAAATGATGGTTCAGTTACGTAGCACAAACAAACGAATAAACTATAGTCGTCCAAGAGATTGCATCACAGGTGCGAAACAATAATGGACGGGCGATGGCGTTTTTCTGAACATTTCCGTCAGCTGGCGCCTAGGTTGGAGAAGGCAGCTGCGGCCTTGGGACGTCTCCTCCCAAACATCGGCGGCCCGGATTCCAGCTGCAGATTGTTGTTCGCGGGCGTAGTCCGAAGCATGGCCCTGTACAGGGCGCCGGTGTGGGCGGACTCACTCAGTAAGGAGAACTGCCGCCTCCTCAGAAGACCGCAGAGGATCATTGCAACCCGCATAATAAGGGGGTACAAAACGGTCTCCGGCACGGCGGCGTGTGTCCTGGCGGGTACACCCCCGTGGGAGCTCGAGGCACAGGTCCTCAGGAGGGTGTACTCGGCGAGAACGGAGGCCAGACATAGAGGAGACCAGTTGGCCCCTGAGGAGCTAGCCGATGTGAGGAGGAGGGCAGAGGAGGAGGTTATGGCAGGCTGGGAAAGCCAGCTGGAGACTCCTATCGCGGGTGCCAGGACGGTGGAAGCCGTGCGCCCGCTGCTGCGCGAATGGCGGCACAGGAAGCACGGGGTGCTGACCTACCGTCTGGTGCAGGTTCTTGCCGGACATGGTTGTTTTGGTAAGTTCCTGCACCGCATTCAGCGAGAGGAGTCTCCAAAGTGCCACGAGTGCGACGCGGAGCTGGACACTGCGCAGCACACGCTTGAAGTGTGTCCTGCGTGGTCGGCACAGCGTCGGGAACTCGTGGCAGTGGTGGGAGGGGATCTCTCCCTACCCAGCATCGTCAGTAAGATGCTGGGTAGTGACAGATCGTGGCAGGCGGCAGTCTCCTTCTGCGAGGATGTGATCCTCCAGAAGGAGACAGCGGAGAGGGCTCGCGAGCAGGACGCCCATGCGGCCCGAATCCGTCGCAGGCGGCTAAGGGGAAGGAGGCGACGGTATGATCGCCTCATTCCCTTATAAAGAAACCAAGCTGGCGTGGATTGCGAACCCTACCCCCCGTGACCAATGGCGGCCTGGAGGGCAAGTACTAGGAGTTTTAGTTGGTAGTACCCGCCCAGGTGAGTCCAACATTTCGAATCGCCCCTGCACCTGGGGGCGAGGGATGCATAAAAGCATTTCTCCTAGTATAAAAAAAAAGGTGCGGAACAATAAACGCACGCAGGGCCTGCCCGGGCGCACCGAACGTCACTCGGAGTCGGAAACATAGGCCTTCCGTGCGCCGCTCCTATTTATTTCCCATTCATTTAGTACCTACAGAACATCTTCCGTTTCACGCGCGAGAAAATTTCTATCTTCTAACAATAGTTTGTATGGAGAGACGTACTTTAAAAGCACTCCGCAAATTTGAGCCAAACAAAAATGGATAAAGTTGTAAAACTTAAAGATGTAGTCGTTCAGTGCGTGCACGAGTACAGTCAATGAGCGGCCGCTGCCAGCAAGAGTACCTACCTAAATATGTAGGCACTTATATGTAAAATCAGACTAGCGGTGCAAAACCTTTGGTATCAGTTTAAACGTATCTACCTAAAATAAAAAAACAACAAATTTTACGTCATACCTTGTTTATTTAATCTACTAGCTATCGCCCGCGGTTCCGCCAGCGTTACTGTCGATCCCTCGTGAACTGTATTATTTCCGGGATAAAAGCTAGCCTATATCCTTCTCCGTGTTCTTGACAATACCAATACAAAATTTCATGAAGATCAGTTCAATATTTTTTGCGTGAAAACGTAATAAAAAAACAAATAAACGAACAAACTCACTTTCGCATTTATAATATTAGTTAGGATAAGAACCTACAAGTATTAGTGTATCAATACGAGCCAAAACCTTTTGCTCCAAACGCTTCAAATGATAACCTAAAGCATTTATTCTTGTTTCAGATTGAGAATGATATGCAGAACTACATTAAATATAAACTGGTTGGGGGCAAACTGCAACTTAAAAAAGACATAGTACCTCACAAAATGTCAACAAGAAAACAGTGATAAACCTGAAAGATCTGCAGTAAAAAAACGTCCTAATAAAATATTTAGATTTTTCTTTTTACTTTTTCATTTTTACTCCTCGCATTTTAGCAGCAACAAAATCACTATTTTTTGAAAAATAGTGGGCAACCATTAGTCCATCTATTTTGGGTAAATTATCCGATTGCCCTTTTTCATATCCTTCATCCATGTTGTGAATTTCACTATGAAGATAACAGTACCTAATATACTTATATCAAAAACGAAATGAAACAACATTTAACTGACAAGCGTTAAGTATGGTTAAGTACGTTATTATCACTTATGTCTCCGGGCCGTGTAATACGCGCGCGCGCGGGCGGAAGGAGTGTATGACCTGTGACGTCACACCAACGCAGCGCCAACGCGCGGCGATTGCAAATTAACGGATTTTTAAATGTCTATAAAATCTAAACTATTTGATATTTTGGCATGAAACAAAAAATAGTGTGTTTATATTCACATAGGCTTTACTGTGACAAAGTTACAAGCGATTTCGCATACCCAGTAACATTCTCAAAAGTCCAAATATAAGTCAATACACAATGGAGAAGTCAATACAAAATCCCGTTAATTTGCAATCGCCGCGCGTTGGCGCTGCGCTGGTGTGACGTCACAGGTCATACACTCCTACCGCCCGCCCGCGCGCGCGCGCGTTTAGACATAAGTGATAACGTACTTAACCATACTTAACTCTTGTCAGTAAATTGTTGTTTCATTTCGTTTTTGATTTAAGTATATTAGGTACTGTTATCTTCATAGTCAAATTCACAACATGGATGAAGGATATGAAAAAGGGCAATCGGATAATTTACCCAAAATAGATGGACGAATATAATGGTTGCCCACTATTTTGCAAAAAATAGTGATTTTGTTGCTGCCGAAATGCGAGGAGTAGAAATGAAGAAGTAAAAAGAAAAATCAAAATATTTTATTAGGTGACATTTTTGTTACTGCAGATCTTTCAGGTTTATCATTGTTTTCTTGTTGACATTTAAATTTGTGAGGTACTATGTTTTTTTAACCGACTTCAAAAAAAGGAAGAGGTTCTCAATTCGACGGATTCTTTTTTTTTTATGTATGTTACTCGATTACTCGAAGACGGCTGGAACGATTTGAGTTATTCTTTTTTTGTTCGAAAGGGTATACTTCACATGTGGTCCCATTGTCATCATGTCAGGATCTGATGATGGGCTCCTGGAGAAAGCCAGGGAACTGTTCAAATATTATAGGCACTCCTATAACTATTTCGGTGTTTTCTATAGTAACTTATGCATATGCTTTCGGAATGCACCATTTGGTGAAGTGGAACTGATGATGAAGACCACAAATGGTCATCGGAACTATTAAATACTTAGCATTTCACGGCAGCTATACGATTACTTTAATGTAGTTCAAAAGCAATTTATGCTCGACTCAATGCATGTGATAAAGTGCAGCTGATGATGAAGTATCGGAAGAACTCCTCAATAAGTAACTTCCCTGCACCGTGATGTCAGCATTTTGTAAAAGGTGATGAGGAGTTGTCATAAGATTATCAGCGTAGGCACGGGACCTCTTATATCTTAAAAAAATTGTGAAATAAAAACTTTTCATACAAAAATGGTCGGTGCCAGCCAAGGCAAGAGAAATAAAATAGTAGCACCGCAAAGTAGAATGCTTTGGCTGGCACCGACTCCAAAAGGTATATTTTTTGCTTTTTAGTTTTTTGAAGTGGGTTTTCATTTTTGTATAAAAAGTTTTTTAAGTTGCAGTTTGCCCCCAACCAGTTTTTATTTAATGTAGTTCTCCATATCATTCTCAATCTGAAACAAGAATAAATCCTTCAGGTTATGATTTGAAGCGTGTGGAGCAAAAGGCTTTGGCTCGTATTGATACACTAATACTTGTAGGTTCTTATCCTAACTAATATTATACATGCGAAAGTGAGTTTGTTCGTTTATTTGTTTGTTTATTACGTTTTCACTGAAAAAATATAGAACCGATCTTCATGAAATTTAGCATTGGTATTGTCAAGAACACGGAGAAGGATATAGGCTAGCTTTCATCCCGGAAATAATACAGTTCACGAGGGATCGTCAGTAACGCTGGCGGAACCGCAGGCGATAGCTAGTAGATTAAATAAACAAGGTATGACGTAAAATTTGTTGTTTTTTTTATTTACATATTAGGTAGATACGTTTAAACTGATACCAAAGATTTTGCACCTCTGGTCTGATTTTACATATAAGTGCCTACATATGCAGGTAGGTACTCTTGCTCGCAGCCGCCGCTCCTTGACTGTACTAGTGCACTTTTCGGGTGCTTTGGTGGTAGTACTTTTACATTTTGGCACAACACATGATTTTCTTGTATTTGAATTCGACATTTCGAACAATATTTGCGTTATTTCGTAGTGAACCGTACCGGAGCGCGCATGAGTGTATGACCTGTGACGTCACCGCAATGAAAGCCGGCCGGCCGACACTCGCGCCGTTTAAAATTCAATATCTCGGGAACTAAGTGACATATCGAAATAATTTTTACACAGACTTTTATTTCATATGGACTATAAGAAAAGTTAAAAATCGAAATTAGTGAACATTCTATTACATTGTATATGTCAAATTAATGCAATGTATTATAGAGATCGTCGTTTACCTATACATACTCGTACATTGAAAAATATTGTATAGGACTTGTGCAATTAAAAAGTAATGTTGCTTGCCGATAACTACCTTCAAAGGAAATGGCTGTAAAATACAGCCAACATTTGTCCCGCTAAGCCCGTCCAAAAGTCGAAAACATAGGTCAAAGCACTTTTTCTCATGTCAAATAAATACAAGCTTTCGTTGTTTCAGTGAAGAAACTTATTAAAACGTTCTTTGTCTCTTTACAAAGCGCCTACACAAGTGTCATAGCTAAAACAACGATGGTCGTTTATAGCTCCATTGCTATCCACGAAAAATATGCATGGCTTCATGGAGGGGATATTCAAGATTGATTTTTATTTTAAAAAGAATTTAATATAACTGGGGCCCAATTCTGCTATTTGACAATTAGCGACCAACTATTTCCATTCTATCGACATCCTATTGACATTACAATTCCATTGTGCTAAATTTTGTATTCTGCTAAAAGTTTTTAAAATCTCGATGTAATGTCGATGGAGTGTCAGTTCAATGGAAATGGAATGGAAATGGACTGTGAATGGAATGTGAATTAAATACGTTTTAAATACTTTTTGTGAATTTTATGTATTAATATCGACAAATTATATTTTTTTACGTTATAAATATCAACGTCTATTAAAAATGCATGTTTATTGTTAAAAAAAAGATAGAAAACATTGGTAGAGTATGGCTGTGATTGTATTGCAATTGCCCTTAATAAAAACTGTGTTCGTCAATGACATCAATGTCTTCATGAAGTTTTGAACACAAGTTTGAAAACTTTGAAGACGAAGAAGAAGTATTTGTGTAAACAAAAATTGTATTTTAATAATGCAAGTGTTGAGGAACCCGTATCGCAGTGGTTCGTGCGCTCGGCCTGCGATTGTTGAGGTAAAGCAACTTTCGCAATGGTCGGTCACGGGATGGGTTACCAAAAATTTACTATCTCGAGGTTCTCCGTGGTTCGGAAGGCACATTAAGCTGTTGGTCCCGGCTGCATTTAAAACCCACCAATCCGCATTAGGCCCCCGTGGTGGGTCATGGCTGGTTCTCGTCATCCATCTATAAGAAAGGCCAGTGTCCCAGCAGTTGGGACATAAAAATAGCTGATGACGAGTGTTGAGCAATTAACTGCTCTTAGCTTGACCAGTACTATAATTTCTGTAAACATGTCATTTAGTAAAAGTTAATAGTTTTCGTTTTAATCAACAAATCCGGAAAAAATAAGTGTTTTTATTTTTATTTTGCGCTTTCTCAATGTTCCGGCACGATTTTTTAGCAAACCTCAGATTCGATTTCGTTACCCCAAAATAAATATAGAATCGAAGAAATCAGAACTACCCCAAAACTTTTCTAGTAAAAACACAATTTGACTTATTAGTTTACCCATTTTTAAAAGTAAGGTTTATAAGGAATAGAAATATTATTTTTACAAACTTGCCTTGTGAAATTAATATGATATAAAGTCAAATTTAGTAAAATAAAGATAAATTGTATCGAATAAAGCTCTAAAAAAGGTGTCGTTGTTCGATGGCAGTTCAATCACCAAATGACAACTGAAAGTCCATTGATAGAAACGTTAAATAGTGAAGAGAATACCGTTTGCACCAACAATTACAATTCCATTCAAATATAATAGATAGCAGACTACCGAAAAGATCAATAGTAGTTCGATGGAGTGTCGGTGGAGTGTCGATAGAATGGCTTCGGACTTAAACAGTAAGAGAATACCAAATGCCAAAAACCATTCAACTGAGACACTATCGACACTCTATTGAGACTCCATTGGTGTATTTTTATTAAGCAGACTTGGGCCCCTGTATTCTAAGATTTTAAATAAATCGCCTGTGAATCGGGAATCGAATGAAAAATGAAAAAATAGGACCTGCAATTTTGTGATACCGATCGAAAGGCACAAATAGTAAGCAATATTTTTTTGTAACTAACAATAGCATCTTAAATGAAAGGAAGTTCATGAAAGGACATCAGGCAAACTCCATACAAAGTTGGTCCAAAAAAAAAACGTGAGCGGCCAGACCCAAGATTATTTCTAATAGGTAGTTCATATTAGGACCTAAAAAAAATTATATGGACTTAACCCTGTAACCGCGTGAACTGAGAAGCTATTTAAGATAAGGCATTCTGGGCAAAAACACCAATAACATTAGTCGGACAGACCCGGGATTATTTTTAATAGGTAGTTCCTATAAAGACCTAAAAAAAATATATAGACTTAACCCTGACACCGCATGAATTGAGTTGCTATTTCGAGTTCAAAAATCAGGACAAAATAAAAGTGAGCGGCCAGACCCAAGATTATTTCTAATAGGTATAGTTCATACTAAGGCCTAAAAAAAAGTTATAAAATACTGTAGTTTACAAAAGCCGCTTACTTTTTTTTTGTCTAGATTTTTTAACTTGAAATAGCTACTCAGTTCATGTGGTGACAGGGTTAGGTCCATATATATTTTTTTAGGCCTTAGTATTAACTACCTATTGGAAATAATCTTGGGTCTGGCCGCTCACTTTCTTTTTGTCCAGATTTTTTAACTTGAAATAGCTACTTAGTTCATGCGGTGACAGGGTTAAGTCCATATATTTTTTTTAGGCCTTAATAGAAACTACCTATTGAAAATAATCTTGGGTCTGGCCGCTCACTTGTTTTGTCCAGATTTTTTTGACTTGAAATAGCAACTCTGTTCATGCGGTGACAGGGTTAAGTCTATATATTTTTTTAGGCCTTAATAGGAACACCTATTCGGGTCTGGCCGCTCACTGTTTTTTTTTTTTTGGACCAGAATGCCTGATGTCCTTTGTTGCTTAATTTTTTTATGATCTTTGTTTGGCAAACACTTTTAAAAAGTCCATTTATAATATACAGTCTATACAACATCTCTTAGTTCTTACGCTGTGCTTATTGTTACTACAGATACTTACTTTGGTTAAAATATGAAGCCAAATTCTTCCACCTTTTTCAATATCAAGGATCGGGTATAAAGAAACCAATACTAGTTACTTATATAAGTAAGTGCTGACAATAATTAGACTAGTATGTAAAGCAATAGGTCCAAAACGTATATACATACCTGCTCAATGAGGTACCTCTATAAATATCCCTCATTATAAAAATATATGACATTCATTTCGAGATTTTATTAAGGTCGGAAATAGAATATGAAAATGAAGGTTGAACAAGTCGAGCTTCAATTGCTTCATAAATAATTATAATAATCAAGACGTGCCTCCGCGTAATAGTGATGCAGTCATGAGAAACGGAATTAAATTTATCTACATAAATATAAATGCCAAGGCAAATACAATAACCGCTAGTTTTGCTGTAACGAATTACAATATTCATTTTTCATTTATCGCATTTTGTATTATGGTGCATCCAGACCGCACTTACTTTCTGTGAAGAACATTGTGCAACACGGTAACATTCGATAACAACCAGCAACAACACGGCAACATCAACAAACTTTTTATTGACGGATGTTGCTGAGTAACATTTGGAAACGTTGAGTTACAAAAAATGTAACTGCGATGTGGATGCTCCATTACCTATACAGGGTAAGTAAATAACAAAGGATAATGTAGGAGTGCAAAGTTCAAGTATCGTAGGAAAATAACCGCAACATTTAACGAGCACTTTTCGCACGTAAATAAAATCTTGTTTTTTATCAGCTTTTACGATTTTGTATTTTGTAATACACAGATTGACGTCATTTTGTTTTTTTTATATATAAAGGCATAATTAGGCCTATAGAAATCGAGTATCGCGTGGAGGTATCGAGTTGAAATTAAAATCATATTTTCATTTAGGTCAACAGCTTGTTGGAGATGTAAAAAAAACAAACTTGTAGAACTATAAAATTTGGCAAGTAATATCGTCTTTTGCAACAAATACTGGGGGAGATCTTAAACTATACATTTGTAATTAAATCATTAAAGGGTGGATTTTACAGAGATGTGCAAACTAGTTTCTAAAATGTATTTGAATAGAAAATACAAATACTTTTTGATTTTTCTATTTCAAATACAAAATAGTTTTCATCTCTCCAGCACGAAAAGGGCGCTTTTGGCGCGTAAAAACTCGCAGCAAAATTGATTTTTGGTGTGAGCGTGAGGCAAAATGCTTTTTTAATTTCTTACACCACTTTTTGTAATACATAAGAAAAAAGAAATAAGTATAGTGTCAAGGATGAGACTTTTAAAATTAATATGTGCAAAAAGGATAGATAGATAGCTTGTCGTTGGACATGAATTATAAAGCATAAAAAATAAAATACACGGATACCAAAGGTTCGAAATAAAGAGTATAGACGAAATGAGGTCGCATGCATAATATAAATATAAAATAGGAAAAATTTATGAAATCTAGTAACAAATTAGATAAATACGATTGTTTTTGGATAAGGATGGGTCATGACCCACCACGCGGGCCCAATGCGGATTGGTGGGTTTATAACGATTGCAAAGGGACCAACGGCTTAACACTAGAGTACACGCGCCTAAAATTCTCCTGCAATGCTCGCGCGGGGTACATTTGTAGCCCAATATGATATAGGTATTTTGCATAACACACTTATTTAATTAAAGTAAAGAAGTTATAATGTGACGACTTCACTTTATGTCTTACTAAATACATTATCAAAAGTCAACAATTGCTTAAGTTTTTTGATTTATAACCTGATGAACATCTTTTTTTTTTATGTACGTCGGTGAGACTCTTTGCCTACATCATACCTGATGATAAGTATTGATAAGGCTGAAGATGGAAGCGAGCCTCTCCCGGAATCCTCAATCACTGAGGAGCTGGCTATCTTATCTCTAACTGCCGGAACACAACAATGCTGAAAACATTATTATTATGGCGACAGACATAGATAAGATGGTGGTAGCTAGCCAGACGGACTTACAACAAGTCCTACCACCAACCAAACCGAATACAATATGTAACCCCGCTGGGAATCGAACCCGGGACCCCTGGGTCTGATACCGGTGGTTATACCACTAGACCACAGAGGCGTTAATCTAGAAAAAATAATAAAAATTACATATTCCGGACCTATTCAAATCAACATTTTTTTATTCCTTCAACTCTTTTAACTTGTTAAGTAAATTATTTTATTATGATGTATACTAAATAGTTGTTCTTATGCAATAGTGTTTTCGTCACAGTCTAGCTTTTTGAATTTTTGATCTGTCCCAAAGCCGGTCCCGCTTTACTCTAAAAATGCACTGCGCTTACATTTATGCGCCTAGGAAGATGGCACACTATTAAAGTGTGTGACGATCCGTACTAGAGGAATACCTGAAAGGACAGCTCCAAGGCGCTTTTCGTTCAAAAGTTATTTAATAATCTTTCACTGTGGACTACATATGTAGCCCGCGCGTGTAGTCTAGTGTTAACGTGCCTTTCGAAGCACAATTTCCGATTGTAAATTGCTGGTCACCCATCCCGTGACCGACCATTGCGAAAGTTGTTTAAACTCAAAAATCGCAGGCCGTGCGCGTGAACAACTGCGCCATGGGCTCCTTATTAACAAAATACCGAAATTTTGAAATAGCTACCGAGATTTTTAAACGCCTCTGTAATCAAGTGGTAAACACCACCCGGTATCATACCCAGAGGGAGGATATTGTATTTGGCTTAGTTGGTGGTAGGATTTGTTTTAAGTCCGCCAGATTAGCCACCAGCATTTTATCTAAGTCTGAATTGGACATACCTCAATGGTTGAGTGTTTTATTACATTACTTAACAACAATAAATTAATTAAGTAAAGTCAATTTAACTTATGTTTGTACCGTACAATTATTAGATTTAAAAACTCATGTAGGTACTTTTATTGTAAGAAATATTAAAAAAAACACCCCTGATGAAAGTTATGTGTCTTCACAGTGTTCATTTTTTTTTAATGCATTGTCATTCATGTTACTTCAAGGGCCTCATAATCAGAAAAAAGACTTTCTACCGTTGCAGTGCTAGAACAACCACTCTTATATTTTAAGAAAATAAACTGACGGTATTTCTCTATTATATGCAAGCAGACATTATTCTTCAAAAATTTAAGGGATACCAGACCAGGTCAATATGATACTGGCGTTTGCACTTGCACCAAAAATGGAAATACAATAAATAATGAATTAGGTTAGATCATCGGTTATTCCGGTAATTAAGCATATAACAAACTTGCAAACAAACAGTTTAGTTCAGTACCTATGAATTTTATTAGGCAGAACACACACAGCAACGACACAATAACGATTTAGTTTCACGTTAATTTTTTGATTTGGACAAAACATGTCGTAAAAAGTATTTAAAATAAAATATAAAATGCTTGTCATTTCTAAAAAAGCATTTAATTACAAAATGGAAATAGGTATTTTGTATTTTGCATTTTAAATACAGATCGCGCGGCGAGAGTTTGGCTTTGACCGTTATTGCGCAGAAATCAGAAATTGGGTATCAACGGGCAATTAGCGGGGTGCGGGGCGGGTGTGTAGGCGCACGCGGTGCTCTGATTGGCGCTCCAGTCGTTCCCTGCCTCTCGCGTCGATACGACGTACCGCGCACTCCTGTTGTACAATCACATTCACAAGTGAATTGCTATTTTCGTTAATTGTTGTCGATTGTTATTATTTGTTGAGTTTGTTTGTTTAAGTTTGTCAGTTAAGTTTTTTTTGTTAAATATTAAAAAGTGATAAATATTTAACAAGAAAATATACTAGAAAAAAGCAACTAGTCTCATGTCGCCCTGACGGGATTGCTTGAGTTGCATGAGACTAGTTGCTTTTTTCTAGTATATTTTCTTGTTAAATATTTATCACATAAAAATAGCATTGTAAAATGCAAAATTAAAAAGTTATTATTAAAAAGTGATTTGAAAATGCATAAAAAAAACATTGTTTTAAAAAGGCAAGCACGGAAAATGATATATGACGTGAATTGCTTTTTAAAGAAAGAAGCTGACGAATGTATCGATTCATTGAAGCAAATTCGAAGTCAGATTGAGGAAGTTGCTTCTTTACTCAGTCAGTCGGAGAATAACCAAACTATACAGACTATGCAGGTAATGAAAACGGAAACTGTTTCTAAATTAAATTGTGTAGTCAGTAAATTAGCTAAAATTCAAAAACGGACATCGGAGGCCACTAAGACTTCAATTGGCACTGTAAAAATAATCGCAAATCAAGCCAAGAGTTCCGATTTGCTAATTACTTTCAGAACACCTGGAAAAAAACGACCCAGAGCTAAACCAGTTACGAATATTGATAATTTTGACCAAGGTGTTATAAAAAGATGTATACACAATTTTCACAAGACGAATAATGAACTTCCCACCATTGGGAAACTAAAAAAGAAACTTGAGGAAGATATAAACTTTAAAGGGTCAGAAACAAGTCTTCGTGTAATTGTAAAGGAGTTAGGATTTCGCTGGAAAAAAACAGAAAACAACCGTAAATTACTAATAGAAACATAGAATATCCGATTACAACGCATTGAATATTTAAGAAAAATAAGAAAATATCGACAAGAAGGAAGACCCATTGTTTACACAGATGAATCCTACGTAGATTCATCGCACTCAACAACCAAAGCCTGGAGCGATGGCCCTACGGAAGGACTAAAAAAACCCATTTCTAAAGGACAACGAGTCGTGATAGTCCACGCAGGATCTGAAGCTGGGTTTATACCAAATGCTTTATTAACTTTTAAAGCCGGCATCAAAACACGACACACTATCACGACAACATGAATTACGAGAATTATGAAAAATGGCTTAGGACACAATTAATTCCCAACCTACCACCCAATTCTGTAGTGGTTGTCGACAACGCCTCATACCACAATAAACAATGGGATTTAGCACCGTCCTCCAATACCAAAAAAGCCGATATGCAGAATTGGCTAACTGATAAAGGCATACAATATGATTCAACAATGCTCAAGCCACAATTGTACAACTTGATAAAAGCTAATAAAGAAAGATTTAAAACGTTTTCAATAGATCAAATTTTAGCAGAAGCAAACCATAGCATATTGAGATTACCGCCTTACCATCCAGACCTCAACCCCATAGAAATGGCATGGGCTACTATTAAACAATATGTAGCTAGCAAAAATGTTAAATGGAATTTACAAGAATGTACCAAACTTATCAAAGAAAAAGTATCCTTAATGGGTGCCCAGGAATGGGAAAAAATATGTAAAAAGGTAAAAGATATAGAAGAAGAGTACGCCAAGAGTGACCATGTAGTTGATTTACTTACCGAGCAATTTATAATTCGCGTCGATGATAGTTCCGAAGACGATGATTCTGATGATGGTTATGAAGATGATGATGATGACAACTGCGACCGAGGAAGCCCTGAACCCGGACCCTCAACAAGCAAAAGACGTTGCACAATTTCGTGTCGCGGCAGCACCACTGGACCATGCGGTGATTTCATAGAAGGCGTTAAACCTTTAACTGATTCAGAATCTGAATAGCACTGCTGCTAAGACTTTTTTTTAATGTTAACTTTTGTATTTAACAATTATTTTAAGTTTTCTTTTGTTTGTATGTACCAATTTGACATGTATCTTGGAATAAATAATTTTATTAAAAAACAATTATTTAAAATTTTCATCGCTGTCTCTGTAAACTTTAAAAGGAAATAAACATTTTATATAAGTAAAATAACTATCAATACTTTTAATAAATGAAGAAGTTTATCTATTTCGTATTATTTTCTAGCATTATTACCACTGTACTGACTGTACATGAATTTTGACCCACTCAAATATCCAACCTGGTACATAAAAAAGGAAAAGTATTGTGTGCGTGACAGTACCCATGCGCAGTAATCCCCTCCACCCGAAGGTCAAAGCCAAACTCTCGCCGCGCGATCTGTAGTAGTATTTTCAAAATGTCACATTTCTGAAATTTTCAACGGGCGATATGCGTCACAGGGTCTTAAAAAAATAACTAATGATCAAGATGCGTAGAATGTATTTTTTGTATAATTAAAAAACCCTTTTAAGCAGCCAATGAAAAGAAATCAATTCTTACATATTGTTACTAGAAAAAAAAAATGTTGCGAAAACTGCCCTAAACTGTGGTCGTGAGGCATGTCACACTCGTAGATGCGCGCAATCAAAAGCGTATAAATTTTGGTCCTTACAACCTAGGATGTTATTCCGAAATATAGTTTTGTACAGCTGATTATCTTATTTCGGTCGGAGCCGAAATTATCTTATTTCGATGTCACTATTTAAAAATATATCGTTAGCTTTTATCGGGCCATTATTTTTATATGAGATAGTAGTATACCTCATGGTATTAGCATAAAATAATTGCAAATGAAATTTAATATGTTATCGTTAAAAATTAAGTTAAAAATAACTGTAACCTTTGTTTCGTAATTTCAATGACATCATTTCGGTATCAATTGTTGACACCGAAATTAAGATCATACCACCATAATCACTGTGATGCCTTATATCTTTTCCACAGATCAGTATAAGGTTCTATTTGATGAAGCAGAAGACCGATACTATACCCCTAAGATTTCCGTGACGTCAGCCTGCACGAGATTAGTATGTCTTTTAAATAACTGAAAAACAATAAGGCAGCGGGTTTCCATCATCGTCAAGGGCAAAACGCCGAAGCAATAGAGTATATGTGGGATCTTTAGAAACGGTGACTAGACAATCTTGAAGAACTACAAGTTCATATCACTCTTATGCCATGTTTATGAGTTGTTTTCTAGAGTCATAAAGTATCGTCTCACTCGCAGGTTGGAGAAATTTTAAACTCCCGAATAAACCAGGTTCGGAAAAAGGCTTTAGCACTAATATAGACCACATCTATTCGCTGCGGCAGGTAATACAGAAGACCGAGGAGTATAATCTGCTTGGCTTTCGTGGAGTATGAGAAAGCCTTTATTCAATAGAGCCTGGGTGGTGCTGTAAACTCTCTAGAGGTACCAACTGGATTACACGTATATTGCGCTGTTGAGGTATTTATACGAAAATGGCATCATGTCGGTTTGACTACAAAACCAGACCACAAATAGGAAAGGTATTTCTCCGAAACTGTTTACAGGTGCGTTGAGGATGTCTGTAACCTCTTGGACAGGAAAAGACTCAACATTAATGGCCAGTTACTAAACACACCTTTGGTTTTCTATTAGTTTTTATGACTGACACATAAAAGTTCATTGAAGTTCTACGTAGTGCTTCTTAAAGGGTGGGTCTCAAGATAATTATGAAAATGACGATAATCATATTGAATTCTTATGTTGTGTCCCATGGGTAAGCTCCCGACAAGGTAAACCAACGATCTAGTAAAGGGCACGAGAAGCCGCTGGATGTAGGCAGCGTAGGACCGATCGTCGTGCAGATCTTTGGGGGAGTCCTATACCCAACAGTGCATATGATGATGATGATTTTTGGTTGTTGGTATTGATACCTCTGGATTCTATTTTACTGGGTTATATTATATTCTATTGGCTTAGTCTTGATACATTTGTTACTGGATTTACTAGCTTTCCTCTAGGTTAGGATCTTGATTTTGAGGTGTTGATTTTAGGCGTTAATCACTGGAGCTACTTGTCGGATTACGTTGAATTTGGATAGAAAAGAGATTAGACTTTCGGTTACAAGTTACCACATCAAAATTACATAATTAACTTTCTAAATAGAAGCTTAAATAATGAAGTGTTATAGCAAAAACACCTTATATTCGAATTAAAAAGTTATAGCTTAATTTCGGTGTCGACCAAATTTTAAAACATTTTTTAATTCTTTAAATATTGAGTTTTTATTTTTTTATTTATTTATAACACTTTATTTGCACACACACAGACAGAAAATACATGTATAAAAGAAAAAACAATACACAAGATTTGTTGTACAAAGGGCGGCCTTATCGCTTAGCAGCGATTTCTTCCAGGCAACCCATATGACACATAAACTGGTAGAAGGGATGAGGGTAGTTGGTGCGCAACAAACAAATTAAAAGAAAATAACATATCATCTAATATATAAATAGTTATACAATAAAATACATATACTACATATACAATAAAAACAAAGTTAATGCAGTTAAGAGACTGAAAATACACAAATAAAACGGGAGTTCTGTAGGGAAAAGAAGGACTAGTGGGATAGGAAGAACTCCTTGACCTGGGACTTGAAGGAGTTGAGGGTCTGTGCACGTCTAATTGTGTCAGGCAAGGAGTTCAATAAAGAAATAGCTTGGCACGTGAAGGATTGGCTATAGAATTTGGTCGAGCGAGGAGGGGTGTAAAGACGGAGATTATCAGAGGAGCGAAGGGGGAGATCATGAGTGGAAGAGAGGAATTTAAAGTGCTCTTTTAGATAAGAAGGAGTTTTTGGATTGAACAGCACGGAAAAGAGAAGGGAAAGGATGTGCATATCTCTGCGACGTCGTATGGGAAGCCACTTTAGTAGTTGGCGGTATTGGGAGACATGGTCATATTTGCGTAAACCAAATATGAACCGTATTGAAAAATTTTGGAGACGCTCGAGTTTATTGAGTAGATCAGAAGAAAGGTCAGGATAGCATGTATCTGCATAATCAAGAATAGGCAGCAGTAGAGATTGTGCAAGGGTAATTTTGGTAGCTGTTGGAAGAAAATTACGTAAGCGTCGGAGAGACCCCGCCGCAGCGAACGTACGCCTACTAATCTCAGCCACCTGAGGAGCCCACGACAGCGTTCTGTCGAATAAAATTCCCAGATTTCTCACTTTTTCAGCGAAAGGAACAGGAGTTCCGTCAAAAACGATTGAGGGCAACTGTTTGAAGTCGACTTTTGATATAAAATAAGGACTTCCTATAATTATACTCTGTGTCTTGTCAGGGTTAATTTTGAGTCCGTACATTCTACTCCAATTTAAAATACGGATCAAATCTTCGTTCATAAATTGAATGGCATCACTCAGGTTCTCAGAGCGTTCCTGATAGTAGATTTGTAGATCGTCTGCATACAAATGGTAGGAAGAAGAAAGATCACGGGATATGGTATTAATAAAAATTGAAAATAATAAAGGAGAAAGCACGCCGCCTTGGGGCACGCCGGCAGAAATAGAACACCACGACGAGTAAGAGTCGCCTATGTGTACTCGTTGCCGACGCCCATGTAGATAACTACGAAACCAGTCAATTACTGTTGGAGATATGTTTAGGGAGCTCAACATGCCAAGCAAGATGTTAAAGTCAACATTGTTAAATGCATTACTAAAGTCTAGCAATGTCAGCAGCGTGAGCTTCTGGTTTTCCATGCCAGCGCGAATGTCATCAGTGATCTTGACAAGCGCAGTAGCCGTACTATGACCAGGACGGAATCCGGATTGGAATGGGTTTAGTAGGTGATTCTTATTGAGAAAATCACTTAACTGACTATGGATAAGACGCTCAAGTACTTTTGAAAGGAAAGGAAGAATAGAAATAGGTCGGAAGTCAGATGTAGCGGAAGGATTAGACTTTTTAGGAAGAGGGATAATCTCAGCTTCTTTCCATAAGGATGGAAAGTTCCCAGAGGAGATGGATCTGTTCAGGATCGATGTAATTACGGGAATTAGGATATCTAATAAGGGAATGATCATATTACGGCTGATGCTGTCACAACCCACTGCTGCGGAGTCAATAGCACGAATACTCCTTTCAACATCACAACATGAAAATTGACTAAAGATAAAAGGAGCGAAGTCGGGTTTTGGCAGAGAATTAAGATGCTGCAAAGTTTTTTCTTTGACTTTATTGTCAAGAGAAGATGATACGGAGAAATGATTATTTAATTGATCAATGTTTAAATTATTAGGAATGTTAATGTCACGTGACTTTCCAATACCCAACGTTTTTAGAAATTTCCAGATTTTAACGGGATCACCGTTTTCTACAGATTTATGAATATGGCGTCTCTGTGCATCCCTACACACTGTATTGCAGCGATTCCTGATGTGGTTATACTTGTCACGATTGGTATCTGAAGAGTTAGACTTATATTTTGCCTTTGCGTAGTTCTTCCTGTCCATTAAAGATTTGATGTCCTCGGTAAGCCATGGTGCTGGTACATGCTTTAGTTTTACCCGCCGAAGAGGTGCATGAACGTCGTCGTCGTCGTACAGTTGAATCAAAAGGTCATTGAATATAGAAACTTGCTGGTCAACAGAAGGTGCGTCTACTACAACACTCGAATCTACCTTTTGCGCATCAGCACAGAGACAATCCAAGTTCATGCCACCAAAATTACGCCGCAGAAGAATGGCAGGCTTAGCCTTAGGTGGACGGATTTTATAAGAGAGATATATCAGATCATGATAGGAGAAGGCATCTGCAGAAAACTGGCCATGTTTGGCAACGTTATTAAGGGAGGAAACTATTATCAAATCGAGAAGAGAGGGAATGCAATTGGGAAAGAAGTGAGTCGCATTGAGAGGCAGAATGTTTAAATTGCAAGAGTCAACGACCGATGATATGAATAACATTGAAATTCTTTGGTGTGTCGGATGTTACAGATTGGAGACTCTCTTTTAGAGAAGGGATACTGCGGAAACTATCCTCGCTGCTCAATCCATCAGAGGAGGAAGAAAGGGATAGAAAATCATTACTTTGATCACTTTCAGAGTCCTGCATAAAATTTTAAAATCTAAATTAAATTTTATATAAAAATGTTGAACTATATATAAATATAATAAAATACAATACCTACAAATAATATTATCTAATAAATAATATAATATACAAATAATAAATTATTAAAACTATGCGCACATCAGTTAGCTACCAGCAATTAACAATTAATAGTATATATTTAACACACAACTAACTCACTGATTAAATCACAAAACACAAATAACCCAATAAACGAAAACCTTACGCAGTCAATGAAACAAAAGCGTGAAATGGAACACTTAAAACTAAGCCCAAAGCCGTAAGCAGTAGAACGAAATGAGAAAAAAAAAAAACTATGGTCATATTTTGACATTTGCGCATACATTGACATGACGTTGACATTTACTTTTGCTTGGCATTGACAAACAAAAACTATACATAACGAAACGAACTATTATTTTTATAGAAGGTTGTGCAAAAATAAAAACTGAACATGAAGAAAACTAATAGAGGGTACATACAGCAGTGATAGAAACATTACAAGGAACAACATAAAGTTATCCAGTGTCAGTACACCAGCATAACTGCTACAGCACACAATGGTTGCAAGCAAGCAAGGAATGAAACATACCGACTGCACAATGACCTATTTCTTGGCAGCCCCACGTCTTCTAGGCCTATCTTGCGGTCTTGCAGCCGTCGAATCCGAAGCTGTTGACGTTGAAGGCGCTGTAATTGGGACCTTCGCCAGATCAGACAGACAATTTATCTGATGCCGCTTGTCATCAGGCCCCAACCCATATATGTGCCCATGCCTTGTCCAACAACGAGACACTCCTAGGCGTTTCCGCGCTTCCATGAAGAGCTCGTGTCGCTCGCTCGTCAAGAACTCTGACAAGGTTATGCCACTTCCTTTTAGATTTGTTTTGGCAAACCACACTCTATCCCGCAGCACAGTGCCCCAAACTTAACCAGGATGGGTCTTGGTTTCTCGCTCCCAGTTCTTCCAATACGTTGAGCACGGCTGATGTCATACCTTGACAAGGATGTTTGCTTAAGATGTTGACCCGCTACGTTCAAAAACTCATTGACTGTAATTTCATCTTGTTGCTCCGCTACACCATGAACAAGAAGGATCCGACGACGGCTACGCAACTCACGCTGCTCGGAGTTTTTGGTCAGGAGCTCCACTTGATTTTGCAGAGTGTTGAGTGCAGAAACCACGAATGTGCGAAAATTGTTGAAATCTGCTGCAAGTGTAGAGACAGAGGTCGACTCACATGAGGTGGCATTTTGCAGATTCGCCTGGAATTCTGCCATCCTGGTGTTAAATAATGCAGACATTTCTTCAATAGACTTCTTCATGGACTCCATTATTTGTTAGTGCAACGTTTAAGTGTAGTGCAATGGATTTTGTGAACGGAAATGCTTATGCTGGTAGGTAGTGCGTTTTAAGCTAACATTTAAGTAGATTTACTATGTTAATATAATTAATTTTTTAAATAAAATTTTAAGAGCAACTGAAAACACGTCTATCTTTTTGCACGACTACCCGCCGAAAAAAAAAAAGTTTTAAGATGGGCCTCAAAAAGCATTCGATTTATAACATTTGAACCTTTTTTTTTAATGTGGTAAGATTAACGAAAACACTTAAAATAAAAAATGCCACCGAAATTACAAAAATTGTCTGTCTTCAAAAATCCACCCTGAAATATAGTCTTTAGTTATGGAAACTGAATTACGGAAAAAAATCGGAAACGCGCGGAGGTATCCAGTTGAAATAAACGGCGCTATCCTATTCAACGTTAATAAAAAAAAAAAGTATTTTTTACAGCTTCAACAAGCTGTTGACCTGAATAAACCATCTATTCAGGTCAACAGCTGGTGGAAACTTAAAAAAAAAACAAACTTTTAAATTAACGTTGAATAGGATAGCGCCGTTTATGCAGCAAAAATTTTTTATTTCGACACTTTCATGGGAGTATTTCCGTTCACCTAGGAACTATGAAAATATCGTCTTTTTCCCCACTGCAAAGGAAAGCTTATACAACAAGAATGGGGTGGAATCTGAAAACTATACATTTGTAATTAAAAAATCTTGAAAAATATAGTCATTAGACTGGAAACTTAATTTCGGGAAAAATTCGGAATAACTGCGAGATTCGATTATTTATAATAGGTATGTACCTAGGTACCTACGGAACCCTTGGTGGGCAAATCCGATTAGACCGACTGACCGTGGTAAGAACGGATGCGTTTGTTCGGTACGGACGAATGACTTTTTTTATTTCTTTTTGGTTAATTTGAAAATTCACGTGAAAAACTACGTACTTAAACTACTTACTTACTACTAGTATTACGATGGCGCTGTGACCCCAAAGTGAGTCTTGACCTCCGACAATAAAAGGCACCACTGCTCTCTGCATAGCGCGCCCTCTTGCCAATTAGGCAGTTGAGTTGGCGCAGATCCTTGGCTACTTCGTCCGCCCAGAGATACCTAGGGCGACGGAGTAAGCTCGCTTAAACGGTCGATCACCCTTCATGCGCACGACGTGGCCTATTACCATCGAACCCTTTGTGCTTTGATGTCGCCAAAGATTGGTTCTGCGTATAGCTCTTCCACCTCGGCGTTTTCCCTCATCCTCCAACTGCCGTCTTCATTTTGGACCGGTCCCAGTATCTTACGGAAGACTGTTCTTTCTTCTTTTTTCGAGGAGTTTCTCTTCTTCTTTCTGGATGAGAGTCCATGCTAATATTGGTCTGATTACGGTCTTGTATATTCGGATCTTTATACGTCTGCTCAGGAGTTTGGATGTCAGTACCTTGTGTAGGGCTGCACTGCAACGAAGAGTATTCTGAGCCCGGTTTTCTTACTCGTTTTACAGTGCATCCTAGGTACAATCGGGGAACTTCCCGGTCAACCAGTATAGTTTTTTTGGGAAACGTTTTCTCGGAAAGTACTAAGGTTATAGAAATAATGTATTGTTCAAATGAAAAACCTGCTAATGTTCTATTATTTGTGATACAAACGTTTTCTATATATCTATTACTTTTTTTAAATAAAGCTCCCTTAAAACTCTACTGGTTAACCGGGAAGTTCCCCGGCTGTACCTAAAATTCGCTACGCCTTTAAAAGTGGTGTTCCCAATAGCCATGTCTTCACGCTTTTGCCTCGTGTTTTTATACCGGCGCATATGAAGGTACTCCGCCTTCTCAATGTTCCCAATCTTAGCCGCCTCATGTTTTAAGCATCCTATTCTCTAACAGCATGTATTACCTCCTGCTTTGTTTCACCCAGTATAGCGAGATCGTCCGCCGTTCAGTGTATAGACCTTTGACTGCCCATGTGAAAAACACGTACTGTTTTTTTTTTTTAATAATTTGTACTTATTGATACTACAGCAACTGCAGTTGAGGGCAAGACTATCTTCAAATACTTTAAACTCGCTAGTTTGCTATCTACCATCCGTCTTCAGCGTGTCGTTGGTTCTATTAATGCCCACATTGCAGGAATAGAAGGAATCACACGCTTGAGAAAATAACAGGAAAATTTGTCAGTCGACAAAAGGAAAAAAGTTCGCAGTGATGTCCACGCAGTGAGGGCATGTTCAGCTTGCTGTGTCAGTGTCTGAGTTTCTGAGTGGTTTTTCTGTAACTGCCTACTTGCATAGAGTCTGTCATAACTTCTATGAATTATGTCGACTACACCGGTAGGGTTCCTTCTATCTGGCAGAATCTCGATGCGCAGAAATTTATTTGGCATACCACACTTGGCAGAATCTTTTTTGTGGGTTCCCTCTATCTGGCAAAATCTCGATGCTTAGACACTTATTTGGCATAAAACACTTACAGAATCTTTTTTAAAGAATTATTTTTAAAGCAAAACAATTACTTAGCATAATTGTTGATTGGCAGAATGTTTAAATGTCCGAATTAACAATGGCATACTGTATAATTGACAGAATTTCATTTGGCATCATGTTTAAATGTCCGAATTAACAATGGCATACTGTTCAATTGACAGAATTTCATTTGGCATAATTACCTATGGCATAAGTTTATTTCGCATAATTTTGTTTTGTCTTGTATGCCCTAGAGTGTATTTAAGCTCGCGCAGGCGCGGAGGGGCCAGACAGCCCGCGAGTTGAGGAACAGGTGGTGAGCGAAAACCATCAGCGACGATAGGCTCGAGTGGGACCGCCGCCGGAGCCCCGCAGCGCTGCAGCTATGACAGAAGTCATGCTTGCTGCATGCGTACCTGCTTGCTGCTTGCTTGCATGCTTGCTGTATGCTTGCTTGCATGCTTGATACTTGCCTGCATGCTTACTGTATGCTTGCCAATTATTGAACCAGAGACAGTAATTTTGAACTCGATGCAAGTAGCAAGCAAGCATGATTGGCAGAATATCCATAATAATAAAAAAGCAGAATCATCATTTGGCAGAATGTTTGCGCATTATAATTACTATAGTCATGAAATTTCTGCCAAAAGGGATTCTTCCAGTGAACATTCTGCCAAATGATAATGCTGCCTTACAAAATTGAATTTAATTAAATTGAATTGTTTTGAATTTATGGCAAATGATTGTATGCCAAACAACTTTCTGCGAAATGAGTTTTATGCCAACCGTTGTTATGCAGACTAAATTGTAACTTAAAAAGTTCTGCCAAAAAGGGTAGATCCCTTTTTTAAACATTATTTTATTTATTTAGCACAATTGTTGATTGGGAGAATGTTTATATGTCAGGATTTATTTTAAGATGGCAGGATTTTATTTGGCATAATCACTTTTGGCATAATTTTATTTCGCATCATTTTGTTTCGCATACCTTTTATTTAGTGCCACGATTATTTGGTATAACTTCACTTGGCATACTACGAAGAATTTCATTTGGGATAATTTCATTAGGTTTCTAATGATAATTTCTAACAAGTTTTTATAAAAAAACATGATGATATTATTTCATTTTATTTATTATAAATAACATATAAATATATAAAATCCTGCAATGTTGTGTTATTCTAGCCAGTGACAGAACCGAATCGCTGTAAAACCGACTTCACGCAGTCTTAAACGCAGTCTTGTATGTCCTACCCATAGAGTTATTCAAGCCCGCGTAGGCGCGGAGGGACAAGGCGGTCCGAGAGGAGCAGGTGGTGAGCGAAAACCATCTGCGACGATAGGCTCGCGTGAGACCGCCGGAGCCCCGCAGCGCCGGAGCCGTGGCGGAAGTCATGCTTGCTGCATGCCTGCTTGCATTCTTGCTGCTTGCTGCTTGCTTGCATGCTTGCTACTTGCTTGCATGCTAGGTGCATGCTAACTGTATGTTTGACAATTATTGAAACAGATACAGTAGTTTTAACTCGATGCAAGTAGCGAGCATGCATGCTTGGCAGCATATCCATAATAATAAAAAAGCAGAATCATCATATGGCATTATAATTACTATAGCCATGAAATTTCTGTCAAAAGACGATTCTGCCCGTGAACGTTCTGCCAAATGATCATTATGCTTTTTGATTATTATGGATAAAGAAATTCTGCCTAATGATGGTCCTGCTTTACAAAATTATGCGTTTTGAATGTATGACAAATGAGTGGATGCCAAACAACTTTCTTCGAAATGAGGTTTATGCCAACCGTTGTTATGCAGAATAAAATTATGACTTACAAAGTTCTGCCAAAAGGGTAGACCCCATCGGTACATGGTAAAGTTAATTTAACGTATAGTGTGTGCCGTACAATTATTAGATTTAAAAACTTTTATTGTAATAATAAAAATAATAAATAGAAATCGGTTTTAATATTTTTTTATTTTGCGTATAAAACTTGAAATTTCGAAAAGAAACAGAAGACATTGGCAATTAATGCTTACAAAATTTTAAGCAATCGATTATGGTACGACTATTTTAAATTTTCCTCTTTAATATTATGAAATAATTTGAACATTAATCATAGTTTATTCAAGTAGTTAATAATTTGAATTATGATTTTTCCTCTACGAGCATGGGTTTTAACAGTAGGTTCTAAAGTTGACCATACGAGTTTCTCATTTTTATAACCAGTTATATAGGATTTTTGTAAGTACTTAGTTCCGAATTAAATAAGCTCACACGTGAAAACCAAATGGAATATATAATATAGATTATAGATTATATACTATATATAATATATTAGGTTGGAGAAAAAGTCTTTTCGCATATAGTATGAATGAACTTGTAATGAATTATCTTTGGCTATACTGTTTGCAATTAAAGAGCTGATCTTTAGGATTTTAAAAACGTATTATCATGACCAATAAATAAGTAAAAAGATATAAATAACAAATATATAAATTAAAAAAACTAAAAAACCCGCCTTCTTCAAAAAACAAGCCAACTGAAAAGATGGAAACAAGATTAAATAAAAATATGTTGTTCAACATAATACATGCAGTCAGAGGCTGCAGCTTGTTTCGATTGGCTTGTTTTTAGAAGCGGGCGGGTTTTTTAGTTTTTTAAATTTTTATTTGGTTGGGGAAAAGTCTTTTCGCATATAGTATGCATAAACTTGTAATAAAATCTCTTTGGCTATAACTATTTATATCTGGCTGGTTTTGGTATCAACAAGAGTTTAATTCAAATTAGGAAAATGTGTGATTTTTATTTGTTTTTCTTACTGTCAACATGAGCGAATCTATGAAGAAATTTGATAAGTACATTTTACAATTTTACTACAAAAAGGTAAAAATGCAATGCAAGCCGCGAAATAAATTTTAGATGTTTGTGGGCAGTGTCTGTGTGAGTAGCACAAATTTGGTTTAAGCGTTTTCAATCCGGAAATTTTGATGTCAAAGATGCACGTCGCTCTGGTCGCCCTATTAAAATACTAAAATACACAATTAATTTAACAGGTAAATTTGGTACACAAATAGGGATAAAAAGTATCCTATGTTCATAACCAGGCGGTTATGAACATAGGATATCCCGATATTCCTACGGGAAAGGGAACCACGCCGCTAGTAGTCTATAATCGCATGGGTTAATCCCCTGACTGACAGGTAAGAAAGCAAATGTTCAGGTACCAAACAATGCAAATAGGTAATTACTATTTAAAGATTCATTATTTGTGCATTCAATTATGGAAAAAATAACATAGATTTTATACAACGCAAAATATTTTTTTCCTTGTACGAAAGTATCTTTTCCGTTAAGCAACTTGGCGTGGGAGGAAAAGTTATATGAAAAATACGCTCGTAGTATAGGTAGATCAATGGAAAAATCGTAGTGAAAACTCATTACCTACTGCTTGACTCATGTAAACAAAATTCAGCTTTCTTGTGTGCTATCTCTGGTTCGTCATAGTCAGAATTCAAAATTAAAGAAGAAAAAAGATTATTTATCTATTCTTATGAAAGACCAACAACTAGCTTAATTAGAAATAGCATTAGAAAGAACATCAACGAGTCATTTACAGGTCCTCACATATAAATAACTGGCTAATCTACAAAAAAGCGATACAATAAGCGTATTATATTATATGAATTTCTATTTCACTGAAACCGTGAACGCATCCGACCAACACACTGCAATTTTCTAATTTCAAATACAGAATACATTTTAATTTATTGTGTGACATTTCTGTGATCTAGTGGTATCAACTACCGGTATCAGACCCTAAGATCCGGGTTCGATTCCCAACGGCATGGATGGGGATACATGTTGTATTCGGTTTAGTTGGTGATAGCACTTGTCGTAAGTCCGCCTGGCTAGCTAGTTAACATCATCTTATGTTAGTCGGACGCCATAACAATAGTGTTTTCAGCATCGTTGTGTTCCGACAGTTAAAGATAAGATAGCCAGTTTCTCAGTGGTTGAGGATTCCGGGAGACGTTCGCTTCCATCAAGGCTCCCAGTAGTTGGTAAAAAATTGTAATTTAGCTGTACATGTCTCCCTCCGTCGCTCGAGAGGAAGTACTAACCGATATCTGTCTGCGACTTCAAATTATCCTCACGCTGGTCAGTTTCTTCCTTCGTTGTATAATGTAATATACGACTATAAACATAGTGCCTTGACTACACATGTGAGCGAAAACTTGGTTTTTACAATACCACGTGCAACGTGAAATAAAAATTAAAACAAAAATGATTCTTAAAGAATTCAGTTAAATAACGACCACCCTTAGCGCCTTCGACAACTTCTGAGGGAAAGGGATGAGAAGGGATATGTTGGTATACATGTATATATAGGTATACAGGGTTACAGGGAAAGTCGTACTGAATATTAAAGGACGTTATTATTTAGGTCATTTCTGATGAATTTGATCCTATAATATAGTGTCCGAAACTTAACCGTTATGGAGATATTGATATCTTTAAGTTTTTTTTTAAATATCCCAATTTTTTTGCTTTTTTGCCAATCTTTTTATGATTAAGACTCCTAGGGTTCGTTTTTTTATGTATTTAGTTAGAAGACATGCCAATGAATAAAAATGATCAACAAAAACTCAACCCTCCATTAACAGCTTAAAATAACTGCACGACAACGGTATAAATTAAATAATTTTTGCTAAGTATTCCTAACTTTGAAGCGATATGATAAAAAAAAATTGTATGGAACTTATTCTGCAGATGATTTTAAAAACTTCTACGTCTTCTTAGCTATTCAAAAAGGTATAACACTAGCTATTAAATAGGCAAAACATTGACCAAATAACAGTTCAGTTAGCAAAGGCTACATTTTTGGTTTGAGGTATAAATAGCTAAATCACGAAAATAAAACAAAAAAATCAGTAATATTTTTATAATTCATGTTCAACATGGCCGCCACTATTTCTTATACAAATTCTCATTCGTTTTCTTAAATTACTTTTTACAACAGATGTTTGCAGGCTCCGCCTCATTTCCTCAGCCGCATCAATAATTTTTTGTCGTAAAACCTCGATATTTGCGATTGGTGTCATTTCGTCGTACACTAGGGTTTTCATATGACCCCACACATAAAAATCCATCGGCGTTAAATCGGGACTTCTTGCCGGCCACGGTATGGGTCCACCTCTTCCAATCCACCGGTTTGGGTAATTTTCATCCAACCATGCTCGAACACTTCTTCTGTAGTGCGCTGGGCAGCCATCGTGTTGAAAGAACATATTTTGTCTTATTGCCAGAGGTAAATCGAGCATTAAAGAGTATAACTCCTCCCTTAAAAAGTTCTCGTACATCTCGCCATTCAAATTATCGGGCAAAAAGTATGGCCCTATCAAATAATTAGAAATTATGCCCATCCACACGTTGAGACTGAATCTCCTTTGCGATCCTTTTAATCTTTTTTTATTGGGATTACCTTGCGCTTTGGGAGCCCAATAATGGGCGTTATGGTAATTTGTGATACCGTCTTTGTCAAACTTAGACTCATCTGTCCACAAAATTTTCTTTAAAAAAGCCGGATCATCAATATCGGCATTTAGCATAAATCTGCAGAAGTCTAGTCGCCTCAGCGGGTCCCCTTCTTCATTTACGTGCACTGGCGTGTAATGGTAAGGGTATTGGCCAGAACTGTGCATTACGAACCAAGCTTTTTTTTTTATTTACGTATTGAAGCTATTTTTACATCAAACTGAAAATGTAGCTTTTGCTAACTGAACTGTTATTTGCTCAATGTTTTGCCTATTTAATAGCTAGTGTTATACCTTTTTGAATAGCTAAGAAGACGTAGAAGTTTTTAAAATCATCTGCAGAATAAGTTCCATACAATTTTTTTTTATCATATCGCTTCAAAGTTAGGAATACTTAGCAAAAATTATTTAATTTATACCGTTGTCGTGCAGTTATTTTAAGCTGTTAATGGAGGGTTGAGTTTTTGTTGATCATTTTTATTCATTGGCATGTCTTCTAACTAAATACATAAAAAAACGAACCCTAGGAGTCTTAATCATAAAAAGATTGGCAAAAAAGCAAAAAAATTGGGATATTTAAAAAAAAACTTAAAGATATCAATATCTCCATAACGGTTAAGTTTCGGACACTATATTATAGGATCAAATTCATCAGAAATGACCTAAATAATAACGTCCTTAAATATTCAGTACGACTTTCCCTGTAACCCTGTATATGTATTTTAAAACTTTCCTTTCGAATTAGGCTATCGAATTAAATATTGTCATATTTATATTTTAGTGCTAAAAGTTTTCACTAAGAACAAACAATAAAACTTTTTATTTATGAAACTATCATGAATGTCATTGACTAGCTGTTGCCCGCGACCTTGTCCGCGTCAATTTCTGTTATTATGATCGCGATTAAGTTTTTAAATAAAATATATGTCAAAGGAATTAGGTACCGTAAAATGACTTCAGAAAAAAGATAGACATATACTGTCGCGGACATTTTTTTAGATCATTTAATTAAAGAGTAATAATTCTTTCATACATATTTTTGGGTAACTTGAACCGTTTCCGCAGCGCACGCAACGGAAGCCCTCAAATATGGATAATATTTCCCGTTTTTGCAATATTTATCACTGATGCTTCGCTCCTATTGGTCGCAGCGTGATGTTATATAGCCTAAAGCCTTCCTCGATAAATGGACTATCCAACACAAAAAGAATTATTCAATTCGAACCAGTAGTTCCTGAGATTTTTTTTTCTTTTATATATTTAGGTCGGAGCAAATTACTCTACCTCCACCTGATGTTAAGTGTAGGTAGAGTCCAGACGTGAAGATAGCTGGTGCAGCAGATCAAACTGCTACGCATCACCCCTTCTTACCTTGCCGGCCTGCTAAATGCTCCTTCACGCCTCGTTTAAAGGACCCCGGGTTGTAGGAAGGAGGGAAGACGTGCGGAGGCAAACAATTCCATTTGCGGATAGTGCGACAAAGAAATGAGATTTTCAAGAGAAGATTTCAAAAATTTTCAAGATTTCAAAAGATTTTCCAAATTTCTTTGTTCGCGTTGTAATCGTTGCCACAGTAAACCGGTGGCAACGCAAGCCAGCGCGCGTGGTCCTATGAAGGAAAGGAGAAGGTGGGATAAGGGAAAATAATTCTTCAGAGCACTCGCCGTGGTATAGGCGGTCGAAAGCGCTTAATGAAGGACATCGCGGCGTAATTGTAGGGGCTCCAGGTTTTTTGTTACCTCTACATCGCCGATGATGCGAATTGCGTGGCGCTGCAACCTGTCCAGTGCATCGAGCAACTTAGCGGAGGCATCCCAGAGGTGTGAGCAATATTCTACGCAGGACCGTACTTGCGTTTTATATAACAAGCACAGTTGATCTGGCGTGAAAAAACGCCGCACCTTGTTGAGGACTCCGAGTTTACGTGAGGCTGTCTTGAATTTTATTAGCGCGTTCAAACAAACAAACTCTTCAATAATATAAGTATAGATAAAATAACGTATGAACTGGGTTACATGAACGAACACAGGATAATATGTACAATAGGCAACTTTTATTTATTGTTTAATATATAATAAAAAATGTTATATTTTTACATTAGTCAAAAAAAAGTTAAATGCATTCGTTTTTATTGGCTACCTTTATATGATTGTTTGAAAACTGTTGGTGACAATGACGTTCACATAAGTACATTTATATTTAAAACCGGTTTTTATCACGTTCACAAAATTGTATGACGTCTTTAAAATAAGACCAGAGGAATGGCTATGAGGAAGAAAAACTGTCGACATCAAATGTAAATCAGCCATAACACTACGGACCATTAGATCTGAACAACGTTAGTTGAAGTATTTTGAAAGTTAATATAAAAAATAGTGAGTTCTTTCGTGTTGTGCTGTTTGGGCTTTTATATATTTAATAACAGGAACAATGTTTGTTAAGGTAAGCAATGATTTTTTTATAAGACTTTGTTTAATGTTGCAATGCCAGATGTTTACAAGATTCTTATACATAATGAGTTGATCATTTAGACTAACAATATTGTTGTCAGTTGAATTTTATGAATGGTCTTGTTTTAGTGCGTCTTATGTAAAACACTTTTTATTTCGGACTACATAGATTTTTTTTAATACTAAGATTCATTGTGACATATATGTGTGAATATTTTAGCAAAAATCTAAAGTAATAAAATTCAACAAACACAAAATAAAGTAAAGCATTTGGCAAGTAATGAAACAATATTGAGTAAATTTAATGTAATTTTAATGATTATGTCGTAATCCTACTAAGATTATTAAGGCGCTACTCGGAAAAAGTATGGACTTTTTGATATATAACTATAGCACGGTTACAGTTGTTACAAATCTGGTAATAACATATATATTTCTTCATACCTTTATCTAGATTCGTATAGGTTCAAAAACACGATTTTATGATTTTGCCTCGACACTTTTTCTTTTCGAAAAGACCTCTAAAAATACGAAAATACAAGATTATTCTTAAATGGGATTACTTACACTATTGGAAATTGGTTTAATAAGTGGACACCAATAATATTTAATATTTATTTATTAAAATCGCAGTAGTTTTTTAATACGAAGTGATTTTGTGTTTTTTTTTGCCTAATCTGCAATCTCGCTCCCGTGCGCGTCGTTTTTTCATTGCTATCTCGCTTCAGCATATTTTTTTCGAGTATCGCCTTAATGCGAAAGTAAGTATATCAGTTGGTTTGTTCATTTGTTTGTTACTCTTTCACGCAATAACTACTTAAAGGATTTGGATGAAATTTGGCAGGCGCATAGTAGATAGCCTGGATTCAAATGTAGGGTACTTTTTATTCCGATATTCCCACGGAAATGGGAAACACGCGGGTGAAACCGCGGGCTTTAAATCATCATAATATCAGCGATTCGATAGTCTTCGATAACCCAAAAAAGCATTATTTACCTTCTGTTCATACTTATTTAAGTCTTAAGTCTGTCACATAGTATCACAAGGTCACACGTGCGAAGGTTTCTTAAATAAGATCCAAATAAAAGTAGTGTGAACCACACGTGCCAATCTGGGCTTCCCCCATACAATTTTCCCTATTAGTATTTGATATTTTTTTTATTCACGTTATTTTTATACTTGTAAAATAACATAGTCTATTATTGTTTAGAAAGATATATAGTTTTAGAGGAAGAAATATTGAGAACGTAGATTTCTTCTCCTTCCTATTGCAAAACTTGGCAAAGCTTTTACTTATTTTATAGGTTATTATTAGACATAACTTCATTCATTTCAGTTCTTTCATTAATTTGATAAAGCCCAGTATTTGGTTGTTATTATTTTAACTGTCTTTTCAATCTCTGTTAAATGTAAAACTTAAATTTCATACAACGACAATATATTGCGTGTCGCTTGACTAACTGACAAGGAATTACCTTGGTAGTTAGTCAAACGGCATGCATTAGATTGCAACTTTGATTCATCATCACATCATCATCAGGCCATTATCGTTCACTTTGATTAATTATAAATAATTTTATTTCTTCCTTTTTGTCGTCAATAATCTTTATGATTTTATATTCTATACATTTATTTGAATTTGACTTTCACTTTGACTTGTCTTAAAGAATCTGAGAAGTTGTGATAATGGCATTAGTGATACTTACATATAACTTACCGGTTAATCTTAACATGTAGATAAGAACCTCTCTTCTTTAAGTAACGACGTAATAACACTTTAATGTTTTTTCGTTTACAGATCCTGTTACTTTCAATAGCCTGTCAATGTGGAATTATAGTAAACAGCCAACCTTTAAATAGCAGGCAGATGTTTGCTAGTAAGTTCAGCCAGAATGGCCATCAAAATCGCCTCCAAGATGTTATTTATTTTCCTGACTTAACATATGAAAACCATGAATCGTAAGTTTTTCGTCATTTTTATTCCTAATTTATTTTCATCAAACACTAAAGAACCGCCCACGACTACGCCCGGGCGCGTATACTTAGCATTATATTTTTAAAAGTTGACTGTGTTACTAAAACTACTTTAGGTACTAAAAATCTGGTAAAAATCCGTAGTTTTTGCTTGAAATACGAACAGACAAATGGACAAAATAACTTGCCCTCTAAGTCTAATTGTTTGATTAATCATCTTAAATTGAGATTTCTTTAAAAGCTTGCGGTGCTGTTGAATTTGCGTAAACGTTTATAAACTTTTCCGTTTTGCCTTGTCACAGAATCACAGAATATCACAGCGTGGCAAAGAACAGACTATCGACAAATTCGATGAAAACGCGTAACCAGCATACTTTACCGATGGTACAAAATAATGAAGAACCAGCTACAACCAGCGTACCCAAAATCGACTGCTCGACGTTAACTGAGAAACAGTGTGTGGAATATCAAAATTTCATAAACAACCTATTTATCAAAACTAGTACTCATAAAAGCGATAAAAACAGCTTAAATGATAATTTAATAGATGACAAATATGAGAAGCTAGTTCAAAGAATAAATCATTTGAAAAGTGTGAGCCACAATATTATTGCATGCGATGATGAAAATACCACGGATGACTACGAGGCAACGGTAAATATTTCCAGTATTTTTATAGTAAAAATTATAAATCTTGATGCTGCAATAGATAAACACGGTCTGCGACTGCTACGGCTAGCCAATGTTTGTTAGAATGGGTAGACAAAAATGTATTATTTCCAGCTCCTCCGTACTGCATTTGTATTAGTAAACCACATCTAATCCTCCTCTGGGTTATGACCCATTCCCCCACAGTTTCTCTTGTAGATGAATAACATTCTGAGGCTTGTGCCCTGTGGGATATTAGCATGGCTGACGATGATGAAATATAATGGCAAACTTAAGAATAAGTCGCAGCTGATGCAGCTCTATTTCGAGAAATAAATGTTTTTTTGTACTTAGTATTAAATCAAATATGTAACAGACCAGAAATTATCATTGCCTATTATTTTTTATTTCTTGGTCGCTTACCTACGTAAAATGCGCTTAGGTCTTAAGCTTGGAATAAAAGATCACCATTGTCGTCTTTTTATATTTGGTTAAAGCGCAAGTTAAAACACAAGATTACAGTACTAATAAATCTTTTATTTTATTTTCAGACTATAGAAGATGACCTTTCCTTTCGACTACCACCCGCACTCGTAGCAGCGCTGCTTGGTTGAATATTGGATTCAGTAGAATTTCCAGAAACTGATCTCCTGCTCTTGTCTTTAGAAGCTACTGTTACTGTTTCCCATGGACATTGGTCGTAACAGATCTTGATCCCCGGGCTAAGCTGGAAGAAATTTCTTACGTCCGCTAGATTTCGCATTGGAAACCTATTAGTTACATTACCATTTTCATCATATTCTACATACAGAAGGCTATCAATAATCTTACTTGTACGTAAACTACGGTTGATAATCAGAGTCCCTTGGCGTAATATCGAAGGCTTATCTTGAACAGTACGAGTAGTAATATTGATGCTGCTTGTGTTCCTAAAATTAATATAAAAAATTTGTTACGTTAATTAGAACTTTAAGACTAGGTTAAGTTATCTGCTGAAATTTCTACTGGTGCTTTTTACACTATCAATATGAGCAATTACATCAAAATTAATGCAATTGCAATATTTATTTCAAAATGTTCAATGTCAAAAAGATAAGTTTCCTTTTTTGTTATATTATCATATCAACGTTGTGTGTTATAAAAACGTTGTTATTGTAGTACCTTTTTAAAAAAACTACTCACTTTCGATCTATCGTGCTGGTAATGTTTGAATTGCCATTACAGCCCAAAAGTAGTGTATATATTATACAAAACACCTGAAAAATATGTTAATTATTTTTGTCAATATGTAATCGTCAACCAAATGTGCGATTAGAGTATATTATTTTTTATTTCCTAACACATGTTTGTACCTTTATAAGATAATAATGTAGTAGTATATTATGTAGTAGTTTAGTCTTGTAGAAGTAATCATATAATCAATTCTGCACGTTGAACAGCAAGAATAACAACTAATTTGTTTATGAAATTTAAAAATAAAACCTACATTACTTACAAAAGTTTTGACGTAAATATTGTTCACCATCAACATTTTTTGTAACTAGTTAAGTTCAACCAAACATAATTCATGCGTCGTCGTCAAGTATTCGAATACAAATTAATTTTTCAATTAAAAGTACGACTGAAACTCTTTGAAAATCATTTGTTGTCTAGTGATGCTTTCTACTTTTATTTGTTTACAGTAAAAAAACTGTTAAGCCGTAATAGTATTTCAAATTATTAAAAATAATTTTAATTAAGGTATTATTTATGAATAAAAAAGAAGATTTAATATTATTATATTCTATGTAATAAAACATTCTTCACCTGATTATTTTAATTTTATATGCATTGTTAAAACGAGTTTTTATTAATAAAATAAATAAAAATGGTTTTAATTAATCTTATTTTCTGATTTTGTAATTTTTCTAGGTAGCTAAATAAACAGTGATAAAATGAAATCTCAATCATCAAATACAAAAGTTTGGTCGCCAATAAGTAAATAAAAAAACATCAGACTTTGAAAGACTTTTAAGATCATAACATTTAGCCTAAATCTACTGAACCATAATGTAGTAAAACCTTTAATTAATCAATCAGTAACACACAGCGTTACTTCATTAAATACAGATGATTAATCATACGGTAACTCAATCAATTCTCTATTTCAAGGCTTCGAAATTCACGCAATGTGTCATTTTGCTTTTGGCTTGTGTTTGTTTCTTCTCATAATGTATTAGCAAATCCCATCACTTTATACTTTAATTCTAGAAGTAATTTGCTGTTGTATGGTTTCTGTGCCTTTTAAATAAGGATGTTAAAATTCACCTTGGTTAACCTTGGCCATGGCCAATAACTACATTGCATACATTATGACAGACATGTACGTGCTAATGTTATTACAAAACGACATAATACGAATATTTAAATGAGTCGGACCTTATACAAACCGATTCTTACATATACAGACTTTACCGTCTGCTGCAAGCCGTAAATTCCTGTTGACCCATGAGCTATTAAGTTCGGTTTAGGGTTAGGGAGGTTTGGACTGCCGTCAACTTATATGTATAGTAAAAACTGGACTCTGGAGAAATACAAGAGTGTATACCCACAAAAGAATTACTTACACAAAAAGAAAAATAGAAAATTTTATTTTCATCTCACACGAAAAGGAGGATTTGTTATTCAGTTCCGCGTAGAAAGTCGCATTTTGCGGCCTAGCGTGGTAAAGTACTTTTTTTTAATTTAATACCTTAAAATATGTCAAAAGGCGTTCCGAATCGCACTATTGACTTTTTTTGTTACATTTTACACTTATTTTAAATAGCTTTGAATTAATTATAATACTCCGTATTGGTTTTATTATACACTCATTTGCAAAAAAAACGGGTGGTTTTGATTTTCATTCATCTTTAAAAAGATACAATACCAAAAAGGTTTCAATCGTTTGTACACGTTACTGGCCGGTTTTAAAAATGCTGTGGTATTTAAAAGTACGTTCTAAATTCAAATTTTCATTTGATGTTCATTTTTACAGAAAACCCCTTTTTATCCTACATTTTTGGCGCGAAGTTCCAGAAGTTAACATCGACTTTCATAACTTTTATTCAATTTTTATCGATTAATTTCATATCCTTGACTGTCAAAGCTTTATTTATTGCTGTTTGGCTGTATCAAAAATGGTAGATAAAGTGGTAAAAGCTACCAAAATTATCGCGCTGCTTGAAGAGGGTTGCAGCCAATGTTTCGTGGCTAGGAGGCTAAATGTTAGTCGCTCGACAGTCCAAAGGACCTGGCAGCGATATCAGGAGACTGGTTCCGTCGAGAGAAGGCCTGGTTCTGGAAGAAAACCATGTACCCAACCACGGGATGATCGTTTTCTTGTGAGTCGCGCATTGAGAAATCGCAAATCTTCGTATGTGGATCTTAAGAACAACCTACAAGAAGTAAGAAATGTGCATATTAGTCTATGGACGGTCAGGAGGAGGCTTCTCGCTGCCAATATACGCAGTCACCGCCCGGCCCGCGGCCCCAAATTACTCCGTGAGCACAGAGTTCACAGGCTTAGGTTCGCTACAAATTGTGAATCATGGACTCAAGAAGATTGGAATAGGGTTTTGTTCTCTGGTGAAGCCAGGATATGTCTGTTCGGTGAAGATCGACGTCGGCGATTGCTAAGAAGACAAGGAGAACGCTTTGCAGAGGCATGTTTCGAAGAAATCACACCTTATGGTGGGGGCTCTGTTATGTTTTGGGCAGGAATAAATTCAATGGATCGTACAGAGTTAGTCTTCATTGAAAACGGCTCACTGACTGGGCATCGATACATAACGGAAGTTCTAATTCCTCATGCACAACCCGCATTGGCCGCTCTAGATGAAGACTCGATTTTTATGGACGACAATGCTCGCGCCCACCGATCCCGCGATGTTAATGCGTATGTGCAAGAGGTCGGCATTCGTCGTTTGGATTGGCCAGCTCGAAGTCCCGACCTCAATCCCATAGAGCATGTCTGGGACGTTCTGAAACGGCGTGTGAAATCAGTAAGTGTGAAAGAAGTAAAAATAAAAAAACTTTTTTATTTTTACTTCATGAGTATATGCACTACTAGCGAACATACACTAGGTACTAGCGAGGTTTAGTATTATTTCCCATAAATTGTATCTAAATTTTATGAAATACTGATGAAAACGATTATTTTCTTATTAATTTAACAAATTGTGAGGATAAAACTACCTATAATTATCAAACAAAGCAATATTAACATTTGAAATGGTTCATTGCTTAGGTGCCCGTTTTTTTTGCAAATGAGTTTATTATTTTAGTTCATTGAATCATAAAAAAATAGTAACAATATGATTAAACTATTTGTTATAAGAATTTTAAATTAGTCTGGTTGAGATTTCACAACCTATGATTGGATTTCGGAAAGTGGCTTATACTTTTATTTTTAAACTGTCTTTGTCTTGTACCTCGTGTCAATGGCAACATTTACCAAATCCTTTTTATTGTTATTTATATCTAACAATATATTCCTACTCTAAATAACTTTGAATTAACTATAATACTCCCTTTTTATTTTTTAGTTTTTTATATCATTAAAACAACAAGAATAAGGTATATTTAGATTAAACTTTTTGTTAAAAGAATTTTTTACCGGAAATAGTTTGTTGCGAAGTGAAAAATTGTGTGTTGCGCTCAGCAGAAAAGTTTTTAGCATCTTGTACCTTTGAAATCCTCGCTTCGCTTAGGTTTCAGTAGAGGTAAATCGCCGCTAATAACCAACTTTCCAGCCTTGCATAACACTATTATGGCTCTATTGTTACTTTCGATTCGACCTTACTACTTCTACTTTTTTACTACTTCGACCTTACAAATAAAGTTAACACTTGTCTTGTGTGCAGCTAGTGCACGTGTTATTGAGGCATTGCTATGGAAAAAAAATTGCTATTTAATTTTATAGGCATAAATCGTTGTAGTCTCTCATACTACGTTTATGATTTTAATTGACTTTTATAATGCTATTACAATTTTCACTGACTTTATCTGGAAAACTAGTAGCAATTTTTTATCTGGCAATGCACAATATTATTAAAAAGCTACATAAAAAGAAAAAGAAAAACGGAAGACGTGTATTCATTCACAGATACGGTCCATTGCCTTGGTATTAGCGAAGGCGTATTCGTTCTGAAGAGAATCATTATATTCTTATATTGTTGTCAATGTCCATACAGTGGGTTATACAAAACTATTTTCATGAATCATTTGTAACATTAACGTGATCGTTGTTTGTTAATTTAATATACCTAACCTAAAACCCTTTTTTTCACATTTGAATATGGCGTCGTGCAGCCGTCAGTCAGCTAAAAATATATTTAGTGTCACTTGGGCTAATGTAAGGGGTCAACAATAAACCCTATATATCCAAATCCGTTAAGGCATTTAGAAGTTATCGTAAAGAGACTCGTGTGAGTTTCTTTATTCTACGATAACTTCTATAGGAAGAAAGCCAGACACATCATATTTTACGTACATTCCTTTTTTAGCGCAGTCGGCACTTGTTTTCGGATACCAAAACAAACAAGGAGTAGGTACTAATGTTAGACAAATATGTTGGTTCCTGGTAAAAATCGAAACCAAGAACCAGGGTTCTTAACAGGAGGTAGGATCTCTACCAAAAACGCCATCTTTTTACGCAAAAATGCAAAACCATCATTAAAGGTTTGAAAATGAGCCATTTAGAGTCGGTGCCTTTAAGATTTCTGGCCTTGGCTGTCAGCTAAAGTCATACCTGTTTTAAAATTTTTCAAGTCCGTTGTTATTTTTCCGTAAAAAGCTTATATCTCACTTTTGTTGGTGTAAGATAAGTCCATTACTTAACACCTACCACCAACAAGAATCATCTAAATCAGTTCATAAAGTTACAAGACATAAAAATACTACTACAGTTTAGTTTACTTGGATGACAAACTTAGTTAAATTTATTTTTATTTAAAGAAAACTCTTGAACTAATCTTGATAAAATTTTCATGAGATCTTAGTTCTGAATTCATTTTAAAATAAGCCACTGACGGACACACGGACATCGCAAAACTGTTCCTTGTTGATTTGACTATGGAACCATAAAAAATAAGAGTCATCAAAATCGGTCCTTAACGTCGCATTTATATGCGACCATCGACAAAATTATGTATTATATGTGTTTCTAAAACACACAGCGCTGGATGAAGAAGCGCGTTCTAGATTACCGAATAAATACCTAGTTTATCTTCATATAAACATTTTCTTTCACTTACCACTAGGCTGAATGATCTGCCATACCTTTGTCATGAAGCTCTCATTCGACGAACGTCAATGTCACTTGTCATAGCGTTTTTTAGATTTTACCGGTAACGTGCAAAATTTTTCATTTACCAAAAAATTGTGTAAAATACAGTTTTTTCACCTATTGTGAAGTTAAAACTAAGAATATTTACTGCGAAACAGACCGGTGGGTAAGTTTTTACCTATAAGTTGACGAAAACGGCGAGATGGTGCATCGGTAGAAGTGCGCGTTTCGCGCACTATCGTCGATTTTTTCTTCCTCATCAGGTGATGAAGAAGGATTCACAGCTCCTTAGTCAAACAAACGATAGTAATGGAACTGAAACAGAGCACCCTCACATCTCGCCATTTAGTCAAAAGCATCAGACTTTTTGTGAATATTCTAAACAGAGTGATAGCATCACTTTATCAAAACCGACATACGGTTTTCCATAAATTCCAAGTTCGGAATCACAATTATTGTTCAATCCAGATAGTTCAAAAGACAGTTTTGAAGGAAAGTAACAGACCAAGTTAAACTAGTTGTCCAGAAACTTATGGTGAGGTTGAAAAAGGTACTTAAATTAATGTATTAATGATTTGTAAACAATCTTTGCAAGGAATCAAAATAGTTTGAGACTTTATTCTGGTACCTCGAGCTTCAAGGCCTTTAAAAAGCAAAACAGTTGTCATTTAAGAATACCTATGTTGGCTCAGTTGACTGGTATAATAAGTAACTATTGCTAAATGAGAGCATTGCGAGCGGTTAAAATAATCTTGTACTCAGTTAGCCGGTAGCTTAGGTAATTGAGTTAACTAAAGCCTAATTAAACCACTAACAGTTTTAACTGGTCTATCAGTGGGTCACAAACCTATTTGGTTATCGCCCTCTTTGAGAAAGACTGAAAACATGCCTCATAGTTCCACAGGAATTTGTTTGGTGACTAAAAGCCACACAAAACACAAAGTCTGAAAGCATCTCTTGGTAACAGTTGGACTGCATTGTTTATTGAAAAAGGAAATGGAAATGGTTTCAGGGAAATGGTCCGCATAAAGAGATATTGAATTAATACATATTTGTGGCTTGTGAATCTCAAAGGGCTTGCAGTGTACACTACTAACCAAAACAGGCTTGAATCTGCAGTATGCGCTCGAACTCATCCAGTTGGATAACCAAATTGTTCCAGGCCCACCTCCGGAACGAGGGTGGTATTCGGTCAATCGCCTTTACTCAAAGTAATAGTAGAGCTTATCAGAACATCCAAACAGCTCATTATCACGCTATTGGCAGCGTACCTCTCGGGGGGGTACTACGGCACTGCCTGCCGCCTATCACTAAGAAAGCCCGTGCCGGAATGGCACTGTCGCCCCAGGCCTCGGAGGCTATAATCAAAATAGGGGTGTCCCAAAGGTGGACGTATTAGCGTGATCGCGTCATAAGAGACCGCCATTGTTTTCCAAAAGCCTTTGCCTGACATGGCTCAGTATTATTCCAAGATACAAAGAACAAAGTTCTAAGATACCTAAACATGGCTTGGTGCACATTTGTAGTAGTAGCACCACAGTATTTTTGGCTGGCGAGGCGATGACCCTAAAAGAACGGATTGATAGTGATACAGGATCTTCAGACCAACTTGATAAATGTCACAATGGGCATTAACCCACCTGTAATAGAACTTTTTCCATAAAAAGTTAGGGGGGGGGGGGTAATAAAATAGCCCATTGATCTAAACATGAGAAAGACCTTCTGTGAGTCCCAGCATGACTCGAAATTAACAATAAGTTGTTAAATGGTTATTATGCAATTATAAATTTGTGTGCAGGCATTTATAAATAATCTGTTAGAGCTCCCATCATGAGATGGATCAATGTAAGAACCACAAAGCAATAACATATTATTAAGAGATAAGTGATAGCAAGGTGTCTTGCAGAAGTTTATTTATGTATCGGAAACAAACAATATTTTGTGTATGTATACACATAAGAAACAAATGACTAAGCTCAATCAAGTCTGCAAAGAATACTAATTATAAATGGCAAACAAAGCATTTGTATTTCTAACGGTTGTAGTTATTGATAACTTAAGTAAACAAGAAATAGAAACAAAAAATCAAATCACCTTCAATTTTATTGACCAATAGTTTCAAATAATTATTAGAATCATTAAACTTAACAGAATTCAAGTATTTAGACATAAAAATAGAACAAAAATAATAATAACATTTTGATAATCATTTCAATAGATTGAGTTGACCTATTTTCTCTAAGGAAAGATATAAACTTTGATCAAATTGTCCAAGAATTTGATTGTCTTATTATACAATGTTACATACTCTATTTACAATTGAGTCAGCAGCATCGTTGTAGTTATACAAAATAATTTATTTCTAGAACTAATTCAGAAACAATGAAATGAAAGAAGAACAATTCTATTGTACAATTAACAATCATGTATAAATGTATATATATATAAATATTTTTTAATAACTATCTGGTCAGTGTGTGCTCTATATAGAGAACACTTTGGCGGCGTACCTCTCGGGGGGGTACTACGGCACTGCCGACCGCCTATCATTAAGACAGCCCGTTCCGGGATGGCAGGGCTGTCGGCTCAAACCTCAACAATTGACGTATAGGTAGGTACTCCAAAATGTACCTGACAAAATAATTTAAATAGGGGTAAGTAAGTTCAATAGGGTTAAAAAGTTTGTATCGATTCTCATAATAAATCCTAGCAGGTAGGTAAGCTCTTGTGGCTCATATACCTACATTCGATATGATTATTAAGTGATAAATTGTATCGAGAATTAAACCAAATCTCTCATTCCAGTAAAATGAGATAAAGGTTATTTTCTAAGATAAAAACTGTAAAGGAATAAATTATAACACAATACTTTTTCACCCTCAAATAAAAGGGATTGTTTACTTACACAATAAGTGTCAAAAATAGCTTCTAAATGGAGTAATGCAGTATTTTGAGATTCAGAAGATAGTTTGACTTTCGCACAAATCTTTTACATAAATATGCAATTTCCAGGATTGCATAGCAGATTACAGTCGATTAATGTTCTGTTTCTGTAATTAATGAGGTATATCAAAAATCTTTTTATACATACTTCTCCCTGTAGCCCTAGCACGAGTGACTTTTATCGAAGCTCGTAGCTCGGTAACGTGTCACTGGCACGCTCAGCTTAGCAGGGTAAGCAAGACAAATCAGATCATATTGTCACGTGATATATCAGTGTTCATGCTAGTGGGCCTGACGCCAGATATGCTCTTGTGGGTTTGGCGGAGCATCAAAGGGTGCAGCTTGAGAGTTCAAAGTGTACCTATAAACTTCAGTGTTATAGCCTCACATAAATAACGCAACATTTGCTACTAAGTGGGGTATATAATGTAGTAACTATAGTGACAGTTTGTCACCACATCACCTACAATAGTTTCATAAGATGCCTTTTCCATTTTCAGGCTTCTGTTCTGGTTTCTGGCTATTAGCTGCACTGGAAGGCAGAAGCTGGCACTTGCTGTCTTTATCGTTTTGCTCCCCGTCTAGCATATGGGAAAAACACTTTTTCATACATCAAGGGTTAAAATAAGAAGCTACCTCCTCGAAAGCCCAACAAAACCTGTTAAATTATCTTTCTGAACTACAGAACTTTCAAACCAATTACCAATTTCAGACCTATTGTTTGAAAGGAGAACAGCAATAATACAACTGTTGGCCTCTGGAAGGAGAGTATGATCTCACCTTAATAGAACTTAAGATATATATAATATATATATAGTGATGTGCAGAAGGTGCTTTACTTTTATCTAGTTTTGGGTGTAAGATGGATAAATCTAGAAGAAGTTGTTGGTTAAAAGAACATCTAGAGAGTTCATAAGTCCAGTTCTGTATAGAAAAATAATAATAATAAGTACTGTTATTTCACTTCTGCGGTGGACAACCCAGCTACAGGCACCATGATTGGATGGATAAGATCAGTTTTTGAGAAGGAATAATAAGTCTTTAATGGAGTTTTCAATGGAGAATACATTATGTTCAGCTATAGCATAAGAAAGTTGGACCGAAAACCCTTCTACTGAGAATATGAGTAAACAGGTTCTGATTCAGATACAGGTAGTAGAAACCTTTTATTAAGTCAATAATTTTTGTAATGTTAAATTTCAAGTAAGTAAATAGTTTACCGCAGGGTCTAACTGATCTGAAGTGTTTTGATCTAACGATTATTAATTTTATTTTACAAAGGTACAATTCCAGGTTAATTGGAAGAAAATACCTACAAGGGGATTTTTGTTATTTAAGTTATTATTCTGTAGAAAGTTTAGATATGCTGATACCTTTTATATTGAATAAGTAACAATTTTGAAATTCATTATCTTGGTTGTATATATTATCATCACTGAGAATAATTTTAATCACATAGCGTTTATCTTTCTTTCACCAGCAGATATCAAACAGGTCTTCATCCAGCGCTGTGTGTTTTAGAAACACATATAATATTACTGTTTTGCATTCCAACAAAACAGATATTATGTGTGTAAGAAAACACACAGCGCTGAGCAAGTTGCTTGCTGGTGAAGACACTATGACAAGTGACATTGACGTTCGTCGAATGAGAGCTTCATGACAAAGGTATGGCAGATCATTCAGCCTAGTGGTAAGTGAAAGAAAATGTTTATATGAAGATAAACTAGGTATTTATTCGGTAATCTAGAACGCGCTTCTTCATCCAGCGCTGTGTGTTTTCTTACACACATAATATCTGTTTTGTTGGAATGCAAAACAGTAATATTTATTTATTTAATAAATATTCCCTTTTACGACAGTAATTTTAAAAATACTGTATATTTACTAAAATAAAAATTCTATGTAATTATCGCTGTAGGTTTTAAAACTTGAAGCAAGCGATTTATTTAGAAAATGAGTCGTAAGCCGTATTTATTAGTATGCATGTCAGTATAATTTATTACCTTAAATCAGTTCGAATATTACGTTACGTCTATTAAGAATATGTCAAACTACGTATTAGATCTAGTCTGGCCTAAATAAATCTATAAAAATAAAATACCTACCAAGTACGTGTGGATCGGATGCAGGATAGGGTTAGTTAGAGGGCAGATTTTTTATTTGCGTGATTACATTTATGACAAATTTCAGCTTTCTATACATTCATGTCAAATTACAGATTTCTACGGATGGTAATGGCGAAACTATAAGGGTACCTTGTTGATTTGACTTCGGAACCCTAAACATGAATTGCAAATATGTATGTACAGTCACGTGCATTAACATATAAATACTTGCTTTGTTTCTGTTTGTGTCAATGCGATAAGGTTGTATAGTGTATACATGTCGTAGGATGATTTGATAAATAGAAATTTCGCAAAAATCCTAGGTATATTGCAAAAACACGGATGATTAGACAATGGTGTTGACATTTCTCAAGCTTACTGAAAAAAGATAGGGTTTTTGCAAAAATACAGGTTGCTTTAGTAACATTGGATATTCTCAACTTTGATTGGCTTAATTTTTACGTTATTGCTAAACACATATTCTGATTGGTTCACAGGAAGTTTACTTTGAAAAGGATTGAAAAGATGATTTTGATTGAGATAGGCAATCAGCTGGCCATTAACAAGATTTTCTAGGACTTTTGACAGGAAGGGAAGGATGGAAATAGGTCGATATTCGGAAAACGTTACACGTGAGAAAATCGATTGACATTGAAACGACAAATCATCAACCAATCAGAGAAGATGTTGTTTTGGATGGTCCGATCAGCCAATCAGTGTTCTTATTTCATCATAGCCAGCGATTCTTTTCGCAGTCTTACTAAGGCAGTCCGTTTTTTTCGCAAAAACCCTATCTTTTTTCAGTAGAATTGAGAAATGACAATACCATTGTCTAATTATCCGTGTTTTCCCAATATCCCAAGGATTTTCGCAAAAAAAAACGATTTATCTAATTATCCTGCGACATACATATCACGTCACTGGACACACAACATCAGAACGACTACACCAAATCGGATAATTCTTATTTTTGTGTGTGTTTTATTATGAAGACAAGGTCTGCTTTTAAAATAAAAACTTTTTTATCGTGCGAAACAGTAACATTTTATAAACTTTATTCTATTGCTATGAAAAGTGAGTGAGTTTGAGTTCAAGATTTTGACGTTATGTTAGGCATGCCACCCGTGTAAAAATGGTGCTGGCAGCTAGTATCTTATAAGACTCGTATTTATCTAATACAAAGACTCATATTACTTAGGCAGAGTATAGAAGGTATGTGGTCTACGCAAAGGTTAACACCGTGCTCAACCTACATACTGACCAAAGTTACTTACTGATTTTTAGGTACTATTATGTATTCTGTGTTATTAGGAAAATTGTTACAACTGAACCTTATTTAAAAAACAACACTACTTCTTCATTATGGTTGATTAAATCTAAACATATAAGTTACCTAATACAGTTTGAAGTATTTTTATAAATTCTTCACATATCTGATTGAATTAGAGTACTGGACCGGACTCTCAAAAATTGCGGGTTTGAGTCCTGTCGAGGCGATATAAGGCAATTTATTTTTTGCTAATACTTATTGACCTAAATTATCTTCTTTTTAAATTAGCTTAGATTTTAGTCACATTTTTCCTATATGAATTTAATATTATGTATAACAAAGAAAACAAAGAAGAAAGTACAATATCTGCGTGTGCGTAATAAACTGACACTCACTCTAAAACAACAACATGTTATTTCTACAAGTCAAGACGCCTCCAAAATATAAAGCATCAGTTTAATTTCGATAACGTTTGTTAGTTACATTTACGAAACTTCCGGGTAACGCTTATGACTATAGGTAGATGAATTCATCTACTGCATTGCGGTATGTCATAGTTGAATAATGAGATCATACGGGTAAATACTCTCTTAATTTTTTCTAAAGAAACATTGAAACCTATTTACTATGAATCGTCCTAACTGCTTATTTAAAATCGTGTTTAACGTTTCCATTGTTTCTTTATAGGATGTCGCCTATTTGGTAATCGATGTGTGACGTCACAAGTTGGTAAGCCCGAGCCATTGAGACGTCGATCTAAATGGTTAAATGGAATTAGCTCAGTTTCAGATGAGCCGGTACACAGCACGCGTCGTACGTGGTCCATACAGTGGACACACTCATATATATAAAGAGATCTTACGAAACCGTTAGCACATTCGGCCAGGTTGTGGCCCAGGAAGTTGCTGCTCCTTTGTCACACGAAGACCGCAAGATGCAGTTCACATTGGTAAATAATTTCCAATTTATTGATACCAAAATAACAACCCAAACGTGTACTTTATTATTTTTATGTAAATAATCGATCCTAATAACAAAATACAAATATTTTTGACATTAGGTATTTACTAAACATCAAAACGTTGAATAGATTAGCCGGCACACGTCTTTGTACTAACATTGATATTGCATTATGATAATTATGACAAGTGTCGTTGTCAATCATGGAATGAGTGTTGCAAAATTATTTTAGTGACCGACTATCGTTCGAGTGTTCATGTTGACCTCTGCGTTGCAACTGCAGAACATATTAGTAAATACTATGTCCAATTATACAGCTGTATGACATCAAAGTTTTTGATGCAAAATTTGTTGTTGCCAAATATTTCTAGTTATATTTACCTGTCGATTATTGTTTGTTTGTTATAATGTGTATTCTGTTTGCTTATTTTGTTTAAACCTGTCAATTTGTATATTTTTCAAATACTATCACGAATAGATGAATTAGACTGGAATTGACTAATTAATATTTTTTTAATAGCTTCTGCCCGCAGTTTCACCTGTGTGGTTCCCGTTCCCGTAGTAATATCGGGATTAAAAGATATAGATAAAGATATAGCTCTCCGTCCTTTTAAATAACTCTATGCCAAAAATCAAGTCGATTGGTTTCTTAGTTAAGGCGTAAAAGAAGGACAAACAAACACACTTTCGCATTTATAATATTAAGTTAGGATATATAATGTAATATATAGTTAGGATAAGGATTCATCTGCATAAAACAGAGGGGAATTTTTAACAAAAAAAAATGTGACAGTGTACGTCAAAATTATTCAAAACCACCAAAAGCAAGGTGTAGCGCGATGATTTTCTACAGTGAAAATATCATCTAAGTAGAGTAAAAACCGTTCAATTAATAGTGCGAAACTAAACTTAATAAATATCTAGTTATAATCACTTGTGACAAAATTGTTTTTGCCCCCAAACTAGATTTGAATGCGGTCCATGCGGCCACTCGCAGACACTCTAACGAAGCCGTTAAATTACACCGTTATTAAGTAATTAATCACATATTTAAATAACTTCTGCAAATGTAAAATAAATATTAAATAAAAATATGATACATGCAAATATGACAAACTGTTTTTATACAGAAAACTAGTAATGAATATTAAATAGTTTATGAGTAATAAATCGATTACACAAACACATAAACTCCAGAACGTAAAGGTATTAAAGTTAATGGACGTTGCCGATCTTAAGATGTAAATCACAATGAAAGTGTAATAAACAACAAAATAAGGTTCCTTAAAAAGTACGGCGTTCACTGAAGCACTCGATATCAAGATTTAATAATACTTAACTTGTAAATCGATTGATGAAAATTTACGACCTCCTTTCTTTTTATCAAGTGAAGGTCGAATAAGGAAAATGTTCCGTATCTCGGCCCATTTAAAAAGAAGTATGTTTTGGAAAGCACACTTGTTTACTGTGAATAATCACTTTGAAAGTTGCAAAATTTATGGTACACGCAAACTCATACTTGTGTAAGTTTATGTGTAAACTTTTACCTATAGTATCATCCACTTTGACATAATTATATGTTTTCGTACCTTTGCAGCCGCGACCTCTTCCGAGTGGAATTTGAAAAAATAATCAGTATGATATATTTTTCTTACACAAACCATATCCTAACAATAGTGAACACAATAAAAATGAACTATCTAATTTGGTTAAGTTACATGCGTGTACGTACATTTCGACGATAACATTTTTTTCTATCGATTTCGATTGAGAAATAGGCATAAGATAGTCTAGAAATAAATAACATTCTAAAACTGACAAGATTTTTCGTGCACACATCTATCTGGAAATACTAGTTGGATTAGAAAAAAAATGTGTATTCTATAACATTATCGTTCGTCTACGGACTAGCATTTTATTGATGAAATTATAAGATCCTCCATAAAAAGTATCAATCACTAGCGACCGCTCGCAGTTTCACCCGCGTGGTTCCCGTTCCCGTGAGAATATCGGGATAAAAAGTATCCTATGTTCATAACCAGAGCCAGGCTATATACTATCTGTGTACCAAATTTCATCCAAATCCGTGTAGTAGTTTCGGAGCCTATTCAATGTAAACAAACAAACAATCAAATTTGTCCTCTTAATAATATTAGTATAGATAATTGCATTCACACACATAATTAAAAAAATTAGTATGCAAATAATCGGGTTTTCGTCGTTTGTTTTTTTTATCACACTAATTTAATTTCATAAGAATTTGTGCTATGAAACTAGATAACGGATAAACATACATAAATACTTTTATTGTAAATAAATACATAATATGCATAATGAACATCTAGACCAAGATAAATAGACATGTTTATGCACACAAATATTTGTCTTGTCCGGGAATCGAACCCAGGAACTCTGCGTATACCTACGTCAGACAGGTCGTTAACTCGGATGTTTCAGCCACTTGTACATCGATTAATATATACGTAATTTTATCATATATAATTATATATATCGTGTGTGTGTGTGTGTACTAGTAGCTGGAAGCTTTAACTTCCAGCTAACTCGGGTTAAAACCTTAATTTATTTGTAGCCGTATTTAGTCTAACATAATGTACAAAACCATAATGTCTTTGTTGCCGACTCATATATACGTATATAAATATGTACTGTTCCTCGTTAATTTTCAATGCAATTTAACTTTTTTTATTTCAATTACAGGTTTTTGGCGTTATAGTTCTCGGGCTGGTCGCGGCTATCCCTTATTTTGACAGTCAACCGAGACCCCAAGTCATACGAAATGATATTTATACTGACGACATGCCAAATTCGTACAAATTTTCGTAAGTTTTTTTAATTATATTTGCATTAAACTATCTATTTTTTTACACTCAAACAATAATGGCCAGAAATACAAATGACTTTTTTTAACTTCAGCCAAATCATAAAATATTAAGATTACTTAATTTTATGCTCTGAGTAAGTGAAAAATCGCCAATGGAAATGACTAATTGAGTTAATACAAATAAGTATTCTCCTCAATTATTATGTTGTTCGTCTGTCTGCCTGTCTGTCAAATTGTCACTCAAGAACAATGAAAGTATCATTTTGAGTCAATCTCAAAACCGATCAAAGGTCTCTTCGAACTCGTTATGTTACATTCAACGCAAAAATAATACGTCATTTACTGTCATTAAAATAATGGAATTTAAAAATGTCTAAACAACTTAAATTCAAAAGCGCAATTAAATCGTAAAAAAACATCAAGTCAATATTTAGGTATATTTCATACTGTCTGGTATGTAAAAGAGTATTGTCTTGAAATAATTCATAAATGGCTAGCCCTCCAATTGAACGGCTGATTCAAGACTGTGCACCCATGACAAAATTTTACTACGCGAGACCAAAGTTCCAGTAAATGCGCATGTTGATACTTTGATTATTTTAACATGTAATATTTTGTTACTATGCATTACCTATTTCAATTGACAATCAATACTAATATTACATATGTAAAAGTCCACCGATCTGTAACTTTTTTCGAGGTAAAATGCTGAACCGTAAATTAATGCAATTTTTTAGAATGTTTGCGCGTTATAATTACTATAGCCATGAAACTGCCAAAAGGCGATTCTTCCTGTGAACATTCTGCCAAATAATGATTCTGCTTTTTTATTATTATGGATAAGGAAATTCTGCCTTACAAAATTATGCGTTTTGAATGTATGACAAATGAGTGTATGATAAACAACTTTCTGCGAAATAAGTTTTATACCAACCGTTGTTATGCAGAGTAAAATGATGACTTAAAAAGTTCTGCAAAAGAATAGACCCGTTTTTTGCATATCTTGAAATTTTATTCTAACGTGTATTTTTATGATATGTGAAGTTTTACTTATATTTACAAAAATATGATTCAAATTGAAATTCTACGTCCTATAAGCAAATCATTAAAATATTGTGCTTCTAAATCAGTAACTTTCATAAAAAAAAGCATTGATTATAGTAACAATCACCTCCTCTGAAAAATCACTAAATTGTCGATTTTAGAAAAAAAGGGGGGCAGTTTATTGCGAGACACCTATATATAAGTAAATTTCGGGTTATTAATTTACATCACTTTTTTAGTAAACTTTTATAAGCAAAACATGATAGACACTAAAACCGACGATTCCAGATTGTGTCCAAAATCTAGTAATTAAAATTCTAGTCACATAATGGAATTTTAAACGAAAAGGAAAGCTATCGATGTGACATGAGTCACTGTTTATATACAGGGTTACCTATCGGTACACCTGCAAGAAGATTTTCTTCCAAAAATCTTTTGTAGGAATTGTTGTAATTATATTTGGTAAATTCATATTTTTATATTTTACACACAACAAAGTTATGGAAAACTAAATTGTTGATTAAATGAATGTTAAGTTGTGATACTTGTGATAATATCTTCAGATTCAAGAGCTCACAAAAGGCTAGTGCCAACCCTAAATGTAGAGCGAAAATATTTGCGTACAAACATTCTACGCCACATAATGTTTATGTAAATAGATTTATTGCCCTAACAAGTCCGTTGCAACCAGATTAGCTCAGTACGTGACGAGCTATACACATTATTGTAGAAAGCAAACATCATTACAGCCTTCAAATCCAGGGCTGCTGGCTTCATGCCATAAATATGTAAGTTTTTGGGTTTGTAGGAGACAAGTAACTGTTTTTACTGGTTCCAAAATACCAACCATGGCATGGATTAGTCATCGACAAAGCTGTCGAACTGCTTTATGACTATTTTTTGTGTATTTTATTCGAACATATTAAATATAGCCTTTTACGAGACTTTACATATTATTTTGCTTTGGAAGATATTATTTTAAAAAGTTTAAAACCATTAAATATAGCTCAACTTTTTGTACCACTTTTTGTTCGACAACGTTCTTTAAAATAGTGAACTTATTTGCATATTTTTTATTCTTGATAGAAGACGATTCAATGTCAATAAACTGAAATCAGTCGCATTTAAATAACATGACGATCTAACAACGTAATGTGACGGGACAATACATATTTTTTACTATAACAAATCACAACTATATTTGATAAGCATAAAAACACATAGGTATATTAATAATTCATAATCATAACTGTATCATTACAATGGTCAGAAAACCTCATGGTTTACTTTTTTTTTTGTGGTTTGTAATGATGAACTTTACTAACTTATTCTTTGAACCAATATTTATATTTTAATTAGAACATTTTAAATACAACGGGGAAATACTTGCTAAGCCTTTTTAAAAGCTAAACCAGTAGGCTTATTACGAGTTTGGCAAACTTGACGTTACAGTAAACGCTAATGTAAAATGTAGCTCTGTCTCTTTCATATTTAGCGACTGTTTTACCGACATGAGCAGTGTATCCGATAGTCTACGCTCACGAGTCCTGTAAATGTCATGTTAAGCAAACTCGTAATAGGGGTACTGAAGCTAATAACTTATCTTAGACTATAACTGTAAATATATTACGTACTAATAGAATATTTCAATATAGCAGCGCGATGTAAAATCAAATACAACTATGGAAACAAAAATAAACACAATAATATTGTGTTTTTAGTTATTCTTAAAACGAACAATTATACTTAACATCATTTACTTTTACTCTATTTTTATAAAAAAGCAATAAAATAAGCTATAACAATAATTGGAGTCGGTGCCAGCCTAGCCTACTTTGAGCTCCTATTCTTTTATTTTTCTTGCCTTGTCTGACACCGACTCAAAAAGGCTTTTTTTTTGCTTTTTAGTTTTTGAAGTAGGTTTTCTTTAACATGTTTTTTTATTTTTACTTTTTAGTGTCTGTACTAGGTTGTTTTGTAAACTACCTTAGATTTTTTTAGATAAGATAAGGTTTCATGTACATTATAAACAAAGTATCGTGAAAATTACATTGTCCAAGTTAACAAAAATGCTCATAAAATAATGGGGGCGAAACTGAACCAAATTTTTATGGGACTAAATGGCAACTGTCCGCAACTACCAAAAAAAAACACATAAATCGGACCAGAAATCTCGTCGTGATCGGTCTACTAGATAAAAACAAATAAAAAAACATACCAACTGCATTGAGAACCTCCTTCTTTTTGAAAGTCGGTTAAAAAAACAACAAGTAACGTTTTATTTCGCAATCTATTTAGCCTTAGCATTATTGCATTTCACTGAGCAAAGAAGAAGGTATTTACTGGCGATAATTTATTATTGACTAATTTAGCGCCCGCGACTTCACCCGTCTCAATTCTGGTTATACTACGCTCCTGAGGTTACTTCTAATTTTGGCGATTAAAATATTTTTTTTATTCAAATAATTACGAGTTTATCAGAGGCTTGTGAAAATATATTAAAACCAAAAATGTATTTATTGAAAATATCTTATTTTGTAATATCGTTTTCATATTTTAATTAAAAAAATCATGATGGTAATTAAAGGAGTTTAAAACAATTACTATAACTGTTTTTTTAAATGACACCGAACGTGCAAAGATACATGGAATTAACATCATAAACTTTATACAACGTTATTTTAGGTTTACTTGAGTTTTTGAAAAATTAACACCATAGAACTGTCATTACGAAAAACTTTTTGTACAGAAGCTACTTCGAAACCGTGAAAAAATACAGCTATATCTTACAATTTTTTATTTACAATTTCCAACATTATTGAAACAGCTGTTTTTTTTTATAATACTTGCACAGAAAATATAAACAAACATTTGTTTGATTCGCAAACAAATGTTTGTTCAATTAAGACTATGATCTATTTGATCACATTTAAAAACGTCAAAAATTATGTAAACATTGATAAACCACAGACAAATAAGAACGCCTACATATTTATTTCATTATGTGGGCGTAGGTCACTTGAAAATCAACTTATGTTAATTTCTATATAAAAAATGATTGTTTTTTAAGACAATTAAGAGTAAACGACATAAGGATAGAGGCTAGATTAAACTTCTTATTAGGTTAGTGCAATTAAAAAGCTAATAACAATCACATAATACGCGTTTAAGGGCCTATTTTACAATGCTGAGATAAAAATTCTCCTCTGATATCGTTTAACACGGACAAGTCGAAATTGAATTGTTATTCACTTTAATTTTTTTGTTTGATATTATCACAAATTTTAGTTACGATTAAAACTAACTGATAAATGTTTTCCAGAATTGAGAAATCGGCCCTAAATCCACCTGCGGCAAAATTGACATCATCTTTATTTAGCCCAAACGCAAATATCATTTTGTTTAGCGAACTAGGTTTGCAGCAAAACGTATTGCAAAATACAAAAAGACGTTTTTTGTAATCTTTTCATGACTAAACCACAACCCATTTTAAATACATTTGTGTATAAAAATGTGGGTCCTAATGATTTTCAGCGCGAAACTAATTTAAATAAATTCTGGTGCATTACGTAATAACGAGTAATCATACAAAATAATTAACACCATGAATGCTCAAAGCATACAAAAATGTTTTTTTTATAATTCCATTACTAGGGACCAAAATATAAATAATGAATTGAAAAACCATGAAATATATTAAAAACTAGCGACCGCCTGCAGTTTCACCCGCGTGGTTCCCGTTCCCGTGGGATTATCAAAAAATAAAAAATCCTCTCTATGTACAGCGCGTTTCTTATACGTGCCGTCAGACTGCTTTGTATGATAAAAGCACAGATAAAAGCGGCCTTTAGTCTCGCCTATCCTGTATGCAAAATTTCAACTTAATCGGTTCGGCCGTTTTGGCTGTGCGTTCTTTGAGTCAGTCACGCATGGTATTGTTTATTAGTATAGATTAGATTGACTCAAAATTGAATCAAATCAAAACAAAATGTTTGGCCTTGTCATAGAAACCGTATTTTATGGACTTTAGTATGACTGCCGCATAAAAGTTAATAAAATAGCATTATCATCCACCGCTATTTAATCTCAACTGTTCTGACATCGAAAATTAATAACTGACGCAAAAAAAAATATGCCATGCTTAATATATTACTCTAAATATAATTTATTCCAGCTACGACGCAGACGATGGCTCTTCGAGAACGGAACAAGGGGCCATCCTCAACCCTGGCACTGATGATGCTGCCCTGGATGTTCAAGGAGCTGTGCGATGGTACGACAGCAAAGGGCATCTCTACGAAATGACTTACAAAGCCGGAAAGAGAGGCTACAGAACTATTATAAAGAAGATCTCATAGTGAAGACTCGACTGAAGAAACAAAAACAAAACATTGAAAGACTTATTATAAAGAATCACGAATTATTGAATATATTCTGCAGAAAATTGTTAATAATTGGGAATTAATTTTTCGTTTGAAATAAGATTTAAAGTGAAATTTACTAATTGACAATCGCGAAGTCTTAGAAAGTATGTTTTGCAGCAACCTTATGTATCCAAAGGGAAATCCTTAATCAAGTATACGAATATCATGAAGAATTTTCAGCTAACACTTAATTAAATTATTGTGCCCCTTGAGCATTATAATATTAAGCAGCATGTTTAACTTATTTTAAAAGTAACAATAATACGTGACTAGGGTAAGATTATGGAAACAAATCGTCGTATTTAAGAATTATTTATTAAATATTTTAGAAACATAATTTTGTCAATAATTTTTTATCCTGTAGTTAAAATAAAGACAGTTTTGTGTACATGAAAGGTTAAGAAGTATATATGTCGCAGCCATCTGGTTAAATCAACCAAATGATTTGAAGGCTGGCCCGTTAATTAAACGGCATTCAGTTAAATGCCTAGGCCGATCGTTGATTGAACTAGCATCACTTAACGTTCAACTACACTCATCGGCACGTTATTTTCATACAAACATGCTCACTTTGCGACTCTATACATAAAAATGTCAACATATTTCTGCGAAGATCTGTACGCTAATGTTAAGCGTTAGACTGTCCAATGAGCACTTTAAAGAGTTTTTAAAATCTCTTCCCGTTTCCATGGCTTCGTTAAAGCAAAGCATTACTTTATGGCCATATCACATTTAATGGAATCTGATGAAGCTCTCATTGAATTAAAACAACTTTTACGGATCTAGGTGCACTATATAGTACATTATATAGTGCACCTTAATCACTTTTTTTTTCAATGATGAGTGCGCGAAGAAACTTAAAATGTGATTATGAAGCAATCATTGTTCTGCCTCTATGAACAAATGCAGTGATTTTTGTATTCATTTAAATTGCTAATTGGGCAGTCGAACGCTTAACTTTATCATTGGCATACACATCTTTGCAGAAATAGGTTAACATTTTTATGTATAAAATCGCAAAATGAGCATGTTTGTATGAAAAAACCGCGGTGGACCATTAAATGTGCTGGTTACAACTACACTCAGTTGACTTATTGTTAGACTTTTGAAGATGGCAGATGTTAATTCAGCCACGTGATTCAAATTTGGTTTTTTTGCCACTGGGACGCTGGTAGTCTCAATACAAATAAGGCGTCAGAGAGCTGGCAATTGTATGTACTTTGTTTTCGATTCAACATAACTTACAGTGTTTTATTAATATCAATATTGATATAATAAAAATTTGTGATAAAAATATGCCTGATATTACTCCGCCGGCGCCGCCGCCGGCTACAAGTTTTCACGAATAGTTTGAGTATAAAATGACATCTCATTACAAAAAAAAAATACAACAAAAATCTTTATTTGTTCTCTCACACAGATAAATACTTAAAACTAGCAAAATCTTAAATAGGTACAGTGTTTAATTTATCTATGTAAGAGACTGGTTTCTGCGCTAGGAAAACCTGTATGACAGATAACCAGCCTCTCCATCACTGGACCTGGTGTACAAAAGTACCTTAATATTTATTTTTATGACAAATATATATATATTTTTTTCTTTTTGTGAGGAACTTATGTAACCTAGTGTGTGTGTGTGTGTGTGTGTGTGTGTGTGTGTGCGTGTATGTGTGTGTGTGTGTGCGTGTGTTATAATTTACAATTTCCAAGTTATTCATGAAGGGACCTCTAACAATTTTTCAGTTTCTTCGTAGCTTAGACTTTTTAGAAAGGCAATAATGGCACTTTTACATTTAAACTTTGTCAAAGCGTAAATAGATAGATTTTTATTAATTTTATTATAAAGAAATATGCCGAGAAAACCAAAAAATCTATTTGAGAAGTTTGTGGACATCGGATTTTTTAATTTACAAACTTTATGCTTTAGCCGTTTCGATGAATTTAGCGAAGAGTCATATTCTGTCAGTGAATGCTGTTTCAAAATCGTATTAAGCACAAACAGTTGCCTTACAGTAAGAACATCGGATAGGCAGTACAGCTCTTTGGTTGGAAAGCGGAAAGGAAGGAAGTTACATACTTTTAAAACGGCTCTTTGGGCTCTTTCGAGCTTAAGAAGTTTGGTTTTGGAGGAACCACCCCACACAGTAATACAGTAGCTTAGTATTGACTGGCACAATGCTAGGTACACCATTTTCATGACGCTTTTGTCGGCAACATAGCGCAGGTTTTTAAATATAAAAATTAATTTACGTGTTCTGGTTGACAGAAGGTCAAGATGGTGGTCAAAGCTTAAATTGTTGTCGATTATTACTCCTAGATACTTAATGTTGAGCGTCCGAGTAATTACATTACAAGAACATTCAGATCCAGCCAGACAGGAGTGCGCTACTATAGAGTAGTTGTCATGCACCGACATCTGGAAGCCTTGGATGGAAAAAGGTATAAATTTCGTCTTTTCAACATTGAGTGTCAGACCATTATCAATGAGCCAGGAGTATACCCTATCAAATCCCGATTGTGCAAACTCATACGTCTGTTTCCAAGTGTCACCATGAAATATTAACGCGGTGTCGTCGGCATAAGTGACTATTTTACAGTTGGTTAACTGAAGATTGCACAGGTCATTGATGAAAGTAAGAAAGAGAGTCGGGCCTAATACGCTTCCCTGTGGCACTCCGTGGGTTATGGGCGCGTCACTGCTGGTATATCCACCAATTTTGACTCTTTGTAGCCTATTTGTCAAATAATTTTTGAACAGTTCCAGTTGCATATCTCGGATACCAAGCCTTTCCAGTTTGTCTAATAAGAGTGGTGTAGAGACTGTGTCAAAAGCTTTGGCTAAGTCCAAAAATATTGTAAGGACTTTTTCTTTTTGTCAAGGTTTGAGACTATATGATCCGTCAATTCATGAACAGCATCACTAGTAGATGTATGAGCCCTAAAACCAAATTGCGACTTGGATAAGAGATTGTTGGATTCCAAATAATGAACCAGACGTTTATTTAGGAGCTTTTCTGCTATTTTTGACAAAGTCGGTAGTATGGATATCGGCCTGTAATTGTTGACACAGCCTTTATCACCACTCTTGAAAATAGGAATCACGTCAGCTAGTTTGAATTCGTCTGGAAAAACAGCCGTTGAAAACATTAAATTAAAGATATGGGTCAACGGTGGCACTAAAATGCTATTATATCGTTTAAGAAAATTTCCAGAAATACCATCTCGTCCAGTAGTGTTGCCTTTCTTAAGATTAAATATGGTATTTCTCACCTCAGATTCAGTAGTAGGTGATAGGAAAAACGAAAAGGGCTGAGTGAGTAAGGGTGGTGTTTTACAACGATGTTCGCGGTGTATTTTATCAGCTAAGTTTCTTCCGATAGCGGAAAAGAATTCATTTACCTTATTGACAGAGTTACAAGGGTCGGTCGTGGAAATTAATTCCGATCCAGGATTTTGGTCATTAGATAAGTTACTTAGATGAGTAACTTTTTTCAAAGTATCCCAAAGTGACTTGTTGTTAATCTTAGCGGCTGTTTGAATTTGAGTTTTCTCGTAATCTCTTTTTTGGCGTTTTAGAATAGAATTGCAAAAATTTCTGTACCTTTTATAGGTGGTTTTAATAACATCATTATGTGGGTATTTTTTAAGTTTTTGGTGTAGTCGATCTCTATTTTTTATACATCTTAACAAACCAACTGTCATCCAAGGTTTAATTATCCTCTTGCGATTTGAGACCTTGATAATTCGTGAGTTGAAATCAATTTTTTTTGTAAGTTCAGTGATAAGTAAAGATGTAGCAGTATTCACATCAGATGTTTCATAGATAGCAGTTAGATTTAAATTCTCCATATCAGCGTCTAGATTATCGTAGTCGATTTTTTTTGTTAAAACCGGTCCGGCGAGCTGGTGATATTGCTGACGATATTCTAGAGCAAATATCACTGAGTCATGATCCGTAACAGAAGTTTCCGCTATGTGACAGTAAGCTGGATATTTACTCTTAAGCATAAGATGATCTAGACACGTTTCTCCGTGTGTCGGGAACTGATGTGCGGGTAACATTCCGAAAGAAGCCAATAGATCAAGATATCTATGCGAATTAGCATCTTTATTGTTTTCTTTTATATCTATATTTATGTCTCCCACCATAATAATATTAGTGTAATGTAAACTTATTAAAAGATCCTTTAACGATTGTATAAAAGGATCAACGTTTTTATAGCCTGCGGGCCGGTATATTGCAATTAATATTGTGCTGGAATCTATCTCAATGGTAAGGCAGTTAGCGTCTTGCAAATGAGGTTCTAAAACCTTAACACGCAGATTGTTTTTGTAGTAGACTACGACACCTTCATTTTGCGTTAAATTGTTTTCAGTTTTTGCAAAAGTATAGCCATTTAATGGGATGTGGTAATGTAAAAGACGCAACCAACACTCCGTTAAAACAATAAAATCCCAGTCTGTATTTGTTTTGTGGAGAAGTGGCAAAAAGCCCGAGAAATTTTTATTTATACTGCGAATATTCTGATGAATTAATTTTAGATCTGACTTAGTATTTTTTATTAATGAAGAGCATTCCTCTATATCACAAATAGAAGATTGTGCTATACCAAAATTATCAAGATCGGTATGTATTTGAGACGTATTATCGAATTTTAATTATAACTTTTATAAACACTCTAATTAATGTTATTGCACAATAGGGTTGTGTAAGTAACGTACAAGGTACAGTTTGTTTTATATCGTGGATAAGTGAATGAATAAGGTAAAAGTAAAGTATGTGTATAATATTGAATATTATTACAAAAGCATTTTTTAAGTAAGCATTTTTTAAGTAACTTGGAATTATAAAAGCGAAGTGGATACTTTTTAAGTGTGGCGAGTGTAAACTATTAAAATTAAATGATAAGTGTGTGTGGTATGTGTTTTTTATTGGAATTGTGTATGTGGAGTGAACTTGAACAATAAATTTTATATGTAGATAACGTGTTTTTGAGTTGAGAATAACTTGTGTGCTTGCGTAAAGTATGTGTGTTAAACAGTTAAACAGCCAAAAAAGAACAAAGTATTTCAAAAATATACTTAACATTAACTTATCTATTACTAGTCATTTTGAGGCAAGTTTATTTAAATCGCCTTCATTGTCTATGCGAATTACTGTTGAATCTTGCATTTTTTTCATAAAAACTTTTCCATAAGATGTCCAGGTGCTGTGGTAGTTATGCTCCTTAACAAATTGTCTAGCAAGGAACGCCAGCTTTCTTCCTGCTCGTGTCAGCGACTCGTCAACAAAGACAGGCTTAACAGGGCCAGATAATCCAAGAAGCGTGGTGTTTAACTTATTATCTTTATGAGTCTTGTTGTAGGATCTGCTCTGATAAATAAAGTCGGTTTTGGACGAAATTGTGGTGAATTTGACGACAATATGATTACTAGACTCATCTTTAGTTTTAATACGATAAACATCGTTAATTTCAGAGTCTGATAGTGGATGTTTAATAACTTGGCTCATATTTTTAACTATCGATTTTAAAACAGTTTTATTCTCAGGAGATTGCTTAGGAATATTCCTAATTTCTACTGTGGAGGAAAGAGCATTACGCTCTAACTGCTCAATTTTACTTTCAAGTAATTCAATTTTTTGCTCATAAGCCTTGTTTTTCTGTTCCAATGAAAGCATTTTCTCCAAGACTTCGTCATATCTGGATGATAAAAAACTCGATGCTATTCTGGATTTCGTCATTTTGATCTTTAATTTTTAAAATTGGCTCAGTAATTTTTTCGAATTTCGCGTTTTGCTGTGCTTCATAGGCATTAAACATTTCTTTAATTTGGCTTACAATTGAGCTAGAAAGTTCAGATTCTTCAGTACATTTACGCTTGAATCTGCGCGTAATGTGATCTTTGTCACTGTTTTCTAGTTTCTGAGCTGTCTCAAATAATTGAGGGTCAGAGCCAAAGCTGGTCGAGGCAGTATTTAAAAAATCAGATCGATTTTTTTGTTTCGCTGGTGAGTGCCGAGTTGACATAATGGCGACGCGATAAGTAGCTAACTTAAAAAGCGCGCGAGCGTCGAGCCGTTTAAGCGAGACTAGCTATCGAATAAACAGTGAATGTCAACAAAAGATCGCTGCAAGCGGTTAGCAATATGCGTATGCGGTGTCGGTGACTCACGGTTTGGCTTCTATTGAGATGCGGCGCGGCGCGGCGGGCGGCAGGCAGAATACGCACAGTGTGACGAATAGCTATCACGTTCCGTAGCGCTTTCCTTCTCTAGCGTGCGTGAATCACTGACTGGCGATGACGTCCGCGAAGCTCCTCGATCTTATGCGCTCCTAGTACTTCAAGCGAATATTGAGATGCTAATTTATTTATATTTTGTTTTTTCTTGGAACAATAAAATACGTGACTTCTTTAACACACGTCCGTACACCACGGCGATCCAGGGGGGAGAGGAATGAGACGGATTGAATGAGACGGATATATATATTTATATTTATTTATTTATTTATTTTTTTATTTTTATGTATTACTTACGGCGGTGCAACAAAAAATGTCTTTTCAAATAACAATTCAAAATTAATTTTAATTTAAGGGAAGGTAAGTTATAATTTTGAGATAATAAACCAAGGGTCTTAACATCATCAGCTAAGTAAAAACCTTTAACTTTTCGCATGTGAGCCCATTGTGTGTTGTCACATTAGCATTTCATAACGGTATTTGTTTGAGTTATCACTCTATTACAAAATGTGTGCATTTTGTCAATTTCAGTAACTTCGTCAAACATTTGCCGTATTTAAGATGAAAATTTGCAATTTTGTTATCACTCTACAATATACTGCCTACGGTATAATTCAAAATGTTCAACTTGGTAAGTTCTTTTTATTTAAAATATAAAAGTTATACTCATTTTACTTAGAGTGAAGTAACATATTACAACGTAATTGATAAGGGCACGCTTGAGGTGTAAATTTTGATGTATTGTTGACTATAAATATTTTTTCCTATTTAATTACCCAATTAAATTATAGTAAAGTAATTCCATTTAAAATATAAAACTTCCATCCCTTTTTGTTGTTGTGTTATATTGAAAGACGGTTAAGAGTCTAAAAAGAATTATCTGACGTCACATTATTGATCTGCAAAGAAAACAAATGACAAATGCGACTTTCTTCATAACAACGAAAAATGTTAATTCCTTTCAGAAATTCTTCACACTCAGCCTGTTAGTGGTGGCTATCTCGGCACAGCAGTCTCCTGAGAAACCAGAAGTGGAAATTCTCACCGAAAAATCTGACGTCAGTCTCGACGGATACAACTTTGTGTAAGTTAAAATTCCTTGTAATAACTAGCTGTGCTCCTTTTATGAGTGGAACATATTCTACGTAAAAAAAGGTTTAAGACACTGCGCGCACGACAAACTTATATCTCCGCAATCAATTTGTCTCTGTCGCCGCCTACTTGCTGAGATTTTAAAGTAGCGCACACGAGAGCGATAGCAACACATCTTTTTCTATATCATTCAGCAACTTTTTTGTCGTGTAGTTTTTTTTTGTCAACGCAGCAGTTGCCTCGCGGTATTGTCTCAACAACTTTTTTGTCAACTCAACAGTTGCGTCGCTGGGTTGCCTCCAAACCCACGGACATATGGGTCTCCTGGCTGTCGCATCAAGCCCGTAGAATTGATGCCAGATACAAACTATTTGCGAAAACAAAAGTTGCTCGTGCGCGCTTTCGCTAAAAGCTTTTACATGGGGCCGCCATCTCTTAACGCAGTATTGTTACAATTTTACCATGCTATTTCGTACTACGAACCTCTTAAAGCAAGCTTGTTTTTTACGGAAGTTTTGTGACGTCTTTGCTCAATCGTCGCCTCCAACGTGTGTGTCAAAATGTGACAACTCCAATAAAAGCAAAACGCAAACAAAACGTTCTTAGACATGATGGTTTTTTATAGATGCTGGTAGGCATACCTCCGCCGCTGGGGAGGACAAAAAGAGGTTACGTGGGATTCTTCCGCCGACAGGCCTACCCATCAAAAACCACTCGCTGTTTTTGCTCTGCCAAATAAATAGCTGCCTCGCCCATTTTACCCACGCAGTAACTGTTCCTGTGGATATCGGGATAAAAGTATCCCAGTATAATCTATCAATGGACAGGGTATTTTCGGAAACTAATAGCGATGGGCTGGCAGCATGTCACTTTTGTTTCCGAACAATCTCTTAAAGTTAGACCCAACCAATGCCAAATGTGGCGTCGTTGAAGTATGGCTATGTAGTAGCCTTATGGCTATGTAGAGCTTAGCGACAAAAAACGTCTGACCCTTACATTTTTGACACAAGTATGAAACTTGGCACAATTGTTCCCTGTTTTAAACTTGTGTCAAAAATGGGAAGGGTAATGCACAAAACACCACTACTTATCAGAGTGTGAGTGAGTGTCAGTTATAATAGGTATGCTTTTTTGTTTAATTGTTATCATTCTCTATTGAATGGATATTTTTTACTTATTTACGACCCATTGTTAAAGTTTACAACTTAAAATGTCACATAAACTTGATAGGATGATTTAAATGTCTTAGAAAATATATTCAAAACGTTATTTATTTTTGAATTATTCATTCTGTTAGATATTGAGAAATCAATAAGTAAATATATTGTGGCTAGAAAAAATAAGGCAAGGCTTGGTCAGAACATAAAATTTTCATCTGTCGACTGAAATATTTTTTAAAATCATAAACAAAAGATTTTTACTTTTCAAATACAAATAAATTGTGCAATTGTCTGGCTAAAAGATATCTTGTCATTGGCTTATGCCAGCCGTTCTTTAGCGTGACTTCTTAAAAATCCACGGCAAGAAACTGAAAACTTTTTCTTAAAGATGTTAAACCAATTTTTCCCCATAATCTGAAGCACTGTGTATTCATAGAAACAAAATTGCTACTTTGTTATCGAGTAATCAAAAAAATATCGATTAAATTATGGTTTTCTATGAAATCATAGCATGCTAATAATAATAAACATCCTTTGACAGCTAGCCGTGTCCTCCATAACTGGTTTCCCGTTCATTGCACAATAACACATGACTTTTGCTCTTTTCCTAAACGTTTTACGTGATTACAGTCGTAAACCTTATATGCTCTTCACAATAAACCGCAATATTTAATTCCTTTAAATCTTTAACAAGTAATTAGTATAGTGCAGTTAAGATCTTCATTTTTGCCGCTGTAAAGTTAATCAAGGGCAAATGTCAATATGCTGCCGAATCCCCATGCATGGAGATGCTCAATAAAATTGAGGAAATCAAACTTTATCAGCATCAAAATAAGCTGCAATATGTAGTACCTAAATTGAATAACGAAAACCGTTTGGCTATCGCGATCTGTCTTTCGTTATAGACGACGACAACAAAGTAACAGTTAAAATAACAATACCAACCGAATTGAGAACCTCCTCTTTTTTTAAGTCGGCTAAAAATGTTTGAGGCCTACATTATTCGGTTATTTATCAACTCATATGTAATCGGATGGGGACGTATTCAATTGTGTCGATGATGCACTAGCCCATTATAGCGTATTTTATAAATCAAAACATCAGTATTTTAGAATGTTAATCGACACAACAGTTAAAATTATTAAATAATCTTGCAGATCTTAAATTTTCACGTGTACGGCTCTATGAGCGCTTTTATTGACTCATTTAACCTATATCTAAAATGTTATTATTTTATAATTTTATCTGCGAATACACTGTAAAAACTACACACTGGGATCTGTCACCTAAAATACATCTTTTATTTTATCTTTATAAATCTAGGTACAAGACCAGCGATGGAGTTTCCCGTCAAGAGGAAGCGCACCTGATCACCGTCGGCGAGAACCAGGGCATCGCCGTGAAGGGAACCTACTCATACACCGCTCCTGACGGCCAACAGTACGAAGTGTCGTTCACTGCCGACGACAAGGGTTACAAACCAACCATCCGAGTCATTGGGGCCCAATAAAATTTTAAATATATGTATAGGTATTTTTATTTTATTGCACGTTTATTTCAAGCGTATTCCACGAAATGCAAGAGGAAACATTATTAGACTACTTTTTTGCTCTTCTTTAACTTTCATGGACACTGTTACCAAGTCTATATGTAGATATAACTTATCTTGCAGCAATAACGAATGTCCTGTCAAAAGTAGCATTAAACTTCAAAGGCCGTTGTCCCACTGTTAGTTCTTACGCTGTGCTATTACTACAATTATTTATTACGAAAAACGGTTTTTTTTACCATGTTTGTATTGATTCGAAATATCGGTTACTCGACAATATATACAAAGATGGTAAAAATCCCGTTTTCGTAATAGTTTTACTTAGAATTTTAAGTTACTTTAAAACTTTCTAAAGGCGGAAGGTTCTTTTAATATTATCAATGGCGTTCTATACGCCAATAAATTATACCGATAGTAACCATATCAAATAAAATAAATAAATATGGTGATGATAATATTTATGGTCTTATTTTTTGCGCCTTGTCTCGTCTTTCCAAAAAAAACCAAATGAAAAGGTTAGCATCTATCAATCATCTGTTAAATTACCAAAGTCCAATTCAAAGTTCAATGTTGATTACCTATGATAGTACGAGTGTATGCCTACTGACCACAGAAAGATAACTTTTCATCATGGCTGATGATGATATGGTTGATTTGCCTAGGTAACTTATGCAATAAAATTATTGAAAGATTGATTGATTAATTATTCCCCTGATAATATACTGCAGGTACTGGCCTTTTTATGAATGGATCAGGAGTTTAGGCCATAACCCACCAGGCGGGTATAATGCAGCTTGGTGGGTTTTAACGACTGCAAGTAGAGCCGGGACCAACGATTAAGTTTTTGGTCACCCATCCCGACCGACGAGCGCGCGAACCACTACACCACCGAACATGTCCTAATTGTGATGTAGAGATACTCTACAATTGGCGATAAAGAAACGAGCTTTAACATTTTATTCTAAAAACGCTAAAATGATCAATAAATAATAAAATAATAACTATCAATAAATAACAAAATACCTGTGTTACAGGTCACCAGGCTCCCACCACCTCGAACCACATTATCACTGATAAAAACGTTATCTAATAGATGTCGCTGAGAGAACATGACAAGATTAATGGCTAAACATTAAAAATATAAAGAAAAATAAAAATAATAAGAAAAATTATATTATCAATGATGTCATATACTGCTTAACATACCATAATTTTTACCGTTTTTATTAAATTCTGAATTACAACTATTACGTTTTAGTACCTACTTTTTTATCTAGTAGAAATTAAAACTGAATTTGTGCCAAACATGAGCTGCCAGAATCCAAAATTGGGCGCAAAATGGGCATGTGATAATTTGTCAAACCGAACAAACCTATCTGGGTGGGTTTTCGTGACATTTCACTTTTCATTTGTTATCACATTTCTAAAATGTGTACTTTTACTATAAAAGGTAGAATTGGAAGACGCAAGTGCATTGTGGTTAATATATCGAACCGAAAGCTTCTTTTAAAAACATGTAAGTTATACGTCATTATTTCTAACATTTATTTTAATCCTAAAATACTTTTTTATTTCTTTAAAAAAACTTTTTGTTTATAGCATATATTTTCTTAGATATATCTTAGCATTTTTTTTACTCGATTGTTGTTGAATTGATTATACCTACTCATCAAAACTGAACTATAAAAAAATTATTAACAATTACAACACAATATAATGATCCACTAGTTTTTTTGCGTAAAGATTATTTAGGATTCTTCCTGATTGTAAAAGATAATTGATGAATCGAAATATAGTAGTGATTAAACTTTAAAGGTAAACGAATATCTACCGAATATACCTACTTATTTAGTGACGACCTGTTTGGCGCAGGGGTACTACGCCCGCCTTCTGCACCAGAGGTCCCGGGTTCGATCCCCAGACAAGACAAATATTTGTGTGCATGAATATGTCAATTTGTCTTGGTCTGGGTGCTTAATATGTATATTGTATATGTATTTACAAAAAAGTATATAAGTATGTTTATCCGTTATCTAGTATCCGCACAAGTTCTTCATGAAACTTAATGTGGACTAGATAATTGGTGTGTTGTATGCAATTATTTATTTATTTATATTACACATTATTTACATAAGTTACACAAATGAGGAAATTTGAGATTTTGATGAGTATTTAGATAGTTTTTACTGGACTAAAAATTTCATAAACTTAGTTTTGGATAACGAACGAAACGCGTGTTAATTCGTAATACGTATTCTGTATTTTATTTATTTTAATTTGTTCCCAAAAGTTAAATCTATAATTTTAATAAGGTTTACTTTATCGTTTGGCCTCATAGCCAAAGAATGGATAACGCCTAGTAATATTTTTACAGTGAGTTTGTTAAACTAATCAATGTAGTAAAAAAATTAATAGGGTTTTACAAAGTTCTTTTTTTGTCAAAATTTGTGGCTTGGTCGTTTCGTTACTACAAGAACTCTTATTAGCCTAACAGAAATGTAATGAACAGTGAAGTTTTTCCTTCCATGTTTATTACTTTTCCTTCCTGCCTTTCGCCCATGTGACGGAAGCGAATCGGCCAAGCCACATAATATTTTGGCTAAGTTGTAGAGTTTATGAAGTTTAAGGCGTGTAGAGTAAGCTTGGCTCTAGATTTGATCTGATTACTTTATGGCTGTGCCTGTACCTGTGGCCTCGTATTGGCAACACTTTAGATGAAATGTGTTTGGTGGGATTTCACTTCTTCTTGTCAGGATTTACCAAAAAACCTAAAATACCTATAAGGTATGACAAGGAGTCACTATGACAATTTTCAGACCTCTAACATTAAAATTGGTAAAAGTCTTACACAAACTTCCATTTTTATTATTATTTTTTATGAAAGATGGTGAGACTCTTAGCCTTCATCATACCTGATGTTAAGTATTGATAAGGCTGAAGATGGAAGCGAGCCTCTCCCGGAATCCTCAGTCACTGAGGAACTGGCTATCTTATCTCAAACTGCCGGAACACAACAATGCTGAAAACATTGATGTTATGGCGTCAGGCTTAGATAAGATGGTGGTAGCTAGCCAGGCGGACTTACAACAAGTCCTACCACCAACCAAACCGAATATAATATATACCCCCGCTGGGAATCCAACCCGGGACCCCTGGGTCTGATACCGGTGGTTGTACCACTAGACCACAGAGGAGGTTAATATACTTCCATACCCTATTTTAACGGGTTGGGGGTAAAAGTTCCAATTTATAGTTTACCTCCCCCTAAAAATCTGGAGGAGCGGACGTTTTTTTTATAGAATTTTAAATTTTGCCCTGCAAATCGATATTTTTTGCTAAGAAAGTTTCTAATATCCATTAGTTGACCTCGAATTTGAGGGAGGGGGATAGCTGCCCTCCCCCGTTGGTGTACCCACTCCCCCCCCCCCCTCCCTAAATGATATACACCCCCCGCCCCTCTAAAATGTGGGAGCGCGGAAATTTCGCCCTTAAAAATCATATTATCAGTGAGTGAAGCTCTTAAGTACAGTCGCCAGCACGTCAGGTTACTACAAACTGTCAAATTTCTTTAAATAAAATTCAACCTTATGTCCAACAGTTTCAGTTTCAATTAATAAATTTTGACATTTTGTAGTAACCCGACGTGCTGGCGACCGTTCATACTACATTTTATAAAATTAATATGTCACAACTATAGGTTCTAAACGTCCCCGGCGCTGCGGGAAGTACAGCTCCTCCACCCTTACGTAGTGTAATCCGCAGCTTCGGCTTATTGGTCGCCTTCGGCGACCAGCCTCAGCCGCTCCGATGAGCAAGATGCCTGCGTTACACTACAGCGGGTGGGAGCTGCTCTCCCTCTGCGCCTACGGGCTCATAAAACACTCTTGGGGTAGGGCAGACTAAGTACCACAGCGAGTCGGGGTTGACTAATTCGGTTCTGTCACTTATTCTGATGTCAAAACTCACAAAATGGCGGTCGTAACATATTTTTATTACTGGCATTACGGCATTGGATTAGAGCTATTTGCGACAATTTAGCAGTGCTACCAAACTAGCGGGCTGACGTCAAACACGTTTTTATGTTGAAAAATGACAACACAGGGTCTAAATGATGTTAAAATTGACATTTGTAACCTAAAAAATCTTAATTTTTATAAATTTATTTCTCGCGTCGTATTTGTCTCCTCGCATTGAAATTTCTTATTCGAGTTCCGAATTATGAGTTCTTTCCATGAAAAAAATATGAACTCGATACTCGATGTCAACTAATGGTAAGAAGAGCCAAGTTTTTAATTACATTATCTTTTTGGCACACAAATTTAATTTTAGTCTAGGTTGAAACATATTGTAGTCGAAGTCTCAGGCGGGAAGCTAATAAAAATCATAAAAATAATGTTAATAAAATAATGTAACATTTTATTTAAAAAACGCTAAAACTTACGACAATAATGTAATCATATATTAACCTTTATCATGAGGCGAATCAATAAGTTAAAAAAAAAACAAAATTATCGAGCGACTTTTAAGACTTACCAACAAGTTAAAAAACGATACAAAATTATCTAGCGTTTGGAACATACGGACTTGTGTTATGTTTTTACAAAACGAATGCATCTTCTTGGGAGGGTTCCCTGCAGAAATTTGTGATCGAGGAGCATGGCGCCAAAAAACGAAAGAAAATATATGTATATGTGTAATAAATAAATAAAATCCCTACCGCGTTTCAAATTGCACCTAAGTTATTGTATTCTATCTATAGCTATGGGTAGAGAACGGTTCAGTTTCAGTATAAAGTATTGTAAACTACAACGGAAACCCCTGCATCTCAGACATACCAATGCTCTGAATACTGGAAGGGTTTCCATAACAGTTTCTATGAAACAACGGTAGTAAACCCTCCCACATCTCAGACGTACCGGTGCACTGAATACTGAAAGGGTTTCCATATACGCGACACGGGGCCTTACCATCAACTGTACTGCAATTCATTGTAGGTTGTGAGAGTGGGATGCTGCCATATGGCGCGTCTAGCAGCGTCCCGCACTTACTACCTGAAAGTAACCTAAAATTAATCGCACTACAGTTGATGGTAGGCCCCACGGTCTAAGATTGCAGTAGAAAGTATCAGCAGAAGGTAGGTAGCAGTAATATAAAATACATTATAGGTTATTATGGTTCCACTACTACAATGAATTCTAATTTTAAAAGCCATGATCATGAACAAAACAAGGTTTAGGTATTAACCTTAGAAATTAGCTTCATAATAATCCTTTTAACCATGGAGTTGCCGTACAGCCTGTCCTTGAATCAATAACAAGTTTCGGATTAACATAATACTGTTTATTGTAGTTATCTCTTGGATACAATGCGTCAAATTAAGAAATATTACGAATATAACGCATAATAATAATTATGAATCTCTAATGGTGTGTAGGTTTATGACCTACACACCATTAGAGATACATATTATTATGCGTTATATATCAAAATCTGTACGTAATAAAAATCAATCTTTTGGTATAGCCCTTTATTAAGATGTTGCAATTGGAGATATACGACTAGATAAAAATATAGTATAGGTAATTTGGTATCAGCTAATTTAAAAAAAACGTCTAAGCTTGTGCAGGCGCCGCTGCTGGTGCAGACTGGGTGCCGTTGTCCACTGTGGGTTGGTATCCGTTCTTGTCAGCGACGTATGTAACCTGAAAAAAAAAAACAATCATAATAATAAGTTTATAATTGCAGCATGATAAAGCATTCTGTTAACAGTTATAATTCTATAGAATTTTTGAATACTTATCAGAGCGGTCAAATTAGTATATGAATTCTAATAAAATGATTTTTTAAAGTTTATTAACAATTTTCTGAGTTCTGCCTCGAAATACCTATACCGATGTGTTCGCCTGAAGTTTCGGTTCTGAAGAACTGTCAATTATAACATCTTATGAAAAGCGAGCTAATCAATAGTTTAGGTTTAGCTTTAAGTATGAAAATCATAATAACCTGTATTTGCTGTCCATCAGGGGCGACGTACTTGTAGCTGCCCTTCACCAAGAGACCCTGCTGGTCCGTATCGTTTTTGTAGTCACCCTGCTCTTGCCTTGCAGTGCCGTCACTCGTCTCGAAACTAGAATTAGAAATTGATAAATTAATAACATGCTAAAGGTACAGAACATTAACCGATCTGTTTGAGAAGCTTTTAAGGGCTTATTTTTACACTTATATTTTCTTAATTACCAGCAGTAATTGTTTTAATGTAACTAAAAGTGTAAATGATCAAAACTCGCACCCATTACATCAGTATAATATTATACAAAACCATCCTAAAATCAACTCAGTTTTATGAATTATAATTTTAACTTCTGTTTGCAATTAAAATAAGACTTAGGTATGTTTGGTGTTAAATTTCAATCCTAAAATATTACCTACCATTTTTAATAACTATCTACTATCAAGCTCTATGTTTGAAACAAATTATATATATATTAGATTATATTGCGTATTATTTGCCCACGTCATTGAATAATATTTTAAAGATGATTATAAGAAACTTCAAGGTGCTAGTCATTATAAATAACACATCTTCATGGTTGATGTTATTGTTAGAAACAAAACTCGTTACAAGTAAATTATTATATTATAGTCTTATAAATGTTCGCGATCTTCACTATACTAATCGCACCTTTGTTTGTATTAATTTTATAACAATCACAACCAGCATTTAATATAGATCTATGCTTCATATGACTAAAAATGTTTCACAGCATACGACTCAAAACGTAACGAATGCAACGATTATTTTCGGGACGCGATGGGCACAATTGTATTTATATAGGCTTTTTTACGTAACTTTGAAACATTAACTCTAGAATACATTAATTATATAAAGGTTACTAATTGTTTCCTCATATTCGTTCAATGTTTTTTGAAGTGTAATTCGTTTAACGAGAATAATATTACACGGTAGCACAAGGAATCTTGTATCCTTAATAGTTAAAATTGATTATCAACAACTAGAATGATTAATCACAATCCAACTCTGAAAGTTATTCAGTGATGATAAACTGATATTATGACTTGGCACTCAACTCTGATAAATAATGACATGATAAAAACATGATAAATAGTAACTTTAACATTTTTACAGATGATGCAAATATGGAGATTAATGATGGAACTTTAGCACAAGTAACACATCCGAAGAGTCGAATAAATTGAATTCATATGCGAATTTTATGAGACGAACTTTATAAGACTCAAAATGTCAAACAATGGAGGTAAAAAGCTTATGACTTACTCAAAGTGATAACCATCAACATCCACTTCAGAGTCTTGCTTCAGGATTTGGACGGCGGGCTGGGCAGGCTGAGCGGGAGCCGCATCTTGAGGTATAGCGCATACCAGAGCCAAGGTAGCGAGGGCGAAAAAAGTCTGGAAAAATAATATGAGAATACATATAAAATTATCTAAGCCGGTACTATTTTTTTATGCCTGTAAAATCTTCAACGATATCGCACTGGTATTAGAAAAGAATCGCAATGAAATTATTTATATGTATACCTCAAAAAATTTACAAAAGAATAAAAAACAAGTAATCCGAACAGAACACTTTGGAAAACCACTTACAATTTTCATCATGATGATTGAAATTGATTTGTATACAAATCTGAAGGAATGTGTTGGTTGCAGGACGATCCCTGAACGTCTATGCACTAAAGTGACAACTTGAGCTATAAATATCGTTTCAAAGTATTGACAATATATTTCGAAGTTCCATTGGGAGGCAAGGTGTTAATCACAATCATGTAAAGTTTATTTTGGGTGATTCAAGAAAACGTTACGAAGATTTGTGAATTGTGTAAATTGTTTGCCCGTTGCCTTGTCGCGTGTGCTGCTTAACCTACATTGTGTTCCAAGACCTTTAGAATGTTTAAAGATTTGTTTAAGGTTTCGATAGTCCCTTCAACACTCGTAACAATTACAAGTCGTTCATCCAAATTCATTCTGAGCTTTACTTATTCTTCACCTCACCTTATAATACGATTGTTATATTTTAATAGCACAGCTACTCGTAGTCTAATTGTGAAATGAGTGAGAATCCATAGTCAGGAAAAGGAATAAGCATTTCGCCAGAGTAAATGCAATATTTCAATATGTAATCCTAGCAATATGGACATAATAATATGTTGCATATGGACCTTTATTATTTATTATTATTGGACCTCTAAGTCTGAAATAAAGTTATTTAATTTTATTATTTATATATTTACAACAGTTCGTTATTTACATCATGCATCATGCAGAAGCGTAAAACAGTAGCTGTGATTGACAATAATCTCACAGTAGTAATTATGTTAGTGTTCATCGATGGGACGGGAACATAAACAGAAGAATGGGAAAAAGGTGTCCCCAAAACTTGCTCTTACTACTAATGATGATGCTAACTTGACATGATGAACTACTCTTGAAAAATCACTACATAATATAAAACAAAGTCGCTTCCCGCTGTCTGTCCCTATGTCCCTATGTATGCTTAGATCTTTTAAACTACGCAATGGATTATGATGCGGTTTTTTTTAATAGATAGAGTGATTCAAGAGGGTGTTTTATATGTATAATACATGGTGTCGAATACCACATTACATCGAAGCGAAGCGAGGGCGGGTCGCTAGTATACTTATAACTGGCAATGTAACTTTGATTTTTATTTAGCTACGTAACGTAATGGCCCTGCGAGGACGCGCTTAATTTCTTTCCGCATATAAAATGGTAAAAAATATTAATCTTACGCGACTTATTATATTCATTGTTTTTTATTATTGTTTTCTAGCATTATAAAGAAAACTACTGTTAAAATTGTTATTTTCCAGCTATATTATTTTAGTCTTTACGATGAATCAGTCGGTCGATACTCTGTCCAGATATATTTAGTAGTAAGTAATAACCAATCGTTAGCTCATAAATATACCCGATCCAAACCTTATGGGGAGTCTACACAAGGTACATTTAGTAAAGACGCGTATCGCCTAGTGAAGCACGACGCTTCATCCTAGATCGCATCATCATCGCTTACCATCAGCCGAGATAGCGGTCAAGCGCTGACATATGATTATAATAAAATAAAAAAAAATGGTTTCCCGAAATTCCCACGGAAACTAAAAACGCAAGTTTAATGCAAGCGAAGCTACGAAAGGCTGCTCGACAGTATTTAATAAATGTAGTAATGTTACTACCAAATTACTACCAAACATAGCTGATTAAAATTAAATAACCATATCTGAGCCATATTTCTTGAGTAGGTACTAGGAAATGAATATGCTATGTAACTTGACCTAGGTCAAATGATATGATCGCTAGACGAAGTTGTTGCAGAATAACTTAACTTTATTATAAAATGCATGACGGATAAGCGTGTGCACCACAAAACATAGAAAGTCTTTTGGTGTGCATGTATCTTGAGCTCTATTTTGATAAAATTTTGAGGCATTGTTTTGTTTACGAGTGAAATAAATGGTATGGCTCCGCAGAAGCTGTTACATAACCTTTGTTTATGTGCCCGTATGCGATCGGTGAACTTTACCCGTATGACCTCCTTATATTACTGGTTTATTTTAAATGTGAACGGCAAATAGTTATACATATTACTTTTGGTTGCTAGATTTGAGCGGATATCATTTTACCTCATGTTTTATCTTAATTTTTCGTATGCAAATTAATACATAAAAAACGATTATGATTGTTTTATAATTTACAAACCTACTCGGAGAACAAGAATTTGTTAAGTATACACAAACAAAATTTATATTCAGCATTATTAATAATTCTACTTTTTTGACCTGGACTGACACATAATTTTCGCTATCGGTTGTGCCATCGACTACATTGCATTGTTTCCGCCACGCCGTCTGGTGACATGACCACACTTGCTCGGTTATGTCTCAGCCGCAAAAGGGGCCCCGTCTGCTGATGGGGCTAAGAAAGTTCGTGGGGCCGATGTGGGTGATATGTAGCCTCCACTAGACGAACAGTCCCCTATTGGCCATCCGGGGGTAAGTCGATACATAGGAGTCCGGGAGACGTTCCAATCTCCTATTTGGCATTAAGGGCTACTCGGGCGGCCGGGCCATATGCTTTAAAACAATTACTTTTGGTTATTCAATGTGAATCTAAATTATTGTTTAACTTTATTATTAATTGATTGATACAATCTAATGCATTTATAACAGTCTTTCGAAAAATGATTAAAGATTTGATACCGGTTACATGAAGTATTCGCCATCTTGCGACTTACTTCATTATATTACAAGTTTGACTATATAATATTGGTTTGTTATTAAAAGTAAAATGATAATGCTTGTTCTAAAATCTTTAAAAATCAAATAATCTATTTTGATAACATTTTTGTATTAATTTTCGATTAACTATTACTTGATTCAATTAGGTATTTCTTTTATAACCAGATATGTTAAAAATAAGAACCGACTTCAAAAATCAAAAAGTAAAAAATCCATTTTAGTGTCGGTGCTAGCCAAGGCAAGAAGTAGAAGTGCAATGTAAAATTTTAAGAATGTACCATCGTTGCCTTTGATTACTGCAACTTAATGCAAGGAAAACCAAATGTATCCAATTTTCTTTGCCTAATGTAAAAGTCCTGCCAATAGATGTTGAAATTAATAAAGAAAAAATAGATTTAGTCGATTCAACTGTTTTCTTGGGTGTAACTCTAGACACTAAACTCCAATGGGCCCCACATATCGCGGCATTAGCTGGTAGACTTGGCTCGGCTGCATATGCTATTAGAAAAATTAGACAGTTAACAGATGTTGAAACTGCTAGGATTGTATATTTTAGTTATTTCCATAGCATCATGTCTTATGGTATTCTTTTGTGGGGGACAGCAGCTGATATAAACACTATATTCATTTTATAAAAACGAGCAATAAGAGCCATTTATCAGCTAGGGTCTAAAACATCTCTTAGGGATAAGTTCAAAGAGATAGGTATATTAACAGCTGCATGTCAATTTATTTTGAACTGTATAATTTTTGTTCGTCGCAATCTATCAGAATATATCAAACATAGTGATGTGCACAATGTTAATACGAGAAATAAAAATAAACTTGTAATGCCTCGATACAGGCTAAAAAAGGTTCACGGATCTTTCTTGGGTCTAGGTGTAAATTTTTTCAATAAAATTCCACAATGTATTTAGGATTTGCCTTTTGAAAAGTTTAAGATTCATGTAAAAGATTGTCTACTAAAGAAAGGATATTATACTATAAAGGATTATTTGAATGACAAAACAGCTTGGTCATAAATGTTTTGTTTAATTTTTTCGAAGTTGTAGCCGTGTCATTAATTTGTTTATTGAGTATTAGATTAAACTTTTAACGCAGGTAGCTTGAGTATGTCATGCTCTCTTTAAACATTTCTACGGTGGTGTGGTGTGAGGCGGGTCGCTACGTTCCCTAAAATATGGTTGAGCGAAGCGATGGCTGGTTCATGCGTCATGCTCGTGAACGGGTGCCGCCAGTGGGATGATGCTTGATCAGAATAAATAAAAATAAGTAATGTTCTCCAATTATTGTAATTAAGTATATGAAAGCCATCAGACTCAGCGGCGACCTTGGGAGCAGAAGCTCTGAAAGTAGGTCTTAAGGTTAGCCACGAGAAAACAGAATATCTCCACATGAAACGCTACAGAAACCTCCGTGAAAAACGTAAAGATCTGCATGTCGGAGATATTGCATACAAAGGAGTGGCTAACTTCAAGTACTTGGGCTGCACAATCACCGACACCAACACTCGTCATGAGGAGATAGACCTCCGCATCCAGAACGCCCTACGATGCAGCGCAGCACTACACAAAGTGCTAGTGTCCAGGCTTCTCAGTAGAATCACCAAAATCAGGATCTATAAGACCGTCATCAGGCCTATTTTGATGTACGGAAGTGAGGCCTGGACATTAACACTTAGCGAAGAAAATAAGCTTCTGGTCGCCGAAAGAAAAATCCTTCGTAAAATCTTTGGTCCTAAACATGATGCTGATGGAAGTTGGAGGATCTTAAAAAACGCAGAAGTAGAACATCTCCTGGCTGGGCCTAATATCATTGGAGAAACGAAGGCACACAGACTCCGATGGCTTGGTCACGTCGAAAGAATGGGATTGGAGAGGAGCGCCAAAAGAGCCTATCTCGGTCAAGCAACTGGCCGACGCCCGGTCGGACGCCCTCGCTATCGATGGAGAGACGTGGTGGAGGCCGATCTACGTGAGCTCGATGCTGGGGACTGGCGCGAAACAGCAAAAGATCGAGATAGATGGCGAGCTCTAATATCGGAGGCCAAGACACACTTTGGGTCGCTGAGCCACCGGAGTAAGTAAGTAAGTCTTATATTAATGCACTTTTATCTTTCTTTTTTTTGTTTTTGCCATTGTATTTTTTATATTTATACACTTTAACATAAGTACCTGAAGTACGTCATGCTCACTCAAACGTTTCTTCGGCGGTGTCGTGTGAGGCGGGTCGTTACGTTCCCTAAAATATGGTTGAGCGAAGCGATGGCTGGTTCATGCGTCATGCTCGTGAACGGGTGCCGCCAGCGGAAATGGGTCTACTTCAGTCTGCTTGTCTTAACGTTGTGCTTAGAGATTAAATATTTTCATCTAAAATAAATTGCTATCGACCTGTATGTACGTCACAACTTGCAGTACCTACAGTAACCTTGTAATGCGAGAAATGTTAAATGTAAGTCCTTCCTTACGAGTTGAAAATTGTTTACGGTTAGGATAACCATAAAATGTAATATTATAATTAGTATTTTCTTTTGTGATGGAAATTGACCTTACTGATATGTTAAGCTCACTTTTCAATTTGACGACTCTGTATGAAATAAAACAGGGAGAAAAAAATAGCCCTTGACGAGTTTCTTGCCGGTTCTTCTCGTTACAAGGTCTCCCGCCGTAGGGTTTGTGAACCGATGGCGTAGCTTCTTTGACGTTCATAAGTGCTTGTAACAGCCTAGACTGAATAAATGATATTGATTTTGATTTTGATTTTTTTGAATTAATGAACCTAACCAGATTGGCATCGCCCCATCGGAGACTGCCTGCAAATATACTGCTGCTGCTGGTTTTTTGGCGAACGTGTTTGTCAAACAAAGGAGATCAGTCACGTTTCATACATTGTTGGATCATAACAGTAAAAGTGACGGCTAATGAAAATAAATTGCACATTCTTATAATATTGGTAACAGTGTTAAGATCATTTTTTGTTATGGCGTCAACAGTGTAAGATTAGTGGCCAAGCAGTTATACAAGTTAAATTGTCATTATCCTAACTAATAACTACGACCACAAAACGAAATCCAGCAGTGGGAGGGAAATTCGTAGGTCGTTTATGGTTCTGCAAAATATTGGAAAAAATCAACTAGGCCACAAGTGAATTCTCAGATGGGACACGAACCCACGACCTTTGGGAATCCAGCCCACTGCTTTAACCACTGAGTTACCGAGACTTGCGGAATCATAAATTATTGTAACACTGTTTACATTATTTTCGATGTCCGACGCTATTGTTTTTGTAAAATTTTGATCGTTTACCGGGCTTTTAAGAAACACTATGATCTCGCCTTAAAAGATTTAACTAGCACATCAATAACATTTGATGCAAACGTAGGTAACGTTTTGTATACAACTTATGGCAAAGGTCAACATAAGCATTTTTTTTTTAGTTCCACTGTTTAGTATGTATGCTGTAATAGAATTTAATCATTATTCTGCTTCAAAACGTAGTAGGTAAATGAGCTTTATGATGCACTCGACGGTGCATCCGTCTACGACTACGTTATAGTTAAGTAATTTTCTATTTACTAAATTGATTAATTATGAAGCTACAAGGAACTAGAAGTTGGGGGGCGTTTGGGACCGCGACCGTGGTCCCTAAATCCCCTTTGGCATTAATTGTTATTTTTGACGCGGCTTTCGGGACCACTCACCGTGGTATCAAATGCCACCTGAATATTAATCATTATTATTTGCTATCTTTATGTAATATGTAGGAAAAGTACAGTTATAATACCAGGCCAACATATTAGCTAGGACAGCTTAAGGTCAGCGTGGAATTAGATAGGTCATTTTTCTTTACCGTGGTGGTTCGTTCTTCACCATGGACTGAAGGTGGACCCACCTTTGACCATAGGCTACTTTTTATCCCGATATTCCCTCAGAACGGGAACCACGCGGATGAAACCGCAGGCGGTGTCTAATAGAAAAATAAAAATAGAAACACTTTACTGTCACTAAGAAGTACCGTGCCTCTAGCATGAACAAGTAGCTGCTCAATATGAGATATTTTTTTTGATAATAAGTCCTCGATACTTTTTCGTGCTAGAGGTGCAGAACTCTTATTATAAAATCAACAGCATTAATAAATATTTTTTTCATTCTTCCATTAATTCGTAATTAAAATTCAATTATTATTAATTTTGACGACCTGCTTGGCGCAGAAGTAGGTACTAAACCCACCTTCTGCGCCAGAGGTCCCGGGTTCGATCCCCCGACAAGACAAATATTTGTGTGCATGAACATGTTTATTTGTCTTGGTCTGGGTGTTTGATATGTATATTATGTATGTAATTACAAAAAAAATAGAATTTAAGTATGTTTATCCGTTAACTAGTACTTATCCATAACACAAGTTCTTCGTGAAACTTAACATGGGCTAGATAATTGGTGTGACTTTATGCAATTATTTATTTACTTTATTTATTTAATGATGGTACTCAATTTAAAGTGTTTTATAGCAAGTGCCAGTACTAAACATAGTGATTACTTGGAGTTGGTAATCAGATGAGTAGATTTATTATGGAACTAGCGCCCGCTCGCGGTTTCACCCCCGTGTTTCCCGTTTCTGTGGGAATGTCGGGGTATCCTATGTCCATAACCGGCTATATACTGTGTACCAAATTTCACCCAATTACGTTCAGTAGTTTTTGAGTTTATTCGTTGCAAACAAGCAAACAATCAATTCTGTCCTCTTTATAATATTAGTATAGATAAGTAACATATAGTCGGGATACTGTTAATATCTCGAATGATAATGATAATAACATAAACAAATAATTTATAGTTAGTGTCATAAAGTTAACATTTGTCCACTGATTTGTAATTTAAAATAAACACTTCAATTTAATCAATGATTAAGTCGGCACAACGTGCCTTCCAATGGACGGAAAGAAGCTAGTTTAATTATATATATATATATATATATATATATATATATATATATATATATATAATACACCGACACCGGTTTTCAAGGTGTCGCCCACTGAGGTCCCGGGTTCGAATCCCGATAGGGGCAAATGTTTGTATGATGAATACGTGCATTTGAACCTGAACCAAGTTTATTGCTAAAAAAGAATATTTAGATATGTAATTATGAATATGTGTTTCTATCTGTTACCCTAGTATCCCATAACACAAGCCTTACAGTGCTTACTTTGGGGCTAGGTTAATTGGTGTGAGTGTCAGAAATGATAATAATTATTATTATTATTTATTTATGAAGAGATACAAATAATTTGGTACCAATGTTATATTTAAACCGTCAAACATAAATTCTTAATTTTTACTCGCAAAGGCATTACATACATAATACCATACATTAATACCATAACTTTAGAAAATTTATGCTTTAAAAATGAGCATAAATTTTCTAAAATTTTGTAATTAATGTTATGCCTTTGCTACTGAAATCTCTAAGAAATATGTTTCGGACGTATTGGTAAAATTCCAAAATTAGCAATAATGAAATAAATAAATATTTCTTACACTCACACCAATTAACCTAGCCCCAAAGTAAGCACTGTATAGTATAGGGCTGCCATCCATCCGGGTTTCCCCGGATTTGTCCTTGTTTAAGGTCGCTGCATACGTAACATGTTTTATGATGATGGGACATGGAGCTTTGGAAATATCGTTTCATAAAAAATGTGCACTAAACGCTACATCAAGCATGCACGGACGGGACGAAAACGTGACATTTTCTATGAAGCGACACTTTACATCCCATCCCGTCCGGAATAAAACACGATACGTATGCAGCGACCATTAGAGGGCGTCCGGGGAGCGACCGGGCGGGGTTTTTAAAAAGTGTCCGTGTGAAACCCGGACACTTGTTACGTCAGGGGAAATCTCATTAACTTGATGGTTTACAATAAATAACAGCATAAGAGTAAAAACATCGGTGTAGCCCGGCAAATATACCATTGCGGTCGTTCGTCAAACTGACTAGCACTAGACTAGTAGAAACCGACACGAAAAATTGCTTAAACAGCAAAGCATGATGTAACTAGTTTTAGTTTATTATTGGTACTTATGTTGTTATGCTACCGTAGTTTGAATCCAAATTTATATTAAAATTGAAATATTTTTTCATTTAAGTATAAAACTGAGTCTGTGATAAAAGTAAGTAAAGTAAATAAAAGTTCACTCACTATTTATCTTTTAAAAATGAAAAGAAGGTAAATTGGATTGTTGAAGAATAGAGACAAGACAATCAAAACTTATGTAAAAAAACTATTTTTCACCTCACACGCCGCTCTGAAAAGGAGGTTTTGTCAATCAGTTTAGGCGTAGAAAATCGCTTTTTGCGGCCTAGCGCGGCAAAGTACTTTTTTAATTTAATACCTAAAAATAATAATGCGTTCCGAATCGACTTTTTTGTTATATTTGATTCTTATTTTAAATAGCTTTAAATTAATTATTATACTCCGTTTTGGTTTAATTATATTATTTTAGTTCATTGAATCATAAAAATAATAACAATAAGATTAAACAATTTGTTATAAGAATTTTATATTAGGCTGGGTGAGATTTCACAACCTATAATTGGATTTCGGACTGTGACATAAATCTTTATTTTTAAATTGTCTTTGTCTTGTATCTCATGTCAGTGTCAACATTTACGGTATCGTTTTTATTCTTATTAATAAGTAACAATATTTACCTATTTTAAATAACTTTGTTTTTTTTTTTTTTTTTTTATAATAACATTGTAGAACTAAAACAATAGGTACTCATTATTGAGAAAAGTCACAATTACAACGTTAACAATTCAGGTCCCCAACTCCTAAACTAGGACTAATCCTGTATCTTAGGAGCTGGTGATTCCTCCAAATGCAAAACATAATATTCTCAAAAACAAACTGGCTGGTTAATGTAGTTCGCAGTCTATTGTACATATAATTTTGGTAAATATGTGTGCGTGTGTGGTGTGTGTGTGTGTGTGTGTGTGTGTGTGTGTGTGTGTGTATGTAAGTGTGAATGTTGTGTGGGTGTGTACATCATCTCATTAAATTTTCAGTCTCATCATAATTTAAAGAAAGAAGCAAATCTTGAACATCGGTTTTTAGTTTGTACTTCGTTAGTGAATATATCGGTCTTATTTTATGAACCCTGTTATATAATTTTGCACTGAGAGCAGTGTATTGATATTTAGCCCATGATGTTCGACATTTGACCTGTGGACAAACAAGAGCGCCATGACGCTTAGCTGTAATCACTTGGTCCAGAGGCAAGCAAGAATGTTTCCGCAGGAGCATTCGAAGGATAGCCAGCTGCCTAACCGTAAGAACCTCGCATTCCGCATAAAGTTTGACAGTAGAGTAGATTCTGGGCTTACAAAGCATCACCTTGAGTATTGCTCGCTGAGCACGTTCCAGCTTAAGAAGATGAGTTTTGTCAGTGCCACCCCAGACAGAGTTGCAATATGATAAGACGGATTGACATAATCCGAAATAGATCATGAAAAGGGTATTCCTGTCAGCCGAGTGACGTAGATTTTTAAATATATATATTAGTTTTCGAACCCTCATAGTGAGGAAATCGGTCTGGTCTGGTGCCAATTAAGCCGATCGTCGAGATGGACACCAAGATACCTTAAACTTGTTACTGATTTAAGTGGCTTACAGAAACATGCGTCAAAATTGGCACACATACAGTCATGGATTTTAATGTCAGGAGGTAATACCGCTTTTGATGACCTGTCAATGTTAAATTTGAGAATTTGTGTCTTTTCCAAATTCAAAGTAAGCAAATTGGTAGATAACCAACCCCTGACACTAGCCAGAGCGATTTCTGCATGATGCCTGGCGGAGTTCCAGTTATCACCATAGACCAGCAGGGCTGTATCGTCCGCATAAGTAAAGATGTTGCAGTTTTCAAGTGACAGGCGGCATAGCTGGTCTATGTATACAAGAAACAGCGTTGGGCCAAGAATACTGCCCTGGGGAACGCCGTGACAAACGGAGGCCTCATCACTCACCAAGTTTCCAATCTTGACACATTGTGTACGATCAGTAAGGTAGCTGTGAAATATACTCAGGCTAGGACCACGAATTCCGATTGCTTCAAGTTTCGACAAAAGAATGGGGATAGAGATTGTGTCGAATGCCTTTGTCAGGTCCAAAAAGACACCATAACACCTTTTCTTGTTATCCACCTGCGAGACCAGAGCTTCAACAAAATTTGAGACCGCATCCTCAGTTGAAATACCACTCCGAAAGCCGTATTGGTTATCCGACAGTAAGTGGTATTTATTAAGGTAATTAACTAATGCAGCATTGAGGTATCTCTCCAAAATCTTCGAGAGAGCTGAAAGGACGGAAATTGGCCTATAGTTAGATACGCAGTCTCTACTACCCGCCTTGTAAATCGGATGAACAATGGCTTTCTTAAAAGAGAGAGGGAAAATTCCTTTTTCGATGCAAAGGTTTAGGATATGTGTCAGAGGTGCGGCTAGAACTAGAGAGGACTGCTTTAATATTCGTGGTGATATTTCATCCCATCCAGTTGAGCTGTCACTTCGAAGGTCAAGTATCAGCCTTGATACCTCTTCTTCAGTGATCGGAAGGATGACGAAAGAGTTACAAGGAGTGTTGGTATCGGTTGTGTAATTATCCTGTGGGAATGAAGGAGGAGATGTTAATTGAGACAAGTTACTGCCAATATTGGCAAAATATTCATTGACCGAATTTATAGAGGAGTAAGGGTCAGACGCTAGACTCAAAAGTTCATCTGGTGGCTTCTTTACTTGGTTTAAATTTGTTACTGTATTAATAACCTTCCAAAGTTCTTTAGGGTTATTTTTGGCCTTTTCAAATTCACATCTCTCATAATCCAGCTTAATTTTTCTCAAAAGAGCATTGCAAAAATTGCGGTATCTGAGATAGGTTGTTTTTAAGATTAAGTTGTCATGTGAGCTTTTTAATTTTAGATGCATTGAGTCCCGATTTTGAATGCAACGGAGTAATCCAGTAGATATCCATGGTTTAATAATAATATTCTTCCGAGGCACTTTCACAATCTTTTTATTATTGTCAATTATGGCTTTTATGCACATAATCAATTTATGAGTTGCCTCATCAGGGTTAGTTTCTAGGAATATAGAGGTAAAGTTTGTGCTGTCTAATTCCTTTTTTATCATATCAAAATCATATTTTACTTTACAGGTGCTAGATAACCTTGAGTTTGCGTTATTTTTTAGCCCTAATGATAATGCAATCGGGTAGTGATCCGTTATTTCGGTTTGGATGAAAGAAATTAACTATTTTACCCCCCTTTTTATTATTTTAGTTTAGTATTAAAACAACGAGAATAAGGTATATTTAGATTAAATTTATGTTTAAAGAATTTTTTACCGGAAGTTTCGCGGAAACGACCATAAAATGTTCCTCGCTGTTGTGAGATGAAAAATTGTGTGTTGCGCTCGGCAGAAAAGTTTTTAGCGGCTTGTACCTTTGAAATCCTCGCTTTGCTCAGGATTCAATCTTTGAACCACTCGCTACGCTCGTGGTCCTAGAATCCTTCACTTGCTCAGATTTCAATGCAGGTAACTCGCCGCTAAATAGCCAACTTTCAAGCCTTGCATAACAAATAACTATTATTTTATTTATATTTATATTCATTTAATCTCCACAAATTTATAATAGTAGTACATAACACATAATGTTTGTGGTAACCACTAGTTGTTAATCTTATTATAAATTAACCTTTTCAAGGTATTTAGATGGATAAAATAAAAGCATTAAAACTAAATATTATATTAACTAAGAGGAAAAATAACAAATAACTATATTTTTTATACAATGCTCAATGAAATTAAAATCTTGGCCCTGTCCGAATATCAGTGCTTCTGGGTTATTCTGACCATCAAAGAATGACCCAGAATGACGACACGGGGCCTATTAGCAGAAAACATTTTGTTTTGTTGTTTAAGTACTTACATACTTGTCTCATTGTATTACTGTTTTTTGTGTGTTAACAACACACACATAAATAGTTTCTATTCTATTCTTAACAATTCTTCTAAAATTCAATAATATCATAAATACTAAGAAATATATATATATCCATATTTAAATATTTCAGAGGGTATGCTCATTAGAAGAAGTACAGAACTTGGAAAATTAATAAAATCTATTTCAAATTTATCGTTGCGCGTAGAAGGTAATTATTTGTTACTTTTTAAAATAAGATTTGCCTTAAAAATCGTTCCTATATAGTTTGTGCATTTTTATATAAAAAATCTTATAGGACTTTAGGACTTTTTTCACTTATTGATGTAAAAGTCATAAACTACGTTTTAGTACTCTTATAAAATCTACACCATTTCAACTTTCAAGCCCAATGGCAGAGCTATTAAAGCCCTATAGAGAGAGTGGTGACATGATGTCAGTCATCACGGCGGCAGTTGAAAAGGTGCCGAAACGTCGGGAAAACTAAAAACCTCAAAACTACACGGAATATAAACCTAAACTCGTGTGACTAAACTGTGTGCTTAATCCGGAAAAGTTTTTTTACTTACGTAGGATCTTATGTTTTGGCGCGCACTGTAGGCTTATTACGAGTTTAGCAAACTCGACGTTACAGTAAACGCTAATGTAAAATGTAGCTCTGTCTCTTTCATATTTAGCGACTGTTTTACCGACATGAGCAGTGTATCCGATAGTCTACGCTCACGAGTCCTGTAAATGTCATGTTAAGCAAACTCGTAATAGGGGTACAGTTCATTGAAATAAAACAACTTTTACGGATATCAAACGCGCTATATTTCCAAGAAACTAGGTTGTAATTGTCCGTATTTTTAGGGTTTTTTTAGGGTATTTTTTCGACGTTTCGGCACCTATAGCTGCCGTGGTCACGGGATGACTGGCTACTTATAAGTCTACCCTCGAAAAGTTAATTTATTTTCGTTTGGATACGGTTAGACATTTCTATGGCACAAATTATTATTGATTTGATATTTTGATTTAATTTTATTTTTTTATTATTAAGAAAAGAGAAAATTAGAGACTCTACTGGCAGTTCACAAATTGGGAGGACCTTCGAAGAAAGAAGCTGCCCACAAAACTTCGAAAGCGGACCGACCTCCACCTATAGAAAGAAATTAAAATATGTGGTCTCCACCTTTACTTTTTTATATTTATCTACAAAAAGAGCTAACCGTATATTTGGGTCTTGCAGTGCGTGATTTGGGTTGAGACTTTAATTTATGGATAATAGGGTCCCAAGCTGGTGGAATCCTCCACCCATCATCTCTATTGAAGTTTGGGTATTTGGTGATTTCAGTAGCCTCTCGCAGCATTCTGGGGACAAATTTTTGTTCCCTGGCGAGGATCTGTGGCTTATCAAACCTGATGTAGTGGGTGGGTCCCTCAAAAGCATGTTCACACACTGTTTTACTTATTTTTATTTGTTTTTTTTTTCGAGGGAGTCCGGGGAAAAATTTGTATTTCACCTAAATGTCCGGGACCTCAGAGTAGGTGACACCTTGTAACCGGTGGACATACCAAGAGTGTTACGTACACCGGTAACCGTCAATTACACTAAATTGTTAAAAAGAAGTAAAGCTGACTATTGTAATACCTGTAGTATTTATGGAGACATGATATCAATAATTTTTTATGATAAATTTTAAATAGAAAAATATTGGAAAAAATCAACTCGGCTACAATGGTAAGAGCAAAGTACTGGATTTTCAAAGGTCGGATTCGAGTCCCATCTGAGAATTCACTTGTGGCAGAGTTGATTTTTTCCAACATTTTTCTATTTATAATTTATCATAAGTATAAAAATAGCATTGAAAATGCAAAAATTCAAAAATCATAAATCGTTTTAATTAATGTACTCCTTATAAAACGATACAAAAATATACACGGGACAGTGAAGTTAGTCGTTATAGCTGCAACCACATGTCATAAATAATGCGCAGACTCTTACGCCTAACTACCTATACAGGATAGTCCAAGCATCGTGGATATATTTTTTTTATACATAGTTGTTTACCAAACGGCTTATTACAGCAAGGAAAAAATCTTAAAATCTTTTTTTTAGATCATACATAAAATTTGTTAACCTAAAGCAACCAATCAGCCTGGATATTAAATCTTTTTAAGAAAAGACCTATTATAGACCTATAAAGACCTATAATAACACATATCACAAAGAAAATGCCAACATTATGTGTAAAATAGTATAAAAAACAATATTCTCTGACAAGGTCGAGATATTTCAAAGTTTCATAAAAAATCGTATCTTGCAATCTGATGACAACGGATTTATCCTTGCGGTTCTAATAGTCCGACATACCCACCAGGCTTGGACCACCCTGTACCTATATAGTATATGATTTGATTTTAACTCTACTAAAATAATAACATTATCGGTAAAACCAAATAAAAACATTGATGTTTATTGCATAGATGGCATATCTAAGATTATGATAAGAACATTTTAATATCGCTATAAAATAACGCATAGCTGCTTATTATTTACAAATCATTAAAATACAAAATGATTTTTATATGAACCCAGTAAAAACGTGGAGCTTTTAAGAACTTGAAATATAAATGCGACCTTGAGAACGATTATATCTATAGAAAAACGAAATTACCAGTCAATCGGAGAATACAGAAAATCAATATTACAAAAACTTGCAATATAATAGACTAGCTAACGACGCAATAGCAGTTTCAAAGGTATGTTCCCATCAATGAATGACTGTAGCTAGTCGTACTTTTTGCTTCTAAATTCTATTTTAAGCATTGTAATTAGGTACACTACCCAACTTCGGATTTTTACAATAATTAAATAAATATTGTAATAGAAAAAAATGCTTTTCATACTAGGAGTCAATATGATATACCTACTAGCAGTCAATATTTATGAGTCATTTTTCAGAAACGGTAACTAATACTTTGTGCTGGCAACGTCATAGTCACATCGTCATACTCCCTTTGACTTTTCCTACTTGTATAGATTCGTATATTCCTAATTTAATATAGGCCTAAATGTCAAAGAAAAAATTCAGCTACGCATATCTTAGGTAAAATTTTCTTTGAATAACTAAATATTGACTTTCTACATGTACCTATTTACAAGGTACACATCACTTGATATACTGTATTGTAGATACTTCTATGTCAACTAATATTTACGTATTGACTAATTTATAATCAGCCGCGCATCAATTTACACTCGGTGTAATATTTTGCAGTTACGTAATATTATTATTATCACTGGCCTCTACTCTAGCCACTGCAAACTCTTTACAAACATAAACATTCATCACACACTACATAGTAGTCAAAGCCATCTTTGGTTAATTAATTAAAGAAAAAACTAAAAAAAAACGACTTCAAAAAGTAAAAATAAGACTTTTGGAGGGGGTACCAGGCAAGACATTTTTAGGGTTCCGAACCTCTAGAAAAAAAGGAACCCTTATAGGATCACTTTGTTGTCCGTCTGTCCGTCCGTCCGTCTATGTTCTTTTATCTCGAGAACGCGTGGAGGTCATTTTCATTTTCGTTTTCAACAGTCCGTTGAAGGGGTAAAAAAATGAAACTTGTAAATTAATGTAAAAAAAGATAAGACCGTTTATGTCTCAAAAAACGTAGATTTCGACACCCTCAAGGGAATCAAAATTCATAGGGTACTTCCCGTATTAAATCATAAAAATATAGTCTTAGTTTCGGAAACTGAATTTCGAGAAAAACTCAGGAATGCGTTTAGGTATCGAGTTGAAATTAAAACCATAATATATATTCACTGAATATCATAAATCGGATACACATATTCTGCAGACGCTCCAGCTTGTTTAGCATAACCTCCGAGAGATCTATGTAACATACATCAGTGTAGTCCATAACGGTAAGAAGAAGAGACTGGGCAAGTGACATTATCGTTTTAGTCGGCAGAAAGTTACATAAACGGTTCAGAGAGCCATACGCAGCAAATACTGATTTTCTAAGTGCTTCGACCTGAGGGATCCAAGAGAAGCATTCGTTGAAGACAACGCCAAGGATTCTAACAGTATTTGATGGATATTGAGATAGTGCCGTCAAAAGTGATAGGAGGTAATTGTCCAAAGTCAATCCTCGATAAAGAATGTGGGCAATAATGATGGACTGAGTCTTGGATGGATTGACCGTAAGCCCAAATGACTTACTCCAATTACTAATAGGTAATGTCAAGATCGGTTTTGACAGTCCCGATTGCATTGAGGAGTGCAGATAGAGGTGACTGTGTATAAATTAGCAAATCGTCAGCATAAAGGTGATAGAAACTTGAAAGTGACGAGTTTATAAATACGAGAAGAGCAGAGGAGATAACACACCACCCTGAGGAACTCCAGCGTTAATATCGCACCATGCAGAGGAGGAGTCTCCTAAGCAGATGCGCTGCCTTCGCCCCAGCTACAGTCCTATATCGAGATAGACGGTAAAAATGTACCTACCTTGCGTGTCAAAATTTTGAATCATAGTAAAGTTTTACGACCTAAGTCAGTCCGCTTGAGACCATTGCCATGAAAACACGCGTCACACAGAAATGAAAATGGTTAATTGTGCAGTGCTATCTTGCAAGAGCTCGTAAATAACATTTACACATCACTAATCTCGCTCGTGACATCATCATAGAAAAATTCAACACGCTAGGTTCTCATACAGTTTGAAGCGCTCTTTTCGTCTCTCTCGATATAGGTCTGTGGCCCTAGCAGGTAACATCGAAACCAATCATTAGCAGCTGGAGATATGGTATGAGATTGTAATACGCCAAGGAGGCTGTCAAAATCAACAGAATTAAGGGCACGAAAATATACTAGAAAAGAGCAACTTGTCTCATGTCGCCCTGACGGGATGGAGACGGGGACATAAGACAGTTGCTTTTTTCCAGTATATTTTCGTGTATAATATTTATCACATAAAAATAGCATTGTAAAATGCAATATTAAAAAGTAAACACTAATGGCAATAATAAGATGATTTTGAATGAGATAGGCAGTCAGCTAGCCATAAACAAGCTTTTCTAGGACTTTTGACAAAAAGGGAAAAATGGCAATTGGATGATATTCGGAAAACGTTGCAGGATTAATTACGGATTTGGGTACTGGTATAACATACACATCTTTCCAAGAATGAGAAGAAGAGGTAATGATGGGAGTAATGATATTTATTATGGGAAGGTTCATTTTGCGAGCTACAGAAATTTCTGATATCTCGACCTGTTTTATTTCTCGAGTTTCGAGAATTCTCGAAGCTTAATTCTCGAGTTTTCTCGGGTCTCATGTTTGAAACTGTTCAAATTGAATTAAAAACAGGATTTTTATCATCTTTGGTACTTTCATTGCACCAAATCAATATTTAGTAAAATTTGGTACCTCTTATTTAGTTAAGGAAAGGAACAAAACTTCAAACCGTCTATCATACTTACTTAATAATGAAAACGTAGTAATTAACTGATTTATGATTTGTGACCCCTATTAAGATAGTATAATTTGAATTGAATACGACATAATTATTTATTATTCTATGATTTAGGTAATTAATTAATATTTCATCCAAATGAATTCAATTCATAAAATTTTGAATGCCCAAATTGAGTGAATGTCCGGCACTTCAAATAAAATTATGATCCTGTTATGTTATGTTCCACATTTTTTCTTACTAAAATATTTTCTTCTATTCTAACGAATAGAAACATTTATAACTTTTGGGGGCATATATGAACTATGGCTTATTTTGCGTGAATATCAAATAGATCTATTTTTAAGAAATACAAAGAAAAATAGTAACAATAAAAATCTGGAGCTACAACTAAATAAAGAGAACCTATTTTAACGTGAATCTTAACCTCTACTGAAGAAGTAAACTCGGCTAAAGACTAACACCCATATTCTAAGTCGTTCCTCCAAAACTTACTCGTCCTCGACTTAACGAAACCTCATTGAAAACCTCTTCGAAATACTCCTCGAAATCGGTATTCTAAGTCATAACTTCGTAAGGACCTGGAGGAGCCAAAGAGTACGTAGCCACTCCGTGTTAGGCCTAGAGCACACTACCATTTTTACCGACGACGAGGTTGAGTCGAGTGTAAATAGTTTTGGAGACGACTTAGAATATGGGGGTAATATTTTAACTTTTTTAAGGACGATTTTTCAATGCTCAGATAACAAGCTCTTAATTATCAGAGCTTGTCATCTGAGCATTATACAGTCAAATTGAAAATTAATTGTCATTCATATCTGTTGTAATTTGTGATTTTCATTTCTTTAAGTTGGTTATGAATTTAACTCCCCTTTTACCTTTATTTGATATATTTGACCTTTATCCGTGGATTAAAAAATCGGCCCTTAGTCAGTCAAACATATCAAAGCATACCAATAATAAGCATATCAATAAAAGTCTGCTATCACTCAATGTTTTTCATATAAAACCATTATCGTAAAGGGTTTCAAATCAGTTAAACTAAAATAGACTATTCCTAGACTTGACCAGTCTAGAAGCATAGTTGACCTATTAAATGAGTTAGAAACTTACTTTTGTCTTAGAAAATAGGCTTTCAAGAATATTAGAGCACTTTATTATTATTTGACTCGTCCGATAGTTGGTTTCGTACTTTTTAAATTCCAAGCTCGAGAATTCTCGAGTTCCGGTAATTTTTTTCTTGTCTCGAATAAAGCTAAATTTCTTGAGTTTTCTCGAGTTCGAGAAAGCTCGAGCAGAAATCCTATAAAGAATCAGCCTCCACAGAATTGGAACTGATCGAGAGAATACATCTCTTAACATCACATTCCGAAAAATAATAAAGAGTAAAAGAAGAATCAGTAGTTGGTAGAGTTGATAGATAAGACAGAGTTCTAGCTTTACTGGTGCCATCAATAGGCACAGACGAGGAGAAGTGGATCGGACTGACATAGTGGCATGTTTGTATAAGTAACTTAATACCTCTGCCCTCGTCGTCTTAAATTCCCAGTCCACTAATTTTTTAAACAGAATCGCAAAAAGCGCCTTTTTTAATTACACATAAAGTAACAATCTCAGTATTATTATAAAGTATTCGAACTAATATTTGAATTCTATATAATAATATTTAGTAAAGTATTCAAATATTCAAGCTCAAGCTTTATTCTCACGTTTTCATAATCAGATAAATAAGGAGATAATCCTCAGTTGATCGATGATTGAACTTAATAAATGTAATAAAACTTTTTGAATAAAAAAGATACCCAATATTCACTTCACATCGACTTCAATTGCGTCAAGTTTTCTTTTTTTATTTAATAGTAAAATTTTTGAGTTCACTTTTTTTTATAGACCGGAGACCTGATTTTATGACAGTGGGACTACATTGGGATTATACCCTTTCAAACAAAAAAATAATTAAAAAAATCGGTTCATAAATACTCATACAAACGAGTTTTCATAGCAGCCCCTGAACTAATTTTCATTGCAATTTTTTATATGTTGGTGTAAAAAAATGAAGTTAGTGAGTATGCCATATTTTTATATACATTTTTATATTTTTTTTGAGATACGTCACTTTGTTATAGGACGTGGGGCAATTTTGTATGGACTATGATCCATCTTTCTTTCAACATATTTTTATCAAAAAAAAACAAAGTTATTAATGTATTTTATTATTCATTGATTTACATAGCGAGCTACATATTATGAAACACCAAATGGTTATTGAAGACAGTTATGCAAATCTTGTATTATGTGCCTATTTTTTCCCACTCGGTTAGTTGACACAGCTTTTGTAAGTGCGTGTCAACCGATGGCAATGATATAAACCTTTCGAATGAGCTTATTGTGTTTTCACTCACGTACCATTGCCTAATCTTAGTTGCAAACTTGATGATAGATTTAAATGCAATATAATTGCTTAATAATAAAACATATTGTTTGGTAGCATCAATATTCCATATGAGAAAGCAATTATTCTTTAAAAAAATATTTTCATTATTTTTTTACAGCACTGTTACCGATCTATTTATATGTCGCAGAGTCAACTGAACATTTTGTAAATCTTCTATCGTGATCATCTGTTCTACTTCATTATTCTACTCTTTTGAACGTTCTGTTTCTTGTGTGCTTTCTATATCTTTTGTCAAAACTTCTTCTATTTTTTTTCCGTCACAAGTTTATTGACTAAGTTAGCAGGAACATTAGATTCTTTGTTTGAACATTTTACAAAGCGACAACGGCTAATTCACACCGGCTGTAATTAAAGAATGAGTATCAATGTGGCCTTCTTGTACCTAAAGGCTCAGTCAGTTGATTTTAAATTTTGTTGTATTCTTTCATTCATTCTTCATTTGTGTGTGAGTGAAACGATATATCACTGATTATATATTAGTATTTTGTCATATCACTAAATTTTTTTACTAAGAAGACGTCGTAAATAAGAATATTCAACATCTACCGTGATTTCGTGGTAAGATAAGATAAGATAAGATAAGATAATTATTTATTGAGTACTAAACACATACATCAAATAAAATTTGACACCGTGACCCGTGGTAGTAAAAACTGTGCTACAGGCCACGGTACTCCCAGGTAGATTAACAAATTAATTTAAGTGTTTTTAAAAGTGTGATCTTAATTAACGTTATAATAGTACAGTAATATTGAATTAAATGCTAACAAACAAATACTTGCTACTGTAACCTTACAAAGAGATTTTCTGTCGTTTCATAATCCAGTTCCCTAAGATTACTTAAAATTATATTTTTAAACATGTTATTGCTTAACTTAGAAATTTACTTTATATGGTGGTATACCTAGGGATTTCGTGAAATCTCTGATATCCTCATTTTCCTGCGACATATATATACAGGATGGAAATTTAAGACGGGGCAGTAAGGGCAGGTACCTTAAACGTTGTTGCTACATGAAAATCGTTCTTAGGAAACATCCTTAATTTTTTGAGCAATTTCCGCACCAAGGATTGCTCAGCTGGAGTGGCAGTGGGCGGGACTCATAGCGAGAAGGATCAATAGCTGTTGGGGCGGAAAAGTTTTGGAATGGCGACCGCGCACCGTCCGACGATCCGTGAGTAGTATCTCGACACGGTGGACCGACGATCTGGTGAAGGTCGCGGAAACCCGCAGGGTGCGGGCAGCGCAGGACCGATCGTCGTGGAGATCCTTTTGGGGAGGCCTTTACCCAGCAGTGGGAGTTATATGGCTGAGACGACGAAATAGCACCCTAAATCCGCGCGATAACCTAATTCCTCGCGGATGAAGTCGCGGGCGAAAGGCTAGTATGAAAATAAAATTCTTATGATTCGGTACGAAATGAGGTTTTAATTTGTTGATTTTTTAGGAGGACGGCCTTTTTTAGGGTACCGTAACCTAACGCCAAAAACGGAACCAATATAGATTCGTCATATCTGTCTGTCTGTCTGTATGGACTGTGCAAGACGTACAATCAGGGAACTTCCCGGTTGACTAGTGGAGTTTATCTGGGAAAAGTTTTCTCTGAAAGTTCTAAGGTAAAAGAAATAATTCAGTATTCAAATGAAATATCTATTAATTTTCTATCAGTTGTGATATAAACGTTTTATATGTATCTTTTACTTTTTTAAATAAAGCTCCCTAAAAAACTCTACTGGTCAACCGGGAAGTTCCTCGACTGTACGTATGGTACAGCAGACGGCAGCTATTATGTATATATTTACATCTTCGCACCTTAAGATACCGAGCGGTACGAAAATATAGTTATTACATCCCGATAAGGTACAAGAATCTTATGGCGAGATGTATTGAAATATATCGAGCTATAATATAAGTACACCTTTGCATTATAGCTGCCGTCTGTGAAGTGCTTTTTACCGTTTTAACCGTTCGGGAAGAGCAACAGAAGATCGTATCTACGGCGTCCTATCTTACGAGACATCTTTCCACTTGTTAACCACATGAAACTTTTCTAGAAACGGCAAGAAACAAACCAAAACTCAAAGATATTTTTAGATACAAGTACCTAAACTTAGATTTTAAAGTTTGATGTAATTGGTATCTAGGGCTCCATTTGATTAAGTTTCAACCTTGTAATTTGGAAGCTGTTTCGTTTATATTTTTTTCGATGGAGACAGTACACGAGATAGTGTCGGACATTATCAGACTAAATAAAAGCTCGATTTAAAATACGCTAACGGCCTGTTTCAATAATCTATCCCTAGTTAGAGATAGGCCTATCTTGGTTACGTTACGGAGCAGCGTTTTGGGACTGATTGACAAAAATGCCGAGGCAACAGAGCTATCGATCTTATCAAGCCTATCTCTTACTGACTTATCTTGACCGTAAGTAAACTAATGTCTAGCTTATTGATGGTCGATAGATGTTACAATTCGATTCCATTCGATTAAACGGAAGGTAACAAACATCAAGAATCATAAATACAATAGTCATTAAAATAAATGTGATTCAATCTCGTGAGTTTATTATCAACTTATTTAGCATTTATAATTAAAATAACGATAAAGTACTTATACAAATTGTGTAACTAGCATGATTTTACATGCGTATGCTCAAGAAATAGTGCCTACTTTAAGGTACCAATTTACCATTTAAGTCTACTTATCATATAGTTCTCAAAATAATCAACACAATTAAAAATTATAAAAACATACCAAATACCAAGAAAAATATTAAGAAAAAGCAACTAGTCTCATGTCGCCCTGACAAGATTCGAATTTTCTTGTTTAATATTTATCAAATAAAATATCATTGTAAAATGCAAAATTAAAAAGTTATAAATACCAAATACCAGTTAGTCAAACATAAATAAAAAAATTATATGATTTTCTGAATTTCTTATAATAATGTTTGTTATAGGCTTATTATAATATTGGTTACCTATAGCGACAGATCTTTTTACATAATACGAGTTGAACATTTGCTTTAAAATTATGTATTAGTTCGAATAATTAATACGATAAAACAAACAGGAGATGTTGATAGGGATATTGTTTAATACCTATGCAAAAATGCATAATTTTCGATATTTTTTTATTATTAAATAGTCATCTCAAAAGTTGCCAAAAATATCGGAGGTCTGAGAGTGAAGTGGGACGCGTCAAACATCTTCACATGATGTCAGCTTGCAAGATCTGAGCATCGGGATATATATAAAATGAACGATGTACACTAGATGTACTCATTCGTTAGTTTGTGCTCAACACGAATACTAAGAACCATGCTCAAATACGTGAGTTGCTCATATTTAACCATTTGTTAAAAAAAAAAAGCGTTTGACATGAAGGTCATAGTTTGTGCGTCCGAGAATCCGTAATGAATAATTGCAATTACAAACTCGTTGCAAAAGTGTGTCGTGTTTGGTGATACGTCTCTTTTAATGTGTCGACTTCGGCTGTGTGAAAACAATAAATATTCCTTAACTTTGTAGCGATACCACGTTACACACTCCTTTGTATTGATTCCCTACATATTTCAAAACTTGAAATTGTTTCTAGTCTCACTGTCATACCGTTAATCCTAGCTAGGTGAGGGATGAATACGAATTTATTCACGTTGATTGTTATGTACTTTCTTTAAGTTTTTATTCTTACCTACTTAATTAGTTACATTCCTAATTATCTTACAAGTATTTTTCTCCAAATTCTTGTTTAAAAACAGTATATTTGTAAGCACTTTTCAGAAAAGATCTGTAACCTGTTTCTACTATAGAAACTTAAAACTTTCAACTGTTCTAAGATTTGAACTAAGAGTAGTCCCTTAATTCAATGAATTTTTTAAGTTTCTGAATATTTAGGCGCATCAATATTCACAAGTTTGATTTTAAGAACTTCGTCACAAAAATTAAATAATGCTCTAATATTGTAATGTAGGTAACGTAATGTAATATCGGAAAAGCTTTTAATCAAGGATAAAAAAAAATAAAAAAAAAAAAACGAAAACGACTTACTATTTCTAACATCTTTTTGAGTTCAGATGACCGATAAATACCGTGAGACTGATAAAAGACAAAAAATATAATTTACTCAAATGTATGTGTACAAGGTGTAGGAATGGAAAAGTAAAAAAAAAATTGGAACTCAAGATATCTTTCTTCTTCATTCTTAATTAATGGCGTGCTCGCGTTCAATACGTGAATTTCGCCAATGTCAAGTAAATATATTTTGTAATATGGAAATTGTACGGTAGATTGAGTTAAAAATGGAGCCTCAAACACGTGTTATTACGAAAAGAACTCGGGTGAAACTCCCAAGATATTTTTATGTTATTTGCTTTGCGATGTAAGGTAGATGGAACATACTTGGGCACTTTATTTTTCGATAAAAAGTTAAGATCTAACAAGTGATCAAATGTGCTGTAAATCCCAGCTAAGTTTCCCGTCGAAGCAACGAGGAAACTAGTTTTTTTTTTTCTAATATGAATATCTCGTGATCTTCAACCTGATACGGATAAGAACTCCGTTGGACTCGCAACATTAATTTTCAAAGTCGTGTGGCGAAGTCAAATGATAGGAACACTTTCTAGTCACTCCGTTCTGTTTTCGCATTTCCTGCGCATTTTAACTCTAGCACTATAATTTCAAATCGAAGGTGAACATACCATGATCATAATGACAATGTTTCTAAAACACCTGCGGGCTGATTCGCAAACCATCGGACACGGAATCAGATTCCAATCCTAAACTTTGTCTTTGTCTATTCTGAAGTGATTGACAGTGACAATACATACATTTCGCTATCGGGAATCGAAGGTGAAAAATACAAGAATTAACAAACTTGTATAGAAAGACTGATGAATGTTTAATAGTAGGTAGGTCAGGAACGTGGCAGGAGGAGGCCCGTAATCTCTTCTTCCGGAATACAGGCGTGATAATACAATATAGTTTACAAGATACGTGTGTGTTAAAACCTTTATTAATTGCTCAGGTAGCAGTCCTCGCTGTGGTCGCTGCGCTCTGCGCTGGCGCGCCTCAACAGAACCCCCAAGACGTACAGATAGTACGATTCGACAGCAACGTAAATGTTGATGGCTACAACTTTGCGTAAGTATTTATTTATTACGATTATTTTACCAATTTAGTCTAATTCATGATCAACTTTTAAGTCCTACCTTCACTTAGAAAAAGAAACCTGTGCACTGCAGCCTTAAACATCGATTTCATTCGTCCGGTAGGTAGACTATCCCTTTGACTGGATGCTTCTAAATTGAATCTTCATAGTTTTAAGACATTTTGGATGCTGCACAAGAGCTGGATGCTGCGGTTTTTTTAATTAGAATAGGAATTCACATAGGAAGAACTTGGGTTGTATCTGCTCCTCAATATAGTTTGTGTACGTTGGTACCTAATGTTTAAATGTTATTTCATTAGATTACATATAAATACCCACTAGGTATTCGCTATTATATAAATGTAAAAGTAACTTTGTCTGTCTGTTACCTTTTTACGCCTAAACCACTAAATACCTTTTTGATGAATTTATTCATTGATATAGATTATACCTTGGTGAATTTTAAGATATCCATAAGGATCTCCATATACCGAATTTCACGCAGACGAAGTCGTTGGCAGAACGCAAGTACTTAAATAGTCAACATAAACAATAAGCGACTTCCTCTACTTGGAAATTTTTCAGATCCTCTAATTTTCACTACCTTTTTCACCTCCCTTGAATTTATATTCTTAAATGCCAGACTATGTTAAAAATATCCTTCCAATATGTATTGGCATATTTTTATTCACATCAAAAATGTATAGCTATCGAAATCATATGAAAACAAACAAATGCGTGAAGAGTTGATTTTGAGTTAATAGTTTAGTAAATAAAAACCTAAAACTGTAACAAAAAGTTATATTAGTTTGCTTCGATCAAATTCTATGTCACCCCATTCCCTTATGCTCCTGAAAAATTAATACCTAGTTAAAGAACTATTTGGGTTACAAAATTATTACTTCATTTGTAGATACATATTCATAACTTTTAGTACTTTAGGGTATTAAATTTTTTAATAAAATTCACGGAATAATAGTGTCGGATTATATTCTTTTAGTCTGACTACGTTTTCCACACTTTCATAATTATTTAGTGCAGTAATTACCATTTCTTATTCAATTAAAATTATGTTGACCAAAACATTACGTATTCTGAAAAAGCTGAAGGACGTCAGGATATAATTAAAACAAATTCAATATAGTGTTGAGACTAAACACATTCCGGAAACAATTGCACATCATGTCATACTTATTCCGAATTCAATACAGATTTTAATGCCCTTTACTTTTCCACAGGTACGAGACCAGCGATGGTACATCCCGCCAGGAAGAAGGCAAGATCGACAACCCTGAATCAGAAAACGCTGCCCTCACTGTGACTGGCCAGTACTCTTACGTCGCCCCCGACGGCAAACACTATACCGTCACCTTCACCGCTGGACCCAACGGCTTCCAACCTAAGACCTCCCTCGGCCAGTAAAATAAAAAAAAACTTTGCTGTAAATACTCCTTTTGCGGTGACTCAAAACGAAAAAGTTTGTATACCATCTATAAAACAAGATCTCAGTCACCTAACACGTGGTCAACCTTGTGTTTTAGTATCAAGCATGAGATAATCGCATCTAAATTCTTGTGCCATATGACTCTCTTCCCTTTTTATTTTTGTAAAAACACTTGTCTATCGTTTTTTTTTTTAAGTATTAATAAAAAGAAAATCCTACTTCAACTAGTTTTATTTACATACTTACCTATAATGTTTTTAAATAAACATTTAACGAATCGTCTCTTTTTATTACGCGTAATTTTCAATTCCGTTGTATCCTAGCAGATGTTTGAATTTACATATTAAATCTGCAATAAAATAATATAATAGGCAATTGATTGATTATGATGACTCATTGATTATGATTACGCCATTTAATAAGTGATATCAAAGACTATTAGATTTGTACACAACAGTTACTGGATTTAATAACAAAAGATTTAAAGATAGACGCAAAAAAATCTCTCGTAATATTCTATTAGGTAACTAAACACAAATAATTCAAAAAATGTTCTTGTCTACAACTTCTTAGCAAGTTAGTTAGTCTTAGAAATAATATTGTTGTGAATGCAAGCAATACATAAAAATAGTTAAAGTACATAATAAATACTAACATGTTTTACAATCGAGCACATCATGTCTAGCGCTTATGCACAGATCCTAGGCGCAATGTATGCTTACAACACGATAATTTCTAAATTTTATTGTTTTTATTTTGTCTGGGTCTAGTCTTAATACCTAATTACCTACTTAAAGCCAAAATTATATATTTTTTACATTAAATAGGCTTGCTCTGGGACTCATTCTAAATCGTTACATTTAAGATTTATTTAATTTCATTCAATCGGAATTATGATATGGAAAGAACTCTTTTTTATGATCAATTATAACCGCCTCTGTGATCTAGTAGTACAACCACCGGTATCAGACCCAGGGGCCCCGGATTCGATTCCCAGTGGGGGGTACATATTGTATTCGGTTTGGTTGGTGGAAGGACTCGTTGTAAGTCGGCCTGGCTAGCTACCACCATCTTATCTAAGTCTGACGCCATAGCAACAATGTTTTCAGCATTATTGTGTTTCGGCAGTTAGAGATAAGCAAGCCAGTTCCTCAGTAATTGAGGATTCCGGGAGAGGCTCGCTTCCATCTTCAGCCTTTCAATACTTAACATCAGGTATGATACAGGCGAAGTGTCCCCGTAGTTCATAAAAAAATAAAATAAGAGAAAAAAACTTATATTTAAGTATGTGCTATCCATATAAATAAAACACTATCAATGTGATATGATATCACAATCCTTAAATTAAATTGTGTTTTACTGAAAAGGGTAACAAGTTATTGTTATACATCTGTTGGATTTCATCTAAAATGATTATCTGAAAATAGTACTTCAACTCAACCTTTTAAAATGCGTTTAACCCACTTGGTCCCCGTCCCCACCCGGGAATATCCGGGTCCTCTCTTTTACCAAGACCCGTAATGGTCTATCTGAAGCAAAATTGTATGCTTATCCGTTTGAGCAACAAACAAAACACAAACATACGTTTCCATTTATAATATTAGTAAGAACGGCTTTGTGGTACCTATAAGAAACCTGACAGACTGTGGAAGGCCAGCATTAAGTTTACTACGAGACTACGTCTTATTTTGTATTTAATTTCAGATGAATGTGTTCAACGTGTTGTAAGAGCGAAAATGTTCCTATCGCTGTCTAACTTTATTACTTACACAGCGTTATGGATGTTAATGATTCTATAACTGTCACCTCCTTTAATTAAAAACACATAAGACATTAAAAAAAAAGTAAAAACGCCGTATTCTGTTGGATCATCCTAAGGCAATTACAGTAAAACGCGGAAATACAATTTGTGTTCTAAAATATATGAAGACACGCACAATTCTATAAACGGATAGAACAAAAAAAAATATTACCATAATCTTCAAAAACACCAAACCGTATCAAAACTAGAATCATTTATGATGAAGTTGCGACTTTATTCAAAGCTTACTAATCATATTTTTTCCGTTGTTAAGTATTATTGCTAGAATAATAAAACTTATACACCTTGCAAGGACGACTGGTTTAGTATGAGGAACCGAAATGAAATCAAATGTAATGGAGCTGAACTAAAACCCCACAAGCCTGTAATTAGCATCTTCGGCCAATTATCTTTAACGATATCTCACAAAAACTTTTACGCAATTATAAGACCTTTGCCACAGTACATCAGTAAACAGCATTTGTGAGAAATATAATAATAACATAGAGTAAATGTCCTAAATGAACGTTGCTCTTTTTTTATATTTTGTTCACATAATATAAAAGGTTTTGTTTACCTTTGCTTTCTTATTTTAGATGCTCTATTTTTCACGCTTGTAAATTAGTGTTAACAAAAATTGACGTTGACGATTATGTTTGGTACAATGTATCAATTTTATATAGGAGCTCCCATTGCACATTGGTTAGCATGTTCAGCTTGTCATTGTGAAAGTTAGATATGGAACTTTTGCAATGGTCGGTTACGGGGTGTGTGACTAAATAATGGTCAAACAAGTTGGTCCCGACTGCATAACGGGCCCGCGTAGCTGTGGATCATGGATGGCCCATTCTCCATATCAATTCATAAAGAAAGTTAGTACCCCAGCAACAGGGATATTAAAACATAAAGTTATAGGTGAAGCAAAAATGATATGTAGCGTTATCTTACTCTCTAGAGAATTATCTCTCTTTCTATTAGTGAAAGGATAAGTTAGCATCGACAGAAGTAAGGAGAATTTAAGAACAGTCGACAGTGTCCGCCATGTTTACTCGACTCGTGATTTTGTTTGTGTTTTTAGGAAATTTATGTTTTTAAATCAATATGTACAAATGGTGCATTTATATGTTCTACGTGGTGAATCCAAGATGCTTACTTATCCTTTCACTGTTAGAGTTAAAATAGGAAAACCAAATAATTAGAAAGAGACAGAATTCTCTAGCTGTGTAGTGTCGGCTTAGAATAGCACTACCCCCTCTCATCCCGTGGGTGTCGTAAAAGGCGACTAAGGGACTCAGCCTTCAGGAGACGAGCAGCAGCGTCTCCTACAAACTTGGCCATACTGCGATCGCTAACCCGCCTGCCAAGCGTGGCGATTATGGTAAACCCCCCCTTTTGGGGGAGGCCTGTACCCAGCAGTGGGTGTTGTGTGGCTGAGACGACGACGACGAGAATTCTCTAGAGAGTGAGACGACGCTACATAGAATTTTGGCTTCAAATATGTATTTGGAGCTTGGACGATTAATTCGTCCAAGATTTGGAGTGATAGCTCCACCTATACCTACAACGTCATGTATTAAAATTTTGTTTTTTCTTTGTTTTTTTTTTGTAATAACTGGGCAGGCATTTGACCACTATCGTGATTAACAACCTGTTTGTTAATCACGATAGTGGTAAAAAACGATGTGGTTTAAGGTGTTGCATGCTTGCCCAGGAAATGCCTATTCACTCTCGCCTTGAAGAGGGCAAGGGTGTAGGAATCAGGAAACACATGAACAGGCAGCGCATTCCATTCTTTAGCGGACAGTGAACTTGAAGTTGTCGGTCGTATTTCTTGCCACTTTTTTAATAACAAATATTTCGTTGAGCGATAATTCAATTTAACAAATCCTTTGTTGAATAAAAGTTGACGTAATAATGCACTGGGATTTGCACTTTGACTCCACACCTACATTTAGCCATTAAAAATTATTAACACTTAGGTGTAAGACATTAGGTCTCAGAAATTTCTCAGCAAACACACCAAGGTATTTCGCAAACTTTGTTAAATGTCAAAGCACGCATGTCCAATATGTTTCATAAAATTACGTTATATGAACACGATATTTAACAAACTCATAGGGATTTACTATTATTTCATACAACCTTTGAATTTGAGAACAGTAATTAATTACAGAATGCTGGTATTTTAATTCTATTTCAACCTTCACTCTTTTCCACAGGTCAGGGGCTATAATGATTTATCAAATATAAATAAGCAGCTGGTGAGAAGAATTAGTTTATAACAATACTAGAGGCCACCCGTGTCTTCGATCCCAAAGGACTGGAAAAAGCTAGAAATAATATAATTTTCCGTTTATGCTTGCAAACTTTGATTACTGTTCCACCCCCTTGATTTATTTATTCTCTTAGTTTTTGTAACAATAAAGGGTCGCCTTAAGATAACCACAAAGGTCAATCTATCTTTATACCAAATCGTATTCAGTTCAAGGTAACGGTCAAACATACAGACAGAAAGAGTTACTTTAGATTTTTTGTATATAATATTAAACAATATGCACGTCCGTGACTTAGCTAAATAAAGTTCAATTTATTTAAGCTTTTAAAGTTCAATTTATTTTGTACAGTTAATAGCCGTGGTATTTTGGAAGTATGCATTAGATCGACTGATGTTATAATTACCTTAGCGAGATACCTAAGTAAAATATCATCTCATTATATTATGACTAGATACTGGTCTTCTGAGGTACACTCCGTAGTTTAGTTACAATTCTAGTATATCTGCAATTTGTAGTTAGCCTATCACACAATTCATATAACCAACATTGCTTATTTTTGTGTGTGAGTCTATAGAAAATCAAGTTTTAGTTTCCCAACTAAAATCGCCCTAATGACGTATGGAATAAGGACGGTATCAAGGTCAATGTCGGCTATGTAGAGGTGACTTTCGGCGACTGCACCATTCTTCTGTATCTAGAGTCGGACACTCTTGGCGTAGGTCGTGGTCATGGAGTGCTTGTCTTTCACGTTCGCTGCTTCAAAAATACTCCTACACTACGTTGCCTGGCATTGCGTGAACACTTTGTTATGGTCTTCTAAACAACAGACTTCAAAGGTCAAGCCATCTTGTTGGATACCGACCACGTGACCGTTTGCCTTCTACATCACCAAACTGTCCTGTAGTGAGATTCCATAAATAACAATGTCGCAGTGGACAGGTCAAACATTCTATTTGACTATTTGACTCAACAGCCAAACGACATGTGTTAAGTAAAAGCGCAACGACTTACCGTATAGCCTTATCGTGATTATCAGCTACTTGGAAGCTTGGCCGCCAACATTTATTTTCTAATACATACTTTGTAGTTTCAATAAATCCTCAAAAATGATGGTTAGATTTTCGTAGGGTAGCAAAAACTAATATTATAGTCCTACTTCCATTAGCTTAAGTAAATTTTTTTAGAGTGTCAATTTTATGACCAACTGCAGCTAACCCAACCACGTAATCAGCCTACTTCAGCTCCGGTTAAGGAAATAGTTAAGTTTAATTTACAACCATTAACTTATGAATTGGTTTATTTGCTTTCTTAATAAAGGTGCACTTGGTTATACCTACGATATTTAGGTCACGGAACAGATTTAGTTTTTTTATTACATCCTGCGGAAAGGATTTCTCGAATCTCGGTTCTGAACATTTGATTGCTTAGTCTGCCATATGGAGATGCGCCCGTGTTGTCCATGAGCCTTGCGCAATGGATAAGCATTGTCAATCGCTCGGCTGGGACGAGTGTTTGAAAATCTTATGTCAGATTTTATTTAAAATGGTTACAAAAGCCAATGTGACGTGACGACATATAACCTTTTGTACGCAAACGTATAGTCACATGTTATGGACTGCACAATTTAAATATACTGCCCTTTGTTTGGAAATATTATACAATCGGACGTGTTTGTATAGCAGGCAAAAGTAGTGGCCAAACATTTAATGACCTTACATAAAACCTGTCTTTATAAACAAAAATCCCACTGGTATTCTAAAAATTACTTCTCCTCGTAAAATTAAGAATACCTACTACCTAAATGGATCTAATTGAAAACCTAGTAATTGAAAGTTAAGATTTTAGACAATCCCGTAGCGCATTTTTACCAAGCTTTATTAGGTTTTGAGGCTTGGAAGGAAACAACATAGGTAAAGTAATATCGAAGAACGAGCAGACCTATGCCAAAGAAAGTGAATGAGGGTGAAAGGACTTCTGTTCGATTTAGAGAAAAAGGGGGAATTATAAGGATTAATTTACATTAAACTTAATCCTTTTAGAGCCTTAATGTTCATGTATTTTTTTTATTAATTTACTTTTTGGGATTTCTGTATGTCGCTCCATGTGTCTTATTTTTCTGGTGTTCTCCTTCGTGTAGCCAATTCAACTTTGCTACCATGATAAATCCTTTCGTGGTTAGGTTAGGTATATTTCAATATAATTGGCTCTTGGCTCTACTGGATTTAAATTAAAAAAACGTAATGATAGTGTGAAGAGATTTTGGCACAGGTTGCTAAATTATGGGTGCATAATAAAAAAAACTTTTGAATTGACAGTTATCTCATAGCCGAATCAATCAGCGGAAAGTTGTTATTTTTCTACTTCAAAATTTTTTTTTACAGTGCCACAACATTTTTTACATTTTCAAATATTGTGTTAAAGTTTAAATTAATTTTACGAGTATGTGTTACTTTAACGACAATCGTCCATATTATTTAAGCTCCTGAGCCAAAGTTAACAGTGAAATCAAAAAACTGCACATTAGATAAGAATTGTTAATAACAGTCGTCACTACATACAATCCCCGCCATTATTACAAAAGACACAAAAAAGCATGGAAATGAAAGATATAGCTATTACATTATATTTGAATGAGTGCACAATATCACATAATTCCAATTTCAAATGTTTTCTTGGTGCTAGGGACCCCGATACATACAGCCATGTTTATACTTTTCATAGGAGTAAATCTCTTTAAAGTGTCAATTTTATAGTTAGAAACTCCTTGGACCAGGAAGTTATGCCTTGAACAGACTTGTTTTTTTTCGAAACTATTTTTATAAAGTTTTTGTATACATTTTGGCGTTCCAAATTTAAATGTTATCATAATTACACAAGGGAAGTTCCATACAACATTAGCTCACTCCGGGCATTAATAGCTTACTACAACTAGAGGATATTTGATATTTAATACGTGCTACAGATGCAGGTGGTGTATAATAGTTATTTGTTATGCAAGGCTGGAAAGTTGGTTATTTAGCGGCGAGTTACCTCTATTGAAATCTGAGCAAGTGAAGGATCCTAGGATTGAACTACGAGCGTAGCGAGTGGTTCAAAGATTGAATCCTGAGCGAAGCGAGGATTTCAAAGGTACAAGACGCTAAAAACTTTTCTGCCGAGCGCAACACACAATTTTTCACCTCACAACAGCGAGGAACATTTTATGGTTTTTTCCGCAGTCAACTTCCGGTAAAAAATTCTTTAAACATCAAGTTTAATGTAAATATACCTTATTCTCGTTGTTTAAATGATATAAAAAACTAAAATAATAAAAAGGGATTATTATAAACATATTACTTCCCAATTGTAGTGAAAAGTAGTGGGTTAGCCCATTAATATACCTAACTCGTTTTCTATTTACTCCCTTGCTAAAGTTCGGGAGTAAAAATACTTCAACTATAATAGGTCATTTTAGCCCCTTGTATAACAATCTACTATTTCTTGAAAATGTTAAAACTGTTAGGTCGGTATGTTATAGTATAGTATTATATTATTAAATGATTTTGATTTCGTATTTCATAATTTTATTGGGTGTGTCTTTAATTGGAAAATTCAAATCCTAGAATCCTTCGCTTGCTCAGCTTTCAATATAGGTAACTCGCCGCTAAATAACCAACTTTCCAGCCTTGCATAACAAATAACTATTAATACAGAAAATTGCCAGTGATGACTTACGGTAGTTTGCCAGTGATGACTTACGGTAGTGAAACGTGGTCGCTAACTATGGGTCTGATAAGAAAGCTCAAAGTCACCTAGCGTGCAATGGAGAGGGCTGTGCTCGGCGTTTCCCCACGTGATCGAATCAGAAATGAGGAGATCCGTAGGAGAACTAAAGTAACTGACATCGCTCGAAGTATGGCTCAGCTGAAGTGGCAGTGGGCGGGACACATAGCGAGAAGAACCGATGGCCGTTGGGGCGGAAAGGTTCTGGAATGGCGACCGCGCACAGGACAACGCTCCGTAAGGGTAGGCTACCCGACAAGCGGACCGGCGATCTTGTGAAGGTCGCGGGAAGCCGCTGGATGCGGGCAGTGCAGGACCGATCGTTGTGGAGACCCTTGGGGGAGGCCTATACCCAGCAGTGGCTGTTATGTGGCTGAGACGACGACGACGACAGAAAAATCTTCATTAATGGGCTCTTACGTCATTAAATGTGATATTAAGTTTACTAAAAATAGATATATTGAATAGATAATAAAGTTATTTTTAGGTAAATTTTTGTGGGGTGTATTAATCAAAACTAGGTTTTTTTAGACGTTAATCCAAGCCAATTTTAAGACGTTAATTATTGAAAATAAATAAATAATAAAGCGAATGTCACATTGTTTTTTAAAAAACAAAATGTAACCAAAGATTGTAAAATCCGTTCCGATCCAATGCGATGCGAGCCGTTTGGTGGAAATCATTATTTAGATTAGAAAGAAAACCAGATTACCTACAACCCACATATACCACATATTTTTTTGTCGTTACGGTAACAAATTGTATTAATACAAATAATTTATTTGAAAACATAGGTAAAGAAATACAGCAGTTCTGTAACAAACATAGATGTTAAAGATATTAACTAATTAACATTGTGGTACTCGTCAGCTTATTACATTTTTACTTATTTTTAATATAGAGCCTGATATTTATTTTAGTAAGGCAGAAAGCAAATACCAAGAAAATTGTTCAGCAAAACATATTCAGCAATCACTTTAAACAACTGTTATAACTCTTGGAAATACACAAGGCGTCCACATAATTATATAAATAAAGTCACAAGCATTGCCTTTAAAACGATGCAGGCGCTTTGACTTTATAATTAAATACGTATAATATAAGTTCTCTACCTATGAAATTGCCGATTTTTTTCTTAAGCACGTTAAACCTCATAACTTCTTAAATTTAAAACACTGTGAAGTTATTTTTCACCTCACTCCCTCGGAAAAGGAGGTTTTGTCATTCAATGTCTGCGTGGAAAATCGCATTTTGCGGCCTAGCGTGGTAAAGTACTTTTTTATTTAAAACCTATGCTCTTATGCGTTCCAAATAACACTATTGATTTTTTATGTTACATTTTATTCTTATTTTAAACAACTTTTAATTTATTATAATACTCCGTTTTGGTTTTATTATATTACTAGCTTCCGCCCGCGACTTCGTCCGCGTGGTCTTTAGAACTTGGTCCAGAATGATTTAGTAAAAGAAAAAAAGAAATATCTTTCTTTTTCATGGAAGCTAATTTCACAATTCATCTTTAAAAAAATATTACTTACGCCACCTATTACGATGTAGTGTATTTTCCCGTAGAAAATAGGGATTTTTACGCGACAAAAAGTAAGCCATGTTCCTCTCAATGCTATAAAGTATCTGTGTCCCGTATTTCATCCAAACTCATTTAGCCATTTTTGAGTGATTGAGTAACAAAAATCCAAACTTTCACATTTCTAACATTATGTGGCGCCATATATTTTAGCCCGCATTGATTTTTGTACTTACTTTCCCCTAGGACTGAGGGATTTTATCGCGACAAAAAGTAGAAATGTCCTTCTCCAGGCTATTAAGTATATGTGTCTCGAATTCCATCTAAATCCGTTCAGCCGTTTTTGCGTGATTAAGTAACAAACCCCCAAACACCTAAACATTCAAACTTTCACATTAATAATATTAGTAGGAGGTAGGATTTCAAAAATTATGTGGCGCCATTTATTGAAGGGGGCTTCAATCGATTTTTGTATTTTAGTGTAGTAGTTTGGGATTTTTACGCGACAAAAAAGTATCCAATCTTCCTCTCCAGGGGCCTGTTTCATAAAAGTTACTAATATTATTAGCTAATTTTATTATACTTTTAAAATAATATCATAATTTAGCATTTTCCTGTTTCATAAACTTTTCGATGACGCTAATAATATTCTTTGACGTTACTAATATTATTAGACTACCATAGACATTTATATTTTTTATTAGGTAAAAATTCAGGTATATAAATCGATTATGGTTCAAGCATGGAAATTTTTCCTTCAATAAACCATGCTTCATTCTGTAGAATCGAATAGAACTCGGTGGCACAGCGGCTCGCCCACTCAGCCTGCGATTGTAGCGGCTAAGCAACTTTCGCAGTGGTTTAGCACGGGATGGATGACCTAAAATATATTATCACTGTATTTGCAATCGTTAAAACCTACCAATCCGCATTGGGAGCGTGTGGTGGGGCCCCTTTCTTATTACCCATCCATAAGGAAGGCCTGTCTGTGACAGGCTGGTGGAGAATTGGGGCCATTAAAATGCTGATGATGCTAATCATGATTTCATATAATCGGTGGAAAATACACAATTTCAAATGTAAATTATATATATTCTTCTAACAAAACACATCGCCATCCGCCTTCCATTCGAGTAAGTATAATAAATAAGGACCTAATAGTTCGTTGAATTTGTATGTAAGCTCCATGCCAGTATAGAGTTCTCCTTCTAAATATTTTCGGGCATCTCATAATAACTTTCTCGTCTTTATTTGACCCTAAATCACTAATTTAAAAGTATTTTCGAAACACTAATAAATTGATTCAGTAAACTAGAGAGACTTATGAAAAGTAACCCATATTATTAGCTGATAATATGAGTAGGTAGAAATTGTTTATGAAACAGATAACTATTAAAACAAATAATATTAGCGTTTACACTACTAACTAATTTTATTAGTTTGTACTTTTATGAAACAGACTCTAATAATTTCAACTAATAATATTAGCGTATGACTAATAATATTAGACTAATAATTTTTATGAAACAGGCTCCAGACTATTAAGTACCTGTGTCCCGAATTTCATCCAAACCCATTCAGCAATTTTTGCGTGATTGAGTTACAAACATCTATACATTTACACTTTTACATTTATCATATTAGTAGGATAGCAGGATTTCTAAAATTATGAGGCGCAGCCTTTTTTACCCCACATTGATTTTTTATGTTTTCCCTTAGGAATGAGATATTTTAACGCAACATAAAGTATTATATGTTCCTCCTTCAGGCTATAAAGTGTCTGTGTTTCATTTAAATCCGTTTAGCCGTTTTGCGAGATTAAGTAACATTCCTGTGAGACTACCGAAATAAAAAAGTAGCCTGTGTTTTAATCCAGGCAATCTTCTATCTGTGCCAAATTTCATCTAAATCGATTCAGTAGTTTTTTGCGTGAAAGGTAACAAATATCCATCCATCCAAACATCATATCATCATATAATATTAGCAGGATAGGATAGGATTAATTCTTTATTGTTCCAATGCAACGAATGACGGACTTTAATGCCGTTACATCCGCGAGGAATTACGTTATCGCGCGGACTTAGAATGTCGCGTGGTGGTGCCATTTATCATTATAAAAAGTATTCTTTGTCCATCTCCACGGTTTGAGTTATGTGACTTATAAAGGTTAGAGTTACCAAATTTCACTAAAATCTATTCACTGGTTTACTCGAGAAAGGGAACAGCCTGACAGGCAATAATCACTTTCACATTTATAATATTAGCATGGAATTAGTGCGAATGGAGAATTAGTATTTGATGTCACGAAGTATTGTAAAAAATATTCCAAAGTGTAAAAAGTCGCTGTCTTTTTTGCATATTTTTTCTAAATAAAATTTTAATTCATTTTTCAAACCTTTAAGGGTTGAATTATGTCCATCGCGTCGGACTTCAAAATCGATGCCATTTTCGTAATCAACATCCCATAAAACCTTAATAACGACACCCATATCAATTTTAACATTATTTACCCCCTCTTACGCCCTTAGGAGTTGATTTGTATAAATCACAAAATAAAGGTTTGTTTATTTCTATTTAATTTCCAACCATAAACCTCATAAAAAATTAGTGACTTTTACTTTGAAAATAAAGGACTTTTCTTTCTCAACTTCATCCCCCTTTCCACCCCTTTGGGGGTAAAATTTAAAAAAAAGCCGAGATAGGTTAAAAATTTTATTTTAAATTATCTACCTAAATACAAAATTTGAAGATAACACATAACACTCTTACTTTGAAAATAATGGACTTTTCCAACACAACTTCATCTGCCGTTTCACACTTTTGGGAGTGAAATTTTCAAAAACGCCAAGACAGGTATCTTTATTTTCAATTGTCAACTTAAATACAAAATCTGAAGATCATTTCTTCAAAACTGACAGACTTTTATACAATCTTTCATCCCCTATTTCACCCCCTTAGGGGTAAGATTTCGAAAAGTCCTTCCTTAGTGCACTCCTAGACCTCACAAGGAATCTATGTGCAAAAATTTTAGTCTCTAGACCTAGGTCTAGAGACTACAAATTACAAAAACCGCTAGCGGTTTGGGCTGAACGTTGATATGTCAGTCAGTTTCTTCTTTTATATATTTAAGAAGATAGATTTTAGTTCCTTGAATCATAAAAGCAACAGATTAAACTATTTGTTATAAGAATTTTATATCTAGGCTGGGAGAGATTTAACAACCTATGATTGTATTTCGGAACGTGACATAAACCTTTATTTTTTTGTTAATGTCTCGTACCTCATATCAATGTCAACATTTACCGAATCGTATTTGTTGATATTATAAGGCGCCCCCTAGACGCTCAGTAAATACTGTGATCCATCATCATATATTTTATTTTGTGATAAATACTGATCGTGTAGGCTAGTGTATTGACGATGTCAGTATTTATTGCGGATTTCTAGATGTCTTAATTCCGTAATGACAGATTGTGATAAATACTGACGAGTCTATATTAATTCGCATAAAGTAAAACTACTTATTGAAATTGGAAAAACGTTCGCATAATTTTTTAAATTCATAACATTATTCTGCATGCACGCAAATATTAATGCACATAACGTAAATTATCATAATGACAACTTGGGATAAATGTAATAAGCATAACGTTACTTTGTACAAGTATTAAATTGTATGAATGGGTTTCGTATTTGATATTGAACGTGATATCGTGATAATATATAAGGCAAATTAATAACAAGTACTTCTGTTGTCTGAAAAAAATAACCACGATATTTAAGTAATTAACGCTTAAATTTCTTACCTATCATGTGACCTAAGGAATAAGACAAACTAGGCGTTTTAATTTTAGATATTCAAAACGTAGGGACCCTTTCAGTGAGAAGTTAATAAGGGTGTGAAAATATCTCTTATCGGGCCTCAACAAAAAATACCTAAAATCGAAGGCGTGGACCTTCTTTTCTTTTATATATGACAATTAAAGTTATAGTTAATAATGTTACGCATATTTAAATTATGCGAATTCATTATTATGCGCAATAATTATTATTTTTTTATTATTATGCTCGTTTAATGTTTTACCAGAAGTTGACCGCGTAAACAACCTAAAATATTCCTCGCTGTTGTGAGGTCAAAAATTGTGTGTTGCGCTCGGCAGAAAAGTTTTTACCGTCTTGTACTTTTGAAACCCTTGCTGCGCTCAGGATTCAATCGTTGATCTAATCCTAGAATCCTTCGCTTGCTATGGTTTCAATAGAGGTAACTCTCTTCTTAAATCCAACTTTCCAGCCTTGCATAACAAATAACTATTATATTCATTTATATTTTCACTGGACTTAGATTTGATTATTCTTAAACCTGGATATGTATTCATTTATGTGGAAGAAACACCTAGTAAGTAATCTTTTTTTTTCAGAATTTAGTACTCAATTCTTCAAAACGAAGCCAAAACTTTTAATTTTCTGCAAATAATAATGTCAATCATTAGCTAAGTATTGATATATTCCTACACAAAAATTTAATAGATAGCTTCATCGGTTGTGAAATAAAATACGAAATCGGTTGGTTTCCTATGTGAAGCTGGTATTAGAAATCACAAAAAATTTAATTATTTTTAGATTATACGATTTTTTTCGTTATTTTCTCATTAAAAGCACAATTGAGATCAACTGGGCAAAAGCTAAATATAGATAAGTCGATAAACAGTCTCAGATTTTCTTTTTTTAGCTTTTATCTATTAATGTGGGCTAGGTATTGAATGTGGAATAGAATATGGTCAAAGTACTCACATCAACACTGTCTAGGGATATTATATTACATTATTCATATCTCAAAAACTATCTACAGTACAGAATAAGTTTGTATGGGGGAAAAACCCTCCTGGGTTCCGTCTTCAAAATTAAAAAAAATAAAAAAAATTAAAACTAAATAATGTATGATCATTTGAATATAACTTTCGTAAAAGTTAGTTTTTCTTATAAACAAACCGGCGCTATTTTTGAAAATTATAGCTTTTTTACATTTTTTTAATTTTGATTGAAAGCTTATTCTGTTTTCATGCAACGTCGACATTTAACAAATTAAGAACAAATTAGAGCTGCAGACATTCTGGCAGACGCGTTACCACTGTTAGACATGACCGTTTTCTATGAAATATCGCCAGGAGACAACCCAATATAATGGCTATAGAAATGGTTCAAAGACTCATATGGCCACCAATTATGGTCAGTGACCAAACTGGGATGAGAAGTTAACATGAAGTTGGTCTTCACTCTCGCACACCACTTCAAATTCCAGCTATGCAAAGTGGCAATCGTAGACGAAGACTTTAATGGACTCGAGAACTTTTGGCATAGAGTGACGAGCAGTTGTCACCGATTGGTTGATTGATATTGATTCCGGAAAAGCTTTTAAGAAATATAAATTGGTGTAAAACTTGTATCACCAATTTCTATTAAGCATCTCTGCGTGGGAGCCCTAAACTTGTGGGGCTGTTGATTTCAGTAAATAAATATCCCAATTGATACTTAAAATATATTTTCATTCGCAAATACAACTAAAATACGGCAATAATTTTCGCAACCAAAACAAAAAAAAGAAATATACAATTGACACATTTTTTTTTTTTTACTTAGGTCGGTATTTCAATGCCACCCTTATCTGATGAGTTAATATAAGTTCATCATTTGAGCTAAGTATCACTTATGAAAGACAACAGCGTTTTTCAATAATTTCTCTCCAAATTAGTTGTTGTGCATAGGTATTCATATTCACTGTTTAAATAATAGCAAGGTAATTAAATAAATTGTATGAATTCACACAAACTTATGTAAGTATTTTATTTACTGATCCTGAAAAAATAAATAATAGTAAGTATATAAATGTAAAACTTTAATATAGTTTTGCCAGTAAAAATTAAGTTACCATAGCAACTAATCCCAGATCGGCACTTAAGGTGGAACGATTAAGTTACAAAAAGCTGAACGGTCGTTAGATGGCGCTACTTTCGCTATTTAGTAGTTTTTATTTATTTGTTAATTGTTCTTTGTATCTTTTTAACTCAAAATACTATAAGCGCATTCTATAAATAAATATTGAATTTTCGAAACCAACATTTATCTTTTTGTAGTACATAAATCATCCAAATATCTCGAGAGAGTGTTTCTGTCTCCCAATTTTACTAATCACTCACACATGTGTGGGAGAATGCACAACTTTATTTAATTTAATTTAATACTATTAGTAAAATTATTAATATACTAGTTGCTAAACGACTCGTAGTACGAGATGACGTGTGCGCCTCCCCACTACGCCCTGAACTTGTTTACGCACGAATATAAAAGAGACGTTCGTCAGTGTCGACGTCTCAGACGCTGTCCAACTGTAAAACACGGCACATCGGTGCTCTTTAGTGCCAGGTATGATATTTTTGTATAAATATACCTATATTACATAATATTGCTGAGTAAGTGTTTTTGTAAGTCAGGCAAATGTGTAAATTACATAAATATGGTAAATATTATTATCTTGATTAATTAATATCTGTGTATATTTGCTGATGGTTTAAATAAATAAAATCTGTGAAATTATACTGGTTAAATTTGCTTTTTCTTTTATATTTTCCCACATCAGAAGTGGGATCATAGGGAGTGTAAACCCATACTACGCCTATGAAATGTTGTGATTCCAGGTGACAGCTGTAAACATGCAGGAACCAGAACAACATGAACAATCGGCGCAGTCTTGTGGCAGTGACCAGTCACCGATCCTGACATCACGAACGACGCAGGCTGCTCCTGTGGTCCTCGACGGCAACGAAACTTCAGGCAGCTCTCGAGATTCAAGGACAGGTTTCGTTCCATTTTCTTTTATGCAAAATATGATGCAGGACATGATGGCTAAAATTATTGAAACTACCGCCAATACTTTCAATGCCATCAATCCTAAACCTATTCCTCGTGTTCGAAATTTAGAGCACATTTACGTACCGCCATTTGATCCGGATGATCGCACTGATACCATACAAGTTTGGTGTAGTAATCTTGAAGATTTGAAAAGAGAATACGAGCTGACAGATAGAGAAATATTAAATTTGTCGCGAAAGAATTTACGCGGGCGGGCCGCTGAGTGGTCACGCCGAAATTACACTACATTGACTACTTGGTCAGAACTTAAAACAAGACTTGTGGAAACTTTTGCAGATGAAGCGCGATACTATGACGACCTCACCCTCTTCATGGAATACACCAGCGAGCAGGCTAGCAGTCTTGCTGAGTACGCTACGCGGAAATGGGAGCTGGCAAGGAAGGCGATAGGCGTGGAGATGACTGAGCAACGCCTGGTTGAAGCTGTTATTTCTGGTATGTCAGATTTTCGTATACGTTCCGACTTGTTACGTTTGACACCAAAAAATCTCCCACAGTTAATTCAAAGCTTAAATTCATACAAACGTAAAAGGTCCAATAAAGACTCTGATCCAATAGTACCGCCAAAACGTGCAAAGTTAAATAATACTGATTTTAAACAAAGGCGTTGCCACAAATGCCACAAGCTAGGTCACTTACAAAAAGATTGCCGAGCCAATTCAAGCGATCAAATATCACAAAAAGAAGTAGGTTTACCATCAACCTCCAACAGTAACAATAAAAATAATACAAACATATGTACATTTTGTAAAAGAAAGGGGCATTCATTCGATAACTGTTTTCAGCGTCAAAATAAGAAAGCTAGGGATGAAAAATCACAGTCGATTAATATTAATGTTTTAGTTTTAAATAACAAAAGATGCAAAACCGCACGGATTGGCGATCGTGATTTCTCATGCTTAATAGACAGTGGGGCTGAATGTTCACTGATTCGAGAGAGTGTAGGTGATTCGGTCAAAGGGAAAATGTCTTATGAGACAATAATGTTGAAAGGCGTCGGAGATAATTCTTTTCTGTCGTCACGTAAAAAGACATGTGAAGTCTGTATTGATAACTTAACCGTAGAGTTAGAGTTTGCACTTGTCCCAGATAAATTTATTCAGTATGATATCTTATTAGGCCAAAACCTTTTTGAATTTCCCGGTATCCAGGTTACCTTTACAAAAAATGATACACATGTTTCTCGTGACTCTTATCATATTAACACGATTCAAGCTTTTGATCCGAATGCTCTTAATATTAACAAAAGCATAGACCCTCAATATAAGAAACAATTACAAGAGATCCTCAACTCCTGTTCTAATATGTTCACGTTCGGCAACAATGTTTCCAAAGCAACCACTGGTGAACTAAATATACGTCTGAAGAACCCGGACAAAATAGTCCAAAGGCGACCATATCGACTGGCTCCGGCAGAACGTGAACATGTTAAAGCAATTATTAAAGATCTTAAAAATAACGAAATCATTCGCGATAGTAATTCTCCGTTTGCGAGTCCTATCCTTCTGGTACGTAAAAAGGACGGTACAGATAGGCTATGTGTTGACTACAGAGAGTTAAATAGAAATACTGTACGCGATCACTTTCCTCTCCCTTTGATCGATGATCACATTAGTAAACTTTCAAAAGCTAAATACTTCACAGTTTTAGATATGGCCTCGGGCTTTCATCAAATCCCAGTAGCACCAGGTTCGATCGAAAAAACAGCCTTCGTTACGCCAGATGGCCAATTTGAGTTTCTGAGAATGCCTTTTGGCCTTTGTAATGCTCCTCCAGTTTTTCAAAGAGCCATTAGCACAGCACTAAAACCCTACATTGATGACTTTGTCCTTATATACATAGATGACGTTATTATATATTCGGAAACTCCAGATCAAGGTCTTGAATATTTAAAAAAGGTATTGGTTGCTTTACAAAATGCGGGGTTTTCCTTAAATATTAAAAAATGTAAATTTCTTGAAACAGAGATTGAATATTTGGGTAGAGTTGTATCTGACGGGCAAGTAAAGCCTAATCCGGGAAAAATTAAAGCCCTATTAAACTCCTCTGTACCGCAAACTCAAAAACAAGTACGCCAATTTTGTGGGCTTGCAGGATATTTTCGGAAATTTATACCTAATTTTTCAACTATAATGATACCTCTCTACGACCTTACGCGTAATAACGTCAAGTGGAACTGGACGACAGAACATGAAGCTTCTAGAAATAAAATACTCAAATATTTGGCATCAGAACCAATATTAACTTTATATGATCCTACAAGACCCATAGAACTTCATACTGACGCTAGTTCCGCTGGGCTCGGGGCAATCCTCTTTCAAAAACACGGCAACGAGCTAAAAGTAGTAGAGTACTTTAGTATGCGCACAACTGAAACAGAGAGTCGCTACCACTCCTACGAATTGGAAACACTGGCCGTAGTTAGAGCAATCAAACATTTCCGCCATTACGTGTTAGGTAGGCCTTTTAAGGTGGTTACCGATTGCAACTCCTTAAAGGCTTCTCGCAATAAAAAGGAATTGTTACCTAGGGTTCATAGATGGTGGGCGTATTTGCAATCGTTTGACTTTGAGATAGAGTACCGCAAAGGCGAACGTATCCCACACGTTGATTTTCTGAGTCGCAATCCCTCTAATTATACACAACTCGATATTAGTAATGTCCTTAACTACAATGACTGGCTTGAAGCTGAGCAAAGTAACGATTCGGAAACCAAAAATATAATGGACTCTATTAATAATGGTTCAATCGATAAAGATTTATTAGCGAGTTATGAAATTAAAAATGGGTTGTTATACCGAATATTCAATACGAGTGATAAGAAATCAAAAAAATGCTTGTTTGTCCCCAAGAGTTACCGTTGGCATATTATTCAAATTTATCATGATTCTTTAAAACATTTCGGCTGGGAAAAGACTGTTGAAAAGATACGCGAAAGTTTTTGGTTTCCAAATATGGTTAAAAACACTCGCAAATATATTGACTCTTGTCTAACTTGTAAAATTAACAAAAGTCAGTCAGGTTCTAGGCAAATATCCCTACATCCCATTGATAAACCACCAATACCATTCCATACTGTGCATATGGATACAACTGGTAAATTGAGTGGCAGTAAACCTAGTAAACAATATGCTGTGGTGTTTGTGGACGCATTTACTAAATATTGTTTTATTAAACCGGTTAATAATCTCACTGCTACTGCTACTGTTAATAGTCTTAAAGAATTAATTTATAATTATGGAACTCCTAAACGGATCATTTGCGATCAAGCTGCTAGTTACACTGGTAAAGAATTAAAAAGTTTTTGTGAACGGTGGTCAATAGAATTACATTTTATCGCAAGTGGTGTCAGTCGTGCAAACGGACAGGTCGAGCGTTTTATGAAAGTACTGACTAATTGTTTTACCGTAGTTGAAAATACCTCAAAAAGGAGTTGGAAAGACGCAGTTGGTGAAGTACAGCTAGCCATAAATAGCACTTTCAATAAAAGTACTGGACATACACCTTTCCAACTTCTCATGGGTTGCAATCAGTCGCCTCCAGCCATATCTGCTTTGCTACAGGACGTTGAACGTCTGGACCTTGAAACTTGCCGCTCTGAAGCAAAATGCAGGATGGACGAACAGGGCCAAGCCCAAAAGGAACAGTTTGATAAAACTAAAGCCAAAATAGTTCCATTTAAAGTTGGGGATATAGTACTTGTCAAACAAAATCCACGAGCAATTCACAAACTTGACAGTAAGTTTCGAGGTCCTTGCGTTGTTCTGGACGTGAAAGATAATGAAAGATACACAATTCGAGTACATGAAACGGGTAATGAACTGTATGTGTCTCATGACAATTTACGTTTGATGTCTCCTAAGATGGGCCATCAATTAACCGACTCATTGGAGTCAGATGAGTGATTATTTATTTTTATATGCATTTTTATCGGTATCCAAAGCACACTAGTGTCTGGCCAACACAAAATTGGTGTCTTTGTGTATTGATAAGGGTGTATTGGGTCATGTGATTTGACCATGATAAGTTGCTATGTGATTTAGCATTTAGGTCATGTGATTTGACCATGATAAGTTGCTATGTGATTTAGCATTTAGGTCATGTGATTTGACCATTGTTAGTTGCTATGTGATTTAGCATTTCGGTCATGTGATTTGGCCATTACTGGTTGCTATGTGATTTAGCACTTCGGTCATGTGATTTGACTATTATTCATTGCTATGTGATTTAGCATTTCGGTCATGTGATTTGACCATAACAAGTTGCTATGTGAGTTAGCACTTCGTTCATGTGATTTGGTCATAATAAGTAGTTATGTGTGTTAGCTTTTTACGGTCATGTGACTTGGCCACTATTATTTATTAGTGTTATATGATTTAGTTGTTGTGATTTAATTTGGATACAGCTACGTTATAATGATTATTGTAAATTGCATAATTCGCGAGCCAATAAGGCTGCTCGTCAGGATGGTCGTGTGGGAGAATGCACAACTTTATTTAATTTAATTTAATACTATTAGTAAAATTATTAATATACTAGTTGCTAAACGACTCGTAGTACGAGATGACGTGTGCGCCTCCCCACTACGCCCTGAACTTGTTTACGCACGAATATAAAAGAGACGTTCGTCAGTGTCGACGTCTCAGACGCTGTCCAACTGTAAAACACGGCACATCGGTGCTCTTTAGTGCCAGGTATGATATTTTTGTATAAATATACCTATATTACATAATATTGCTGAGTAAGTGTTTTTGTAAGTCAGGCAAATGTGTAAATTACATAAATATGGTAAATATTATTATCTTGATTAATTAATATCTGTGTATATTTGCTGATGGTTTAAATAAATAAAATCTGTGAAATTATACTGGTTAAATTTGCTTTTTCTTTTATATTTTCCCACACATGCATACCTTATTTCTGAGTTTCTTGTAGTAGAATATTTCGACCAAGCTGAAATTGATAAAGTAGCCCAGCGGTCTACGTACTCGGCTTAGATATCAAAGAGTTAAGGTTCGAGACTTCTGATGGTAGATTTTTTTTATTATTTATTTTATATTATTGTTTATTTAAATAACATCACAATATTAATTTTGATGTATAAATTGCAACAAATGCAATTGCAACTTTTTTAAATTGCACAAGTGACAAGAATGTAATTGATACTCTAAATTTTAAGATTTCTTAGTGTGTTTGCCCATTATAATATCTTTTTTTTAAACCACTGCTGAACAGATTTTGATTAAAATTGCAGTGTTTCCTCAATCAAAAAAAAAGTGGTGGTGGTTGTTGGATCATCATGTTACCGTTTTCTATACTTCTATACTATATAATATTACTAGCTTCCCGCCCGCGGCTTCGCCCGCGTGGACTACACGACTTATGCTATTGTGGGTTATCCATAAGAGATAAACATAAACCACCGCGGAGTTTTCTGTAGACATTTTCAAGGTGTACAAATACTTATTACCTTATATTGATAAATCTCGTAGGGTTCAGCCTGCGTTTGCAATGTAAGCGGAAAAAATGTAATCATTTACGACATCACATTAGAAACCTTAAAAATTACAGTATTTCTCTACTATATATTGAAGGTTATTTTACCTTCCTCTTGAATCACTCTATCTATTAAAAAAACCGCATCAAAATCCGTTGCGTAGTTTTAAAGATCTAAGCATACATAGGGACAGACAGCGGGAAGCGACTTTGCTTTATACTATGTAGTGATAAAGAGGAAAGATGTGTATGTATGTATGTAATGAATAAACTCAAAACTACTGGACTGATTTCAAAAATTCTTTTAGGATGCTACACTATCCCTGATTAACATAGGCTATATTTTATCCCGATATTCCCACGGGAACAGGTACCACGCGTGTAAAACCGCGAGGATCCGCTAGTACAATACTACAATACTATTATATTAGTTTTATTTAAAATCAATACATTTAGCTCCTTTCGGTATATTGGCGCGTATATAAATTTGCGCAAATGATCATATTTTGTCTACTTGTTTGTTAGTTACAATCTCCATTTTATATTATAATAGTTTTGGAATCAAGCTCGAGACGCCATTTTTATACTTACTCTTTTTGTTTACTTATGTGGTGAAATTTTACATCTTGTAAATCTTGTTAAATTCTACCTTTAAAGCTTTAATTTACTGCGATAATTTATTATGGTGATGTAAAAACTTAGAAGCTTGATTTTTACAGTTCGGGGGAACCATAGACTTTAATCTTTATTAATATCAATTTGATACTTCACGTGTTTCTGAGCATTGAGTCTTTAAAGGCACTTATGTGCATATAACTAATTTCGTGTTTTAATTTATAAAGATACTGATATTATAAAATATTAATACATATAACATGTAAGTAAGCAAAAATTCCCCAAAAAAAATTACTATTAAGTACTTACCTCAAAATGAAATTGTATTATTCAACAAATACTTAATTCGTAAAGCAGCGCAGCGAACACCGGGGTTGGAAACAATTAAATATCTATTGTGTTTCGTTTTCCGATGCCTGAGAGGTTATAAAATAAAAAGTGCTAACCTCTTGTGTATCTTAAATATGTATTATGTAATGTTAAGTACAATCTAGAAAAAAAAGTGCTGAGATAGCGCTAACATTCATTCATGCGCTATACGGTGAAAATGTTTTTGAAGGCTAACTGACCAATAATTGAGGCAAATTTAATTACATTTGTGCACTATTCGCGCAAATGTTTATTCGAGCAAACGGCTTTTCGTGTAAGAGTCTTTCGGGTTATTAGCTTTTCGCGCAAATGTCCTGATTCATAGTCGAAACAACAATAGTCAAGTGATATGTGACGTCAAATTCATGTTTTGTATTTGGCTTAGTCTATGTTTATCTCTATGCTATCATCATTCTTATGATGTTTTGAATAGCTAAGTGAACATTTAATACGTTAAAATTGTAAAATTAAAAATAAATAAATCATTAAGATCGTTAAATCATTAAGATTTACGTAAAATAAATCATTTCTAGTCAGAAAATAAATTTCACTCAAAACTGAAATATTTCCACCCGTTTTGAAAGATTTCATAAATTTCGTTTATATTTAATTTTCATTTCAGTGAAATTTTTACTGGACCCATTCCCTAGTCACAATGAAAAAACACTACAAACAAATGACAAATACGGAACGGTGTTGTCAGTACGTAGATGTAATTGCGGACAATTTAAAATTTAAAAAGGGACCACATGACATTTGTCTAAATAAAAAAAAATAAAAATATTAAGTAAGTACGTTACATAATACAAGTAAATTTTATTTGCACGAAGCAGATACAATTTTCGTTTCTTTTTTTTCCTTTATAAAATCTTATTTTCTATTTTTTTACAGTGATGAGAGAAAAAAAGATTTACGCATAAAAAAACAAAATATAAGTCGTGTTTAGCATTTTTTAAAATCGGAGTCAAGATAAATCCTACAAATCACATCTTTATATCATAATCCCAAAGTAAATTATTACTGACGAAACTCATCTCTTTTGGGACGTAACGGCAACACAGCTGAAAAATCTAGTAAAGAGAAATTTAAACAATTATAAAATCGAGACAAACGTAAGAGCGGCAACTTCGCGCGTTGCGCGTCTTAGCCGCATGGAATGGCAACGTCGCGATTTTGGTATACGTACACGACATTTGTCACATACACAGTCGTAATTTTTGCAATAATTTAGTGTTCATTTATAGGTGATTTCTGAATGAAACAATGTTTGTTTATTAATTAAGCGCAAATGAATACCCGAGAATAAATAGTTGCACATATATTTAAGTATTAATTCTGTTAATCTACCAAGATTATCTCGACTGTTTTTTGTATGAAAATCGTTCCACCTTAAGTCGCTGAATTCCTCCGCTTAGATTCTGGCTAGTTATGATGGACTTGAAGGCCCGTATTCGAAAACGTGACTCAAGCAATTGAGTACAGTTAAAAGGGACGTCGCTACATTCGATGAATACGCGCGTCCCTTTCTAACTGTTCTTAAGTATAGATCACTGCTTGAGTCACGTTCTGGAATACGGGCCTAAGTGTCACTCAACTTTAATTCTATATTGAAATACGCATAAGTCGAACATGTCGTCAATCCTGGATCAATTTAAGATAATTATGTTGAAGTCGATATTGAAACACTGGCCCTTTAGACACCAAAGAGTTTCGATACCTACACTACGACTAACTAAATAAAATCAGTAAAAACCAAAGAGAATTTTATAATTCTTAAATAATTGCATTACCTTCACTTATATCATTTATTTTGAAAGGGGCCCACTTCGTTGGCGATAGAATAGAAAGTATTATTAACATTTTGTGTATATAATTTCCCAGTACTTTCATGATCGAGTAGTAATTTGTTCCGATCCCATCGACTCTTGCTTTATTTAAAGTTACCTACTACAATTTATAGCAGAAAAAATAAATTGATATCACAGAAAGATTTTACTTTTAATACAGCCATATCATGAACTAAACGGTTAACAATAATGAGTATATTAGCTACTTATGTCATCTAGTAATTAATTCCACGACAATCGAACACAGTAGGTGCAATTGCCTCGAGATTGTCTCCCATGAGTTACCATGTCATCAATCGTGACTGGCTGTGTTCCTGAACCGCATCCATTCCGTAGGTCATAATGAATAATATCGTAAATCTACTATCGATCAGTACAATCAACCACGGTTTTTAGAAGCAACACCATCAAAGGTTTCCCTTCAAAATGTATGAAGTCGACAGGACAAATTAAATATATCGGCGGGGATAGTGCAAATCCGCTTATGTACCATACGTAAAGACCGCGTATCTACACTAGACCTAATTTTACAGGGGAAGGTTAAAACTTCATAATTTTCTTACTTTAAAGGCGATTGCGTTCATTTTTACACAGAAAGCATTATTTCATGTGTTCTATGTATTGGTAACAACAGATATTTATTAAAGCGAATAATTAAGTCCCTATGACACTTACGCGGATTTGATTTGACCACAAACTTACGAGTATCAAAATGGAACCTAATATAATAAGTTCCGCGGTATTGAAATCAAACAAGTAATCATTTCACAAATTAATATTTAATAATCAAAACAAAAATTACTTACAAAATCTGCTTAGAAGTAGTATCTCTTACAAAAGCATAATAAAATAAATAAAACAACATCAAAAAAATATTTTCTCTGAAATCTCTTAGAAATAAACAATAATAACACGACAATTTAAACAGTAAGTAGTTTAATTAATTCTTACATTCTTTTCAGCCTCAGACTTATCAATTACCTTAATAGGAATAGTATGAATTATGTTTCAAACTTATAAAAAATAATAAACACTGTCATTAAAAAATTACCCAAAATCAACATGATTAAATGAATAAACACTGTAATTAAATATTTATTAGGAATTAACATGAGCACAGTATAAACTAAATTAATCATTCTTATAGGGTAAGTTGTTATAGAAATCATGGCAATCCATGGGTATAACACTTTTTAATTGTTGTAAATGTTCATATTTTGATTTTGAGATTGGCAATCAATCAGCAAAGAGCTGTGGAGGAATAACTGGTTCAATTCTTTTTGGCCTTTGTGGTAATAGTTGAAATTCGTCATTGTAGTTAAGTTTGTATTCAATTGTACCATTGGTATTATACTTTAGAACTCTGATATCAACCACGCACTTTGCACCAGTTCCTCTTCCAGGGCGGATTGAATCGTAAATAAGGTTACTTTTAATGCTATAATCTTTGAAAAAAGTGTGGTCTATTGAAACTACTTCATATGGAGATGGTTTCAGTCTAGCTTCTTTGGTTACTGAAGAGTATTGACTAGGTAATTAATAAATAAAAATATTTCACGAAGTTTTAACTTTCTTTCAATAACTGAGTGAACTGAATCCACCTTCATTTGAGTATGGCCCTTCTCTAAAAATTGTTGTGTGATGACAATGTTTTTACCATCGCCAAACGCAAAAGCGTTTGAAACCACAACATTTCTATTTTGTGATGTACATCCATCAGTAAATATTACAACATTTTTAGGGTTTTCTTCTATATTTTTTTTTTCAAATAATCGACAAAAAATGAAGCATACGTTGATGATTTCAAATCTGTTGTAGTCTCATCAAACCAATAACACTTTACGCCATTAGTGCCCAGATTGTACACTGTAAAGTTATGAACCATAAACTTCGTTTTAAAATGCACTTGCTGTTAAAAATGGACACAATTTTACAGCTTGTAAATCAGCAGCGATTACGTGAAGTGTTCCATTTTTGGCAGCTTCTTTGTCCAATGTCTTTTCTTGTCTAGCTAAATATTTTCGTGATACATGTTGTTGATATTCTTCCTCTCTAATATTGCCTGCTTTGTATGAACAACATATATCACATGCATCTTTTTTTGGTTGAAACAAAGCTATGTTTTCATCTCGCAAAACATCTTCAAATAGTTTTCTAGAAGCCACTTTCTGTGCATTTTTTGTTTGTACTAACACTTTCAACGGCGACAACGCAGAATTTTCTCTCCGGTTTCTTGTTGTTTTCTCTCCTAGCCAGTACCTGATTGTCCACTCCTTAATGCCCAATGTACCTAAGAACGTCTTAAGGCATACTCTCATTTTTTGGTTATTTAATTTTAGGTAATGGACTTTTGTAATACCTCGTCTTGTGTCAGCCCTTTGAGTGGTTTTTCTTTTAGTCGGCTTTGTATCTACTAAAGATGAAACAAACATTTTTTTCGCTGTCCAGCTCATCTCCAAAATTCCTTAAAAATATTTTGTCGTCAACTTTCTGAGAACTTTCGCAGTTAATTACATTGCTGTTTAAGCATTTGCTAGAATTCACAAGCCTCTCCAAGTTTACGCGCAGGTTTGATAGTCTTGTGAAAATTTTTCATCGTTAGTCTTTCTGAATTTTCTCTCCGGTTATATTCCTGACCTTGCATTCTGAACTTCTTATTCCTAAACCTTTTTAAAGAAAGTTGATCTGATTTTCGTTTCCTCACTCTAGACTCGCTTGCAACTTCAGGTTCCAAGTCTCTTTCAGGAAACACATCATTATTGCCGTCGGTCGATGTTGAAGCAATAGGTGCAACATTTGTTATTTCAGACAGTGGAACGTAATTTGGGTCAGCCACAGAGTCATCTGATGAAAAATCTAGTGCATTATTCGTAATAATATCATTCTCCTCAGAAACAGTAGGTGCCAAATTATTAGTTAAGGTCATAATAGGGTTAGAAATGTTGTCTAAATCACAAATTTCGAGCGGATTTACCGAGTTAGAAATACTGGTTGTGTCACAGTTAGCTAAAGTTTCTTCAGTAAGCTCTTCTTCAGCAAAAATGATAGGAGGTTAATTTTCAGGAAGTTCTTTAGTATTTTCATAAGCTGCAGATTGCAAAATTTTCTTTTTCATCTCTAATAATTTTTCGCGTCTTTTTTTTCAATCGATTAATGTTGTGATATGAAGTGGTTTGTTTTCGCTACTGGAATCAGTATCAGCATTCGCCATTTTAATTCTAAACCTACTCAACGTAACACGTAAGTAACACTCTCACATACAGCAAAACCGCGTTAATACATTATCAAAGTAAAAATAAATCAGTCATCCCGTGACCACAGCAGCTGTAAAGGTGCCGAAACGTCAGGAAAATAAAAAAACCCCTAAAAATACGGACAATTACAACTTAGTTCGTGGAAATATAGCGCGTTTGATATCCGTAAAAGTTGTTTTATTTCAATGAACAGTGCACGCCAAAACATAAGATGTACGTAAAAATAAATGAATCAATTAAATGATTTATATAATTTCGTGGTTTATTTCAATATTAAGAGTTTATAATGAAACTGGATGTAGATACGCAGTATTGTTACTGGGCGATTTCTTGCTTTCTATTGGTCGAACGAAGCTCATGTCGAAGCGGTGGCTGCCAATCAGGAGCTCTATTTTTGATTCACTCGTCTCGAGGAGTCTACTGATTTTCGTGCGACGTTTGAGTTTCCGTATTCTGTAAAAGCGACCTTGCCCATATATACATAGCTTCAAGGTGGCTTTTACGGAGTACGGAAACTCAAACGTCGCGCAAAAATCAGTAGAATCCTCGAGACGAGTGAATCAAAAATAGAGCTCCTGATCCCTGCGTGAAATGCCCGCGAAACCTTAAATTGGCTACATTTGTCAGATACGCGGAATTACCCAATGCTAGATACGTGGATTTGCACTATCCCCAACGATATACACTTTTACAGAACTCAAAATAAACATGTAAAAAATGCAATCTCCACCTTTTGTAATGAGTATTTCAAGTGCCAAGAAAGCAATCGCCTCAGACTTTGGAATCACGTTTTTGTCTAATGCCCAACTACTGCGGAATTCACCATATTTTTCAGCAGAATTGGGCACAATGAAAGCATTCTTGGTATGGGACCAGACCTAAAGAAGATAGTGTAAGCTAGCCAGTCGGACTTTGGACAAAAAATAGTGCCACAAACTAAAAGTATAGAATTTGCAAAACCAACTTTATAATTTGCAGTGTTATCCCAATCCATAGTTCACCATGCGAGGGACACTGTAACGGGTTTCTTTTAGCTTACTTTTGTTCTTATACAAACACTTCATGAGTCGCAATCCTGAACGACCACTAAACGCGCATCAAGTACTTATCTATCTATAAGGTAATTATTTCCTCAAAGTGACTTTCCGGAATGAAAAAAATTGAAACGAAATTATATACACACCTTATTTAAACTTTTTGTAAGGTTTTAAAGAGGAATAATTATAAAAAAAAGTCAATCTTTACTTCGGCGGTTGTCTGAATTCAGTTAACTAGCTAAAATTATGTTCGATCGCAAAGGTAGTATTTTATTGTGACGTTCAATATCCATGCAGCTGCCTTGATCGCGAATGATGGTAATTGTAAAATAAACATTATCTCTCAATTGTAACCTTCGACTATTTGTTAGAGTATCTTATTTGGTTCCTCAAGATCAACCTTGCAGCTGTTATAAAATGGGACAAAGCAATTTTTCCACCTAATCGATATTATTAACGAAAATTAAAACTTCCGTTTACGTCAGAGTAAGTAATAGATATAAGAAGTATTATAATTTGACTTTCTTTTGTAACAAACCCTATAGATAACACATACCTATTGAGTATTAATTATCAAAACTTTTTGAACATATTTGAAAGTATTTGTTAACAATTATTTGAAGTAATGTTATTGGATAGTTTTATTTTAGACTGAAAAGTGTAAGTAACACAGACAAAGAAATAAATGAGTATACGAATGAGTTTTTTAATGAATAAATATTTATTTTCCTAAGAAAAAAATTGCACTGTAAACGCAAAGTTAAAAAAATTGTATGTTGTGCTGCTTCGTTAATAATAATTTGATAGAGAACAAAAATAAATAATATGACAACAGCCATTAAATTTGCTCATGTTGTTGTTATAAAAATCTAATTTAATAATATTCAAGATAAGAATTAAAACTTAAACAACAGTAAAAATACAATTAACATGTCAAAGCGCACGTATTATTTTATATTTCATCGGTCGTAAAACTGACTACTAATCCATAATCATGTATTCAAATTTAGTGCTATACGATTATTGTTTAAAAATCAACATAATTTTCTGGAACTTTACAAAATAAGTTATATTTTAAAAAATGGTTTCCGGTATATAAATGCTGTAGCCCTAAGTATCTGTGCTTAATTTTATTTCTATTTCATTCTATAATATTTTTTTTTATTATTATTTAACACCATGACATGTACCTATTAATATTATAATGAGTCGAAAAGCTTTAAATTACAAAGTACACAACATTGATCAAAGCTACCAAAAAATATTGGTTGAAGAGCAGTATGAACTTCAAAAGCTGAAACCTTTTGAAGTTCATACTACTCTGGTATATTACAAAGCAATATGGCAATAGCCCCAATGCGTATTCTATAAATGTTTCGGATTATCAAGTTAGCCCTGATAACCCTGAACTATTTATTAAAATTTAAAATATTTTAGTATGTTATTACTTAGGGCTCAAAAGCTTAGGAAAAAATAATGAAAAAATCAAAGTCATCTGGGTAAGCCGGAAAATGGGCGGAGTTATAACCTGGCATGAATATTTACTACAACACTAAGTAATGAGGGACAAGACAAGGATTTGGAGTGAGAAATGTATAAATTATATGATTATGTATATTTTTTTAATCTGGAAAAATCAAATAAAAAACTGGTTAATGAAATGCTGCGAAAAATATTTTTTGGTAAACATAGTATTTTGTAAGAAAAAATATAATCTATTTACACTTCAACTCTTCTTTGGTTACATTACCTATTTTGTTTTGATGAGCATAAATAATTGTGCAGTGCATAAACCAATCAACAACCTCATCACTTCTAAAGTCTCAAAGTAATTCATAGCCGACGATAACGTACCGACCGTAACGATTTAGGCGCTTGATTGTTATTCCAATGCGGAAAATCTCTCTAATATGACGATTTCGCCAAGTATACTTTTGCTGTTTTAGCACCGCCGAAGTTTTTGCATCGCTAATTTTGTTCAATCTATGTGGTCACCCTGCTAGTTACTAGATAAATGAGTCAATAGCATATTTTATTCATCGTTGAGGAAGTCTCGTCGAAATCAAGTCCCTCACTTCAGCTATCGAGCACTAAGTTTCATCTCGCAATTGCTGAACCAGAAACAGATATACATACACATAATATAATATATATTATATGTTTAGCTTAGATAAATAGCTTATCTCTTCGGAAATAAAATAATAATATTTGTGTCAATAATTACTTCGAAAAACAGTTATTAAATAAATACATTATCAGGAAGATTGTGCAAGTTGACGACTTTGTCAGTCCTCGTTTGTGTTATCTGCTTATACATTATCTGGAGGCAGAATAGTAATTGAATTTCTCAAAATGGTGTCATTGTCATTTTTTTTTCTTATTAATTGTTCTGTTATTTCTGCTAGTGTCGCAGATTTATCTGTGATTGCATCCTATTTTATACAAAATGCAATAAACGTGTATATGACTACCGTGTTAGAACACTGTGATAGTGTAATAGGAATAAACATCAAAATAGAGCTTTAATTAATAAAATTACATTTTATTTGGAAAGCTGACAATCATAATTTAAATATATATTGACACAAAACAGGAACAATTCAATTTATACTTTTAATAGCTTATCATTTACCACAATAATCAATCAAAATACCTCTGGCACTTTATTACACTATTTTCTCCACACAATTAAACTTTGATATAATACTGAATAAAATTACTGGGTAAACAGTTAAGGATTTTAACTTTTTTTAATGATAATTTGTAGGTAGATTTATTACGCGATGCGATTTAAGCGGTGTTACTTATATATAACGCCTGGTAAGGCTAAGTGGGTTAATACCATTAAATATTTGGGACATTAAACGCAACAAATATTTATATTATTAATCATAAAAAAAAATTGCATGTGGTTATCGAACCCTCCACGATATGATCTACAATCCAACACTTGATCACTACCCCAAATTCGCCGTCAACTATATCAGGGTCAAAATGGGTTGGTTTTGATTCAGTATTTTAATTTCTTTGCAGGGTCTTTGATCAATGCGTCCTACCTACATGACCGTCATGACCTACAGAATCGAAACGTAGAACATGACGGTGAAACTGGCCCACAAATTAACCGTCGCTCAGCGAGCTATGGAAAAGTCGATGCCGGAGATCTCGTTACAGGGATAAATTCGAAATGAGGTCATCCGGTAGAAGATTAAAATGACGGATATGTGCGTCAATGTAGCAAGCTGAAGTGGCTCGGCACATCAGTCGTAGAACCGACGAGCGTTGGAGCAGACGAGTTCTTGAATGGAGACCACGTCTCGGCAAACGTAGTGTAGGACGCCCCCCTGCTAGATGGACCGACGACCTGAGAAAGGTTGCAGGTAGTGGCTGGATGATAAGGGCACCTTGGGGGAGGCTTACGTCACTAAGAGAGCAGTGGACTGCAATAGGCTGAATGATGATGATGATTACAATTTGTCACTGTATCTTCTGTTTCCATTATCTCCTGTTATATACTTCGGAAAATATATTTACATAGGAACTTCATCATTATAAAAGATACGATACATACAAAACGCAAATTGATATCAGTATATGATCAGTTTGGTTAGTCTACATGTCAGTTTTGCCTGATATCTAAACTGCAGAGTGAAGATATAATACTCTGTGTAAATAGTACCGGGAACCCTTAAATAACAAAACGCGCTTCAAACATATCGACCTATTGTTTTTTTATATGTTGGTAGCACTGTACTGAGTTACCGCGCGAATTTTGAGCGCTATCTGTCAGTCCGTGTAATTACAGCGGCTTTTTTTGTATTTATTGTTTTAAGTACAATGCGATTTTACTATGGAAACATTTGTTGGACAAAGAGTTTGCCTTAAGTTTTGCGTATCAAACGAAATTTCATGTGCCGAAGCACTGAAAATGTTGCAGAAGACTTACGGTGATTCGTGTATCTCGAAAACACGAGCTTATGAATGGTATAAAGTATTCAAAGAAGGCCGAAAAGTGGTAGCTGATTTGCCTCGTGCTGGTCGACCCCAACCGCTACGACTGATGAAAACATCAATCTAATCAAGAAGCTGGTACTTGAAAATCGTCGTATGAGTCTCAGAGATTTAGCTCTAGAGGTAAAAGTATCTTTAAATTCCGTTCATAATATTACTGACATTTTAGCCATGAAACGCGTCCGCACCCTATCCCGTAGGTATATCAAAAAATCCTTTTTTAGTGCTCGCCTGTATCGTTAAAGGATTCTGTCATGTATGTAAAATTTCAGCTGAATCGGTTCATCCGTTTGGGCTGTCTGTTGTCTGTCAGTCAGTCATGGTATTGTTTTAGTAGTATAGTACCTTCGTGCGTTCAATAATAATTAAAGATGTAGATTCCAAGTTCCTAGATACAGAATGTTATTGACATCAATATAATTTATAGAGAGAGCGCTGTCTATCTAATATGTTTCGAGTAGTTAGACTATAGACACTACGAAGTTTTCATCGACATCTGAGGTATAAATAATAAAACTTCATATCTCATATATAATATATCATCTTCCATTTTCTATCTATCTAAATAAATACAAAACTCTTGTCCTGACTCACTGATTCATCATTGCACAGCCTAAACTATTAAAGCTAGAATGATGAAATTTGGACAAATAGCTTCTCTATATACGCAAGCACCCACTAAGAAAGAATTTTTGGAAATTCAACCTTCAAGGGGGTGAAATAGAGGGTAGATGTTTGTATAAAACTTTCCTGTCTTCAATTAACGTGAAACTGTGTAAATATACTTAACAATAGAAATAATAAATTACATCTTTCATCGTTTTCAAAAATTAAATCCCTAGGGGGGTGAAAAGGGATGCAAAAGTTTATATGTAAATTAATGTAAATTCTGATCAGATTTACTTGAAATTTGGTGTGAATGCTCTTCAACACATATGATGGTATACATGTTTCAGCGTTTTTTAAAGTTCATCCCTTAAGGGGTTGAAGGGGGTGGAAAAGTTTCACGCAAAAACTACTGATCGGATTTTGATGAAACATTTTTTGTTATGTAGCTATTAATCATAGGCCAACAAATAGTCTTTAATTAATTTTAGCAGTTTAGCAGAACCTTAGCAGTCTAGCCAAATTATGAGAGTAATGAAAATAGCGCCGTTAGTAAAGTTGTTCAACATGATAAGCATTTTCTATTGACGTACAAATATCGAAGGTATGGCATACCTAATGTGGAAGCCCAACATCCCAGCTAAACTATAAGAGATACAAAATATAGCGCGTGTGGAAAAGTATTTCGGCGTGGTAAGTATTTTCCATTGACATACCGAAATCGAAGGTCTGGCACACATCAGGTGTGGGAACCCAAGCAGCCCAGCTAAAGTTTGAGAGATACGAATTTAGCGCCTTGGGGAAAGTTGTTCAGCGAATGAGAGCTTTTTGTTTAGGTATAAAAAACGAAGATCTGATACACCTGATGTGGCACCCAGCAGCCCTCTAAAGTATTGAAGACACGAGTTTACCGCCGAGGGCGAACGCGTGATGAGCACTTTATGATTACGTATTCCAGATGTTGATAAAGATAATTACCACAGCATGTGATGCCAATGACACATACTATTATTACATCGATGCTGTATGCAACAGTATCACTGCAGCTATACCGCTAGCTACTGAATCGGGACTACATCGCGATTGTATTGCTGATTTGAGCAACGCGTTTGTGTAAAGGTAGACGTATATCGATGTGACATCGCGACTGAATCTGACTGTTTTGCTGCAAAACTCGCTTTGTCTGAGAGGTCTTGATTATTTTATAATAAAGAAATTAAAAGGATTTTATAGATTAAAGAAAAAATATTGCTACATACCGAAAAAAAATACATTTTAATCTAAATTGTAGTATCAGTAATGGCCTGCGCAGACGAAGGACATTGAAGGACTTTTTGTCCGCGACACGACCTTATTACTAAGAACATAAAGTTGAATAAATAACGAGGACCATCGCGTACTTTTCACGGATATACGCGATCTAAGTTGAATCTTATTTGGTTAACAATAAAGACGTGTCGCGGGCAAAAAGTCCTTCGTTATCCGTCGTCTGCGCTAGCTCTAAATCTCAGGCACCTGTCCGATACTCGTTAGGCAGGTCATCTCTGACTCCGCGTTTCAGTAGAGTTTTAAGCTATGCTTTAGTTGAATAATTTGCACCTTTCTTAGTCTTGGCCTCATTCTGAATAGTTAAATTAAGAAGAGGCCGAAGATGGAGCGAGCTTGCCTAGAGAAAGCCTATGCACTCGAGGTTTAAATATACCAGTATTGTAGGCACCCGGGATAGCTAGATAGATAGTAGGGGTGACTTCGCACTTCGCACTTCTGTGAGCTTTAACAGTGAGAAGAGCACTGACCACTTATCTATCACAAGGGTTGAAATACATTTTACGCATTATACATTTTTGAATAGAGATCAATATTATCAGCATCAATTGATAATTTTTAATATCCATTCCTTCAATGTGCGTGCCTATCCCCTATTAGCTGAAGAGTTTGGCAGTTAGCATATCACTGAAACTAACAGTTGGAAACATTTTGGTATAGAAAAATATTGGACCACCCACGCGCATGAACATAAATATTTTTATCATGAAAATTTTAATGTTCAAGAGGATATAAAACAGAGTAATTTTGTATGTAAATCAAAAGGACCACGTGGATGAAGTCGCGAGCGACCGCTAGTATTTAATAATGCAGATCCATCTATGGTGTGATATTCAATTACTCCTTTAACGTTTCAACGTTCGTGGAGCTTACAATTACGCATTTAATACGACGCGCGAAGTTATATCATAATTTTTATGATAATAAAATATTCACGATAACACATAATATCAGAAATAGTATGTTAATTTGTCCTTCCAAACAAAAGACACAGCGACATTTATCTGATTTATTTGATGAAATGAATTTTCGCTATACAATTAAACAGCTTATACCTCGATTTTTTTATCGTTGAAGAAGGTAGTAGGTCATTCGTAATCAAAATCAGCACTACTATTATTATTGTGAAAGTAATTCTTTTCAACTGTTGGTCTGTCTATTACCTTTCCACGGCCTAACCACTGAATTAATATTACTGAAATTTGGTGTAGAGATAGATTAGCCCTTACGCCAACATTAAGCGATAGATTAAAGGGTATCTCCTTTCTCAAATATCAAGAGCATTAAATACTGTAACGCTTGCTATGTACAAGGATTTGACACGAGACTAAACAAATACAACATGATCGAAAGGATGGATGTCAAAAATAGATTAAATAATATACAGAGCCCGCCATCTCTTTAAAAATATTATGATAATATTTCTCTGAGATGCTCGGTGGTCAAAGTATTCATCGTCACTATCAAATTGGACATTGGACAAATTACAAGTGTTTAATTAACATCAAATTAAACTAAAACTCAACAACATTTTTTATAATTTTATGTACTTAATATTTTCCTTTTTTACTGTTTTAAGCTTTCCTCTTCATTAGAAGTTAAAATAATTTCAGCATAATAAGACACAGCCTACTAATATAGGTACTTTATTTTTTAAACATTGAATAAGTAAAGTAAGAAAAGATTACAAATAAAATATATATATATCCATATCATTATATGTGGTTATAATGTTAAGTATTATCATATTGGTAGTAATTATAAAATAAAGATCTAACTAATGTTTATTTAATTAATCGTTAACATGTTATTTGTTTCAAGAATTATTAGTAATTAACAAAAAACAAACAGGTAACAAAAAGGTTTAAAAACAATCTAAAATAAACTTAACTCTTTTACATTACAGTATACAATAAAGTAACCATTTGGAATACATAGCTAATTGGAATTCTACTGCCGTAACTTTTAAGTTCGTCTGAGCGTCTATGCTTCCAACCGTCAGCTGTTTATATATAGGTATAATAGTGACTGCTTTGATCCTTGTTATTCTACGTACACATATTTTCTATGTTAGAGTATTAATAAATTACGTGAGTGGTCTATAGTATTGGCACAGTCTCGTGCGAACTCTTGCGCAACAGGCCGCCAAGCGGCCGTATTAGCACGCCCTCATTTAACACCGGGATTTAAAAAAAAAACAAGGTAAGATTGAGATATGTTTACATTTATTATTAAGTAATTAATTCGCCATAACTGTTTATCTGTTTTGATAAATAAATACTTACAAAAAAGAAATAAAATTTGAGGCCAGTCTTCTAGTATGTGTTGATGTGGTTAAAATTTTCAGTGTTATTATGAAAAAATAATTATCATAAAACCACTTTTACATTAAAAAACTAAATTTGTTCAACTTCTGAAAAAAATCTCTAACCTACACGTTGCTTATAATTTTATTTGGATCATATTCTAGGCTAATAGAATAATCACAAATAAATGTTATAATTTTTATTCATTCAGACACAGTTTTTAGTAATATTTTGACATAAAACTTTCATCGAAGGGCTATATTAGATTCGCATTTTTATGTACAATATTACGAGTACCTATAGAATCTTAGGAGACAATTTTAAACTAAGCAAAATTGAAATAAATTGAAAACACATAGTGACTTCAGTCAGTGTGATGCTCTCGTACAAAGGTTCAGAACGTCATGTAAAATATTGACGAACGTCATTCACGTACTTATTGTAATAATAGGTACGAGATATTTTCAGCTCTTTCGTTCAGTAGAAGATACCTACTATAAACTTGTAATGCCGACTGTTATATTGCCAGTTTCTGCAATCACTTACGAAGAATTAATTGGTACTACGGTGTATTGATGCTTCAAAAAGTGCGATAATTTTTAAATAACATTCAAGAATAAAAGTTCGATAAAGACGTTTTTCAAAAAGATAATAATAAATCATAAGTTTGCGTGCAAAAAATAAAGATTGCATAAAATTATCAGTTCTAGCTGAATTTTGTTGAATAAAATTATCATTTCAGGTGAATAAATTTATTTTTGCTATTGATCGTCTAAATTGAGTAGTCATTTTTAACAGGCACCATTCACATCAGACGTTTTGAAAGGTCGACCGAACCTGCTAACTGGTTGTCACTATAGATAGAGGATAATAGTATCCTGAAATTGAATTTTTATCTTGGCTCATTAAATATTACATAAAAAAGTAGTTTTGAACAACAAAATACTATAGCTAAGACATAGGCACAAACATTTCAAGAATTTTAAATAACATAGTAATATTAAATCTAACACTGTTATGTTAATTATTCGATTACTTTTTACTTCCTGTTTACTAACTATCGTGTTTATAATTATTATATGTGCCTTTCTGAAAATATTCCCATTTACAGAAACTTATTCGTATAGTCAAATAAGTTTGACACCTTATACATTACATATTCGTCGAATCGAATGTTGCGGTGGTCAGGTCATGTAAAGGGCCCTTGAGACAAATTATCATAAATATTCGTTGTGAGTAGTCAAACCATATTATATCGCAAAATAAACTTGTACTGTTAATACATAAAGATTTATGAATCGGAAACAATGGGATCCATGGATGCTTCTCAGCGATAACCAGTTTGGTTTTCGCCGAGGTCGTTCGATTGGAGATCTTCTCGTGTATGCCATCCATCTTTGGAGTTAAGCGATCGAGAAACACGGCGAAGCCCTTGCCGTATCGCTAGACATCTCCAAAGCCTTTGATAGGGTCTTGCCTGACAGCCTAATTGCTAAGCTTCCCTCATACGGTAACTCTTTGGTGGCCTTTATACTTGGATTGCTGACTTCCTGCGCAATCGCTCCATCCGAGTTGCAATAGATCAATCATCCGACCTAAAATTGATGCAGGTATTCCCCAAGGATCTGTCCTGTCTGCGACACTGTTTCTTCTTCACATCTACGACCTGCTGGTGTCTCATACCATTGGGTATGTAGATGATACTACCTATACCTAGCCCGCAGATATCTCTCAACTGCAAAGGCTACCCGTGATGAAATCCAGTCTTGTCGAGAGTTCCTTGTCGAGTATATGAATCTGACACTTCAGGCTGTCTCCGATTGGGCCAACGCCAATCTTGTCAGTTTTAATGCCTCTAAACACAGGCTAAAACACAGGCTTGTTTATTCACCGCAAAACGGAGTCCCTTCCAACTGACTCCGACTTTCCAGGGTGTATCTGCTGTGTGAAAATCTGCAACTTCTTGGCCTAAACCTGTCTTCCAACCTGAACTTTGGCGAGTACATCGACCTCATTGCTAAATGTGCTGCAAAGAAACTGGGCATCCTCTCTAAGGCTAGGCAGTATCCAAATCAGCTGCTTCTTTTACACAAAGCGCAGATTGAAAACCGTGCCAGGAAACTCATTGGAAACTCAGCATTGGCCAAGGCGGAACTTTAGAGCCTCAGTCACCTCCGCAAAGTTACATGTTTATAGGTCTTTTATAGGATACACTTTGGAGAGTGTGCGAGAGAACTGTACGACCTTGTTCCTCCAGCCCCTTTCCACCACCGGGGTACCAAACGCAGGTTAGCTTATCACCTGTACGTCGCGTCGTTGACATTCCAGCGGGATCGCTGGAATGTCAACGACGCGACGTACAGTACCGTACCGTATCAAGCGCTTTGCTGACACATTTCTAATGCGAACCGCTAAAGAATGGAATGCGCTGCCTGCTGATGTGTTCCCCGATTCCTATATCCTTGGTCTCTTCAATAGACATTTCTTGGGCAAACTTGTTACAACTTAGACAACATCCTGTTTACTAAGCACGATGGTGGTCAAAAGCCTGCCCAGTTACTTGTAAAAAAAACGCGTACCATGAGTAAAACCGCGTACGCTGCCAATATAAAATTAGACCCTAAATAGTTATTTCTATGGTAAGGTTCAATGTCAACACCATACTTTCACGTGTCACATATATAATTTGGCAGAACCGGATTAACAGGTGCCATCGTTACTACCCACGGCCAATTATAATTCATTCGTAAATCATTTTACACATAAACGTGTTCACTTCCATTATTGTATAAAACAGCCTTAATGATCAACTTTGAGTCACCGTTAAATCCTATACATCATTTTAACATAAAAAAGCTATTTTTATTTATTTCCGATAGATAATTTAGCTGTCACTATTTTGGGGTCTACCCCAAATCACGTGAAAAGAATCAAAAAATTAATTCTGCGCTAAAACGTTTCCTCAAATTCAAACATTTAAACAAAAATGTATATTTCAAGAGATCATTAGCCGATCAATCAAGAACCGCTTGCCTTAATTGAAATTTTATATCTGCATTTTAATTATAATACTTATATGTAAATATTTAATTACGTTATCAACACCTAGGTTGATTCATTAATAATTAAAAAATATTTTGAAATCAATAATATTAATTGGTTTTTATTATTTTAGAATTATATGATAATTCAAAAGAATCAATATGAATAAAAGACATTAAGTAACACGTAAAGAGGAGAATAATAAGACTCGTTACCCATATTAAATATACTATTTAATGGTTACACTTTAATTTTTGTTTGCCCATTACATAAAAATATAAGTATATCGACAAATTACCAAAAAAAGTTCAAGATCGTTTTAAGAAATAAATATAAAGAATGATTAAAAATGCTTTGACTTTGACTTTAGCGGAATACAAATACCTAAGTGGCACTTATTTTGACAAACATGTTTAAACTTAAATCGAAAGAAAATAGAAGATGTTTTAGCTTATCCTAATAATGGATCAAATATAACTAGTAGTAAGAAATTAAAGAACGCTCCTAAATTATATGTAGGTACATTTTTTTTTTACAAAAAAAAACAGTCACGTAGACTTTCACCTAAACTAGTCTTTGATAATCCTAACTAATATTATAAATGCGAAAGTGTGTTGGTTTGTCCTTCGTTGACGCCATAACTAAGAAAATAATCGTCTTGATTTCATAGAGGTAATTTGGCATAGAGGTAATTGAAAGGACGGAGAGTAACAGGCTACTTTTAATCCCGATATTCCCAGGGGAACGGGAACCATGCGGGTGAAACCGCGGGCGGAACCTAGTTCAAAATATTATCACATTCACTCACACGCTCATTCTTATCTTCAACACTTCTCCTCAAAAAGACATTAACGACCGCCCAAGATTTTTACTGATAAGGATCAAAACATAATACTTAAATTAGATATTCATAACAAAACTATGTTTGGTTCGTTAATTTATTAATTAACAGTGTTAATTTTAATTCATGCCTGACCGGTATTTTATTAATTATATTTATTACTGTTTTAAAGTTCACATTGTTTGAACTTTGGGTACATCAAAAACGTCTTTGTCCAATAAGTTCTATTTACAAGTGCTAATTACTAGTCTACTTGTATTTTGAAATGTGGATGCGAAAAAATAATTTCTAGGAACAGTATGGTTTATTGCAATAGAAAAAATCTATTGCCGATAACGGAATTAATGTCAACAAGTTAAATGTAACTGATTAATAAATCAGAAACAATAGTTTGGTTCCTTGTGATTCGTTACTGATTCAAACAAATTATAAAAAAACAAAGCCTGCTAATGATACGTAACCATTTAGAATAAAAGTTCCGAATTAACATTCGACAAAGGCGGCTTATGTAGTGGTCATGTAAAGATAGTAGAATTGTCCACATCATGAAATTCTCGAGCATTTCATGATGTGGACAATTTTACTATATTGCTACTATATCTATACAGATTTAGCGAACCGTACCGAGTCAAATATTTGTTTAATCGAGTGTCACATGGGTCCACTTAAATTATTGCTTACTATACCAATAACTTTTCGCCATCGAAACCTGCTTTCGTTTCCTTTGATATTTCCCATTGAACGTGGTTGAACCTTTACAAAAAAAATATCCAGTTATAAGCCACCTTATTATTCATTTATCGGAATTAGACGAAAAATATTGTGTTCGTTCACTCTATATCTGGCTTTTAGTAATGGTTTAACGTTATAAAACATTTTTTTATCACATTTTGATATTTAACTGTGGTAAAGTATACCTTTACATTAATCACTTCTCACGTACTATGAGCAAAATTAAATAAACTATTGTAATATATTGTCAGAAATAGTATCACTTTAATGAAGAGTAAAATAATATCTTCAAATTGTTTATGTTAAGAATCATAAAGACGGATCGTCTTAAACATCAAACACTTTCCTGTATTGGGTACTCGTAATTGGGTAAATATAAAAAACAAGAACATGTGTTTCAGTTTGCTTAACACTTCACTTATTGGTATATTATAACTTTGAGTAGACGCATTATTAATGCTAAAACTATGTCTGCTAGCTAAAGATATTTACAAAAAATACTACCGTAACGTAAGGATTTCCTTATAATAACGAAATAATATTTGTTCAATTTTTCTACAACTTCACGCAGACCTCTTTAAAATCATATCTAAAAAAGAACTAGGATCTACCATGTTTGTTTTAAAAAAAACGCTAATGAAACGTATAAATGGATGACGCTGTATTGTATGTTGTAAATGTCGTCAAATAATCGATAATTTTCAACAACATGTAAATGACACTAGATCTATTTAAAGTACAAACTTATTTTAAGACATGATCAATCATTAAACGTTGCCTAATATTGTGAAACGTTGCCTAATATTGTGTGAAATTTTACACATGAGTTAGTTGCTGGTTTTTACAGTTGATAGTCTTCCATGAGACATTAATAACTAAGTACACTCCTATTATCTTGTGTACATCATAATTAGGATTATAATCATACACCTGATTTCTAATGTTTGAAATCTAGATAATTAAAATTTAAATTGAAAATGTTTCAGATGTTTCACCGGAGAGGGTTCTTCACGATCCTGGCAATATCTTGCATACTGCAAGCTCAATGTGCCGACAAATACACGGACGAAAAAAGACCATATGAATTTGGGTTCAAAATCGACGGTGAACAGCACCGACACGAAAAAAAAGGTATTTACACCCTTACTTAGTGACGTACCCATTAGATACGAGGGACGATCGAAAAGTTTCCGGCTTTGGGGATGGTGGAGTTAGATTCATTTGACCGTAACTATTAATTAAGTACCTATCTTATCATTAGAATATATTCCAAATGTGAACCTAATTGGGTCGCTACATTTTGTGTTTTTTTTTACACAAAATAGTCAAATAAGCAAGTCAATCGAAAAGGAATCCGCAAGTATGGAGAAAAGTAAATATCGGGTCATCATTAAATCCAGTCAGACTATCTTTTAAGCATTGTAACTGGTTGACGGGGATTTTTCCCTGGTAAAACCATGGCATTGCCTTTTCAAACAAGGCAGATACTTCATCCAAGACTACGCACGTTCTGGATGATTATTGAGGCCATCACACACATCACATCACATCATCAGCCTGTGGACGTCCACTGCTGGACATAGGCCTCTCCTAGCTCACGCCTATTGTGGCGTTCATAGGAGGCTATTAGCCTACTGCCACCACGCTGGCCAGACGGGTTGGTAGAGGGTTTGTTTCAAGTTTTCCTTCTCTCGCACAGGTGTTCAATGCGTCGAGCCTCTTAGTCGACTCTTACGATATCCCAGGCATGTAAGGGAGTGGTGACACTTGTATTCTTAGGCCGTCACCACACGGCATTGAGGCCATCACACCTGAAATTATCTAGAAAGTTTTAAAAGTGTATACAAAGATGCCAGATGAAAGATGAACCAGCTTGCAGTAAGGGTTGGAGCATCCGATTAAACTATTTAGAATATTCTAGATCATCATCTTAGGATGACCAAGGTCAGCGCATGGTGGGTTCTAGTAACGTTTTTCAATTCATCAACGGAAAAAATGAAAATGATCTCGTCAGTCTTTGGAGGTCTGTAGCGAGAGCAGTAAAGAAGTGAAGGCCCCGATTTTTACCGAGGATGAAGGTTTCATCCTCGGTAAAAATGAAGGGTTTACGACTTTGAAACTGAGTCTTAACAGGAGGCGGTTCAATGGCATAAAAAACACCACGCCACCCCAGTACCGAGTCTCATAATCGTTCAAAAAGATCGAGACGACTACTTTTTGGGATACAGAAGGTATTCTAAGGTAAGGTAAGGTACTCATTGCCTACAAAGAACGCAGTGTTAATGGAACGGCATAATAATATGCTTCAATATTACGACCATCAAAGATAGAAGAAGAGGAAAATTGACCAAAAGAGTGATGATTTTGCATGACTTTGATTTGTGCGCACGAATCATGTTGCGACGGCTGCTATTCACTAATGCGGCTCCGAACAACTTCATCACCCTCCCTCAACGACGTCAAAGAAGTGGTGCAGTCGGCCCGGTAACCCTACATTTCTCATATCGATCAAAGAATGATAGTGGGCTAGATAATTGGTGTGATTGTATGGAAATATTTATTATTTATTTTATGATTTTTGATATTTTGCATTTTTTAATGCTATTTTTATACTTACGATAAATTTTAAATAGAAAAATATTGGAAAAAATTAACTCCATCACACCGTCTGAGAATTCACTTGTGGCCGAGTTAATTTTTTTTAATATTTTTCTATTTAAAATTTATCATAAGTATGATTTATTAATTTATTAATGACAAATATTTTCTTATTTAATTTCTAACTCCAGCCCCCTCCCCCGGGAAACTTTTAGATCGCCCCTCGTATTACTGTTTTCCCAAAAATTATTATAAATTCCAACGTACAAAGGTGGATACAATTTGAATTGATTCACAATGTATTGAAGATTTTTTTTAATCTACTCGACTCACATGCGGTAAGTCGGTCTCAGGCTGTCTCAGAACAACTTGTGAACCGAGTTGATTTTTTAAAAGTATTTTCTTATTAATCGCTTAGGATAGAATAAAATTCAAAAAACCCAAAAAGTGGGTGAAACCGTGGGCCACCATTTTGGACGTTTCTTACTTAATCACGTAAAAACGGTTAAACGGATATGGGTAAAAGGACATCAAGCATATTAGACCCAATAGTGTATAAATATAATTTTGCTACCCATATACACTATGTTATTAGAATCATAAAATAATAAAATAATAATAGTAAGTTTATTTTTGAACTGCCTAAATTATTTTTTGATAAGACGGAAGTAAAAAGATGAAACGGACACCATTTTGATTACTTAGGCATGACTTAGGCACAGTAAAAAGTATAATGTTTAATAACTGACGTGACATTGACACTATTGACAGCCAAAAATGAGTTCAACTGTCACTGTTACTTTCTGACTGCTTCCGTATCGGCTCTTCTTTAAAAGGTTTCAAATATATATATAACGCCAAAATAAATGATTTTATAAACGGGGAATATTATCGGTGGATTATACACCTTTATTTTAAACTAAACAGAAACACTGGGTTTTTTTTCATAGAAAAATGCCTGATGTCCTTTAACACACAGATAGTTTATAGGCTGGACTGAAACATAGGATACATTTTATCCTGATATTCTTACGGAAACGGGAACGATGCGGGTGCCAAAGGTGTCAGAATGCCCAAAGGTGTCAGAATGTCATCATCCATTTTCTTGAAGCTTATCATGTCCTTTTAAATATTTAAAACTAAAATAACTTCATCCAACTGTTTTGGGCTTTGATGAAATAGTTCGGCTACCGGAATATTGTTTTCTTTTTATTTATTGGCGATTATGGTGGCGAAGATAATGCTATTGGAAGTTCGACCTACTGGTTTTTTGATGCTTAGTTCTTCCCTTAGGTACTTAAACTATGTCATGATGACCGAAAGTATGTTTATGCGTTATCTAGTATCCATAACACAAGTTCTTATGAAACTTACCGTGCACATACTAGACAAACAGATGGTTAAAAAAATGCAAGAAAAATGTAATAACAATTACCTATGTTTCTTTATAAAATTAAACTTTTGCCTATGATAATTTAATATATCATAAATTGATTAAAAAAACGATTAAGCGAAAGTCAATTATTAGAGTAAGTAAGAAAATAGTAAACAAGAAGTCGTAACAGTTTTCCGTGAGGAATCCTAAAAGAAACAAGTATTACTTAATGGAAAACGTAACTTTAGTTCACAAGTTCATAAATGTGATCTTTATTCAAATGTCAACGAAATTATAACAAGTTTTAAATTGGGTAGATTTTAATAGCTAATGTTAATAAGCTTAGGATCTAAAACGTGACTAGATAAGCACATAAGTTTGTCGCAAAACGTGTAAGAGAATTTGTATCACAGCTGGGAAAGTGAATAATCCTAAGCGTTTTTTGGCGAAATAACAAGTAAGTTACATGGGATGTAAATTAGAGTCGGTATTGGCATTTCCATATGAATAACATCACATGGCTCGTCTGAGGGCTGCTCCTGTAACAAACCACTAAAACGCAAACGTATCTGCATGCGATATCCCACTCTTAATCTTAAATCAGAGATAAACAAATAAAAATTAATGAAGACATAATAGATGAGAAAACTAAAACTGGTTTGAGACAGTGTTCCATATTTCATTAGGTGATTTTATGAATAGCCAAATAGTTATCAGTTGAATGGACTCATTTCACGGGCAGTTTATTATTCAAACAATTACGTTAACCGTCGAAAAAAATATCATTTTCATATTGTTGTTGTAGGATTGTTTAAGTGTCCGCACTTCTTGTCTTTGTCCTTTAAATATACTTATATAATTTTTGAAATAAGTTATATTGATCGTTAATTTTTATCTACGAGCGTAGCCTACTGTAGGCCTAGCACGAAAAACTTAGAAACAAGAGCTAAGCTCTCGCGTAAGTATCGAGGACGTATCATCAAAAAATGTACATATTGAGCAGCGTTCCTACCGGACGTAAACGGAACTATAATTCTTATACATTTTTGACGATACGTCCTCGATACTTACATTAAGGTTTTTCGTGTTAGCACTGGAAACAATGTGCTATTAAGCTGCATGAGCTCATCCCGCCAGCTCCTTTTTACCACCGGGTGTCCAGACGTACTGCAGGCATTCACCCCTACCTGGTTTATAGTCCCCGTCTACGTACAAAGCGCTTGGCTTCGTCCTTTATTATGCGCACAGTCAGAGAGTGGAATTCCCTTCCTGCGTCTGTATTCCCGGCAGCCCAGAGCCCTTGTATATTTAAAGCTCGAGTGAATAGGCATTTTCTAGGCAAGCTCGCTCCATCTTCGGCCTGTTCTTAATATTTGATCCAGAATGAGGCCATGAGTAAGTCTATTTAATATTATAAAAACAAGGAAATAGTGGGGAAAGTATGGCAAGTTTGCTCGATGCAAACTAGAGTGCGAGTGTAGCTGGCAGTCACGTATCGTCACCACCACACCCCACCTTTTGCACAATTTTGAATTTCTTCACGTTGTCATAGCGTCGTATTTGTGCATGCTCATTCCTTGTATTTCGTGCCTCATACCAAGTCGCTGAATAAAACTGTTCAAAAGTTATGATGGAATAAAAAAACAATAATAACTTTGAAAGTTTACAATATAAAAAGGATTAAAATAAGTAGCGTTTCTAACTTACTAGAAAAAATGCCTAATTGAAAGAGCAGTAGACCAGAAATCTAAAAGTCGCCAGTTCAGGTTCCATCTGAGCAAATTGAAGACTATTTAGTTGATATTTTTAAAGTTTAGCTTGATACATTATTTTGACATTTACAGAAGTTATAAAAACGGACAAAATGTTCACACTTTTTGGTTTGTGACATCAAAAATCAATAAAATAAAAACTAAAAATACTTCGTTGATCAAACATTTTATTAAAATCTTACAATATTTAAATAACCAATCAAGTCAAATAGCATTTGATTGCTTATTAATGCATCTAATCAATTCTTTATATTTCTATTTGAATATTGGTTTTATCAAAAATTTTAAGTTAAATATAATTTACATGATGGAACCACTTACACGTGAATAGTGCTGGTCACTCCGATCTTGTTACTATAAGGCATACTAAATGGTTTTGTTTGTAAATAACTACGAGTATATGGCAAACTTCTTTTTAACCGACTACAAAAACAGGAGGAGGTTCTCAAGTCGACGGTATTTTTTTAATTTTTTTTTATGTATGTTTTACCATAACTTCGCCAGTTGTTAACAGATATTATATAATTCTTTTTTATCTGAAAGAAAATGGTTTACGTGTGGTCCCATATAATTTTTACGAAGATCTGGCTAGTAGTTTTTTTATAATCCTGAAAATATCAATCACCTTTTGGCAAGTATTCGTTTACCTAGATGACATCATTGTTGTGTATGGGCTGATTTTTAGTGTAAGTAACGGCACATGATGCAACTAAAAAATCTGAAATATAAACATTTTATAAAAAAGAAATCAAACCGACTTCAAAAAGTAAAAAATAAAACTTTTGGAGTCGGTGCTAGCTAGCTAAGGCCAAAAAAATATATAGTTAATCAAAGTGCAATGTAGAATGCCTTGGCTGGCACCGACTCCAAAAGTTTTATTTTTTACTTTTTGAAGTCGGTTTGTTTTTTTTTTTATAAAATGTTTTTATTTTTTAACTAAATTAAAGTACTGTCAAAACAATGAAAATAAATTCTCTCAAATAGAAAACTTTTCTAAAGAGATCACAAACCTATGTTAACTTAAGTATACCTCAAGTACTATTTAAGTTTCACTGACTGTTAAGAATCAGAATTTTGAGAAAATTTCCTTTCTTTTTTGTCTTTTTTTATCTAATTTTTTTTATATCATACTGTTTGCCGATAAAATTCCTGCAACGACTGAAATTAATCTCCAAAGGTTCTCTATTTTTTCTTATTTAAATATATATTTATTTCAGCATTACAATCCCATTGATTACAGTTTAAAAAAAAAAGTATTTTCAGTAAAATTTTGAAGTAAAATCGATATATGTATTAATAAATTTAGTTTGCAATTAACATCTTTATTTATTACTAGCACCGCGCATATAAATTTGAATATAACCAAGTTATGACAAGCATGTGAAGGTCTAACATATTCATATTTCCACCAAAATGTTAATGACATCATTGTACTAATGATGATTTACTTGACATTCGCCTAAATATCTGCAGATGCTTGATTTGGCATTTTTTTATAGCTTAAACAAATATATTGCGTCACGTCAAGAGATGACCACTACTAACGCACTTCCTCTAAGTTAGAGTTTCAATAACATCAAAATGTTCAATACACAAAGAACTTTACCTTGTTTTAATTAGAAGCTCATTTAAACCATGGCCGTAGACGCAACAAAAATAAAAAAAAAAATGTTTACTTATCAGTCATTAAGAATTATTATTTCCAGATTATTTTGGTAGGAGAACGTATGCAAAGAGCCTTGACATCTTCATCTGGACAGAGTTTTGAAATAATTATATCCTAGTTTATCCAATCTCAATTTACAAACTTTTCGAAGTACCTACTAAAAAATCTTAACGTATAGACGTTGTGCCTATAGGCTTAGATTTATTTTTGGTCTCCGTGTTGCTACAACTAGATACCGCGCTCCATACAAACAACGGTGGGGTTAGCACGAATAAATTTCGAGTAAGTATCGAGGAAGTAAAGTAAAAAAATGTATGACATATTGAGCAGAGTTCCTACCGGACGTAAACGGAACTACATTTTCCTATACATTTTTTGTGCTCGATACTTACTCGTTACTATTTCGATAGTTATTCGTGCTTGCCCTACGGATCAAAAAATGTAACCGCAAATTTTGACAAACTAACTCGGTTGCTAGGGATGCTTGTTGATGCCGTATGCCGTTGTCACAGTAGACTGTACCATTTGTGGCAGAGTAAAACGGTCTAAATATATGCGGCGGTATCTAGTTGTAGCAACGCGGAGACCAATAATAAATATATGGTTATAGGTATATCTCTCTTCTTGTGACATGATTTATGTTTGGCAAAATTCGAACAAAAACGTAGCTTTATTACTAGATCAAGTAATGCTTAGGCTTCTATTATTTATATTCGAGTACTCGAGGTTGTTCTTGAATTTTATGCTTAGTCAGTAGTATGATACGTGTTAAAATTTGTGACATGTACTAACGTCCATTATATTTTTTTTTATTATAGATGAAAATGGACTCATCATGGGAGAGTTTGGATTCATCACCGCAGATGGAGTCTACCACGTGACTGTGTATGCTACAGATGAAAATGGCAACTTTAAGATATTGTCGATGAAAAATATAAGAGTAAAGCCATGTAAGTAAGCAGTTTCTTTAAAATAAAACATGTAATAGTTAATTTACTTAAAAAAAATTTTTTTTCGCAATTTATGATTTTTTACCATAGTAGCTTATCTTTATTTATTTTATCTTTATTTTTTTTTAAAAAGCACACTACAATATGGTATCTTTTAATTTAAAAAATTGTGTTAAAGGTACTACCTACTTCAAATTAATAGCAAAAATGTTAACCTGACGTATATTTTTAGATCCCACGGGTCCTGAAAGAACAAACCCAGAAAGAACAGGGCATTCACTTCCATTCCCGCCATCGCAAAACCCACCCCAAACTCAAGGACCAGTACCACAGAAACCACAAGGCGGAGTATCAGGTCCATCACAAGCTGCGCCAGCGAAATCTTGCTCCTCTTGCAGCATTCCAACCACTACGACCCAAAAACCAGTTTTAACAGATATAGCTGTCGTCTCTCAAGACCAACCAAATACCCAATTCCAAGGAGGTCAACAATATCCACAAGACCGACAACAGAACAATCCAGCACAAAATGATTACCCTCAAAGTAATCAAGGTCAAAATTATCCACAAGGAGGATTTCGCCAAAATTATCCCCAAGGAGATCCTGGTGCCGGAGAAAATTATCCCCAGGCTAATGTCGGAGCAACATATCCACAACAAGGTGCTCCAGGTGAGGTACAATCACCAGGTAGAACGTTGCAAGCACCTTTTGGAAGCACTACTGGTGGGGAACGAAGCCCTAAACAATTCACAGATTACCCACAAGGAACAGCTGGAAGTATCAACCCAGGTGCACAAGGAGAAGGTGCAGGACAATATGGATCTGGTGGAAACCAAGGTGGGAGCAACCAATTTGGTCCAGCAGGACCAAATAGCAGCGGGCAATTTGGCCCAGGAGTAACCGGTGGTAATAACGGACAATTTGGTCCAGGGGCAACTGGTGGAAATAACGGTCAATTTGGTGCTGGCGGTGCGAATGGAGGAAATGGTCAATTCGGACCCGCTGGAGCAAAAGAACCGAATAAACCTACCCTGATATCCGCTCAAATGCAAATTGTAGATAAAAACACTGATATTTACCAGAGAAAGTCTGGTGAGAAAGAAGGTTTACCAGATGGTTTAACTAAAAATGATATGCTGCAACTTCTGTACACGTTCAATTACACTGTAGGATTCCACGGACATTTTGAGGAAGGTTACACGAATGGAGCCAAGCAGGGTTATTACTATGTTACTGGCAGAAATGGTGTCAGAACACGAGTTGATTACGTAGCAGACGAAAAAGGCTTCCGCCCTAAAATTACTCAAGAAGTACTTGATTTACTTTCCGACGATGTTCCGAAACCTGAAACAGAGAAAGACGAAAAGTACGGCTTAAAAGGATATGAATTCAAATGGCTATATTACCCTGTGGAGTCTAGCTCACGATAATTATTTTTATAATTAATTTATTATAAGATGTAATATGCATAAATTAGGTTTAATAGTTAAATAGAATATTTTAGATATATGAGTTAAAAAGTATTATCATAAAGTATAAGCTTTACACTTCTTTATACTGCCTTTATACTGCCATTTTATTGTACATATAAAACGTGTTTTTTTATTAAAAGCTGTGTTTTTGTAATCTCTCATCCCCATGTCAGTCTTTTACAAAATAATGACGAACCCATCATTCTTCCCACATGATATGAGAAATATCAGAAAGTTTGAGTGTCATATGTCCAATTTGTTGCAAAAAGTTTCACGAAATTGAATAAGTAATCTAAATTAGCATTACTATTAATGCAATAATAATAACGATAAAAAGTCGCTCATATTGTATTGCTGATACCAATAACTATAACAAGTTTAGAAATGGCCTTTCAGCTATAGCTAATGTTATAAACTTGAAGTCGTAAAATGAAAATCCCCTCACATTATTATTAAGCCTGATTTTTATTATAGAAAAAAAAGCTTTTGAGGAGAGCAGTAGCGTTAGAGATCACTACTAATTTTAATGCTCGATACCTAACTATTAATTTTAAAATGTCTTGATCAGTTTTTTCTGGTGCCTTACAACAAAATGTAATTTATATTACATTTTGTTAGTAGTTACACCACTTATAATTTAAGAACGGCTGGACTGATTTAGATGAAATTTGATACAGATAGTTTATAGCCGGGATTGAAACATACTACTTGTCTAACACAATTAGGCGCATAACTGCTATGAAAAACAAAAAATAACTCACTAAAAACCAAAACATAGAAAAGTGCTAATCAATCGGTTAATCTGTGTCCTAATCCTAAATGACTTATTTTAAGTTTGGTTTCTAAGAATATAGACCTTCAGTCATTCCAGAAAAATATAAAAATAAACTCCCCCTCTACCCTCATAGGGAGGTGTAGGCCACGATTGTGAGCTCCCGGCTTTAACCCTTCCGTTTTAATTTTGAAGTAATGGTAAGAAAGTTTAACATTTTGAAAGATTTGGAAAAATAAAGGAGGAACAAAAGACGTAAGTAAAACAAAATTATGTCGAATTGCCATATTGTACCCACTCCGGTTCATGTTGGGAACACTACACTCGAAGTCGTTGACCATTATTATTAATTAGGATAGACTGTCCAGTTAGGTTAGAAAAATCGATGGCCATTAGGGCAGAAAGGACGACGCTCCGTGGGTAGACACCCGACAAGGTAGACCAACGATCCGGTGAAGGTCGCGGGATTTCACTGGATGCGGGTAGCGCAGGATGATCAATAAATGGTCTGGCATGGATGCTCCTTTGCTTACGGGGGATGCCTGGGTATACATATAGAATCTTGTTGAGTAATAGCAACTGCTTGAGTAACGCTGCGAACCTGGACGATACTTTCCATCTTCTTTGAGTGTAAGGAGTAAATCTGCAGTTGACTCAACCTCTTGAATAAGTAAAAACATGTAATATATAGCATGTAACATATAAACGTGTAATACATATCATGACTGGTAACTAAAATCAAGAATGCAAGTTGAAGCTGAAATCGTACTTTCGTGCGTTCAAAAATGTATGCCGAAATTATCACATTTAAACTGTTTTATTTCGTTAAATTATAACTTATATATGAAATACACTTCATTATTATTAAAATAAACATCAATCCTAACACAAATATGCACTGGAAATAATTTTAGTGAATACTTAGGTACTTCGATCGCGATGATCCAGAAGGTGCGTCGCCATGTTTGCAATCGAATTGACAAGAAATTACTTTGGAACGGTGAACTTTAAAAAAAGAGCAAACGCATCATGTGACTTCATCAGGATCATGTGACGCCGTCTCCGTTCAATAAACTTGATTTCCGGAGGTGATAGATTTTTCGAATTTGATCTCACGATCCTATCAAAGGGGTAGTGCTAAGCAACAGTTATTAGGGTAAATGCAGTGAAAGAGGTGGGGTGCGGGCTTTGAAAATACGAAACAGCATTCCTGTCATGCGTCTAATTATTTTGGTCACGTAGTTATATTGAATAATAGTAGAATATTGAATTAATACATTTTAATTCAATATTCCTACGGGTATGGGAACCACGCAGGTGAAACCGAGGGCGAGAGAATAAAAGTGAAAGTATACGTACATCTTATGTTTTGGCGCGCACTGTTCATTGAAATAAAACAACTTTTACGGATATCAAACGCGCTATATTTCCACGAACTAAGTTGTAATTGTCCGTATTTTTAGGTTTTTTAGGGGTTATTTGATTTTCCCGACGTTTCGGCACCTTTACAGCTGCCGTAGTCATCCCGTGACCATCCGTTTGATATCCGTAAAAGTTGTTTTATTTCAAAGTGAAAGTAATTAATCTTACAGTTAATAATCGTTTTTCTTTTTGTAAAAGTATCACCATACATTCACAGCAAAAGGAGATCAGTCAAGTTTCATACACCAAATCAGCAAAGGTGTCGGCCAACGGAAATAAGTTGCACATTATTATTGTAAACAGTGTTACAATCATTTTTTGTTATGACGTCTACAGTGTACGACTAGTGGCCAAGCAGTTAATCAAGTTTGAAAATGTCAGGTACAATCGAAGAACTTCCCGGCTGTTCAGTAGAGTTTTTTAGAAGAAAGTTAGCTCAAAAAGAATTTGACTTATGGAAAACGTTTATATCGTAAATAATAGAGCGTTAATAGGTATTTCATTTTATAAATAAATTATTTCTTTAACCTTAAATCTTTCCGAAATATCGTTTATCAAAAAAACTCTACTGATCAACGGTTGACCAGGGGCCGTACCGCGCAAGTGGCGTCGCTATCAAAATCGGCTTCATTTGACAGATGGATGTCAAATGACAGTAGGAGGGCACTAGACAAGTAAAAGATAAATAGAAAACGTTTATATCACAAATAATAGACCATTAAGAGGTATTTTATTTGAATAATAAATTATTTCTTTACCTTAGTAGTTTTCGAGAGAAAACATTTCCCAGAAAACTCTACTGGTCAACCGGGAAGTTCCCCCCACTGTACGACCACAAAATAGAACCCATCAGTAGGACGTTCATGGATCGCTTAAGATGCTGAACAGGAACTGATATTAATGTAATAAACCATATTCTGTTATACAATTCCATTATTACGTGGTCAATCGCTTTGTAGTCGTATTATACCAAAAAAATATACATTTTCAAACTTGAATAAATGCTTGGCTACTAATCGTACACTGTTGATGTCAAAACAAAAAATCATCATAACACTGTATACAAGACTAATGTGCCCTTTATTTTCGTTGGCCGACTTTTCCTTTTTGGTCCAATTTGACTGATCTCCTTATTAGAAAATAAGTTGTTAAGAATATGAACCAAAAGGGTTACGACAAACATTGCATTACAAACAAAAATGTTGATTACATTAATATTTGTGCAAAGTAGACTCTTGAACTGTGGCGTAGAAAGCAAAATAACCACCAGAGGCTCTATCAGACACGCAAAAATATTGATTATTTTAATAGCTAACGACATCTATCAAGAAAATCTAACATCGATTTAAAAGCATTATTTTCGTCAAGCGCTTCAACCGACATACAAAGTGAAGGGTTTTATTCGAAACATGCTGAATTTCTGTAGATGGCGTTGTCAGCACTTACAAGGTTCACTCGCGTTGTGTGTGCCTTTCGAAAGCCTCACTGGAAGATGAAACCAACTTTAGTTTCGATTAATGTGTACAGATGGCGGTGGTATTCGTTGAGGTAATGCAGCCAATGCTGCATATCCGAATGATACAAAATTTATGGTAAATTTTAAATAGAAAAATATTGAAAAAAATTAACTCGGCCACAAGTGAATTCTCAGAATTCACTTGTGGCCGAGTTAATTTTTTATAAGTATAAAAATAGCATTGAAAAATGCAAAAATTACAAAATCATAAAAAATGATACAAAATTGTTTGCAATAGAAAACGCGTGGAAAGCGTCATCAGGATCAAGCCTTGAACTGCAAAACTACGCAGACCGATCGCAGACTCGAATCGAATACTTACAAATAAGTAATAATTCATGAAAATCTTAGGAAAATTATACAGGAAATTTGGAAATTAATCTCCCTCCTTTTCCCTCCTAAAATGTAAGGAAAAAAGAAGGCGTTAGTTTAATAAATCATTAAAATACATAAGTATTTACTACAAAACAATTATAATTATTTTTTATTCTCTTTTAAAATAATAACCAACAAAAAGTATGTGGAAATCCTCAAAGACGGCTAACACCAGTAGGCCTAAGATGAGCACCGCGACAAAAGTTTCTCGACGCTTATGTCGCGTAAGCGCACTGTCTGTCCCGCTCACACCGTACTACGCGCCAGACATCACGAGATAAATTTCGACAAATAGTCGCGGCGCTCATCTTAGCACTGCTAAAAAAAAGAAATAGAGTAAAAAGGATGAAAGATAAAAGGAAGTGTGTGAAAAGGATAAATATAATACTTGAATATTTTTAAATGTTATAGGGCATTAGTTAAAAAGTTTTGATTACACAGACACCAAGGAGTTTCATACAAAGAGGTTGATAGTTTGAAACAAGAGTATGGATGAAATGAGGGCGAATATTATGAAATACACATAAATTTAGAAAATTTGTAAATTATAATAACAAATGATTGTAATGAAATAAATAAAATTGAATATAAATAAATATAAGAATGAAATGCCTCGTCACGGCCGGGTCCATACAAATTTAACCAAGCTATACGAGTCTCAAAATTAAGGATTTATTAGGCAAATCAATTATTGATTTTCGCCATTCTCAAAAATATGAAGATTACCTACCTTCCAAAGATACGAATTTTAGGAAAAGTTAAAGCAGAGATTTACATATAATTTCATTTTTAAGTAACCAAGACGTAAAAAAAGTTAGACATAAAACAATATCTAACTTTAAGAAATCAATATTTTACTGTTAAGGTCTAAAATCTATTTTTTTCTTCTTCGTTTTTCACTGTTCATACCTACTATTAAAATGAACTTTTAAAACCACACTTCAACAAAAAGCTACAAAAATTCACATATTTGGTTCAATAGTTTGCATGATAGCTATTGAATTGAAATAAACAAACTATATATATCTATTCTCCACACATTGTAATGGCATCGGTACTTATTTTTGCGTCCTAGCTTGGCAATTCTAAGTAAATTTTTTATATGATTTTGCTAAAATATTTCCTTGATAGCCATTGAAATTGCTGTGCAGAAGCTATGTAAGTATATAGTTTGTTTCTTTAATTTCAGTGGCTGTCGTGGAAGTATTTTAAGAAAACATACGAAAAATTGCATTTATTCCAAGTGTATAAGTGAAAAACAACAAGCTCAGGCGCAGAAAAAAAATATGCTAAAATGTTGCCAATGCCAATAATCCTGTTTAATAAGCACGATGGTGGTCAAATGCCTGCCTAGTTAAAAAAAACAAATAAACAAGCTATAAGTATACATAGATTCCACACATTATAATGAACATTTTGGCTTTTTTTTTCAGCGCCCGAGCTTGTCGTTTTTCACTTACATAAACACTTGGAATAAATGCAATTTTTCGTATGTTTTCCTAAAATACATCCACGATAGCATACAAACATACTTACATAATCACTGCCTTTTCCCATTATTTGTCGGCATAAACCACTGGCGCAATATTGTTATCTATCTTGCTTCTTTTATTATTCTTATCATATTCTTCAAGCATGCCTGTAACGGTTCTAAAAACCGTACACTCCTAAATCCTAATATAGTTCTTACTTTTAAATAAATTAAATCAAAAACCATTCACTTCACCATTCTAACTTGTTGTTTACATTGTTTTGATAAGATAATTTGTAAAATTTTACTGGTAGATAATTTGTAAAATTTAACTGCGTACCCTCGATGGTTCAAGATTGGGTATTCTGACCAAATCTCCAAGCCGTTAAGTTAGCAGCAGACGAGGGAAGAGAACGAGAAGAGAACGACAGCCGTGAAGTAAGCAACAGGGAGTAGACTAGACTGCTTTGCCTTTTGACCTTGAATTTGCTTAAGTATATGATTAAAAAAAACACACACACACACACACACGACGGTTAAAACGTAATTGAAAAGGATAAAATAATTAAAAAATCCCCGAATTTTTTTTTTGTATTGCTTTTTATTTCAAACTTTTTAGTGAGCATAGGTATTATATGTACATTGTAATACATAAAACCCATTACTGAAAACCGCATCAAAATCGGACGCCCCCAGGTAAGTTGTCACCGTAACACTTATCTAAGAACATTCCCCAATCAAACCTCTTACTGAAAACCTGATTCCTCCACATAACTTCAAGCCAATTCATATCAGTATTTCAGTAATTTAATCAGAGCGCAGTCATAGCCCAACTCCCATAGTAAATCCGGCGTTCTCCTTTCAGCATGAATATATCAACATTGACGGTTACCCTTCGGGGGCTGCCAAATTCAAAGCAGTCTAGTCTACTCTCTGTTGCTTACTTCACGGCTGTCGTTCTCTTCTCGTTCTCTACCCACGTCTGCTGCTAACTTAACGGCTTGGAGATTTGGTCAGAATACCAAATCTTGAATCATCGATGGTACGCAGTTAAATTTTACAAATTATCTACCAGTAAAATCTATGTAATATTTGAAATGAGTTTTAAATCATGCTCGACCTCATTTAAAAATATTCAAGTATTCTACCTATCCTTTTCACACACACTCTTATTATCATTCATCCTTTTTACTCATTTCTTTTTTCTAGCGATGACCTTTTTCGCCGTTTTCTCGCGTTTTCATGCCGCGCTTTGAAAGGATTTACACTTTTTCACAGCACGAAACCAGATATTGCTCTGCATTTTAGAATATTGAAAAAAAAAGTTTTTCTTTTTTAAATATTTAACACATTTTATTGGTAAGTATTTGAAAAGTATAAATACTATTTTTATTGAAGTTTTCACAAAATTTACATAGGTTTGATATCTTTTAGCTTCATCTTCATATACGTTTGTTACTTGGACTTGGAGATTTATTGTAGGAACCAACGACGCAAATTCATTTATTTTAATAAAATATTTCCTATGTATTATATTGATGTATGTTTTATACTTAGTTGATTTAACTAACGCTTTCTTTTTCCCGTACTTTTCAGGAGGAAAGAGGAGGGAACGACGACCCACCCACTCGTTTATCGAGATCCATTCATATATTCATTTATAATAGATCGATATCTATAAAACAAGTTTCCTAAATTCCTAATCTGAGTCTAAAAACGGTCTGCGAAATTCTGAGTTCCGGTCCCGATCCCGTCGACCTGACTTTATACAAGTACGGGCGTTCCTGTTTTTATGCTTTATGTGGCGAGGAGACGCGACTTCGATCATTGTATTACCATAATAGACTACGATTGAGTATAAATAGTTTTAATATTTGAACTAATAATATATCCGTATTTTTCATTTTAAGAGAGCAAAAGATTAAGGTAACCACCCCATAATTGTTTTTAACAAATTTTAGGTTTATATTTTAAGTTAAGTACATACGAAATAAAACAACTTTTACGGATATCAAACGCGCTATATTTCCACGAACTAAGTACATCCCGTGACCACGGCAGCTGTAAAGGTGCCGAAACGTCGGGAAAATCAAAAAACCCCTAAAAAACCTAAAAATTACGGACAATTACAACTTAGTTCGTGGAAATATAGCGCGTTTGATATCCGTAAAAGTTGTTTTATTTCAATGAACAGTGCGCGCCAAAACATAAGATGTACGTTAAGTACATACATCTTCATCTTCATTTTGTAAAACACTGCCCGAACCACTCTGCGAAACGAAACGCATCCCAAGATGATGTGCGATTTACTCCGCCGTCAAGGCTGGTGCCACTAAGCACTAACGTTCAAGTTCGCAACACTTTTGGTGTTTGACACAAGGTTTTGACGGATGATTTGTTTATTAACGTCATGCACTTTACGTAGTTTGTCTTTTACCGTAGATCTTAATATCTGGCGTTTGAGAGTGGCTGACATTATGGAAACGATCATACTGGTCATGGTAATAAAGAACGCCAGCTTCAACGATTTAAAAACGCCAGCGTGTCTGTACATGCCAAAAAGGGAGTTCTTTTAATCTTACTCCTAGTTTCCCGGGGTGTATCTGTACCAGTCGGCGAAACTTTTAAGTTTCTTGGCATGACTCGTCTTCGAATGACATCTTCAGCAGATAATGTTTGATCTGGCTTGGAATAATGTGGCTACGTTTGGAACAGTTCAGCGAAATACCAACTTGCTGCACTGGACACAATTCAACGCAGAGCTATGAGATTAATTGGCAACAAAAAGTTGGTGAAGAGCAAGTCTCATACCTTGGCTACTTGGTAACCTGTTTGAGAATCTTTTACAGACTATGCTTTGAAGAGTGTACTCCAGAGCTGCATGAACTCATAATCCCAATCCCTTTTTTTCTATTTTGCCAGCAAACGAACTGCAGGCTACCATCCTTTCTTGATTGTTATTACTAAGTGTCGCACCAAGCGCTACGCAACATCTCTTTGCGATCAGCAAATGAGAGAAAGAGAAAATCCCTCCCTGCGTCTGTATTTCCGAACCCGTCAATTTTCAAAGACAGGGTGAGTGGCACCTACTGGTTATATGGCTTCATCGTAGATCCTATTTTGCTGTCGTGCTAAATTGGGATTAAAAGCAACGCATTCGACACAAAAATATAAATAAAGATGTAATTAATTAATTGTAATTTCTTTATGAAAAACACTGCAGTCTGTAGTAAGTACTTAAGGGCATATTTTTTAAATATCGCTTATTTTCCAAAACGTCAAACAGTAGGTATTCGGTAGTAAACTGAAAAATACATTATCTCCTTGAAGTGCAAGACAACAATTAACAAAACTTCCACCGACCCCGATTAAATTAAAAAAAGCTTATTCGAAGTTGTCTCCATTGGCTGTAATACAGTCCTTTAAACGTTGACGCACTCTTTCCATGGGAAAATTCTTCACTGCCAATCGTATGGATTGTTTTAGGGACTCCAAATTATTATGGCGTTTAGAGAAAGCCGTACTCTCTAAAACTGACCATAAATAATCCAGCGGATAAAGATCGTGACTAAACGACGGCCAGTCTTCAGCTCTGATGAAGTCCGAAACGTTCGTTTCCAACCAAGATTGCGTAGACCAAGCTTTATGACCCCGAGCCGAGTCTTGCTGGAAGGACCATTCTTGGTTATTGAACATGATGTTGTTAAGGGGCTTCACTACCTTCTCAAGAATGGTATCTTGATACACTTGTGCCGATGTTTAGATACCTTTTTCACAAAAGTATGGCTTAGTCACTCCTTCATAGCTAATACCCCACCAAACCATCACTGAAGTCGGATAATGCCCACGTTGCACTCTGTCGACTAATCGGGAAGCTTCCTTAGAGCTGTGAGCATTAATAAGGTCATTTTGTTTGTTAAAATGTTGCTAAATTGTAAAAAAAATCTCATCCGTAAGCATTTTTTTCTGTGACCTCAGTAGTTGTTTCGATTTTACCACTCTATTCTTTTTTAAATTATCAGTTAAGAAATGACCGGTACGTCTCTTATAGGCTGCAAGTCCTAAGTCATCTTTTAAAATACTCGACATGGTTCTAGGTGCTAACTTCATCTCCCGAGATAAAATCTTTTGCTTTCGGGCAGGATTTTTTCGAATTTCTGCTTTAACCACCTTTTTCGTACGAACACTACGTGGACGGCCAGATCTTTTTCTGTCACAAACAGAGGAGGTCTCATTGTACCTATTAATAGCCCAGTACACAAACATTTTACTAATACCAATGAAGAGTTTAAAATATTGCGTTTGGCTCCATACCTACTTTGTGTAATGCAATCACAGCGATTCGGTTCTCTTTATCACCCCACTCCATTTTAATATCGCAAAATATTGTACAATGTATTGCCAAAATGAGAAAACACAATGAACAATCATATAAAAATGACAAATTCCAAATTCAAATGTAATAATTTGTTTATTTTTAATTGTAACAGTATTTATGGCCAGGCTAAGTATACTGAGTGACCCCCAACAGGTTTGCGATGTTGCGATCTACACATTACACTCGGTACACCCGTCGCATTTTCCACTGCTCACTAACTGTTCTAAACAGTTCATGCAAAACATGAAACAAGTGTATCGGTGCCGCTCCTACCCCGCTGTCCACCGAAAATGAGGCTTGAGACTTGTTCCTTTTTAAATATGATAGTAATGATTTTAGATTTATCGCTATTACGTACCCGTCTATTAAATTTTATTATGTTCATTTGATTTGTAAGATTTGTGTATGGTGTACTTGAAAAAATTCTGAGTGAATATAGAAGTATAATAAAACTTGGATTATTAGGAATTTATGCTTCTTTTTCTATTCGGAAAATTATTAAAAAAATTAATTTCTTCTAATATTATAGGTACCACTAATAAGTAGGCGTACACTGTGTGTGCCATCCTACGTGTGGGAAACAAAATTACATAAAGTTTTACAAAATCAAATAAAATATTTGAAAACTTCGAAGTATTCGAAATTAAATTAATTAATTGAATTTGGACGAGAAAAAACTTCGGAGTTCAAATTTGAAAAAAAATACATACTGTGTTCCTTTTTTTTCTTTTCTGCACACCGGTCGTGCTCAACACGGCCGAGCGTGTCATACCTTCCATCTATCATCTTGCTTATAATCCACGCGCGATAAGAATGGGATGGAACCTTCTCGAAGTAAATAAAAAAATATCGTTTTCCAATAAAGTAGCTTTAAAAAAGTTCTGAAAATTGTATATTCGTTTTTTCTACGATCTCTCTTACCCCCATTTCCACTGGCAAAACATTTACAAGAAACCGTCATATGGGATGACCAATGGCTTTCGATAGGAGCTGTTAAATAATGCATTCTCTCAGTAGCCGCATTATACGTTTACAACATGTTTTCTTGTAAATGTTTCGCCAGTGGAAACGGGGGGTTATGGTTATGAAAGTAGAACACAAAAAAATATTCATGTTTGTAATCGTTTTGTTAATGAAAACTATCACTTTCCATTTATTTTGGCAAGGTTCCATCCCATTCTTATCGCGAGTGGATTGAACTTTCTTTAACATTGAACGTAGAATTCCGTGATCGACTTTTGTCGGACATGATGGGATACTTGACTTCATATCGCCCCCAAGAACAGGACGGAAAAGGAAATAAAAATTTGAGATTTGAATGGCCCCATCTTGCCTATTTTCTCTATTAAGATTTACATGTAGATGAATAGACAGGATAATGGAAACATATAGCGAAGATAATTTTTTACGCAGTTAGGGCAAGTTAGGGGCAGAAAGGGCAATTAGGATACTACTATCTCGAACTGACTACAAAGCCATAGTAGTTCTGAAATTCGGGGTCGCATATATCGTATGCACGTTTAAGGTGCATCCTTGAATTACTATTGTTTTCCTTATTATTCCTTGATCCTAGTATCTTGAAAGGATCTTATGGACTAAGTCGTAGTGGCTCAGAAATTTGGGGTCGCATATCTGTAGGCGCGTTTGGTGTTTTCCATAATTATGCCTTGCACAGACTTAAGCCTTGTTACTATTTATTACATATAAACATTCACAGTACCTACAGTTGCCACCAGTACCTAGTGAAGGGTCCATACATACCGCTTCCCATCGACATCCCTTTTAGAAATCCCATACCAGCGATCCACGTGTCATTAATGTTTGTTCCTAATCAGTTAATTAGGATGCCAGGCAGTTGCAAAGTGAAACGAGTGTTTGTTTTAGTTTCCTGTTTATTATTGTAGGATTTGTGGATTTTGCTTGGTTCGGCTTACCTTCGCCATGTTACGACCCCTCGCCACCGGTAGCCACCAATGTACTTTAAAATACTGAAAAGCAAGGAAACGTTTTCAAATCAACGCTCACGGGAAAGTTATGTAAGGCTTTACCGTACCTGCTTAGTTGTCTTGACAAAGATCAGCCAAAGATGCTCGTGACCCCAGCGGAATAATACAATACTTGTTCATAACAAGGAGTTTATTGCATAAACATCGTGTTTATGAATGAATGTTTTTGCAAGCGGTGATAGTATCTCCGCGACTCCGCGTGGTTCTGGCGGGAAACCCCTACCAGTTGGTATTAGACCGGCGCGTGCGCTCCACGCGTCCGTTATTCAGGTCTCCAGCCCGATGCCATCGCGACCGCGACGTTTTGTCTCCTAGTCCTTTTGTTTCAACAATTTGTTTAAATCAAGAATTGAGGTCACACCTCATTTCACATTGTAACTATTCTTCTTTAACATGGTGTGAATATGCTTTGTTGTTATACAAAACGTGTGTTAGTTCTACTTTCTTAAATTCTACACGTAATTCGTTGTGAATGAAAATTTTGAAAACTGTATGAAGGACTGAAAGACAACTATTTGAAATTAAAGTAAGTAGCATCTATGGGACTAATATACTGTAACAGAATTTATCAGTTAATAAAGAAGTGTGATATCGTATATAGTGGCTGCGTAAAAATAACAATGATTTAATGTGTAATGTAATGCTTTGCTTACTAATGGTAATAATTCTAATTTGAATAATTCTTTCACATCACATCAGCATTGGCTTTCTAGCAAAAATATAGAAATCTTAATAGATAGGTAATTAATTAAGAAGTACTAAACACAATAATAATTAGCACTTTTCGCCAAACATCACGATTAATAATGTTAACCGAACTAATGTGTCTAATTTAACTTAAGTAATTGTTGCTAATTACTTAATCAACACTTCTTTCCAATCGTATCGTGAAGTTCTTGTTAATCGTGTGCTTCTTTATTTACTTAATTACATCCCCTGAAGATCCATTTTACAAAATTTTGGAACTTGAACTGAAATGAACTTGAAAATAAATCGGCTTCTCGCTCACGAGTTTAATTAAGGGCGATGAAAATATTTATTCAATGTAATGATATCAAATTCATATTTTTTTTCTCGGTTATTTCTATAATATCTCGAACATCTCAAATACATCATCATCACATCTTAAGTTTCTTCGGACACTCATAATTGAAATAAAACCCGAGTCAACCCACGACCACGGCAACTGAAAAGGTGCCAAAACGTCGGGAAACCAAAAATCCTAAAAAATCCCATAAATATAGTGGCCAAAATATGTTTCGGGTAAATATAGTGCACTAAAATTCCTCAAAAGTTGTTTTGCAAAAATTGCAGTTCGAGTTAGCAATGAATTGAATACATCTCAACAATAAAAGTTTACAATGTAATATTCTAATATAATAATCCAGTACACACCCCAATGATGTCATTTCTTATTGTCTACGTATAAATTATGCAAGGTCTGACCAGATATGAATTTCGCATATAATTTATACATATGCGGCAAAATGCATTCACATTTTCACTTAATGTTATTTAAAAAAAACTGCGTTACAAAAAACCGACTTCAAAAACTAAAAAGCAAAAAATAAGCCTTTTGGAGTCGGTGGCAGACAAGACATACTTTAAGCTCCTATTCTTTTATTTTTCTTGCCTTGGCTTGCACCGACTCCAAAAGGCTTATTTTTTGCTTTTTAGTTTTTGAAGTCGGTTTTTTGTAACGCAGTTTTTTTTTTTTTACTTTTTAGTGTCTGTAATAGGCTGTTTTGTAAACTACAGCAGGGTTTTTCTAGATTAGATAAGGTTTCATGTACATTATAAACAAAATTATCGTAAATACTACATCGTCCAAGTCAACAATGAAAAGAAATATATAAAAATGCTCATAATATAAAAAGTACTGGGTCAAACGAAACCAAATTTTTATGGGACCAATTGGCAACTATTCTGCATCGAACAAAAAAAGAATCATGGAAATCGGTTCAGAAATCTCGGCGTAATCGGTGTACATACATAAAAAAAAAAAAAAAAAAAAAAATTATACCAACCGAATTGAGAACCTCCTCCTTTTTTGAAGTCGGTTAAAAATCAATCTTCGTGCGTATTTCCTCTATGCGCTCCAAAACCATTGATCAGACTGTAATTGATAGGGTGTTTTGAGAACGCCCACGAGCGTTCCTGGTCCAAAAAACTATATAGGTACAGTCGGGGACTTTCCCGGTTGATCAGTAGAGTTTTTTCAAGGAGCTTTATTTAAAAAAGTAAAAGATATATAGAAAACGTTTATATCACAAATAATAGACAATAAAGAAGTATTTCATTTGAATAATAAATTATTTCTTTAACCTTAGTACTTTTCGAGAAAATGTTTCTCAAAAAAACTCTACTGATCAACCGGGAAAGTCCCCGACTGTACTTACTTCGTTAGACTTTACGTGGTAACGCATGCCGGGTGTTATATAAATACTAATAAACAAACTAGTTATTTTTGTTTATGCGTGCTTTTTATATAGGTATATTACGAAATTAAATCACCACACACCCCAATGATGTAATTTTTCATTATCTGCTTATAAAATATGCAAGTTTATCATATTTCAAATTAGTATCCTAAATTAGAGGCGGCAAAATGCATTCACATTTTAAATGTCTTATTTTTGGTCTCTTGTTGCTTGAAGACTTTAAAAAAATAAATGCGATAATAATTTAAAAACTTTAAACATCGCGTTAAATCACGTGGTCAATAAAATTCTCATCGTTACCGCATGTTCACTTTTAGTTTGATTGTAATATTAGTTTTGCGACTTTAAAAGACGATGACCAAATTAGAAAACGATGATACTTTGAGTAAGCCACCATCTATATTATTTTAAATATTTACATGACACATTCCACGTCATACGAAATGAAATATTCGTATATGCGCTAGACTTGTTCATCCTTCCATCCCCATTAGCTGTTTTGGCCTAATGAATCAGTCCGAAAGCCTATTCCGCCGCGTCTGGCCGAGCTGTAGGTTACAGCCTGTAACTTGTGTAAATTCGTGCACTGGAAATACAGTTTAAAGGAAAACAAAGCAAAACAACCTTGTTCTATTCATTTTACACATGAATAGATACTACTAGGGTTCGCAGTTATCGATTACCGTACGATTCTACAATGTCATCAAAGCGGAATTAACCTTCTAATACTAATTAATAAATAAATATTCCATCATTTCAACGAAATAGAACCTAAAGAAGGTGATTAAATTAGACGTAAGATATCACCACGACTTGTCCAGGTAAGGTTCTTTTATGGTTTTTAAAAATTTCCAATTTTTCAACGTTTTTTTTATACTTATGATAAATTTTAAATAGAAAAATATTGGAAAGAATTAACTCGGCCACAAGTGAATTCTCAGATGGGGCTCGAACCCACGATCTTTGGGATTCCGGCCCACTGCTCTTACTACTGATTCTTGTCCCTCGTCGATTGAAGTCTCGGTAGCTCATTGGTTAGAGCAGTGGGCCGGATTTCCAAAGGTCACGGGTTCGAGTCCCATCTAAGGATTCACTTGTGGCCGAGATGATTTATTCCAATATTTATTCATTTAAAAATTATCATATCATAAGGATAAGGTTCTCATTGACCTACTATTGAGATTACAGTAATACAAAATATTGAACTCTGCTACGATATTTTTGTAGCGACAGTGAATATATACATATCGGCAACCTATATGTAGAGAGTTTTTATTCAGATCCTTTCCCTTTTCCAACACTTCAGTTGGATCGTAGTCCACGCGGACGAAGTTGCTGGCTTTTATGTCTTCATTTTTCGCGGATTTAAGCACGCTTTTTATTTACTCATCAGATTCCAGTTTGCGAAACTCTTACGGGCAGATAATGATTAAGTGAGTTCCTCTTGTTTTTATTTTATCTTTTATCTATTTTTCACTTCTGTTGGAGGGATCAGTTTGATCCCAGCGCAGGACAAATATTTAGATATTTGACAATAATTTTTATTTTCCAGTGAGAAACGGTCATAATCTTTATATAAATACTAGTTTCCGCCCGCGATGTTCCCGTGGGAATATCGGGATTAAAAGTAGCCTATGTTACTGTCCGTCCTTTTAACTAACACTATGCCAAAAATCAAGTCGATTGGTTGCTTAGTTAGGGCGTGAAGAAAGGACAGACAAACACAGTTTCGCATTCATAATATTAAGTAAGGATTAGTACTGATTCCTTGTTTAATAACATATGAAATGTATTATTATTTATTATAGTGCAGTCCAGAACTTGACTAATAATAGGTACTCGAATAAATACACCTTGAACGGTGAACTTGAATTTGTAATAAAAAGAAACAGATGCGAAGTTCATTGATCGCATTATGTTGCAAAAGGCAAAACCTCTTGCTCTGCGCCGCTATTTAAGTAAAATCTTAGATCTGAGATAATTCTGAGTGTGCATTCCTGCAAATGAGACTACATATGTCACACAGATACACAGATTGTATTCTTATTTAAAATTAAAATTTAATAGCAACATTGTTACTTTTAACTTTGCAGAAATAAATAAGAATGTTATTGATGTGTTTTAACAATACGACAAAAAATATATTAAATAAACTAGTAGGCCCAAATTGAAAACAAATCTGTAACAAACCAAGTTTACCAGATTAAAATTTCGAATTTCGTAAATGAACAAAAATATAATATATAGTTAACAATTTTATTTTAATAAACACAACTTTTAAGGTCGCATCGGACAAACATATCAATTACAATAACATCCGGAAATCAAAAGGTTTATTTTTTCTCAGTAAGTATTCCACTAAACTCGATTTATTGACAATAAGGATAAATAACGAACATAAACGTTAATTGTAAGTTACATCATTAAAAATCTAAGTCTGAAGCTAATAAAGATTATTTTACTGTGCAAAAAAACTTGACCGTTTGTAGTTTAAAATTGAACTAGAACATCTTCTGGGTAATAAACCCAAGAAATACGACGCTTAATGGACACCAATTAAAATTCAAACAGGATTCAAAGTTTATAAGCTCAATCTAAAACCATGTGACTGAGTTCATTAGTACCGGGGTCTAGTAAAAAAATAACACTAAAAATATTTATTACCTTCCGCTCAAAATGTCATTCTGTCTTCAGAATCCCTAGGAGAAAAAAGCCTCAATGAATTTTGGTATTTGTATTATGGAGGTTAATCTAAGTTTTATATTACTCTTATTTAAATATTATCTGTTTCTGCAGTTCCATAAGAAACACAATAATTCGAAAGAAACGTAATCGCAAAATACACATCAACAAATAATGCAAAATTGTAGATTTATAAAAAGACAAAAAACGTAGGTTTTACAAAAGTTTCAAGAATTTCAAGTTATGGTGAAAAAATGTGTAATTATTATTGCAAAATTCTTAATAATCTCTTTATTGTTTTGAAATAAGTATGTGGGTGGTACTTCTGAATATATTTAATATCTTATATAAACTCGCCAAGTTGCCAAAACTGTGAAAAAATGAAAGGTTATTATTACTTAAAAGGCACCAATTGTGATCCAAAGCTTTTGACGTATTTCTAGGTTTAATTCTGAATTACACAAGGGGATTTTCGAAATTTGATTATCGCTCATCAGTAAAGTCATTTGATCTTAAAGGAATCTTCTTAATTGAGAACACATGTAAATAAAAAGATAAAATTTCATAATCGACATTATTAGGATTCCAGCAGCTGCCGGTGTAGGGCAGGAGTCCCGGTTGTGGCTACTCCCCCCTTTGTGACCATTTTGTTGTATAACTAATTATTAAATAGCTATTGAATATTGGTTACCATGGCACATAAAAGAATGGACTTTCAGTTAATAATAGCAGCAGTCAGTCTGCCGTATGTCTTTATTTATGCAACAACATTATTTTATTTTAATATATTATTGAATGTCACTTATTGACATGTTTTTCCATCTGGTTAATTTATAAATGCTTGTACAAACCGGGCAGATAAAGAATGGGATTGAAATTAAGTTGTTATATTTAATTTTGTAGTTAGGTATATTTGATAATCACGTTGTTTTATTAATCTTATTCAAATGTTTTATGAACTTGTTATAAAATTATCAAATATTTAACAATAAGTTTTATGTTTTACTTCTTGTGTTGACGGTAAAAAACACAGTTAACCGATTTCTTGTTTACGTACTTTAGTTCAGTCTGAGTTGCGAGCTGACCATTATTCCTAAATGAATAAATAGAACTCACTTTATTTCACTAAAAAGTGAAAAAACCTTAAAGTGGCCACAAGGGGGCTCCAGCCCTACTCTGTTATTGAAGTTAATAGATCAAATTTCGAGACAGTATAAGTTGGGATGTAATTCGATGTTATAGATATTTATTAATCACTCATAGAACTAATGTTATTGTACTAACCACTAAAATACTAAGATGTTATGCGGCATCAATCGTTTTATATATTTTTATAAGTCAATTTAGTTTTTCTATAGGTTAGGTGAAAATAGTAAATTCGAGCCCTATTTTTATTTTGCATGCGCGTGCGCACATATGATTATAAAACACAACATGGACATACGAAAAAGTTTTCCAAAATTACATATCATTATAAACTTTATGAATTATACAATAACGATTATCCAATACTTATAAGTATACATACTAACTTGCATTCGTTCAGAGAATTTTCGTTTCCTGCTGTCCAGCCATATGTCACTCATAACATGATGGGTCTATTAGTATGCATAGGACGCGCATCTTTTCACTATCATTCTATGTCCTATTGTGTTGACACTTTCTATAAGAGATTTAACTCGCTGAATTCATTTGCGATGACGCTACTGTTTGTCAAATTAACGTCATTTCATGTAAAACATGGGTAGGTATAATCGAGGGGGTTGCCAGTTGACCAGTAGTTTTTTTGGGAAATGTTTTACCGAAACGTAATAATTTATTCAATCAAATGAAAAACCTAATAATGTTTTATTATTTGTGTTAAGCGTTTTCTATAAATCTATCACATAAGGAAATGAATTAACAATTTTTTTTTCATAAGCTTCTTTTGAAGAGCTAAAAAGGTTATTAACATAACCTAATTTCAACCTAATTTTACAAGAATGTGTATCTTATTTAAGTGCAATTTAGATATACAAATAATGTTCCAATGGTTAATTTTGTTAAATAATATGATTGATAAAGCATTGATAAGTGATTCGATAAATTAAATATAGGTAAACTTAACGTAATTTCAGTTTGGTTACTATTTTAAAATATATGAATCCTCGAGACCCACAACTATATATAAGTTACTATTTTTCACTACTACATTTAAGGGTCAAAAAACCTCTACAGATCTACCTACCGGGTAATTCCTCGGCTGATCTTTTCAAAGATGGCTTGTGTGTTTTGATTTATTTTGTTAATGTAACTTGCTGTCGATATTATCGTTTTAACTATCAAAATCAAATGTTAAGCGCGGTTTGGCCTACAATAACTACCAACCACTATGTAAATAAGTATGGCAAGTTAACTTCTGCAAGTGTTCGACTTGAGGACCTTGCTGCCAGTAATATAAACAACAAAGTAATGTAATGTAAACAGAGCAAGTACTCTCACAAGAAATTGCAGGAAGAACTTGCTAGTCTCTAAACTTCGCTTAACAAACGTTATATAGTTATTTACGATTAGCATTTTATAATCTTAACTAATATTATAAATACGATAGTGAGTTTGTTTGTCCTTCCTTCCCTAACTAAGCAACCAACCGACATGATTTTTGGGATAGAGTTAGTTGAAAGGACGGAGAGTAACATAATATAGGCTACCTTTTATCCCGATATTCCCACGAAAACGGTTACCAAGCTGTTTAAACCGCGGGCGGAAGCTAGTTATTTATATAAGACATTCGAAATCATATATTTCTAGTCTTTTATCAGATCCTTGGAGCTTTTACTCAATACCTAGTATTTATTTTTGATGTACCTACCTGCTTACTAAACATCTACAAGAGTTTTGATTTTGTCTTAATCAATATTTTATCTTTGAAAAGTCGAATTAGTATTCCTATTTCTCAATGCACCTCATCGAATACGACATCCAAGTACAAAACTATGCGATCTTTTATATGTAAACAGGTTTAACAAACATTATGTACGCCTACCCAATATCTGATATAATTGATTATTTCGCATCACCGTCGACGTCATTCAAATGTAGTTTCAATGTCATAAAGCAATGTGGCACGTCAGCTACATCGCGTGCTCGGCTCGACGCCCACAGCCAACCTTGTCAAAACTAGAGCAAGACATAGTATGAGCCATTGCATTAGAATCAGATTATCACGATATGTCCATTAGGTTTCGTACAGCCACATTAGTTACGGACTTCATTCAATAACAATGATGTTTTTCATTAGGTTCCAGTAGAATAGACGACAGCATTGTAGGTTTGCTCGCTTAATTTGCAAATGTGCTTATTGAAATTATTTTCTACTAGATCACGACATGTTAAAAAATACTCATATCTACTACTGCCAGTTTTGCAGTGCTTTTAATTACATAAAATATTTGTTTACATCATAGATCATAAAAGTTTCAAATTAATACATAAATAAAAAAAATAAGTTAAGAAGAACGATAGGACGATGAAGAAGACAATGTAACAACAATTTTAAAGTGCTAAAATCAGTCATTTATGTTCGTGGAGTTAAATATGTGAATCAAAATCAAACGCGAGAACTTTCAAAAGATGCCGCAAACCGATAGCGTGAATTTCAATCATGTAGGATGCAATTCAATAAGGTGTTCATCGTATAACAGATGATAAACCTCTCATTATAAAATGCAAGTTAGGTAATAATTAATAGACGTTTCAACATTATAAATTCGTATACATTTATTTTGCAACATAACGTTTCGCTTCGTTCTTATTACTTACTAACTAGGTAACTAAGGCCCACTTGCCCCAAGCTGGGTTAAAATTTAACCCACAGTTAGTGCATACATAAGTTACACTAACTCTGGGTAAAATGTGTTAGCCTAGCTTGGTGCAAGTAGGCCTTAGAGTTTAATGAAGAAAATAAAGTTGTTTATTTATTATAATTATGTATTAAAATAATTTTAGCTATTTTACTACTAAATTATGAATCCGGGGCGTAGTTAAAGGCCGTTTGCCACATATAGGCTCTTTACTCGACGCCAGCTCACTGCGTGTAGCAGTTGCCCTCCGCTTGGCCTACTATGTATGTGAACCTATGTGAACCAAACATATGCATCAGCGGCAACATGGTGGGGGCCGATGGTCTTCATGCATTGAGCTGCCATCGATACCGGGAAGGCATCCTCGCCACCATGCTCTCAATTATAACTTCAGAGGGCTCTTACGTCGGCTGGCATCCCGTCGGTCCTTGAGCCGCCGAACCTCAGCCACACTGATGGCAAACGGCCTGATGGAGTGACCCTGGTACCGTGGGAAAGAGGGCGATGTTAGGTGGGGTGTGTTAACACTTAGAAACAACACACACACTAAATTTATAATTATTTTTTATTAAATTCTGTTTTATTTTTGTTGTTCCAGTGTCTCAGCGGCTGTAATGAAAAATGTATAAACAAGAACTACTACTATTGGTATGTCATTGTCTTTGATTCTAATAAGCTCTCTTTACATTTTGTTTTCAAAGAATACTTATATGTATAATTATCCTAAGAAATCCAAATAGCCTATAATATGTATAATCCAATTTGGGCAGTGGTATGGATCCTGCCTCTTTAATCAGGGTCCGCGTATTTAATAGACAAATATCCATATGTTGAACAATTCATGTTGTGTTTTGTTCCGGGTCTTGGTTCAAAAAATATAAGAAACTTATTATAATGAAACGATTAAAACATAAATTCATAAGTATTAAGTATACTGATGGAAATCAATCTTCTATACATAAAGTCTAGGTATAGTTTGTCTTTTGTCAGGTATGATCACGATAATGCATTAATTATTGTGCAAGCAATAATCAATTAGACTAGCTAGACTTTTCTCTAGTTACAAGGCCTCCCACTATTTTTGCGAACCAATAACGTAGTTTCTTGGACGTTCGTAAGTGCTGGTATCAGCCAAATTTTTTTTTGTCTTACTGTGTCTATACTTCTCCTCCAAACTAAATTAAATAAAACACAGCAAATTATTATCTAACCAGTATGATTAGTTGTAAATATGGGACAACCCAAAACAGAAAGGTCGTTAACGCGCAAACTTTATATTATAACTTGGAGTAAATAAACTTTTGTCTTACTGTTTTCATAACTTTATAGGCAAGACAGTAAAAGGTAAATTTCAACTTTTTGATGGGATATTAGATTCAAAACGAAAGATAAAAAGAACCGTGCTTGGAGTTTGTTAAAATACTTAGACTAGTTCATATAAGAAAAGATAGGATTAAGCAACTTAAATCAAATGCTTATAAATTTCAACAAACCAGTATACTCGTGTGTACCAGTATTCTCAGTATATCGAAGATATTAAACCTAAAAGAAGTAGATTTCAGTTATGCTAAACTAAATAAAACACCGCTACCTAATAACTAACTAATAGGATTAAATGTCTAAAAACCATATCCATTTCTTTTTTGGACAGTCGCATAAAAAGTGGGACAGCCCTAAACAGGAAGGTGATTTATGAGCAGCCTTTACTTTCAGTTTCCAATTTATCTGTCGATTAACTTCCAACGAACCGACACTTGGAGTTACAATTTTATTGCGCCTTACGCGCTTCCTGTGCTCTTTCTTTCTTTCACGTGCGTGATGTAACAACACAGTCATGAATCTCGCTTTTTTATGTTTAGTCATTATCCAATGCCTTTTTAATAATATAGAGACGGTAAGTGGGCTTTTCAGCCTTCCTTAGTGAGTAAACGTTATGATATTTTCAAATTAACTGCTAAATTTTGTATTTTATTGAAGGGTTTTTCTGTACAGTCAACAGCAGCTATGGCTTTTCACTTTGACCTTGAAAGCTTACGTCGCTCGTAATAGCGGCAGTTTTCGTAGTGCAAATGTAAAGCTGTACCTAGCTACTGCTATTATTTACAATTATAAAATTATTTTCAAGAATATAAGTTTAATCTATAAGTTACTCTTACATAAACGTTTGTAAAAAAATATTAATTTTCAATACTCTTATTTGGTTAAATTAAAATTACTGGTACCACCAGTATAAAATTATCATTCGTAGTAGCATTATTATTAAAACATACCACTAATGTTGAATGAAAATTTGAAAAAAAAATGTGGTCACAATACCATAAACATCCTATAAAATTACTTCCTAAATTTTAAACTTATTGGTTTTTTTACAGCGATATAATAAAGACGTCGTGTGTGTGATTGACAAGGTAAATTCTTTGAGTACTGAAGTAATAACTATTTTTGATGATGATAAAATGGAATTAAATTAGAATCCAAACTAACCATCTACCATAACAAAATAAAAAATGACAATGAAAAATATCTACGTTTGCTAATTATTTTTCCATTACAATAATCAAATGTGTTGATGTGACGTCCAAGTTGATCACGATTTTTATAAGAAACCGTAAAAACAGACACATTCTTGGCTAAACTGGTAACGCAAAAAAAATTACCTTAATTGACTCATGAACATTTACGAGAACAGCGATGATCTAATTGGTTTATCTTCAAACAGGAACAAAAAAAAATATTTTTCTTTAATCATATTTTTTTTTATTCATAGTGATTATTTGTATTTTATAAGTAGTTATATTTAAAGCCTGTTATGAGTAGTTATGTTTTTCCAGAACAAAACACCCAAATGTGAAGTTGTGCCAAATGCACGTCGAAATGCGATCTTGAAAGACAACAACATACCCTCACATGATCCTTACATACCGAGAGTGAATACAATTTTTTACAATTGTTCGTCAACAGACTGTAGTCCCATGACACTAGACTCCATGACCCAAGTAACGTCGCCAGATCTCCAACTTAAGTCATGCTACCCACAAGAAGACAAGTACATATGCGAAAAAATAAGATACAATTATCTAAAAAACATTGACAAATTGTTATTCTTAACAAACAGCATAGACAAGAAGGTTTTCTACTTGGTGGATTGCTTAGTTTATGCAGATCGTGGGCGCGTGTGTCATAAGAAGGACGACGTCAAGACACACTCCGAATTGGTCGACACTGGAGCTCTAGTGAGGCCTAATGAAGCTAACGTGCTTTCCCAAGACGAATTTTTATGCGAAGAAGGTGTAGAGGGCCAAGTTAGTTGCGATCTCAATCCATTTGTTCCTTTCAATGAAGGACTCCGTCTAAAGGAGTCTGTGGAAATCAAAGGCGATATTCTCTTAAAAACTGGCAACTACGTTGTGACTTTGAAAAAGAATTGTATTGAGAACTGGTGCGGATTCAGTGGGTTCGTAAAAGGACAGACGCGACGTTTCGATCGGTATGAGCCACCGGGCGGGTGGGTGTATCAATGTTATTACGCTAAAAAACAACAAGTATGTATGCCCTTGTACTCTACATATAAGGAAAACTTTTTTGAACATTTCGATATTCATTCTAAATAAACCAATAAAAAAATGTAAGTATTGAATTTTAAAATGATAATTATTATATTATTGAACCATTTAGGAGGGTTAAAAAACTAAGAGTAAATTATTAACAACAAAAATATCAATGGCACTACGGTGCTCGTGCATTTTTTTATATCGTGATCATGTTTACTAGTTTTGATTATAACGCTGTGATATAAAGAAATAGAAAATAATTAAATAACATATCTACGTGGATTTCAGTTTAATTTAACCTAATCTACATGCCGTATGCCGCTGACGTACAGTCGGGAGACTTCCCGGTTGACCAGTAGTCTTTTTAGGAAGCTTTATTTAAAAAAGTAATTGAATTATACAAAACCTTTACATATATCACAAATAATAGATCAATAATAGGTTTTTCATTTGAATAATAAATAAGTAATATTACCTTATTACTTAAAGAATAAAAGTTTCCTAAGAAACACGGGGAAATTCCCAGTTTGTACAAACAGGCTCTTTAAACAGTTCACTACAGTTCGTTCCCAATACTGAGTGAAAGTATTTTATGTTCCTATAGTTACAATACTTGCAATGAGTACAGGACAATACATGGCTCTAATAAGTGCAATAATTATGTCATACCATCGTTCATTACATAACTATAGGCCTTTCGAAATTACAAAAATATTATTTTGTAAGTTTATTGTTCGTTATCTAGTGAAAATATTATGAAATATCAGACATCTTCACTCAGTTATCCTGATCCCAATAAATAACTTAAAAACGAAACATTATCAGAAGTGTTGGAAACCTGAACACAGATAATATAATACTATACTAAGTATTCAAACATATGCCTAATAGCTGCAATTGATAAATCACATTCTACATACAGCTGCATTATTCTTCTAAAAAAAAAATTAAAAACAAACTAAAATAGCTTTTAATTACTGATTGTCAATATCTCATCATAGAGTAGTAAATAAAAATCAATAGATTCACAAAACTAATGAAAGTGTTGCCAAAGAAAATGGATATCTGAAAACAAATAGTTGGAAATATTGTCTTGTTTCTGAATACGGGTGTTATTTATGTGACCGACTTTTTAGCCCAACTATATGTAATAAATCTGACAATACAAAATCTAATTCCCTTTATGATTGTATACTCAGACCCATAATTACATGTAACTGCATTCCCTGAGGTCGTAATACGATAGCTTGGAAAGTAATACACCACAAATGCAATCCACTGAATGACATAACACAACACGTCTTTAGATATATACTTAAGATAAACCTATTGTGTGGATACTCCATCACTTAATTGGATCTATGGAGACTTCCAAATGCACATAACTTTTTTTTTTATATCTTTCAATAGATTACTTTCAGAGGTCCATCCCCCGGAGCTTAATACATAGATGTTTTGAGTAATTAATGTTTTAAATTATGTTTTTCTGTTCCTTTCTAAATTACAACGTTTTCCTAATCATATCTCTAATTTGCTCAAGATTTTCATTGATATACCAACTTACCTATATAGTAAGTATCACAGGGTGTCATTCATTAGTAAGTTCTGAATATAGTGAACTTTATTTTCTTACCTTCAAATTATATCAAAATAAATAGTATCTTCTAAGCTATATACATACAACCAAACATTTTTTCTATTATTATTTGACGCCTGAAACAAAAAACTGCATTTTCCGTTTTCAAATACGTACCAACTTCAGTCTGACGTTAGTATGGGGCATACTGAAAGTTTCTGGAAACGGGCACTTTCAATAAAAAAAAGCAATTACTGATTTCGAAAGTTGAACTCTTTGGGAACATGTTACTTTTAAGTTTGCGAGACTATCATTTATATTTTTAATTGACTTCGAAAAAAGGAGGCGGTTCTCGATTTGTCGGAATCTTATTTTTTATGTATTTTACTCGATTACTCGAAGACGGCTGGACCGATTGAGTAATTCTTTTTTGTTCGAAAGCGTATACTTTTCAGGTACTTCCATGGTCATCATGTCAGGATCTGATGATGGGATCCTGGAGAAACTGAGAGAACTCTTCAAATATTATAGGCAATCCTACAGCGATGTCAGTTTTTTCTTTAATAACTCATGCATATGCTTTCGGAATGCACCATTTGTGAAGTGGAAGTGACGAAGAACACAAATGGACAATGGTCATCGGAACTATTAAATACTTAGCTTTTCACAGAACCGATACGATTACTTCAATGTGGTTCATAAAAGCAATTTATGCTCGTCTCAATGCATGGAGCTGATAATGCAGTAACAGGAGAACTCCTCAATAATCAACGTCCCTGCATCGGAAAAAGCAGTATTTTGTAAAAGGTGACGAGCAATTGACATAAGGTTATTAGTGCAGGCATGAGACTCCTTCTACATTTACAAAATGTGAAACATAAAACTTTTTATAAAAAAATATCTATTAATTTATTGCTTTTACTTTTTTTAAGTCGGTTTTCATTTTTTTATAAAATGTTTTTAATTGTGGCGTTCTTTAGAAAATTGTTTATTGCCATTACAATGAAATTAACGCATGAAAATTTTCACTCAATGATTTTACCAATTTTCGCTGCGGCCTAAGTCTGCGATTTTGTGAATTAAAGAATTAAGACTTCGTTACAGAATCAAATATTGATACCGTACGACAAATGATTAAAAGTGACAAAAAAATGAGTTGTCAGCAAATTCGTACTCTATTAAGCATTAGAATGAGCCAAGTGAAAAACATTTGACATGAGCATCTGATGGTTCGAAAGCTATGCATTCGAAAAGCTTCGTTTTCAATAGAACAGGGCCTTAAGGAGATATGATAAAAAAACTCTGATATTTTTAAATGGTTGCAGCGTAAAAATTTTGAAGTCGTATTCTTAGAGTTATTTTTCTAAGAATATGACCCCACAATTTTTAGATTAAAGCATCATAACTTTTCATATCAGGTCTTATCCATCAGAATCCAGAAACTTACTGTATGCCCTAAATATAGTACAGTTATGAGTGTTTTAAAATTTTAGACTGAATAAGTGATTTTCTATTTACATTAATTAATAGGTAAGTAAGTAATTAATAAACTATTGAAATCAGCTACAAAAATTTGCACGAAAAGCCCAAAATATACGACACGACTTAAATGTTATAAAATGCATATTTTAATGAAATAAAAAGATAATGAATTGTCAATGACTTTTAAAAAACGTCATTTTTATACCTAAATAATGAAAAGTGATTAAACGTGGCCTCGTCCTCAACCGAGCGTGCTATTCTTTATTGGTTTGAATAATCAATATTTGGTATGATTGGAACCAATTACTTGCGCTGTTCAATGCAAGATCAAACAATAGATGATAAAAACAATTTCCATTTCAGTTCACATCCGAGAATCTCTAGCATTGATTCTAAACCTAATCATAAGTTATAGTATCGGTAGGTACACTTTGTTTTTTTTTTTAAGAAAATGCATCTATATTGCGAAAAGATAGCTAAAATTGTGTATTGTAGTAATTGTCTAACGGGAATTGCAAAATGCAAGCTTTTTAGGGGTCCAGCCTTTTTTACAAATACTTATTAATCTACATTTACGGTCATAGCTAACTAACATGAATTTTAACATAAGATGAACTTAGTAATGTAAGTAAAAGCTAGCACATACATTAAACCGTAGTGGTTTTTAATGTGTTGTAATGATGCAAGATCTAAGAAATAACAATAAAAACGACGCTTATTACAAATTGCATAAATAACATCAGCTAAGAATAAGTTCTGAAGTAAACCCCCAAGAATATTAATAAATAATGCACAAGATTCACAATGGATTTTTTGCTGTTCATTTTAAGTCACGCTTCCCATGCTATCAACACGTCGAGCGTAAAATTGCATTCGATCGGTTCATGAATAGTTCCTCTTACGTAGTTTCGGAAGTCTAAATAAGCGGTTTTGCTAACAATGCGCATTCTTATTAGGTTGTCCGTGCTGGGAACGAACATGTATACTTATTCAGAGAACAAGTATACGACTTTCAAGGAAGGCTTTAAATTGGATAAAATTATGTTGCTTTTCAATTTCTTGTTATGTATCCGATATTTGAAAATTTTAGGTATCAAAAACATAGGTGAATCATACCTTATGTTTTCGATGCCTAAAATTTTGATTCACTGTCTTCCAATATAGTGTTTTCATTGAGTTTTAAATCATTAAATCTTCATTGAAGGAAGTTAATAAAAGCCTGGTGCTGATGTAAACATCATGGGTAGCCGAAATTATGTTTAAATTTTTTCTTAATCTCAGTAGTATTTTTAACCAAGTATTTTGGATAGGTAATTATTTTAATTTCAGACCAAATCAATAAGTAAAAAACTACAACTTTATAAGACTACTAAGTAATAGCAAAAAAGAAACCTCCCGTTTTTAAGTAGGTTAAAATAAAGTAGTGACCTAATAATACATAATTTCTCAACAAATTAACTCTTAAGTAAGAAAAATCCATCAATTTTATACACATTCGTCAAATTTAAATGATCAATCTTAAAGGATTCTCATGACTTATAAAATATTGAGAAATAAAAAAGTTGTTATGGAAATAACTTTCAAAACCCATGGCTATATCGTATTCCGTGTTATGGCCAGCTATTCTATTTTGGCTAGCATTATTGGGCAACTAAATTACAATACACTTGATTGAAGTAAACAACCTACGTTGCGGCAAAGGAGGGTTGTAGTGGGTGGAATACCAATGAAACATATTAACAAAACATGAACGTAATTATATAATTTATAATTTTACTAAGGTAGTTCTACAACTGCACACGTTCAGGTACTGTATGGTGTACCTAAACCTATAAAAACCATTCGAAAATATAACGTATTACCTACCGAAATCACTCCAGCTCATACGGTTCGGTTAGGTTAAAACTGTGACCAAAACAAATCGCGAGCCGATATAACTAATAGATTAAAAGATTACATTAATTGTTTTAGTCATATTTGCATGTCAAATGATGCGTTGTCGACAAGAGTTTCTTGTAACACCGCACTTATACCGCAATAATGAATTGAATTCAAATTAAAAAAATATATTAAAATATTTCTTACACTCACACCAAATTAACCTAGCCCCAAAGTAAGCGCTGTAAGGCTTGTGTTATGGGATACTCGGTAACGGATATAAATACATATTACAATGGTACATATATAAGTATCTATGTGTAGAAATATATATAAACGTCCATGACTCAGGTACAAATGCTCGTATTCATCATACAAACATTTGCCCCTACCGTGATTCGAACCCGGGACCTCAGAGTAAGTGACACCTTGAAACCGGTGTACGAACCATTCTACCACGGAGGTCGTCAAATCGCACGTTACTCCGGTTAAAATAGTTATAACTTTGTTATCCAAATATAAACAGCGTTATTGACAGTGTGGAACGACCTTTAGATTCTGGTGAGTCAGCAGTTGACGATTACGTATAGGTGTAATCTTTTAAGACTTAGCCAGGCCCTAATGTCCGTCGACCTCGTCAGATACCAAGAAAGTTACTTCTAAGTTACAACCAGGAAATGTTATTCTTCCTACCTTCAATTAAAACTACAACTATCATGGTGTACAATAAATAATATTTTATCTTTTATCTTTATGTAATTTTAACAATATGTAATGTCAGAAAAAATATTGATCTATTTAAGATAAGTTAAGCACTAAATCTATAATCCTTAAACACAATACGATAAATATTAAGTATATAAACAAAAAATCGCATCAATCATGCCAATCATACTCAAAAAAGTGATAGTCATACACTTAAAAGTGTTAACTTATAATCTACTAGCTAGCTAGCTATAGCTAATCTAACTAGATTTTAATCTAGTAAAGAGTCACTCCGCATGTCAAAACGTGAGCTCGTCATACACACTACAAAAGAAAGTAAAATGGTAAATATATTTTTAAACAACTGAAAGGCACATCAAATCATCCAACAGTAATTGGAATTGTTAAACATCCGTTTCGTCAATCAGCCGTTACGTGACAGCGCAGGCGCAGGCTACACAAGTGAGCCTGGATTTAATCGATTTCACTTGCATGTACTGCATCCGCAAGATTTCACGATTACATCGCCACTATCATTGGGTAACATGTAGGGTCAATAACTACAACCATTTATTTAACAGATTGTCATCTTAGATCCTAGACGATATTCAATGCTTAAACTAGCATACAATTCTTTTGGTTTCTAAACGTCGACATCTTCTATCTACTACAACGGCTTTGAATTTTAAATTCGAGATTTATGTTACAAACAGGTAAATGCGAAATTACTTAAGTTACAAATCGATCTGTCGAGTTTCGTCAGATAAGGAACTCGTACTGAGCGTGACAAAATTTTGCTATGAATCGTATAGTAGAGGTTTTTTAGAAATTTTTAAAAGCAAAATAGAAAATGGTAATATTATGTACAAAAGAACTCAAGGTGGAACTCATGAAACATTAATTAACATTTAAGACTTGTACTTATAATTTTTCCTTCACAATGCTTATTTAAAATATATTTTTAAAGCAATTGTCTCTAACTTCTGTCCGAGTAATGAATTAGCAGTTAGGCTATATAGGTTAGTAGTAGCGCTGGCCCAACGCCCAGCAGTGGGCTGAGTGGCTGGGCATAAGACAAGCATGGTCCTTGTCCATTAATAATAAGACCTTATAGATTTTTTTTATCAGGAATATGATCCAATGATTGGCGCAAAAAGTAGAGAAGGGTATTTTTTAGAATTAAAGGTCTCAAACTCCACTTTTACTAAATCTTGTTCTATGGTGTTCTCAAAATAAAAGTCTTCGTAGACAGCTAAGTTGGCCAGTAAAGGGCAGTTTAACCACAGTTGCAGAGACAAAGAGCGAATGTGGAGCAAGTTATCGAGACTCGGATACAGTTGCGTAATCTCTGGCCGCTTTCAAAGGGCTGACAACATTGTTAAAAGCTGCGTTTATATAGTTAATGCTAATATGTAGCACAATAATTTTTGTACCTAATTCATGCATGAAAGGTAGTAAGAGTATTGTAACTAAACGCCGATTTCTTGGAAAAAAATGACTAATTAAGTACCTACTAGGCCTGCTAGCCTACAAGAATCGCGTATCATCATCTAACCTAACCTAACCAAACCAATTTCAATTTTAATTAAGCCTTTTTAAGTCTTTCTTAAATATTAAGCCATTTTTCCTGTGTTATTGAGAAAAGTTAATATGAAGGGTTATTACCAACTGCCAACCCTAGGAATGGTTATCACGGCGCGCCTGTAGCGGTCTCTCAAGTTGTCCATTAGGATACACCTACTAATTTCACGTAAAGTTATACCCATGGGCGTGTTACTGACCTACTTTTAATCGCCATTTTATTCTACAAGCAGCAATCGCGTCAAACTGCTATAAATTACATCACTGTTCATCTTCCTCATCAAAAGCAACATTATTTTAATTTCTATAATGTGATCTTATAGAAATACATAGAATTAATAAAAAAAACCACTAGTTTCGATTAGTTCTTCTGCACAGACGAGATAGTTCACTACCCACTTGTATTTTTTTCCTGGTATAAAATTTATCTCATAAAATGCTATAATTTAAATCAGTATTCTGGTAAGGAATCTTTTCCTTATTAAAATAATATACGTGGAAATAGATAGTTGCGCCAATGTACATTTATTGAGAGAGATCATGCTCACACGCGGATCAACTACAGCCGTCACAAAGTACTTAAAGGTCTAATTAAATCAGATAATAAAACAAACTAAAGAATACAGCGACAACGTGTGAATACATTGTTTCTTTTCCCGCTTTCATTTCCTTTATGTTGAATTGTGACTGTCAACGCTCATTTTATTCATGGTATGAAATCTTTGAACAAAAAATGACGACTTGAGTGAAACGTTAGTTGCAATATAACAGGCAAATTTTCTCATGGTCACGGTTTTTTGAAATGAAATAAAATAACAGGTACGCAGGTGATTAACGCATTGCGAAAGTATGATCACTATTATTCCGTAACTAATTAATGAGGAACTGAAATTGTACGTACTTCTGCGACGCTTGCGGTCGCAGTTACAATAATGACGATGCGGTTTCCATGCCTAAGTAAATTAACAGCTGACTCAGCTGAGTTATATCGCCTATTCCAAGTGCTCAAACAATTTTTTTTATAATAGGACTGGTCGAATATAAACAACCCCACACCTGATGTTAAGTGGTGGTAGAGTCCAGACGGTAAGATAGCTGGTGCAGCAGTTTTAATTGCCCCATCAGCCATCTTCACCTTGCCGGCCTTCAGGCTTCTTTAAAGGATCCCAGTTCATAGGAAGAGAACAGTCAATATGTTAGTCATATTAACTGTTCTTTTCTTCCTAAGAACTGTTAAGTTTACGTTAAAATATAGGGTGAGAATTAAAATCACATCTATTTAGTAAATTATATTAACGAACTTACGTAGGTAAAATGTGTAATAAATTTTACAACATGACATAAGCAAGGAATGAATGTTGATAATATTAGTAAATTACCGTTCGCCTGCACCGTGACTCATTCTGCATCCGTGAGAAATAGATCAAGTGGGTTCTTATCAGTTATTGCGAACAAGCAAATCTGCTTTAAAAAACGAATTTCAAGCGTCTACCTGTTGCCGTTATCAATAAAACGAGGAAAAAAACACTTTTGTTGTATGGAAGTCCATTTAAATATTTATTTTATTCTGTTTTTTTTTTTGTATTTGTTGTTAAAGCGGCAACAGAAATACATCATTTGTGAAAACTTCAACTGTCTAACTATCGCGGTTCTTGAGATACAGTTTGGTGACAGACGGACAGACGGACGTAAGCCGAGTCTTAGTAATAAGGTCCCGTTTTACTCTTTGGGTACGGAACCCTAAAAGCACCAAGAGGGGCAAGCACAAAAACCTTGCGAAACAGTATTAGTATCGTCAATACAACAAATATGGGGAAAGGACTTGTCCCAATTGTGCCACGTCTATGTACACTACGCCCAAAGATAGATCAAAATTTACAGATTCTGAGAAAAATACATAAAATTTTATGTAATTTGCGGATAAGTAGTTATTAATAAAAAAAACAATATTTTAACTCGAAATAAGGCGTCAAATATGACGACTCAATGTTAAAAAAACTGTCAGTGTCACTGTCATTGAGTTGCGTCCCTGTGTTCGACTGTAATTCTAATAACCGACAGTGACAGTGTCAAAATAACATCTTCCGACATGATGATTTTTTATGTGTTCTTGCATTACTTATATTTATTGTTCTTTCCAGAAATAAAAGCGGTTTTAAAGGAATTGAATAATTAGAAACTGTTTATAGTGCTATTTTTTGGTATACTGTACACAGACGTCGCCCAGACTTCATACATTTTTGGCTATCACCTTTAATTCCGTTTACGACCGTTTTTGCCTTACCTGACTATGCGATCATACTACTTTGCAAGTTTTTTGTGCAAACCCCACAGATCAAACGATCAAACACAAACTCACTCATTCGAATAAAGTTGTAAAGAAATAAACACCAAGCTGTGACCATCTAATAGAGCCTTTGAACATTAGCCAACTCACGCTACTAAACTTGCACTTGAAGCTAGTTGACGTCCCTATATCAATTGAAAGCGAAGACCGTCAACGGTCTAGGTCACCGGCGACTGCGCAAGTCAGCAACTGAAGCGTGAACTGACAAATCATCGCGGAAGATTAGTTAACTCATAAGAACTCCTTAAGAATTTTTGTATAGGCACTTTATACTTCGGGCGTGTTTGTTTTAAGTGAATGATGAAAGTTTTTTTTATTTACAAATCTTTATTTTATATTTAGTTTTTGTTATTATTATAAAGAGAAAGTCGTGTTCGATAAAATTAATATTTGTCTTGTACAAGGATTAAGTCCACGACCCTTAAGCAGGAAGCAGTTATTATTCCCTCTGCGGCATACAGGTTCCCCTCGCTTTAATTAAGTACATCATCATCATTACATCAATTTTCAGTCTTGCAAAATACTGATATTGCTTCTTAAAACATAAAAAACAGACCTCAGTCTCCGAGCTTTTTATAGTAACTCCTATTACTTATGCCTTATGATAATTGCAAAAGAAACGCACCTAACAACTGGCAGTGTTTGTACAAGTTAGGGACCTGAAAGGAATGCAGCGAGGCCACCTACTGCGCCTAATAATATATTGTCTGAAGATAATAATTATAATATTAGACTTCATCTGTCTGCTAAAGACTTTAGACCGAAAGACTTTAGAAATAAATGTTAAAACTATTTTGTAGCAATTTTTTTGTCTTCAACTTGAGTAAATGATTTTATGATTTTTCTGGAAACAAAAGTTTCCATAGATCGATTTAAATTATTTCTACCATTATTATGTATTCGATAAATATATAAAAAAATGTCTTTGGATAATTTGTTTTTTTACGTATAACTTTAACAAAGTTTATATAAACTTTGGCAATTACTTACAATAACAAAGTTAATAAATAAACATCGAAATTATGTTTAGAGCGATTTGTTAAGGGACAGGTATACAAATTACGAAAACTGGTTCGTGTTAAATACAATCCGGTAAACACGGTTGTCATATACATTATTCAAATTAAATTTTGGGTAAACCATCACATTTCCAACTAATTTCGTACATACTCGTATAAGCTTAAACATTCTGGTGAATAAATTGCCTACGATAAGACTCCACTCTGTGTATTTAGTTTTAATAAAAAGTAGAAAATACAACTAGTTTATTAAATGTATACTCATAATATATTTAGAGTTATAATAACCATCACTAAACGTGATGACATACTACAACACTTTACGCGGAGTGTATCTAATTATGAAACAAAAACTTCTCAACATTCGACTTAGCATAAAAACTGTGTGGTTATTAGGACAGAAAACAATGTTTTTCGTCGGATGACGTGTTTTGGCCCACAATGGAGTCAAGGCTTAAGACCAGCATGTCTAAACCACAGAGAAATTAAAACAAATAAAATAATAAGACAACTACCGGTCCGTCACAGCTTCGCATGGGTTAAAAATATCAGCAGATAAATCAGATAAATTCGTAAACAAAAAGTACAAAAAGGAAACACATTATGTTAACAATCATTGATATTGGTCTAGTGATGTGTCAAAAAACATCCTATATTATATACTTACTATAATTTACTATTAACTATATGAAATACGAGGTTTCTTTATATAGGGTTTTCAAATAAGGACAGGTGGATTTTGAAATGGAATAAAGTAAGTTGTGTGAGATATTAACGAATTTCTTCTTTTACTTGAAAGGCTTATATTATGGCAATTTGTATGTTATATGACTTTGCTTAAATTTCCGCCGCGACTTTTCACGGTGGCTTAGATCAGGTCTAATTTTCGATGACTTCTCTGAAATCTGGCTGAATTTAATCGATGGCCTTGGTATGTTGACTTTGAGGGTATCAGTCGATCGTGGCTTATTGGTATAGACCTACAGTTTCAGCAAACCCCACAAAAAAGTCCGGCGGGGTCAATCTTGGTGGCAAGTTCACAACCTTTGAAAAAAATAACGGTCCCTCATATCGTTAATTTTTTTTATTTTGATTTTTTATTTATTTCTTAAGGGAGACAATCAGCTACTTTTACACAAAAAGACATGATAGTTGACAATGCATTAGCATAATACAGTTTCCACATTTAACATGAGCAGACATGCAACAGTATTGAAATTATTTCTTTAATTTGTAAAAAGTAAACTTTGAAATAAAAAATCAAATATACAGTCAACATACTATAACCGACAATAGTGATAGAATTTTCTACATTATATAAATGTGGTGATGAAAAAATATTACAAGAACCGCTTACAATTAAAAATCTTATTTTGCATTAAATATTATTAGCTAAGGCCTTCAGACTTCAAAAACAACTTTCACTTAAAAAATCCAGTATTTTCAAAAATATATCAACATCATTCAATATTTTATTATGGCTGCTGCATGCACGAACCAAAAATCAATTGTTAGCATAATTAGTTTTACAAAAGGAATAACAAAGAGTTTAGGTGACCTTAAGTTAAGTTTTGGACAATTTATTGAAATATAATAAGTAATTAGAATCAACCTGTTTATTTATGATTTTCTAAAGGAATATCTGATCACGTATTGTTCTACGGTAGTCCAGAGGTTTCAAACAATTGTTATTAACATTTTTTGGATGCACTATCGCCAGATGAATGTGGTGTGAGTTGATCGTCCCACATATATACCAATTTTGCTTATCATTACAGCCATTCACCAAAAATGCACCTTATCACTAAAGATAATTTTTCGCCTGAAATTTGTATTTTGTCCAAACTTTTGGGAGTCCCATTTAGACGAAGTGGCGGCCGATATTTAAACTTTATTATATACCATAGTAATTGCCATACATAGAATAGGGTATTGGAAAACCCTATACTTAAGTACTGTGTTTCTACCCAGAAAACCGTTCCTACTTACTTAGTACTATTTATGTTTTTTATTTTGCGTTTAGCTACCTATGCTATTCAATTTTTTGCTATAAATTTACTGGAAAATATTGGCATAAAAAGAACGGCACAAAAGTAAAGTGCGATTAACTACAACTGTGACGACGCAGCCTAGCCGAAAGTATAGAAAGGCTCTAGACGCCACTCTGGGTCAGGAATCGTATTTTGAATAGAATATTCCCGCCAACGATGAATTTAAGATGTGGTTCGTTTGGGCTGAAAGCCAATGCAAGTAGGTACACCGCCTTACCTTGACTAACCGCACCACCGTGTCCTTCAGGCCTCGCAGCAGTTGCAGGTCTTCGGTTAGTTCTTGAGGTGGCTGAAGATGGTAGTACCACCGCGTGGTTGGAAAGCAGATGAAGTCCAGCTGGCACTTTCACGCACGGATTCGCGAGAAAACAGTACGACAGTTGCGCTCACACGATAGGAATTGAATCACAATGAGATTAAAGCACGATCACTCGATTTTCAATAGTTTTTATAATTTTTTCAAAGATTCGAAGTTGCACGGATCGAGGCCATTTTCTCACACACTCGCCAATTAGCCAATCAGCGATCAGATGAGGCGGGTATGCTCTAATCGAGCCTTGCGATTGGCTAGCTATCTGAACCATCGATTCAGGTGGCGGGAATGTTGAATTTAGAAAAGTTTGAACGAATAGTGAACATACCGCCCACCAAAATACAGCTGGTATTTTCCGGTTAGTTAGGTAGAATTGATAGATGATAAAACTTATACATTAAAATTATATTAACGAATAACGACTATTAGATTTGCTTTTACTAGATTAATAGCTAAATATATAAAATTATGTAGAGTATTGCAGATTAGTTTGAATTGGGTTCTATGGGAAGAGGACACAGCTTAACAAGTGGACGCTTGATTAAGCTGTCTCTAGTTTTTATAGTTGCCACGCGGACGATGCCGTCGAGGCCCGGATGTAAATCGGTAACCCTTCCCAAAGACCAGTGTAATGGGGGTCGATTGTCATCTTTGATGATGACGATAGAATTGATTGACAATGGCTTGGAAGTCTTCGTCCATTTTGCACGTTGCGTTAGCGAATGAAGATATTCGTTTTTCCAGCGAAGCCAAAAGTTTTGAACAAACGATTGGATAAGCTGCCAACGGCTAAGTCGATATAGTTTAATATTAGAATAATCCGCGTCAGGCACAGCCGTTAAAGGTTCCAAGGTCAAGAAGTGACCTGGAGTCAGTACGTTTAAATCGTTTGGATCAGCGCTCAGTGGATACAATGGTCGCGAGTTTAAAACCGCTTCGATCTGAATGAACAAGGTACTAAGTTCTTCGAACGTTAGCACTTGATTGCCGACTATGCGATAAAGATGAGACTTAGCAGCTTTAATTTGTATTTCCCATACGCCTCCAAAATGAGGTGCAGAGGGTGGGTTGAAATCGAATTGGATGGATTGAGTCTGCGAAGCCTCCGCGAGAGATGATAGGTAGTTACTGGCACCGATAAAGTTTGTCCCACAATCAGCATGGATAACGTTACAACGACCGCGTCGACCAACGAATCTGCGCAACGCTGCAATAAAACTCTCGGTAGATAGAGTCGACACGACCTCGAGGTGGACGGCTTTAGTTGCGAGGCATACGAACAGGCATAGATATGCCTTGTCGATCTTGGCGCCTCGATGATGACTAACTTTGATACGAAATGGTCCACCGAAGTCGACACCTACCACCGAAAATGGCTTGAGTTGATTAACACGGTAGGATGGTAGATCACCCATATACGGTTCCAGCGGTTTGGGATGGGTCCAGTAACAACGGATACATTTTGACAAACACTTACGAATGGCTCGTTTTGCTGATAAGACCCAAAATCGTTGTAGAATTAAATAGTGAGTCGTATTTTGACCAGTATGGCAATGCTGACGATGAACTGATTCGATCAGTTTTGACGTAAAGGGATGCGCGCAAGGCAAGAGGGCTGGATGTTTTTGTTCGTATTCAATCCCAGCATGAGAGATCCGACCGCCCACCCTGAGGACACCCTCGTCGTCAAGAAATGGATTAAGTTTTCGAAAAGGTTTAGGTAATAGTTGTTTAGATTTGAGCCGTTGAATTACTTCCGCGAACTCTGTCGATTGAACGTGTCTAACAATTAAAAGTAATGAATTATAGTTTTCGATTTCAGTGGGGATGACACTGAGATTACGATTCCTTATACTGGGAAGCAATCGTCGCATATACGAAATGATACGAATTATTTTATCAACTGAAGAATAGCGATTTAACAGATGATCGATTGGCGATAAAGATAGGTTCGATGCGTTATTATCAGTGACTAACACGACGGGTCGACGTTCTTCCGCACGCACTAACTCGTCTACATCGTTAGAAATAGAAGATGTTGAATAATTTGGCCAAGAATCGGGTGATTTAGATAGCCACATCGGTCCCGACCACCACAATGAGTTGTGAAGTAGGTCACGTGGCAGCTGGCCTCGTGAGCAAACGTCAGCGGGGTTATCCGCGGATGCGACGTGGTGCCACGATGCCGCCGGAACGGTTTCCTGGATTAGACTAACCCGATTGGCTACAAACGTGTTCCAACGAGAAGAATGCGAACGAAGCCATGACAGAACGACCGTTGAGTCAGACCACAAATAAATCGAATTAAAGGATAGATTTAGATTGAAGATGTCAAGAACGAATTTTACAAGATTTGCTAGAACCACAGCAGCGCTCAATTCCAAGCGTGGTAACGAAAGTTTCTTAATGGGTGCAACCCGAGCTTTAGCGCATAGCGGCAGGGTCCTGACGGACCCGTCGTTGAACAAGATGCGCATATAAAGGATTGCTCCGTAGGCTAGTTCGGAACTGTCACAGAAACCGTGCAGTTCATACGTTTGAACGGATTGAGCTGTGAGGCAACGTGGTACTCTCACCTCCTGCAACACTGGGAGTTGGTCACAAAAGGTTTTCCAGACTTTAGCGACATCCTCGGGCGGGTCTTCATCCCATGAAACACCAAGGAGCCAAAGCTGTTGGAGTAAGGTTTTAGCTTTAATAGTTAAAGGCGATAGAAAGCCCAAAGGGTCGAAAACCTTTGCGATCTCGCTAAGAATGTTTCTCTTGGTACAAGAGCGATTAAATGGTTTGACATCAAATAGAAATGCATCGGATGCTGGGTCCCATTTGAGCCCAAGCACTTTGATAGCCGATGGTGGATCATCTGAGAATGATTTTAGATCAAGAAGACATTCTTCTTGTGGAAGATCTGACAACAGCCGGGGTTCGTTACTGGCCCATTTCCTTAGTTGGAAATGGCCAAGTTTGAGTAGATTAATAATCTGTGACTTAGCCTCTAGCGCCAGGTCTAGAGTAGCACAGCCGGAAGTGACATCGTCAACATAGATCGCAGTTGTCAATATTTGTTTAGCTAAAGGAAAGGAAGCACCCTCATCCTCAGCCAGCTGTTGAAGGGTTCTGCAAGCTAAATACGGTGCTGATGAGACACCATAGGTGACGGTATTTAATTTGAATTCTTGCAGACTTTGATTTGGTCCGGTTCTCCAAAGAATTCGCTGATAAACATGTTGATCATTCGCGACAAGAACTTGTCGATACATCTGACGTATGTCAGCAATAAAGACAACAGCGTATAAACGAAAACGAAGAAGCACGGCAACGATATTAGTTTGAAGTTTAGGTCCTGTCAGCAGCGTATCGTTTAAAGATTTGCCTTGAGCATCCTTTGCCGATGCGTCAAAGACAACCCGTAGTTTAGTTGTAGCGCTGTCAGGTCTTAAAATGCAATGATGTGGTATATAATACCTTCCTTGATTCATTTCGTTCGGATTAACTGGCGACATGTGACCGGATTGAAGATAATCATCCATGAATTCATGATACTGACGGTATAGATCAGGATCGCGTGACAGGCGACGTTCAATTGCATGAAAACGACGAACTGCGATTTCGCGAGAGCCTTCGAATATAGGTTCATCACCATCCTTGAATGGAAGTCTGACGATGTATCTGCCCGTTGAATCACGGCTGACTTCGGACGAATAAGCCTCTTCGCAAGATATTTCCTCAGGTGTTAAAGTAGAAGCTTGAGGAACGCCATCAATCTCCCAAAATCGTTGAACGAGAGAGCATAACTCGTCGTCCGGTTTTGAAGAAAACTGTAATAACGATGATGATACGAGAGATGTTCGACCTAGCAATAACCAGCCGAAAACGGAATTGAAAGCGACAGGTTGATTCACAGCACCTTTCACGCGTTGATTGAGAAGCGAATCAGCGAAAACATCTGCACCTAGTAGAATGTCGATAGACCCTGGTACATCAAAGCCAGGATCGGCTAATGGCAGCGATTGAATATGTGACCATCCCACGGTATTAAGTTTAGCTATTGGTTGGTCACCGCATATGTTGGAAATAACGTGCATATCCACCTTAAACAACGATTGATTGTTAGATGCAATAGAACAACTTACTAAGCCGATAGTGCTGGCAGCAACGCCTCCTAAACCGTTGATATTGATTTCGCATTTAATTGGCTTAAGATTTAAGCGCTGTGCAGCGTTATTAGTAATAAAATTGTTCTGACTGCCGGTGTCGAATAAGGCACGGAAAGAATGGTATCTCCCGTTTGTATCTCGAATTTGAACGATTGCTGTGGCGAGCAGCACAGTAGAATGTGGAGTAGATTTAGAAAACGAATTCGAATGTGAACCTTTGGTTACTAATGAAACTGACTGACCAGATTCGTTAGTTCGATTCTCGTTGTTAGCGATGCGATCTTTGTGAAGTAACGTATGGTGTTTATGTTTACACTTCAGACATCGAAATGCGGATATGCAATCTTTGAGTTGATGCGATGGCTTAAGACAGTTGAAACACCATTTTTTCTCGTTAGCAATAGACATACGGTCGTCTACAGATTTAGCTAAAAAAGATTGACACTGAGTGGTCGAATGATTACTTGTGCAAAATGAACACTTTAGAAAATTAGTTTTATTATTTTGTAATATTGTTTGAGGATGATTTTCTAATTTGTTCGACTTAGTTGAGTTATCGGCAATTAACGTATGCGACGCGTTAAAACGTTTTGAGAAACAATTACTTGATACTTTAGGTATGTCTTTGCCTGGATGTGACACTTTGTTAGAAGTAGAACTAGAAAAATGATTATCGCGAATAAGCGCTTCACACTTCGAATGTAAAAACTGCTTTAAATGTAAATACGTAGGAAGTTTAGTGTTGCTACACTTCTCTTCAAATTCGCGTCTTAATTTGGAGTCTAATTTTGACAATATATGATAAGTCATGACGAAATCCCACTGTTCAACTGGAAGTTTTAATTTTTTCAAAATACTTAAGTTTTCATCAATACAATCTAAAGTTTTACGAAATTCATTTGCGTTTTGAAAATTAAAAGTTATATTTAAAATATCCTTCCAACAAGAAAATGCTAATTCGCGGTCATCTTGGTAACGCGCTACTAACGCTGCATATGCGTCCGAGTAATGATCACCAGTTACGGGAAAGGTTCGAATAAGAGTTAAAGGATCGTCACTCAGCGATGATATGAGATAGTGAAATTTCTCGATATCTTTTAGCTCAGGACAGTCATGAATAATCGCATTGAACGTATCAATAAACTCAGGCCATTGTTTAATATTCCCGCAAAATGAGGGTAACTTAATTCGAGGTAATTTTACATGAGACAATGATGACGATGACGGTTGAGATGTCGTATTAGATTGCCGATTTGATTCAGATAAGTTTAGATTCGATTTATTTAAGCTACGATAGATAGACAAAACTCGAAAATATGTATCATCAAAACGTGTTCGAATGTCATCATCGTCATCACCCTGGCTATCCTCAGTCGACTCCACTAGATCGATAATTGCGAAATGAGCGCTCTCAAAATCCGATATATATTTATCGAGTTGATCGCAATAAGAAAAGAATAGATCTTGTTGACTATCATCGGTACGTGCTAATTCACCGACTTCGAATGCCTTCACCAAACGATTTAATGCTAAGGTACGTTTTCTACGCAATACAGGTAAATCATGAACTGTGTTACATTGGGAATAGGTTTGTTTTGATTTAGTTCTACTCGCCGAACTGAGTTTACGAATTGTACGTTTGGGATTAAACGACATTTTCCGTAAACAATTAAAAACACCACTAGAATAAAGTGAATAAGTAAAATAGAATGTAAAATAGAAAATACGTATCTATCTATAGCTGCTATAGCTGTAGTCAACTACGGATAGCCGGTTATAACAAAATAAGTTATTTAGAAATTGCACGCGTAAACAACAATCTGCCGGCCGCAGCGGTGAGAATCAGCTGTTTGCAAAACCTCACGCAGCACGGCTACGAAATAATTAAATTGATTGAATAGGTGACATTAACTTGTCTACGATTACGAACTTTCTTTAGATATAGATTGAATATGAATCACTTCAGCCGTTATGGTATTATATGAACACCGGTCAATTGAATAGAATAGATTGTTCATACAATGATCTGAAGCGAAATATAATCACCGCATACGATTTATTATTTCGTAGATAAACAAGTTACGTCACAGGCAGGACTGTAGCAGTGTTTACGATGCCGTGCAAGCGAATTATGATTTGATGGAACGAATGAAAGAAATGGCGAATGAATGGTTTCCGCGAGCGAATGACGGGTGAATGAAGGTTGGAGTGACTGTTTGAGTCAAACGGTTTGACGTCAAACGATAACGCAACGCAAAATGACGAACGCTTCCAATGTACCCTCTGTATACAAGAAAAATGAAAGTCACGTATGAAATGACGAATAAATACGAAAAAATTATTATAATTACAAGCGATTTGTAAGGAATCACTGATAGGCATAAATGTTAAACAAAGTTAATGTTGAAATAACCAAATTAGCGATAATTGATACGAAAAATACCAGCGTTATTTATGATTTTTAGAAATACAATTTGCTATGACTTTGAAGGAGTTTTATCCCGGGTTTCGGCACCAAAAAGATGTGACGACGCAGCCTAGCCGAAAGTATAGAAAGGCTCTAGACGCCACTCTGGGTCAGGAATCGTATTTTGAATAGAATATTCCCGCCAACGATGAATTTAAGATGTGGTTCGTTTGGGCTGAAAGCCAATGCAAGTAGGTACACCGCCTTACCTTGACTAACCGCACCACCGTGTCCTTCAGGCCTCGCAGCAGTTGCAGGTCTTCGGTTAGTTCTTGAGGTGGCTGAAGATGGTAGTACCACCGCGTGGTTGGAAAGCAGATGAAGTCCAGCTGGCACTTTCACGCACGGATTCGCGAGAAAACAGTACGACAGTTGCGCTCACACGATAGGAATTGAATCACAATGAGATTAAAGCACGATCACTCGATTTTCAATAGTTTTTATAATTTTTTCAAAGATTCGAAGTTGCACGGATCGAGGCCATTTTCTCACACACTCGCCAATTAGCCAATCAGCGATCAGATGAGGCGGGTATGCTCTAATCGAGCCTTGCGATTGGCTAGCTATCTGAACCATCGATTCAGGTGGCGGGAATGTTGAATTTAGAAAAGTTTGAACGAATAGTGAACAACAACTGTTACAACTAAAATAATTTTATACGTACATCTTATGTTTTGGCGCGCACTGTTCATTGAAATAAAACAACTTTTACGGATATCAAACGCGCTATATTTCCACGAACTAAGTTGTAATTGTCCGTATTTTTAGGTTTTTTACGGGATGAGTCATCCCGTGACCACGGCAGCTGTAAAGGTGCCGAAACGTCGGGAAAATCAAAAAACCCCTAAAAAACCAAAAAATACGGACAATTACAACTTAGTTCGTGGAAATATATCGCGTTTGATATCCGTAAAAGTTGTTTTATTTCAATAAAATAATTTTGTTTGACGTGAAATCGGATATGACGAATACCACTTTGACTAATCATGTTTCATTTAACCGTAAAATACCCGTAGGAAATCAATAAATCATTTATCATGGTTTGAAGTCTTTAGACAAAAAGATAACTCTCAAAGATAAACTTAGGCCTAAGGTTATATTTATCGATTGTGATTTTGTAGTTTGAATCCATGTACCTTCTGTTCGACAAAGGATCCTACACAATGGATTATTTGCACAAGGCCTCAGTCAAAAGTGCCCACGTTCAATGGGAGCCTGACAGATGCAATTTACATGCGCCCACAAAACGATCCTAAAGTATTTGAACAACCAATTGAATTTTCGTAAATGAAAATATTTATCGGTACACCTATATTGTATTCAGAAGAACCTTCTGAAAATGCCGTCAGTTTTCAGGTATGCAACGACCGTAATATTATTTAATATTTAGGTCGTTTGTGCCAATTTTGATTTTGGTCATAGTCGAAATATCATTAAACAAGAAAATATACTAGAAAAAAGCAACTTGTCTCACGTCGCCCTGACGGGATTCGAACTCGCATCCTTGGGAATCCGCCACAATGCACTAACCAGAGACCTATGAGGACACGTCGAATTTTTCTAGTATTTTCACCTTTCTACTCTACGGTGTTGGCCACTGTCGTTACATCAATGAGAGAAACATCCTCACATTCGAAAGAAACATTTTTACAAATGTTCGACTATCGATTAAGATGAAACAGCCCTCAAATTATAACTTTTAAATTTTACAATGCTATTTTTATGTGATAAATATATTTTCTTGTTTAATATTTATCACATAAAAATAGCATTGTTAAATGCAAAATTAAAAAGTTATAATCGAAATATAATTTTAACTAACTTTATCGTTCATAATAAATATGACAATTTACTGTTAAACACAATGCCTATTAAAATTCGCCATTTTTAAAACCTGCAATTAATTTCATTATGTAAATATTCCTATAGAGAGGTACAGTACAAACAAAACAGACGAGTGTCCTTTTACAGGTCTGTTGTTCGTCATATTTTTTGTATGGTTGTATTGCATAAGTTATCGCCTACATACACAATAATATTATGGCTGTGGTATTGAGAGATAACACTCATAACAAAACAGATTATGACTCATTATTGTTGTGCTTACACTACAAATTTAAAAAGCGGACAGATTTCAATTCAATATATTGATTGAACACATGTTACATTGGGCTTGTATCAAATAATCAGCTTTTCTAATTTTGTAGAATTTCCTTTACTAACATATAATTTCCTAAACTACTGTTATCGATAAAGATTTGCTATTTTTATGATGAAAAATTACTTCAATTGTCAAACATGAACAACGGTCTGTCCCGAAACACAGTGAGATAACACACAAAAATCCGGAAAATCGCATTGTTGAAATTAAAAAGAACAATGTTATCATTTAAGGTCACAGCAACAATGACCGCCTAAGGGTTATTCACAAATGCACCCATATGCCACTCAAGGCTGCAGCTGTGAGCTATTTCAATGCCACTTAAACAAAACTGGGCATTAGCTCACATCACAGCAGTGTCAGCTGCGGGACAAACAGCGCTTATTATCTTGTCTCCTTGGATTAGATTGATGGACCTAAACACCGCATACCCGATAATTAAACGCATTATTTGATTTCAAACAACTCCGTTACCGTCAAGCTTCTAATTAGTTTAAAAGCCTCTTATTTACAGACGGACTATAGACAATCTTTGTAAATATTGCAATCCTCTTTTTAGCGTAAGCCCTAATATTTATTAATATTTATAAATATTTTCCAACACAAATTTATTTCTCAAAAGAAACATAAAATATTGCATAAAAACTTGATTATCATTTGTGTTTCCTCAAAGTCTGTGTTAAAATAAAACACGAACACTAATGAAGTTGGCGGTTACGGAGGTCCAGGTTTAGCAGTTTAAGGGGTTTATTTAAGGGACCAAAACATTTTGCGATTTTTCGGACTGTTCCGTTTTTCGAAAGACATCCAAAACTCGGCTATTATTTTGGATTTTCTGACAGTTTTTGGACACTGCTGAATCCCGTTCAACATTTTAGATGCTTTCCTGGCGACTATAAACCAAAGTATAAATAAAAACTTAGGATATAACACTTCATCACAAACGACATAGTTACGAAATCATACATAGTACAAAATAATATATTAAAATAGTCATTTGTCTTTTACGTCTTGTAATGACTATACGTATCTATTTCTCCATCTCTGATTTATTAACCAACAGTACGGCTATACGTTACAATACCGAGTTGGTTACAAAATTGTAATCGCAGTGATTTTATATCTCGATTGCTCTAATTGGAACAAGCACCGAACATTTTTCGCGGCTTACGAGATCCGAAACGCAGTCGTGACTTCTCGTGACTGAAGCTATTTAATTTGTTTAATTGTTGCTAATAAGTATTGTGCCGTTGTTATTGGGCTAGGAAACAAAAAATGTTTTGTCATTATAATTGTATCATTTGTGGTTTTATGATTTTTGCAACTTGTTTAGAGATATTTCTCAAAAAAATTATTGATGTATTTTTAAGTGCAATTTGTCAACCCGAAAATCATGCGGTGTTTTAATATAAAATCAAAGCTGTGATACTCTCTCAAATCTACATGGGAAGAAAAATTGAAGTTGTTGTTTTTTTTTTAATTTTAAAAAAATCAAATTGAATCAAATTCAAAATGAGAGTAGTGTAACATAATATTACTTAAGTTTTTTTTTCAGTTAAGTTGTGGCACAAAAAATATTTCGAACATTTGTGGGATAAAATGTTGATAGTTATGTTCAATAAATAGTAAACTAAAAAAATGAGCTCAAACAGGGGCTCAATTCTGCAATTTTTTTGTCAAAATCGTCTCTCAGTGGTGTTTCAATAGTAGTGTTTATTTACACTGTTGTAACAAAAACTGTGTAAAACAGGACTACCATTGAAACACCATTGGAATACGATTGTGACTAAGCATTAGCAGAATTGGGCACCAGGTCTATAATTTATCAATAGAACTGCTACTCCGCTCAGTTTCAAATACCTTTGAAACTTCTACGACATAATATCAAATACCTGTCGTAATCATATCGCAGAGAAAAGGACACTGGACGTGCAAAAACTGCAAAATGTCAAGTATCATCGATCGATGCGGTCATACACGTCGAGTGAGTCAAGTTTCCGAATCAGGCTGCGAAGGGGACGCGAGGAGCCGACCACTTTCACCCATCTGGGAAGCGCCGAAGCTCAAACTACTTTTTATAGCCCTTTTACTTTCGATTTCTGTAACATACTGTTTACAGAAATCGAGTCTGCATAGTTAGCACTTCCACAGTTCTTACGTTATCGACAGCGTCAATTTATGCAAATACGATAATTGAATTCACATAGCTATTATATGAATTCCTGTTAATTATAACCTCCTTTTTTTAACCTCGTTTAGATAAGAAAACTCCTTTTTAAACCAATTATATCATTAGAAGATTTTATAATTTATTATACTAGTAACACTAATTTGACGTTGGATTAAAATTTAAGCATATTAAATTTATAGATTAAAGTCGAAAATTGAAACCACAAATTGATCTTAAAAGAATCCAGTGCCTACATTACAATCTATGCTTAGATTAATTTAGTTCCATTTGACCCTGGATTAGATCGATCGTTTTGAATGCCACTGGAAAACATACCTACTTTAACTGCAGGTGTATGTAATTCTTCTACAGTTATTGCATTATCACCGCCGCAACAAGTTCGATTCCACTTTCAATTGTTATTGTACAACATTGTGTTGTTCCTAAAGAGGAACATGCAAAAAGTTTATTTTGATCAGCTAATTAGTATGTTCATGATACCTTCCCATTCATTTAATATTCATTTAATCAGAATCAAATAAGGCAAACCACTTCAATTCAATGCGGGTTTATTCTATCTCGTATTGTGACAGTTGGCACAGACGAGTTACCTTCCGTTACACGAGTTGACGCAATGGGCAATCATTAATGATGACCAAGGTGTTGCCAATTACACTTTAATGCCAACCAGTTGTCATTCGACAGCGGACATTAATATTTATTTCCACCAAATACTGGAGTAAGCATTATCTAATCTTGTTTTGATGTATGTTTAGTAGTTAAGTTGTAGAATTCAGCTAGAAAGCGCATGATTTTCGGCGCATACCGATGTGTCGCAGTGCGTTGTGTAATACACGGTTGTGTAACAAATATGCTAATAATCGACTTCCGATGGGACGTGTCGGCTTAACATCGCTTTGTTTTAGTTTAACAAAGTCAAATTATCTGTAACAATCATCCGACATTGTGTTGACTCTGTTAACCAGACCGTAATGGTGTATTTAATGTGTAATGGCATCAACGATAGTGATTGTGATATATTAACAACATTATTTAACTGCAGTTTTCATGTCTATTGACTGCAAACGTATTAATTCGATGTTAAGATCGGAAGATCACAGTTTTTTGTTATATTGACAGCTCAATAATAAATCATAGTTTTTTTTATTGTACTTATTTAATGAATACTCGCATGCATCATATATTAGTAACCTTCTCGCATCACTTAGTTATCTAGCTTTCATTGTATTATTTCCAACCAGGAAAAAACTTTAATAATTTGCGTACATCTTATGTTTTGGCGCGCACTGTTCATTGAAATAAAACAACTTTTACGGATATCAGTCATCCCGTGACCACGGCAGCTGTAAAGGTGCCGAAACGTCGGGAAAATCAAAAAACCCCTAAAAAACCTAAAAATACGGACAATTACAACTTAGTTCGTGGAAATATAGCGCGTTTGATATCCGTAAAAGTTGTTTTATTTAATAATTTGATTTCTTTGCAGTATACAAGAATATAAGATATGTTTTTTTGAATAAAGATTCTTATATTATTGCATTAAAAATGCACTTATACGTCTTTATTGTAATTATTTACAAAACCTTTTCTATAGATATTGATTAAGTATTAGATATTTACAAATTAGTAGAAAAAAATAAAAAATAAGTACCTAACAATAGAAATCAACTATTTCTTCCGTCGGCGTAGCAAACTCCCGTCTAAGCGATTTATATTTTTACATTACAAAAAGAAAGATAAAGGATGTCTCAAACTAATGACAAAAAATATATCGACAGATTAAATGAAACAGGAAGTATAAACATGCATATTATGACATATAAAATAGGTATATGACAACATTAAAATATTATATTTTATGACATGAGATGTTTGACTCAACATAATGCTGAGTTTGAAAGTAGAAAGATACAGGAAGCTTTATAAAGATCAAACCGAACAGCGCATACTTGCATCATCGAGCTCGTTTAAAGTTTATTACTTTTGGATTAAGTGAGAACCTGTTGCGATTTTGTTACGAAACATAATTTTGTCCAAACACATGCGAGTAATTCATAGGTACTTACCGAAATGCGCCGTTCACATTTGTTACATAAACTGGGTGAGGTGCAGATACAAAAATTATCTAATTGGAACGAACATGCACAAAAAACTCCTTTACTGCACCTGTGCCGTGCGCATGCGCCTACGTCAAACCGGATATACCTATATATAATTTCAAAGTATTTCTAATATCAGTCGCACGCAATCGATTTAGCAATTCCTATAGTTTTCATCTACGCTTATTGCTTGATTTATGTTGTATTCTTTAGACATTACTGTTATTGTCATAAATAAAAGTGCTTTATTATTTGCTATTTACTTTCTTTCTTCGTGTTACCATAAATGCATGGGGAAAAATGTATCAATGTACAATTGATTTATATTGCCTCCATCCATCATATTGGCAATATTTCGTAAGTTTAATTAAGCACCGGACGAATAAATCTGTAACGAATATCAATTGACCAATATCTAAGTCACGTGGATATCCTTTCACTCCGTTACACACTTTGTATAGCATAATAATTTATTGCTTTACTATTGCATTTTGTTTTCTTTTATTAGTTCTAATAGCAACATAACCGCCTCTGTGTCTTGTGGTAACACCACCCGGTATCAGACCTAAAGGTGCCGGTTTCGATTCCCAGTGACCATAATAGTATTCGGTTTGGTTGACACGGTAGGACTTGTTGTATGTTCGCCTGGCTAGCTACCGCGATCTTATCTAAGTCTGACGCCAAAACAACAATATTTTCAGCATTGTTGTGTTCGGGATTGGAGATTCCGGGGAGAGGTGTTACTTTGAGCCTTATCATTAGGTACTATGACGAAGGCTAAGCGTTTTTCTTTAAGTACTATTTCTCTTTTTATTGTTATACGCTAAAGAATGTGTTATTCATGCATAACATTTAACACATCACCTTTAATAAATTAACAAAAAAATTGTCGAAAAAAATAAATATCAAATGCAAATCTCTCTTGATTCGATGATGATATAATTGGTGACGCATACAGCATATAAAACCGGTGAATAGTAAGAATCATTTTATATGGCTGACTTATAGTGGCCGTTCGCAGTTTCACTCGCGTGGTTCTCTGGGGAATAATAGGGATAAAACGTAAATATCTAAACTTTTATATTTCTAATGTCTATTAATTAGTAGTTAGAAATTGCTATTTTTCTTCATACATTATTGTTGATAATTATTACATATTGTCATAACTAAGTAACATTAGTTAGTTAACGTTTGCAATACGAAGTTCACATAACTACATTATAGCACAGTCTAGAGCAGGGTACTCACTTAGAGGCGTAGCACGTCGTAATGTATCGGATACTGCTCAAGTGAGTATGCGGGCTTGCACCTACGTACTCACTTGATACAGTATCCGATACATTACCAGCTACACCTCTAAGTGAGTACCGTGCTTAATAACATCTCAGTGATAAGATAATAGTATCTCTTTTGTGTTCCGAAGTTTGTGAAATAATGGGCTGATTCCGTGATAACCAACTCAATCACTTGTGTTGTAGACCCACGAAGGTATTAAAGTTATTAAAAGTTTTTCACAGGTTACAACTTACAACGTGTTACATATTTCGAGTTTTTTTAAAGGTAAACAATTATTTGATTTATAATTTGCATCACTTTTGCATTTAACAGTGGTCATGAAATGATAGTAACCGTACACCGAGTTTATGTTGTACCGGGTATCTTACCCACGACCCTCGCAGAAGGCGGCATCTCTATCCTTCGATTCAACCAATAATGTTAGAATTAACAACTTCATAAAAAAAACTGAGTAATTTGTTTAGATTTTACTGATAAGAACTATCTTGCCTTGAATAGGGACGTTCGACCGGCTTACATCACCGGCACGCGCTTTCGTCGTGTGGGAACCGTTCCTGCGTTGCGCACATCACTTTCATTGTTATTGTGGTATTTATGCGCTAGCGCATCTTTATTGTCGGCACGCGCGGACGTTCGCCCTAATGCTTCGGAACTTGCCACTTAATTAGTTCCTTATTTACTATTATAAACGTTAATCTGACTGTATTAGAAAGCAAAAGAAAATATTATTATAATAGGAGTATGTATAAAGTGTTAATACAACTACAATCTTAAAATGTTGACGGCACCAATCACGAAATTTCCCAATAATGCAACCATTAACGCTAAAGATATTCATCACCAATCATTAAATATAGCCAAAGAATTAATTATATTCCAAGACACACGTTCCTATTCACCCAGAACACTGCATTGATCTATAGGTATAAGGATTTACCCAGATCTTTGTATTTACATGTGAATGTGCTGAATTGTGGCGAGGTGTTGCCAAGCATCTATAGTAGGAAGCAAACCCTGTGAACTGCATTTGAGTACAGTTATGATAAAGACATTAGTGTGGTACACATATACATAGCGGGAATGCCAATGCCACTTATGCATTTCTCGCGCAGGGCTGACCTGAACAAGAAGCTTTAATACCTATTCAAGTTTAAAACATTGTTGTTATTTAATAATAATGACTGATTTTCAATTTACATGATTGATTAGCTAGATAAATAGAGCATGGCTATGGCATTAGATACATAAGTTGACATAATTACCTTAGACCACATCATGTTTGATAAGCATGATGGTCAAAGGCCTGCACAGTTATTAGTAAAAAAAAAAACATTTAAATTGAATAAAGCAACAATTACCTCTTACGCTATATATAATACTTAAACTTAAATTTTAATCGAGTTAATACTTTTCTGTTTAAATTTAATATTTAAGTCATACGTATTAGTAGTTTCAAATCACTTAGTTTTTTTCTCGACGTTTTGATATCTTTTCAATGGGGCGTTTCAATCCTTAAAAGTTGTTTTATTTAATAAAAATGCGCGTTTAAAAGATTTTTTAGAGTTCACCTTTTTTGTAAAATAAAGCATTGTAACTCTTCTTTTCAATACCTAAGTATTATATTTTTCAACGAGAACATGTATTCATTAAATAAAATATATCATTAGTAGCCCCCCTATTACGATCTCTTATTACCAGACATGTTCGAGTTAATTAATAAGAAGTACTATTCCGTTGAATTAATATTATAAATTATAATAATGTCTTGAGTTTATCAGCTAATGAAAAATAATATGCAAAAGCAGAGTCGTCAAATATTGGACCTATTCATTAACTTATATTTTATTTAGTATTAACTTATATTATATTTAACTTTAATATTTTTGGTAGCCCTGCCGTGAACCGTTTAACCAAGACATCTAATGGTCTCTTTTGAAAGATGAATGCAAAGTTATTGTCATGAATTACAAAGACAATATCTCTACATTCTTTGACAAAATGGATGGAAAGTAGATACATAAAGATCTTTATCTCCAAAAAATTTTCCATTCTTGTTACGTGAAACTAAAGTTAACAACTCACTACATTTAATAGAGTGAACAAGTTAAGCAAAAATGGGCACATCTTCAATTATAAACCGGTCGATTTAAAGTAAGCTTAAGACATTTTATAAGCTGAGAACCTCGATTACTTAAATAACACCCACTAACCTAGATTATTACGACAATAATGCAATGTTGCCGCAACGATGTAGTTATCAGATTAATTATCTAATGTTTTAATAATCAGAATTTGATGTCGTTATTGAAATAATTGTTAATAATAAAATTCAACTGACGTTCGTAAAATTGTACTGAATACTTTCTATCAAAACCCATTCGTTTATATTTAACTAAAGCCAGCGGCAGCTTTCGTATGGACTTCCTGTTTTCCATACAAAACATCGGGCGTTTTTCTCTCTTTTATATTTATTTTCTTGAATAACTTGTTTTTCTTCATTATTGATTCAGGTGTTTCTTTTTTACAATTATATTCTTCATCATAGTTCGTCAAGAAAAAATGTCAAACACCATAAAATGATCTGATAAAACTAAATAGCTCCGTTAACATTGAAACATTGCAAGCGGCTCAGTAAAGGCAACCACGGCCGACATCTGTGGGTGATCTAAATGAATATCTTACAAGGCATGTAAATTGTGCCTATAAAGTATGACTTACAAGGCCACGGGTTGGCTGTGCAATGCGGATTTGTACCTGAGACGCCCATGGATGTCGCCCACACCGCCGACCAACATAGGTCTTGAACCAGCTAAAATTTACAGGGCTATTCTATTTGGAACCAAACAACAAAGTGATTGCGAATGTTTTTGTACAAGGACAAGGTTTTTTCGGGTTTAACTCATGAGCATAATGTATCTGAATCTTAAACATTCGTCTAACATTTTTACTTGTGATGAAACTAGGCATCTCAAATATAGCCCATGTGATTTAGAAACAATGAAGCGCTACTGGTGAAAGAATTTACAAAATCAGTTTCCGTAGTTCCAAAGATTACTTGCTACTAATAAACTCACAAACTTTACTTTACCTCTATAATATTAGTGTAGAAGTGTGGAACGTTCGAGTTGGTCTCGTTACAGAATTACTCGGCAGCAACTTATCTCCCAAACACCTTCAGTGCAAACTTCAAACTTGCAATTATCCGTGGATACCGATCGCCCACTCGCACATACATGACTGCTGATCTCATATCTCGACACTCCTGTCACAACTATAATTATTCATTAGATTGATATTTTAATTGTAGTTACCTCTATATTAATCAACTATCAAAAAACATGCGGCAAAAACTTTGAGCATTAATGCGGAAGTTTATTCTTTCTTTACCGTAACAAAATCCTTTTATATGTGAACCTACTCATTTAATGAATTTTGACTGTGTTTATTATAGTTATTAAACATTTTTATGTTTTATGAGTGGAAGTTAGTCCCAACTACTTTTATTATACAATTTATTGGCCGTCGGTATTATATATCCGCAGAAAGTAATATATTCATTGAACTACAAAGTCGATTTCGAATGTTTTGTAAAAATATTTGTTGAATTGACTATAAAATAATGTATACGTTTCTTGCGCGACCTACACTATCATAACAATACATGTAGATTTTATCAAATTCATTAAAAGAAATAATATTTCGTGAAATTTAAATTTAAATACCTGATTGAATATTTATTTCAGTCAAGAGAGACCAAATGAAGAAAAGAAAATAATTTTCTTCATTCGGTCTCTCTCTCAAATAATTTATTTTTTTCGGTAATTCAGTATCAGTATTCAGTATTGAGGTAGATAGTAATGACAAATAGCATCTATTAGCACACAACCTATATTTCACGAAAGATAAAACTTAGCTGTTCGTTTTGGGTTTCATTAAGTTATAAAACTTGCAAACGGTTTACTAAATCGCAATTGAAATATAATAGGAATCTTACAACAGCATTCACATAATACTAAGACATCCTTAAAACCGCTACATATGATTATAACACAAATTGCTTCCGAATAAAGTGAAACTCTTTGTAATCTTATTACGAAAGCTAGTTCATAGGGTAGAATCGCTAGCCTATACAATATATTACGTATGCGGCAAAGCTCTGATGGCAGTTTTGACCCTAATGCGAATTTCGCCAAGTGGTTCACGTGGGTGTTACTAGTTGCGCCAGCGCATGGCTATCTACTCCAGGACTAATATGCTTCCTTTTATGGTCAACGGCGCGCCACGCACGTATGTATCTGAATCACAAAACGCTGGCATCACTCATGTCATGACTAATTCAAGTCACTAAGCTCTTTCAATTAGTAATTAAAACAGTGTTATCTAAAGCAAGGAATGTATAATTAACCATGGCGGAAAAACTGATCATCCAACTTAGTCCACGCTAGAACATAAACAGTCAGAACTTTTAAGAATACTGAAATGATTTGCTAGAAATGAATGTGAATCATACGCCACAATATTCAACGGCCAAGGATAATTTCGCAAAGTTTCTGCGAAATCGCCACCTACAGAATTTCGTTAACGAGTCGACCATGTTATTAAAAATCAAACAGCACACGTGGTAACCTTAAATATTTATATTAAATTTCAACATTTATTTTGTTCTTATTCAGCTTTAGGGGCAACTGGTAAATGCGGCCCTTCAAAATGCGCGCCATGAGGACCTGCGCTGTATTTTGTGACGTAGGTCTTCCCGTCATCACCAATGAATGAGGTCTCTCCATCAACTACCAGTACTACTCCCCTTCCTCCTGGAGTTGGGATCAAATGACCTCTTTCAGACACAAATGTGCCTTCAGCCGTGATGTATCTGAGAGCGTATTGACCAAACTCATCGTGGACTTCTTCATGACGTAATGCTGGCATCGCTCGCCGGAGTGCTGTGGCGTAGCTGGGTGGTGCAGCGTACGCAACAGCGAAAAGGCAAACGGCAACAATAAACTGAAAAGAGAGAACAACAATGTTATCACATACCTATTATAAGTCATATAGGCCAAGTGCGAGTCGAACTCGCACATGAAGGGTTCCGTCTCTCACCCAAGGTTGCCTTGAAGAGATTGCTACGTAACATAAGGCCGCCTATTGTGTGTTCCTCTTTTTTGTCATTTTCTCTATATGTGTTTGTTTCTGTTTCGTGTACAATAAAGTTTCTATTATTATTATTATTATTATATTGAATTAGGTATTTACTTGACTACCGATTACCTACACCTACCCAAAATGCCACTATCATTTTTCGTCAGCAAAAATAACTTTGTTTTTCATAGTGTTTGTATGAATGACAAAGTTATATTTTGGAAAACTCTGAAACTGCTAAATATATTTCGTTCAAACCAATTTTCGTTGAAAGTTTTTATAAAGATCTACAGCATATATTATTTTTAGATTTTTCTTCTTTTACAAGTTAGAGTGGGGGGACACATTTTACCACTTTGGAAGTGTACATCTTTCAAACGGTTGACTTTGAGAAAAAATCGTTTTAGAAACCTCAATGTAATTTTTAAAAACCTATCTATAGATACTTCACACTTATAGTTTTGAATAAAAAATAAATCAGTTTCAGTTTCATGTATGAGGATACCCCCCTTAATATATCCCCCTTAATTAATAATTTTTTATGTTTGTGTAAAAAAAACAAGTTTAAACTGTGTAATCCTCATAGTTTTGGAATAAAGTGGCTGTGACATACGGACGGACAGACAGACATGACGAATCTATAAGGGTTCCGTTTTTTGCCATTAGGCTACAGAACCCAAAAAATTTAAACAACACAATGAAATCACGTGTTGCATATTATTTAAAATTGACTCTATTATGAAAATTGCTCTTGTTTCAGTTAAAATAATGATAAGATTAGTTAGTAAAAAGCCTAATGTAGAATAAATTATGAAACATTTTACATAAAAAAAATATTGAAATGAAAATTGCTCTTGTTTCAGTTAAAATAATGATAAGATTAGTTAGTAAAAAGCCTAATGTAGAATAAATTTTAAAACATTTTACATATATAAAAATATTGAAATTATACGCATACTTCTTGCTGTTTAAAAGAAGTCTAGAATACTTAAAACTTATTTTATGAGAATTTTTTTTTTTTTTTTTACTTAGTTATAGGTAAATTAATAATAAACAAAACTTACCAGTTTCATTTTTATAGTTGTTGTCGGCGTTGCTTTAAATTTGCAAGTGTATTATGATATTCCGTCCCGAGCTTTAAATATTGTAAATTTTCACATTAAGTAATGAGATTATTTGAAAATTTCGAAATACTTCAATTAGCTCTCATTACAAAAACTATTTCTAATAGTTACTTAGACGTCACTGTACTTTATATTCCGGTATAGAAAACGAAAGTTTTAATTATTCATTTTCTTTTATTGAATTATTACATGTTAACGCTAAAACCTGTAGGATTTCCTAGCTTTCGCTAATTGGGTATAATTTCTACTAAACGAGGAGTGGGTATGTGGAACGGGAAGCAATATGTTGCCTTTACTTAAGAATTTTACATGTATGTAGTTCCTTGATGCTCTTTCAAAAGGAAAAAGTAAAACATTCATCGAGAAAGGATATGTACCGATATGTATGATTAATCGATTATAATACCAAATATTTAAATGAAATTATAGGTTATCACAGTAATCTAATTTTGATGAAATTTTGTATAGAGTTGTATATGGTAAGACCATAGACTGCACTTTATAGAGTAAAAAAAAACTTTTGTAAGTAAAGTATTTTATATTATTTCCATATAGGGTCCGTTAATATAATTCCGTTGGATTGTTTTGATTCTTGTATGGAGACATTGAAAAGGAAATAGAAATAAGGTAAAAGAATTGTGTGAAAAATATGTACCCGCCTTGCTTTTCTGAGTAAGGAGTTTATATTACTTCCATATGGGTAGATATAGATAGAGCCTGTCCAGTAGACGAATAAGCTATAGCTAGTTTTGAGGGGTTTTTAAAATACTACAATAATATAATAAACGTGCGATTAATCCGGAAAAGTTGTTTTTATTCAATGAATAGGACGCGCCAAAATTTAAGATCTGTTTTTGTCTAATATTTATAGCACGCATTTCAATACAAAAAAATGCCATTCCAAAAGAAACAATGCAACAATCACTTGATCATGGTTACTTGATCATTTGTGTTTGCTATCATCATTAGCCATTGTAGTCATTTCCTTAATTTAATTCAATTTTAAGCAAAAAATGCGTTTTGTTTCCGTGCCATTGCACACATATTTGTGTTCAAGGATTTATCTGCTAATTTAGGAAAAACTGATAATAACGATGTAAATTTACAGGGTTTTCTTGATGTGCATATAAACCTACATTGTATGTAGGTGGGTATACTTTATAGCATAATCTAACATATGTAAGAGTTTGTTTGTTATTAGCGCTTTTTTCTAGTCACATGAGAAAGATTATGAAGAACGTTGATATACTATTATTTAAAATAATATTAGGTACCTATAAGTATAGAGAAAGATGCTAACTCCATTGGAATTATTATCGGGGATAGGTGTAGTGAGAATCAAATCAAATCAAAGGGTAATATGATCAACAATGCTACATTTTATTGCCGTCAAAATTGTATCATTGTAACTACTGGTTCTAAACTAGAAATAATGAAAGACGATAATTCTTATGGTAAATTTTAAATAGAAAAATATTGGAAAAAATTTACTCGGCCACAAGTGCATTGGACCGGATTTCCAAAGGTCGCTGGTTCGATTCCAGCCTGAGAATTCACTTGTGGCCGAGTTAATTTTTTCCAATTTTTTTCTATTTAAAATTTACCATAAGTATAAAAATAGCATTGAAAAATGCAAAAATTACAAAATCATAAACGATAATTCTTGTATACATTATAGAGCAACTGGGATCATTCGTCACAATTTTCCAGGGAAAAGTTGACACCGAACATCAGTCACAGCATTCGTATGTAAATGTTTATTTTCAATAGGTCAGCCGGTTCAGCTGTTACTCATACATTTCTAGGAGAAAAACAATATATTTAGGTTGAACCGTTCTACCATTAGGCGAACATTGTTTACGGATTAATTGTCGCTGTCGGTGCAGTTACGCTACTCTCTGTGACACATCGACACTGTTGTCATGATAGATGTCCCATCAGCTGCCAAATAGTATAGAAAATGCTGCGAACACCGATGTTGCATACGCCGATATTCAAGGATGTTGTTTATAGAATAACCACCCTGTGCTGTGTCTAATCACGTGTCCTTTAAGTATATTTCCGTGTAGGTCCATAGTCTACCCACGTCTTTTCCCGAGGTTGCGAAGGTTTATGCTAATGTCCCTATTGGTCGCACGTTGATTGTTATTCCATAAGAGCACAATGACAAATCACATGAATATTCCCCTTGAATAAAACTTATGTCAATATCTGTAAACAGAATACCTGGTAATACAAAATGAGTATCATACAATATTGCATGTGTTGATCTGATTCCAAGATAAGTTTAAATAGGTACTTGTGTTACACATATTATTATCATACTAAGAAAAGTCGATTTGTCTCACATGTTGCCCAGACGGGACGGGACACCGTGTGAGAGTTGATTTTTATATAGCCTTTAAAATTCATGAAAAATACACATTGATGATTAGCAATTTTTAATGTCCCACTGCTGGGGAACTTACTTACTTGCATTTTTAATTTCTTTAAGGGACAGACATAGGTATCACTTTTACTTTTTCCATAAAAATCTGCAAGTTAACATTAGACCAATGGGTTATATTTCCACATTACGGCCTTCAGGGCTCAACTAACGTCTATTGTTCAGAAAATTACAAATCCCATCTAATTCATGGCAGAGCCCATTGTTTCTTAGAGTCAAGTGCCCGATTTAACGGTAATGCACACCGGAAGGCTGACATCTTAAATAACTCTGCGGTACTTAGATACTTAGTGATTAGATCAATTAGCAGTGTTCAATTTGCTAAACACGTTGATCATCGTATAAATACACGATAACGCATAATCATTTTCTATTATCACGCGATGGTCAGCAACCGGAACTAATATTACTTGCCTACTTTACCGTAGGATTGGTACTCACCACAATATACAACGTGTTTTTTTATATTCCACTCGCTTCCGCCCGCGGTTTCGCCCGCGTTGTTCCCGTTCATATAAAAAGTAGCCTATGTTACTCTCCGTTTTGGTGGTTCCGATGGACTACAGGAGGGGTGCAGCTACATTTCTAGGATATTCCATAGATCTAATTATGGAAATTCACATTGCGGCTGAGTTCCAATCACGAATTAACAGTTTTCGAAAAAGAAATTGAGAATTAATTTGATTAATTAATTGATTGTGCTGTGAGTGGATGTCAAAAAAATAAAGTTGGCCAATCAAAGGTGATTCCATCCAACTTTTCTTTTTTGACATCTACTCACAGCACAAGAAACAAATAAATTCTCACTTGTTTTATTTAGAAACCTCCCCATTTGGAGACCTACATAATTTGTGGTTCGGAATAGTAAAAATAAAAAGAAAACTAGTACTTATACTTTCTTGTGTTGTATTTATTAAAATTAGAATTAATATAAAAAGTAACGTAACTTCTACAATGACAATCACAAAATAGTCATAATTTTAATGGGATGTATTTAATTAATGGATTGACAGCAAATTATCAATATTTGACTTCAGTTTTGTTACGAATAACCGCAAAGCTACCCGTTATGCGATATTCAATCTGCTCCTTTATTTGCTAAAAGGTTTGTAACGACACTAAAACTTGTTTCGACAAGATATTACTAGGGAAACGCTATCAAAAGCTTTCTCGGAATTCTTAATATTCCAGGATATTTTTCAGGTATTTCTGCCTGCAGGCAAAATACTTGATACCCTCTTTTAATTTTCACCTTCAGGTTCTTGAGTCTCAAACTCTAAGCTCGAGTAGCTCCTCTTGCAACATCACATTCTCCACTTCCGTTTCAAGAAATGTATTTACGATCCATGATGTATTTGCATCGTCAGAATATCTTCCAATCTGATTTTGAAATCATCATGCAAGGCACTTAAATGTTTGTCTGAATATTCTCATCAAGGCATTCTTCTTGTGACAAGTTTGAAAACTGGGAAAATTCGCGCCGTCTAAAAAATGTTGCTTCATAAATTTCAATTTTCTAAGTAAAGCTGAAATTACACCCATTGTTTTTATTAAATTGATGCTGTCCCCTTGTTATTGTTAAGTTGGAATATACAAGATTTTACACGTAACAGTAGCTGAGCTTCTTAAATTTTATCTGCCGACATTAATAGGTGAAGCCAGTCAATCAAATATTTTAATTTTCCCTATCGAAAAAAAAATGTTCGTGGACCACGCTTAAGAATTTTGAGCCCCCTTTTTGTCACGCCAACGTAGACCCCCGTCAAGTCTCCCGTGAATCCCTGGGGATCCACCTGAACCACTTTGGGAATCAATGGCCTAAACAAACACACTTTATTTTACACCCAATACTACAACACATTTTTAATATTAGTTAGGACTACTACACATTTATATTATTATATTAGGTAATTTAGCTATGTAGTGTCGGTTTAGAATAGCACTACCCCCTCTCATCCCGTGAGTGTCGTAAAAGGCGACTAAGGGACTCAGGGCCTTCAGGAAATGGGCAGCAGCGTCTCCTACAAACTTGGCCATACTGCGATAGCCAACCCGCTTGCCAAGCGTGGCGATTATGTCAAACCTCCCCCTTTTGGTTGAGGCCTATGCAGCAGTGGGTCTTATATGGCTGAGACGACGACGACGATTAGGTAATCAAGTCCATAACTTTAGGATTTTAATCAGACCATGTAAAAGATTCAAAATTGCATTTTTTTTTCCAAATCGAAAGTTTTTTTTTACTTTTCCCTGCAAATTCATTCGACAAACTACGGTATTGAATAAAGAAGTAAAAAAGTAAAAAAATATTTGCCATTTGATTCTTTTACAGGGTCTGATATGGGATATCAAAAAACACACGTTGTATAAGCAAATTTAAAGAACACTGTTTTTGTAGTGCAACTTTTAAGCATGACACTTGCGCTAAGAAACAACCAAACAGCATATTAGCCTTTACACGAACCGCTGCCTGTTAGGTATTACAAGAGGAGAAACATGCGTTCTCAAAGTTACAGACAAGATTTTATCAGATATTATTGAAGCGCTCATGGCCGCGCTTAACAGACTGGTCATATTTGATCACGTTCGTTAAGGCGGTACCCCCACCGAAAGTGGCGCCGCGTTGAATTTTATTTTATATCGTAATTCTAATTCACAATTTTAATAAAACTAAACATGGAATTTTAAGAGCCCATTGTCTTGTATTTTTAGAAGGTATCGCTACATCTCGTCATAGTCATTCGTAGAAGTAGATAGCAAATGTGTCAAAAACGGCCACTTTTAGCAGTTTTACTATCTACTTCTAGCAGTGACTACGAGGGAATGTAATGATACCGTCTAAAAATACTAGACTATGGGCTCTAAAAATTCCACGTAAAGTATTATTAAAATTGTGTATTAGAATTACGATATTAAATAAAATTCAACGCGACGCCACTTTCGGTGGGGGTACTGCCTTAAGCAACGTTCGGCCCGGCCGGGTGTCGGATGGGTGGCCGTAAAGTAGCATTATAACTGAGCGCTTCCGTGCTTCGGAGGGCACATAAAACCGTCGGTCGCTGTTGTCATCTGATAACAGTCGTTAAGCCAAATCATAGGCCTTATAGGCGGCCTGATGAACTCTTACACTAGAGATGGCCACTAATCCTCATACGATAAGAAGAAGAATATCAGATAAGGATAAGGCTATTATTGAATTTTGTAGTTTGGTAAAAGGCATAATAGACAATCGGTCAATCCTAACTTATAAACAGGATTATTTTCAAACAGTGTATAAAATTTTTAAGTTCGACTCAGAATCGGTAAGTAAACAACTTTCTCCTAGAAACTCGGCTCGAAATATGAAAAAAAAGTTTCGACTCTTCATACAAATCAGACTGATCACGTGATCGATTTAGTATGGGAAGTCCAAATATTGTTCTCGTATTTCAACCCATATTTATAGGAGAAAGTTGTTCACTTACCGATTTTGAGTCGAACTTAACAATTTTAGATACTGTTTAAAAATAGCCGTGCCGGCTGTGCGTTGATTATCAGTCGGTCAGGACTTTGAATTTCATTTATATAGATAGATAAATATATTATATATCGTACATAACATTATAAATATTACATATATTACACATTGTACATAATACACTGACGAGCAATGAAAAAGTTCCACCCTCAAAATGCCGACAAACACCTTTATATCACCTAAGACATAGAACCTAGCTCCATAAATTAAAATTAATTAAAATCACACATTAATATTCTGATGCGCTGTTAAATGTACTTCAACATCGCAGACGGCGTCATTAAGCTAGCCTTTCCCGTTTAGGAGTAATTTGGTGCTATGTCACTGGAACTTTTTCATTGCTTGCGAGTGTATTACAAATGCGAAAGTGTGTTTGTTTGTCATTTCTTGACGCCTTAACTAAGCAACCAATCGGCTTGATTTTTGGCATTGAGTTAGTTGAAAGGACGGAGACTAACATAGGCTACTTTTTATCCCGATATTCATCCACGGAAACGGGAACCACGCGGGTGAAAGCTAGTAAGTTAATAAATAATACTACCGGTAGGAATATATGGATGATTCGAAAGCGCTAATTACTAAGTCTTTTTGAATAAAGTACTTTTTAAATTTATAACCTAAAAATATGTCATAATGCGTTCGAATCACACTTTTGACTTTTTATATTACATTTTGTTATTATTATTCTTCAATTAAGTCGTTCTTGTTCTTGTTCTTCAAGTTCTTGAATAATAAAATCAAAAACAATAAGATTAGAAACTATTTGCAAAAAAAAATCTTCGCTGTTGTGAGGTGAAAAATTGTGCGTTGCGCTCGGCAGAAAAGTTTTTAGCGTCTCGTACCTTTGCAACCCTCACTACGCTCAGGATTCAATCTTTGAACCACTCGCCGCTTGCTCAGGTTTCAATAGAGGTAACTCGCCGCTAAATCGAACTTTCCAGGCTTGCATAACAAGTAACTCTTCACTGACCTTGGTAAATACAGTTCGTTAGGTTAGGGGCAGATTACGTATTTTTTTCAAAGTGCCGTTTTATTACGCAATAAAAAGTTAGTATTATGTTTAAGTTAGTATTATTAATAGCTCGCTATTTCTAGGTCATAGGTAAAATAGGAAAACTAATGAACCTACTGATCACGATGTCGCCAACTAGCAGTTTACTTCATAAATTACATATCATTTTATTAAGAACCCATCAAGCCAGTGATCAGTTTAATGATATATGCAGATTTCTCATTACCTTTATAGCCCTTGACACTTTAACAACTTAAAACAGCATAAGCTGTGAACAAACTCCTAACAATCTAACTCCCACACTGCTTGTCATGCAATTTGTAAAACCAAAACATAATTCTCGACAAACCTTGCAGTATGTATGAAATGGATACTCATTCACTTTCATGTTTGGTCTTTGTTAAATTTAATTATCAGTTTCTAAATATTTCTTACTTATATGTCAACACTTTTACGTTCAAGCGAGTATAAGTAAAAGCTTCAAAAGACTTGTTAATGGGCAAAATCATATTTTGTTTAAAAATTGTGGCCGCTTGTACGCTACGTTTATTCTTTTGCATACACAAAAGAGTCAAATTGTTTTCTTCTAGTACACAAAACTAAGTGGTTTTTTTTTAAGATAAGTAGTGGCTATCATTATTATTATTTCACCACCAAATGATAAGTTCTGGATAGCATATGTGGCAAATAATTTGACATATTTTTCATATACACCTGACAAATTATGTGTCAATTAAGCTATCCAGAACTTATCAGTATCTATGAGATGAAACCGGCCGCGGCCCTGAGTCTTGTTAATATCCCACTTCGTAAATAGTTTATGGACCTTTTTTGTGCAGTCAACATGTTTCGTTAAGTCCTGTATATACTTTACTTAATTTTTACCAACGTTCATTTAGAACTTAGGCATGCTATGGATACTTTTGTTGTAATATAGGTACGTACAGTCACGAGCAATGACATGTATAGGTATACACTTTACAATCTTATCGCATTGACGTACATGGAATAAAGCTCTCTCTGTCCACAAAATGTCATTCAATATTGTAATGTGAAAGTTGGCACATATAAAATCAAGGTGGAAACATGAAAATGTGCGATTTTCACCTAGCAAATTGTATATAAAACCGTGTTTATTTCAATATGGAACGTTGGCGGAATTTCTGTGTTAAAGTAAGAAGCCATAAAAAAATGTGACAAGGTTGCTTAGTGTTTCTATGTCATTGCACGTGACTGTACATTAGATAAATAGATAACATCCAGACCAAGACAAACACAAATGTTCATATAAAGCCCCACCTATGAAATTGCCGTTTTGTATGGAAAGTTTAACTGAATTTTCTTTTTCCATACGTAAAATTTTCGTATTTTATTTCACAGCCGATGAAGCTATTACAATTACATTGTTGAGTAGGAATCTATCAAAACTTAGCTAATTATTGACCCAATGGTTTGCAGAAAATTAAAAGTTTTGGCATAAAGATTTTTTTTTCAAGGAATTTGCACTCACGAGTGCAAATTTCTGGAAAAAAAGACAAAGGTAACTTACAAAGTGTTTTTTCCACTTAAATAAACACATATGTAGGTTTAATAATAAGCAAAACTAAGGCGATAAAGTAAATATGTCAATTAATTGAATTAACCGAGCCAGGATTGAGGTACACTAAATACATTTCTCCTAGTAATTAACTGTGTCGTAAATATCGTCAATTGTTTGATTATTTAAATAAAAATCTTTTCTTTTGTTACAGGTCTGGGCATGTGGTGCGCTCGCTGCACTCGATGGCTACAGTGCTCAGCAGGACTCCGACCAGTTCCACATCCAGACAGACGAGGATGACGAGAGGTACTTCCTCTACCAGACCCACAACGGCCAGTATCGCAAGGAGAGAAGATTAAAAGATGGATCTGTTGTTGGTTAGTATTTTGAGGTTACTTAAGAGGCGTAATCCCCAAAGTTTTTTTTAAATATGTCATGGTAATTAGATAACTCTAAAGTAAAAACTCATTTCTTTTCTCATCTCATCTGTCTCTCAGCGTAGTGAAAAACGTGAACATTTTGCACCAAGTTGAGAAAGCAGTTTCCTTCGATATTTTGTTTGGCTTATTAAAAGGGAACTTGTTCTTGCATTAATTAATAAACAGGTACATGCCAACACGAGTTATATAACAAAAAATTGGTATACTTATGGTAAATTTTAAATAGAAAAATATTGGAAAAAATTAACTCGGCCACAAGTGAATTCTCAGACGGGAATCGAGAGCATTGGACCGGATTTCCAAAGGTCGCGGGTTCGATTCCCGTCTGAGAATTCACTTGTGGCCGAGTTAATTTTTTCCAATATTTTTCTATTTAAAATTTACCATAAGTATAAAAATAGCATTGAAAAATGCAAAAATTACAAAATCATAAAAATTGGTAATTAGATAACTCAACAGCAACTTGGTTTATACAAAATATAAAATTTCTACAGACACGGTAAATATCTTAAAGTTCACAGTGGACTGGAAAAATTAGGCAGATATGTAAAGCCGTAGTTGCTGTTGACTGTGCATGGAAACATGAAAAACAGTAACCAAAACATTAAAATTAGAGTTGATGTGCTTGGTATACAAATGCAATGGTCTCAGTCCTAACATTAAATGAAGTCCTAAAATGAAGCAGTGAATAATATTGGATTACATTATTTCCAGGTACCACTGGATGGGTTGGAGCAGATGGATATCTTCGCCTGCAAGACTACATAGCAGATAATGAGGGCTACAGAATATACAAATCGAAAACTGTTTATGTAGGACAAAACCGACCAATTGGAGTATGTTTTCCTTAATTTATTATTATAATGTAATTATTTTTACCATCTGGAAAATACAAAACAATGATAATATTATGTATTACAACATCAGTAACGTAAAGTAATATAATAAAGAGGTAAAATTCATAACTTTGTGAGTTTGTTTAAATAGGACTGCAGTTAAATCTGAAACTATTGAACTTCCTGATTCTGAAAATTATCTTACCAGTAGAAAGCCTAATTTCTGAGTATCTTAAATTACAATAATCTATTTTTCGATTCATCTTGTGAGAACAGCGAAAAGCTATGTTTAAAATTATCTGTTCTTATTTCAGGAGTCCATAAAGATAGCGAAAACAGCGCCAACCGACTCAGGGTTCGGTGTCACTCCTGCACCAGCAGTTCAGCGTTCACGAGCTCCACCGCGTGTCACTTCTACTACACAAACGCCTTATCTGCCTTCATCTACATTGGCTCCACCGCATTACCCATCTGAAGTATCCATTACCCCACCACCCAGAACATACTCAAGCCCTTCGTCGACTCCAAACGTCTACGTATCTCCCAACTCTATCGAGTCCTCCACACCAAAATATGATTTTAGACCAACAGTACCACCTATCACCGCCAGCGAAGCGACACCATCGTCTAATCCTTATGACTTCGATTCGTCCAATACCAATACCGTTGATGACGGATATTATGCCAGCGATAGCAGGCGATATGATGTTTACAATCCGAATTCCTATAGGCACGCAGATGCGTGGCTACAACGTCAGCGACCTTCGGTGCGCATCGGCGATGGCTATACACCACAGTTCCCAGGATATGACGGTGTAGCTTTTAGGCAGAACGGTTTCCGCTACTACCTACCAAAACAATACCACGAAGAAGAGACTAGCGCAGCCAACGAAAAAACGGGCAGCTTCGGATACGTTGATCCATTTGGCATCCGCAGAGTAATTTATTATAACACTGTACCAGGAGAAGGTTTCCAAATACGCAAAAACAACAGATACGTTGGCCATAACGCGACTCCATATGATCCGAGACCAATAGATTGAAAGCAGTGTTCCTGCGGTTCACATTGAAGTTACCCTATTTAATAAGATGCGATCAGTATTTCTAGTTATTCGTGTTGTAAGGAGACAAAACGACTTATTCTAATCGAACGAAGCGAACTTCTTAGCCATTGTTGACCTAAGTGGATATGATTTATTGATATAATAACATTATAATATTATTTATTAGTCTCTATCGTCAATCACTTTGTGTTCTTAGAAACAGATCACCAAACTCAGTGCCATTGTGCAGTAACATAGGTACCTAGTTGTAAGTAAGAAATACCTCCGTAAGTTAGACACCCAAATATAGAAATGATATCTGAACACACATATGTAACTATTCCAAACGTATTTAATTTAAATACTGAATACACCGTTATACTACTCTGAATTAACAATAAAATCTCAAATTAGGAAACTGGTTATTACTATATTACTAGGCTACTTAAAAACGGTCATTGAACTTAAGATTATAATAAAATGATCTCCTTTAAGAGTTGAGCGTAGGTGCTCTTGTACTTCTTAAGACTTTTACAGATATACAGGGTGTCCGGTGGGAGATTTCGAAGTTCCTTTGCTAATATTTTTAAAAGTAAATAACTTAAGGCTAGAATTTTGACGAAATTTTATTTGTCCTTTGTGCGGATTTTTTTACTAAACGTCTTAGTGGATGGGTACGCTCGCAATCTAGGCGTAGTAGTTGTTGATTCGTGTACAGCTCGTCGAATATTTTGTTCGAAATGTTTGCAACAAGTTCGATGTTTTCTTTCGTTCTTGATATCCAGCTGGGACCCGCGGCCATGTGTTTGGTGCTGAATATGACATGTGTCTCGGAACCTTCACAACCATGACCGAATTAAATTTTCACTTGGAGCATCTCGTAAATGACGAATAAATAAAACAATACCGTGACTAACTGACAGACAACGCACAGCCCAAACGGCTGAACCGATTAAGCTGAAATTTTGCATACAGGATCCCTAAACGATGTAGGCGAGCACTAAGAAAGGATTTTTCTTTATATTCCCACAGGAACGGGAACCACGCGGGTGAAACCGCGGGAGGCAGCTAGTGACGAATATCGACGAATTTGTACACGAATCATTAGCCTTAAAATACGCCTAGATTGTTGCGCATCCGTCCACTGAGATGTTTAGTAAACAAATCCGCACAAAGAACAAATCAAATCACGTCAAAATTCGCCTCTTAAGTTTTTTACTTTTAAAAATATAAGCAAACGAAGTTCGAATTCTGTTCGAAAATATAAAGTATACAAAAATACATTGTGTTAAAATGCTCAGTCAATGCTCAGAACTGATAACAGTTTCGATTTTAACTTTATGTCAGATTCTATTTAATGTTTTGATCCGCAATACAAAATCAAACTTATTTAAAATTTATGCTAGGATGCTAACTTCGAGGTGGATGTTTTTTAGTTACTGCGAATAACTTGTCATTTACATATTGAACGTTATTATTTCTTTATAATAATATAAGTGATGTCATTTTTAATGTCAACTTGTTGCAGTGACTATACTTGGGTATTAATTTAAAACATTTTGGTGTAAAATATAAACTAGAATAATACTATAATTTATTTCACTGTATAGGTACAATAATTATTTCAATATCTATTGTATCTAAAATTGTATTCGCACTGTGTACTTTACTAATTGTTATTTAATAATTTGTGAGTAATAAATTAATTGTTTTAACAATCAGTTCTCATTTTGTTGTAACTTATGAAAAAATTACATTGTTGAATTATTGGTTGTCTGGTATTTAAAGGAAATCGGTGCAAGTAATTATTGGTAATGATCATTTTAAACCTGCTTTAACTTGAATTACACAATGCATCTGTAATTAACGTAAGAAGCTTAATACCTTATTTAAAAGTAGAATTTTGTATAACAAATCATACAGTAGTTGGTCACCCTTGAAGAGGTAAAGATCTCTAAGAATTTTAAAATAATTTTACTTTAATCAGGTACTCTTATTAAAACTTAAATGTTTTTGTTTTCACAGATGTTACGCCTAACTACATTTTTGCTGTTAGGAACAGCAGGGTTTGCTCAATATTATGAAGGTGGACAACGGCCATCCGCATTTCCAATGGATTTCAACGACGACATTCACAACAGAGATATGCGAGGGCCTCCCCCTGAGCGACTTGTCTTCAATTTTGAACAAAGGCGTATCGATCAACCGCCTCAATACGAAGTGAGAGACGAAAACCTCAGGCAATACATGGGACGCCCTAAAACTACTACGCCGACGCCGATAACTACCAGATTCCAAGAGCTGCCTGCTCAAGCACCACTTGAGACAAACTATATGCATCGTATACCGGAAATGAGAGCGCCAGTGTCAACTGCTGCACCTGTGCCAACTGATCCCAAGAAATGGGGCCCGATGGCGTCACACTTACCAGCAACTTTACCGCCAGCTCCAGCTATGCTCAAATGGATGGATCTTTCTGATGATAGTGTCAAACATCAGACGCACCAAATGCCAAGCAGACCAAGTGCTCCAGCACAGCATAACTGGGATCACCGCCCTGCTCCATCACAGCAAAACTGGGATCACCGCCCTGCTCCAACTCAGCATAACTGGGATCATCGCCCTGCTCCTCAGTACCAAGAGTCAGCCAGCGTAAACACGCACCAACATCAGCCTGCAACACAAAGCCAGTCATCTAGGGGCAACCATAAATTTAGTTGGTCTGACGTGAAAGTCCCTGAGCCAGCATTCCCCACCACCACAGTTGCCAGCGCCCCAATGCAGCATCGCAACCCGCCAGCGTCATTTCCCACTTTGACCCCTTGGCATGACGGTTTTGGCAAATAAATAGAATCAATGCAATTTATAGGCGAAATAAAATAATGAATTTTCAATATTTTTGTTTTATTACTTAGAATTACTAACAAATAATGTTTAAATTAAGGACAAACTTTGATATTTTTATTGCACGTTAGATACATTTCTCCAAATATTACTAAAAAAGCATCAAACTCTTATTAGTAATAAAGAGGGGTCGATAAGCAAGTAAGTAGGTATAGTATAGTATGGAAATCACAATTACTTCCCCAAATACATTTCCTTTATCTTCTTTAGGAATGGCTTGCTTTGTGCTCAGTTAACTATTCTACCCGTGAACAAACCTTTTGTACCTACACATGTCAAAAATGACACGGATCCTCGGTTTCATTGTACATTCAACAGCACCGCAAACTTAGCAGTAGCTTTACCAAAACCGCTCTAATTACAACCGAGATAAGAGCGCGCATGGGATTAAATCATACAATTTGCTTGTGCGCTCGACTATACCAGGAGCGTCTCAACAATTTGCGCATCCGGATAGTATTATGTGAACGATTCTCGTGAATGTTAGAAAAGTATCTACAGAAAATTGAAAAAGAGGGATTAAAATGTTATTATCATATCAGCTTAGGCACACTTATGTTACTTTAGCCTCGGACTTCACTTATTATAACATTTGATTTGTAGTAATTATATATTTTTTTATGTATGATTTACTATAGCTTCGTCAGTTGTCAACCGTTTTAACACTTTTTGTCTGAAAGAACACACTTCATGTGTGGCCCCACAAATTTTTTACGAAGATCTGGGTAGTATTTTTTTCATAATCCTGAAAAATATCAATTCGTTTTGGCAAATAGTTGTTACCTAGATGACAGCATTGTTGTGTATGGGCCGATTTTAAGTATTATAGATTTTAAATAATGTAACTAACTATATGTGAAATAAGAAACTCTTTATAAAAATAATTAAAACTGATTTCAAAAAGGGAATATTAAACTTTTGGAGTCGACGCCAGCCAAGACAAAAAAAAATAATATAGGAAAGTTATAGAAGTGCAATATAGAATGCCTTGGCTGGCACGGACTCCAAGAGTTATATTTTTAACTTTTTGAAGTCGGTTTTATACAATAAGTTTTCGATAGAGTTTTGAATTGCGTAGTCTTAATGGCGGCAAAAACTTCATAATTAAGTAAATCTTCATGAACAAAAATAAACTAGAAGAACAGGATAACCGACATCGTCGAAATGATTTTATGCGGTAGATTCAAATGCCATCTTATGAGGATAAACCCTGTGCATGATGAACTGTTCATTGTTCGATTCCATGGGGTTGGCCAAAGACTATCGTCAGGAGTTATGTGGCTAATAAGTATATTAGCTATTGCAATTTCTAACAATTTTTATTGCAATCCAAGAATATTGTACATTATTAGTGAAAGGGACGAAATCAAAATAAATTTTCAATTGCAGAACCGTTTTATTTAATTGTTGTTACTTGGTTTATAAAAATATGAATTATAAATTATTCTGCCAATTCAAGTAATACATCGTTTAGGCATTGAAGTTACTGCCTACTTCTTCTCAATAATACGAACGTGTGTGGGGGCGACAAATGGATAATCGTAGACCAGGCGGTATTTGGCTACCTCCGCTTCGGGCGTCCCTGGAGCTGGGACTGGGGCTGGGGGAGGGGGCTTCACTAAAATGGGTGGGAAGTTTACGTTAATGTTTGGTAAATATGTAGGTAAGTTGGCCCAAAAGTTGGTGATGAACTCGGGAAGTTTCTGGTAGTCCCATTTGACAAAAGTGGGCTTCCTTGGCTCTTCCAGAGTCTTCTCTTCATCCTTCTCTTTTTCGATTTCTTTTTCTTCCTCCTTTTCGGTTTCTTTTTCTTCCTCCATTTCACCTTCCTTCATTTCCTCCTCCTTTTCCTCGGCTTTCTCTTCCTCCTTTTCCTTTCCAGGCTCAGGTAGTGGTTCAATTTCAAAAGCCTTAACTAGGGACAACGGTTCCAACGTGGGAGCTCCAGGAATACCAGCCAACTTAGCTTCGGCATCCATGATGTCCACTGACCGTAATGGCCATGACCACGGGTACTCCAAGCTTGCCCGAGGCACATAGATAGCGGGGTTAGCTAGAGCACCCACGGCCAAGAAAAGAACACTGAGGAACATCATCTGAAAAAAACAACACCAAAAGGAAAATATATATTTAAAAGATTTTAGATAAATATAGGTAGGTACGAGAGTAAAAAATATTTCTTTACCTTGATTGCTGTCAGTCAAGCTCTGATAAAGATACGGAAATTCATATCTCTATATATATATGAATCTTGTTACCACAGTAATTAAAAAAATAATCTAAAACAAATCAAGCGTCCATGACCACTCATTTATAAGTAATTTGTGGTTCCATTGGCTCTCAAAGCTTCCACTGGATTGGCAACTTTTCACATTTGATAGTAGGTAGGTATGTAAAAATATTTTAATGATAATAAACAAATTTACTTCAACTATACTTAGGTAGCTATTATTAGCTATGCAGAAAAGACGCAACATTTGGCATTAGTTGGGTCTAAATGTTGTCCAGAAACAATAGAGTCAGGTTGCCTGTTGCGAACCGGTCTTCTACGCACGGGACGCGAGGGAGGTGCCATTACCACCACCACCGCCGCCGGCCGCCGACGCCGCCACACCGCACGGACCTGCGGCCCGGACACTCTTGCTTGGGTTCCTAACCACGAAGGCACGTACCTATACGGTCTTCCAACGCGCCATCGCCATTTTGTTACCACCACGTCGAGGTCTTAGTACTTAATATTACCTATTTGTCGTCGTCGTCGTCGTCTCAGCCACATGACACCCACTGCTGGGTATAGGCCTCCCCCAAGGATCTCCACAACGATCGGTCCTGCGCAGCCCGCATCCAGCGGCTTCCCGCGACCTTCACCAGATCTTCGGTCCAGTCAAAGTTACCTATTTGTAATCACGGCTAATAAACCAGCTCATTTTGTTATGAAGTCCACTCTTCTATTTAAGTCCCCAGTAAGACCTTTCCATTGCCATTGCCAGCCCATCATCGCATACATTTTGCGAGTATACCTACCCTGTCCTAGGGTAGGTATATAGGCTCTTACTAAAGAATACAAATTATTACTCTTACTATATGCACTGGAACGTTAGCAGGTGGAAAACTTTATGTTTTTCTTTCACTCCCAGTTCAGTATGAGAATATAATTACATAGATTAGATAAGTGCTCTCTTTAAGTTTAAAAAAGAGAAAATTGATATATGGTCGATTTCTGAATTGAGAATGTCACCTCACTCATGATCATGTCTTGCATGAGTAATGAACATTTTGCTTTGAGTTGAGTTCGAGATGTTATCATCTTGAATTTTTTTATTGAGAAACTAACCATTGTTAATTGAAAAATTATACCAACCGAATTGAGAACCCCCTCCTTTTTTGAAGTCGGTTAAAAACACATGAGTTTTCAAATTTCTTCAAATTCTGCTACAAGACGTTGCTTCATGTTCTTGATCTAAATCAGTGGACTAAATAAACAATTTGATTTATGTCAGTCATATAACAAAAAAGGCCATATCTCTTGATTGAATTAACATAGAAGCTTGCGTACCTATTACGTTTCAAATTCCAAGGAAACTGATCAGTACTATTTATTATTTAATATTTATTATTTATTATTACTATAATAATAATAATAACAATAATTGCATACAATCACGCCTATTATCTAGCCCAAGTTAAGTTTCATGAAGAACTTGTGTTATGGATACTGGATAACGGATAAACATACTTAAATACTTTTTATTTGAAAATACATACATAATATACATATTAAACACCCAGACTAAGACAAATAGACATGTTCATGCACACAAATATTTGTGATGTCCGGGGATCGAACCCGGGACCTCTGGCGCAGAAGGCGGGTATAGTACACTTGCGCCAAACAGGTCGTCAAACTATGGTAAGTATATCATAAATTTTAAAGTATACCTACAATACAGCCAAGCATTTCTAAAACTGGATACCGAGAGGTTCCTTAAAAGAGTTCCTTTTAAATCTTTTGGAAAAGGAACGTTTCTTTCATAACTAACGCTAAATAGCAGAGCGTTTGACTTACAAAAACTTTCATCTGAATATACTGATTCCACTTACATTTTCGTTAATTTATTGTGTTTCGAAATTATTATTTATGTGTCTAATCAGCCAAATCGAATAAAAAAAATATATACCTTCATTTATTCATTTGCCAATAAACATGTTACATTCATGGTTTAGTAGTACGTACTCTGGTGGTATAAACCTAAGTACTCAAACAAAACAATCAATTCAAATTTACTATTTGGGCAAACAGGTCGATCACATAAATTAATGCTATTAAAAATTATTCCATTGCTAAATAACTAGTACTAATAAGGTACTTACATTCTTCAAGTGTCATCCGCTAATTACATTCCAAAGTTTGTTAATAAAAACTAGCGACTTCATACTGATAGTATTTTTTAAAGAAATTTTGATACTATAAGTCATCGCCAGAATTAGTAACATAGTGAAAAGTATAGAAAAAAAAAGAAAAACGGTCATAGTAACAGTCATAATAGACTCACAAGGTTGGCAGAGCATCATGTAAAGATCTTATGCACTTGTATAAAATCATTCATAGATTTATTGATTCCCCTAAATTACTATCCTTAATTAATTTTAACACCAGGCTATTGATTAGAAACAGAAAAAAAAACATATTTGTCTTACAAACATTTAAAAATAACACTTCGTATTATAACCCCATAGTAAGAATGTGCCGGCAATATAATGATTTAAATAATGATCTAATCATGTCAAATAAACAACTCGATATCTACACTACAAAGCACACTGTGTTTAAGACTCAAGCAAAAAAGATATTTTTTTAACTTCATATTAATAATATTCAAATTCCTTGATTATTTAATAACTTATTTCAATCAAGTTTATGTTTCCGATCACTGTATAAATTATTTTTTTATAAATTATATGTATCCTATAATTGTATAATGTAATCTAATAATTATAGATAATCACTGTATGGTTATTAATTTTTACCGTAATTCTATAATCTTATGTTATTTGATTAATGTAAATTCTATTGCATTTATAGGAATACTTTTCTTGTATAATTTTCTTGTTTAATTTTTATCATTTAGAGGAAATTTATTGTCAATGTTTATTGTAGTTATGTTTTTTTTTTTTTTTTTTTCTTCTTATGTTTTCGCATCGCATGATTTTCTGTGTGTACACGTATTTGGATGTCAGTCTTGTTCGAAACTTGCATTGTTCTCATTTCATGTTGTTATTGACTGTTATCTGTTGTGTATACCATAAATAAATAAATAAATAAATAAATAAAGTCAAGGGGCAATTTGAGATTAAAAAAAACCCCACGACGTATGTAAAAACAGCGACGTATGTAATTTTACGAAAATCCGAAGGATTTTAGTCCGGGAATTTTCGTAAAAAAATTAACTCTTTTTATTTTTATCTATGGCATTTTTAGATACGGCGTAGGTTTTTCCAAAATTTTAAATTTTGTCTTTTTATTTTAATCTTTTTTGAAAACTCACAGCAGAATAGGTACTGCAGCGCCCTCTGGTGGTATACTGCTATAAAACATGTTATTTTTTTAAGTTATGGCTTCTTCCGTTTCTCACAGAAATAAAACATGATTATAATTACATGGTCTGAAATGTCACCTATTTAATGCAAAAAACCAATCACCCAAGGTTGCCTGGAAGAGATTGCTATGTAGCAATAAGGCCGCCTAATTGTGTGTTCCTCTTTTTTGTAATTTTTTCTGTATGTTTGTTTTTGTATCATGTGCAATAAAGTTTCTGTTATTATTATTATTATATAAAATACACCTACCCAAAATGCCACTATAATTTTTCGCCTGCAAAAATTACTTTGTTTTTCATAGTGTTTGTATAAATGACAAAGTTATTTGCGGTTTTTAAAATGTGCTATAGCTCTGAAACTGCTAAATATATTTCGTTCAAACAAACTTTCTTTGAAAGTTTTTATAAAGGTCTACAGCATATATATTTTTTAGATTTTTCACTTTCTTATTTTAAAAGTTAGAGGGGGGGACACACATTTTACCACTTTGAAAGTGGATATCATTCAAACTTTGAAAAAAACTGTTTTAGGAAACTTAATGTAAATTTTAAAGACGTATCTATGGTTACCCCACACGTATAGGTTTGATGAAAAAAATATTTTCAGTTTTAGTTCCCTTTGGGAAAATATGTGCTATATTTCTAAAACTGCCAACTATATTTCATTCAAACCAATTTTCGTTGAAAGTTTTTATTAAGACCTACAGCATTTATATACTTTTTAATTTTTCACTCTCTTATTTCAAAAGTTAGAGGGGGGGAGTTACACATTTTACATGTTTCAAACATCAGTGTACATCTACGTACATCTTATGTTTTGGCGCGCACTGTTCATTGAAATAAAACAACTTTTACGGATATCAAACGCGCTATATTTCACGAACTAAGTTGTAATTATCCGTATTTTAGGTTTTTAGAGGTTTTTTGATTTTCCCGACGTTTCGGCACCTTTTCGGCTACCGTGGTCACGGCATGACTGGCTACTTATAAGTCTACCCTCGAAAAGTTAATTTATTTTTCGTTCGGATACGGTTAGACATTTACTACGGCAACAATTATTATTGATTTGATATTTTAATTTAATTATTATTTTAAAACTTCAGAAAAGAAAAGAGTCAGTGTACATCTTTCAAACGGTTGACTTTGAGAAAAAATCGTTTTAGAAACCTCAATGTAATTTTGAATGACCTATCTATCGATACTCCACACGTATAGGTTTGATAAAAAAAATCAGTTTCATTTCCATGGAGGGGGGAGCTCCCCTTAATATATATATTTTTTTATTTTTGTGTAAAAACCGTAAAGCGGTTTACAGAATAGGTACATCTACCTACCAAGTTTCAACTGTATAATCCTCATAGTTTTGGAATAAATTGGCTGTGAGATACATCGGACAGATAGACATGACGAATCTATAAGGGTTTCGTTTTTTGCCATTAGGCTACGGAACCCTAAAAACCGCATCGAAACCAGTTGAATAGTTTCTGTGAAGCCCTCAAGCGCCAAGCATCCTGGCTGCTGCAGTGCCACCTGGTGATCGGGCCTAGTGTGAGTTTGGAAATGTCCAAACGTAACCATTGTGTGAGAGTAAAATTTTGGTAGATAGCCTTAATGCAATGGAAATAAGGTTGAGAAATAAACTCATTTCGCATACTGCGGCATAACGTAAGCAAATAATGTGAGAAAACTCACACTAAGTAGGTACACAGTAATTAAATGATTCCTTTTGAATGCAAAAAGCCGCATTGAAATCGGTTTAGTAGTTTTTGATCTGTTTTCTGGTTGCTGCCGTGGTCTTCCACCATGAAATATGTCTAAGAACCAGCCCTGGTGGTCTGGTCCATGAAACATGTCCAATAACTAGCTCTGAAATGAAACTGATGTAAACTGATGTTGCCATTTATCTCCAAAACTACTAGTCCGATATTGATGCGGTTTTCTGTAATGGGTTTGGGTTTAATTGGTAAATGTTCTTAGATAGGTGTTTCGGTGACAACTCACTAGAGGGCGCTGCAGAAAATATTTGTTTGTGCAACAACAAAATTACTAGTCCGATTTAGATGCGGTTTTCTGTATAGGGTTTATGTAGTACAATGTATTATTACATAATATCTATGCTCTCTAAAAAGTTTAAAATAAATAGCTAAATAATTTTTTTTTTAAACCTAAAACGACATTGAAAAAGGATAAAATAATTTTAAAACCGGAAAATTAAGTCGACATTTTCCGTATTCGGGGACTGCCATCACTATTTTAAATTTCAACATAAACATTCACATTATTATTAAAGTCATAAGACTTAGATTTTTTCGCAAAACTTAAAAACTACTTCATTTAATGGCAGCCCCCGACGGATAATTAAGTCGGGGGTTTTTAAACAATTTTATACTTTTTACCCGCGACGGCACGGAGACGGTATATGCGTTTACGGTGAGAGGTTGTTTCTTTGTTTCAATTACGTTTTATCCGCCGCAGGTTATTCAAAATGTTTAATTTTGCTTTCATATTTCCTTATATTATTATTGATATAACAAGAAAACGTATGCGTAGGTTTGGGTCGACATTTGAAGAGCAGCAGTCGGGCCCCGTCTGAGCCACTCTTGTAAAACTAAAATACTGTATCGATGCACCTTTTAAATCTTAGTGATCTTTTTATATTTATAAATATTTCAGCTCAATCTATTGTCAAATATTTTTAACCATTTTTAACCGACTTCAAATAAAGAAGGAGGTTATCAGTAGTTGCCTACACTACTAGTTTGACTCACACCGAAGTGCGGTACTTATTGTAACTTAATAAATGTGAAATAAAAAACTTTTTGTAATAAAATAAAAACCGACTTCATAAGTCAAAAAGGGTTATTTTTTACTTTTTGATTTTTGAAGTCGGTTTTTATTTTTTTATAAAAGTTTTAATTACTTCTTTTCAATACAAGGATAATTCTCGCATTGTTAATATAAAGCTGCCTTACAACAAGCATGGTATTATAAATAGAAATATTTAAAATTTCGTCATGTCTCTCGGGTTCGCGTCGCGTCTGAGCACGCCTTTTAATTTCTAGATCTTTTCAAATCTTTTTTGGTACCAAAAATGATTTGAAAAGAAAATAAAGACATCCTTTTAATTAAGTTAAATAATATTTATTTATTATAAATTACTAAGTACATAAGTAAATTAAATCTACGCAGCTACAACTAGTGCAGGTTCCGTAACCCTGAAACCATCCAAACCAGCCGTGTACTTGGTTTGGTAGGTCTTGCCGTCAGTTCCGATATAGGATACTTCGCCTTCGTAGATCATCACGCGGTCTTTGCCATCAGCAGTTGGGATCAGGTGTCCACGCTCAGAGACAAAGGTTCCTTCCGCGGTGTAGTACCGAAGGGCGTACTGGCCAAAGTCATCGTGGATCTCTTCGTGGTGCAGAGCAGGCAACCGGCGAAGCTCTGACGGAGCTGCCAATGTGCAAGCAACGAAGAGAAGGACGGAGAATGCCACAAACTGTGAAAAACTGATACTGTTATTCTAGGGTAATAAGAAAGAATATACTATGAGATAACATTTCTATTAAAAAAATATCCTTTGAAATTGCGTTGTAAATGCATAATTTAAAAATCATAAGTCCTATTTTTGTTGTCTGCGCACTAAGTAACATCCTAAAAATCTATTTTGTTATATGACTGAACACTGACTCTTTCAGTGAGGAAACTACTAGGAATGAGGAAGCCAAGTTAGTATTGAGTTTAGTACTGAAACGAAGTTCACGCAAACAAAGGTTTTCAAAGCAACACCATTCATATTCGCTAAATTAATGAAGTTGTTAATTCATTTTATTTCGAATCTATTTTTTTTATTATTATTTTATATTGTCTATGTTTAGTAGATTGTTTACCGAGGGCTGTATGACACCCATAACAGTCGAGTGTTTTGGCGCCCGAACGAAGTGAGGGCGCCGATAGTTCGAGACTGTTATGGGTCCATACACCCGAAGTAAACACTCTACTTTTCATTTTGAATATGAGGAAAGTAAAAACAAACAGAATATTCTAAAAAAATATTTAATAAGAAAAATTATTTTATAATGTAGCAAAATAAGCTGTATAGGCTTCTGTGCCTTTGCCTACATACCTTTGGTAAACAAAAGTCCAAAGAGATTACAGATATCGATTTGACATGACACCCCCTATTCTTTTTACAAATTTATTACAGCCCTAGGGCCGCCACATCTCACTTTCAACCCGCATTTTAGGCAAGTTATGAGTTACTTTCAGAATATGAGACATGAAAAATAATTTTCTTACCTTATTCATGGTTTATAATGTTCTATACTTTTAGAAATAATGACTTTTAATCCAACGACTAACCTTTAAATATACATAATTTTGTAACCGCAGCATGTCACAAATTAAGCTATTAATTATGACCTAGTTTAATTATGCACTAAGAAGGTAACAGGTCTATATTAGAACATAATGAGTATTTTCATTATATTGCTACTAGGTAGTAATTATTTATAATTAAAAATTCAGCAACATCAGCACATCCCGATTAACCAGTTTCAATAGATTTATATCGTTTTGCCATATATATTGAGCCAATTTTTTATAGTAATCACTCAGTTGCAACGACCCAAATCACAATGATGGTAAGTAACTCAGTAACAAAAGAAAAATAAATGTAGAAAATTACAAGATTTTTAACTTTTACTTAAAAAAAACTTCAATTACTAAACACAGCAATTAAATAAATATTGTTTTTGCAATTCCATTGACATAATTCAACATTTTTCTTTTTTTTTACAGATTGTGACAGGAGCCATTCTTTTCTTTTTAGGAGCATCAGTCTCAGCTAGTCCCTTTCTCCCAACATTACCCAAGGAGCTTATTATAAGCAAACATAAGCACGGAGAAGACAAGTTGACAGTTATACCATCTACAGACCATTCATCGATCATAGAGAATTACATTCAAGAAGGGACCAATGTTTTCTTCAAGCCACAGTTCGTTTTATCCTCGGAGCAAATGCCGCCACAACTGCAACCTTTGATTGCTGCTATTGAGAAAGATGACTGCAAAACTTATCCCTTAGTAACTCCTGTAATTGTAGACGAGCCACTTCGTGTTATAGAAAAAGAAATCAATGGCCCTTTGATGACAACTATTGAGCATATAACAGAAATTAAACCAGCACCCATGATTCCTGAACCCGTGATGCCGGTTGTGTTTCCTCCCTCGCCTGTTTTGCCACTAATGGAACCGCCAAAAGTGCCAGTAATGGTAGAAGAAGTCCCATTAGGTGTTGAGATACCATGTGCTCCGATGGCTCCTGTCTTCCTTGAAGTAGAAGAACCCAAAGTAATCGAGATACCACTTACAATCCCGCCTGGCCCTGTCCTACCACCAATTGAATTACCAAAATTGCCCGTCATGATAGAAGGACCTGCAACTGTTGTTGAGCCAATTGAGTCTATTGTTCCGTTTGCACCTGTTATGGAGTTAGAAAAGAAAGTAGTTGAAGTTCCAGTTATGATCCCACCTGGTCCGGTCTTACCTCCAATGGCGATGCCAAACTTGCCTGTTTTAGTAGAAGAAACATTTGTTCCTGAAGTGCATCCTGTACCAGAGGTATCAGTTGCAATCCCTCCTGGCCCGGTACTACCTCCAGTAGAGTTGCCAAAGTTACCCGTGATGGTAGAACACATCCCAATGGTAGCGGAATTGCCATGTGAGCACCCGGTTGCAGTACCGATGCCGGTTCCAGCTCCCGTCTTCGTAGATGTGGAGGTACCTAAGGAGCATATTTTAGTCCCTCCAGCACCAGTGTTACCTCCTATGGAAATTCCAACTGCACCAATCATTATCAAAGAACCAATACACGTTGAAAAGCCCATCCATGTCCCATCTGCACATCTTCTGCCAGGCTTGGAAATGCCTAGATTACCGTTTGCTGAGATTCACCCCCACGCCTACGTCGAGCAAAACCGGTTCGTTCTTCCTGTTGGCATGACCTACCCGGACACAAAGAAAGTTGTACATATTCCTGAAATACCACAGTTGGTGATCCCATCAATCCCCGATTTCACTAAAACCAAAGATTGCGTTAATGACATAATTGTAGAACGTGTGCTTCCTAAAATGGAAAAGGGGATTTATACAATTCATCCTGACGTAGGAGTCCCAAGAATTGTTTCTTTAATTTGATCTTGCTATAATTTTAAATTAATAATTTAATACAAGTATTTATGACATGTATCTTTAATAACAACTGAATCTGGCTAAGGTACTTATAAGTAGAAATAAAACTTGCTTTACTTATCATTTTCTTTTTATTTTTTTAACTTATTTTAGACACGAGTTGAGAATGTTAAAGTAACTGCTCTGTCTGGCTTATTTATTAGTTGAGTTTGAATTCCCATCTCTTCTCCTATCCAACCAATTTCAAACTCTCGAACCAGCTGAAACATGGAAATGATAGATACATTTTCAAAACATTCTCATTACCCACCTTTGTATATAGGTACCTAATGTATTAAACATTCTTTCGCTTACCCGCATTAGTGTAATGCATATATTTTGTTCAGCAAGCCTCCTTGCAATGCAAGACCGAGGACCAAATCCAAAAGGCAAACTTAGAAATGGATGAAGTTTTTCAAAATTAGGTGAATTTCTAAGGTACCGTTCAGGCTTAAATGTCAATGGATCGATGACGTACTGCGGCAGGCGTGAAGCTACCATATTTTGGGTCACTATCACAGTCTGAAAAATGAAATCACAAAACAACTATTATTAACACTTATAGTAGACTTTCTATGCAATTATTAAATAATTTCCGGTCGGTAGTTCCAGATACACAATCAATGAAGTTTCAAAACCTTTCCACACCCTTCAGGATTTGCATTAGCGGCAAAAATAAGCTTAATGTCCTAAACTTTATTAAAAATGATTAAAAGTAGCCAGGTTGAGACAGTTAGATTTACTCTCGTTTTTTTGTAATTTTAATAGTGAATTAAAATATAAATCGTTTCTCCCTAAAAACTACAAGCATTTTTTTCTGAAAAAAAAACGTAAGTACCTCTTTTGGAATAAGATAACCTTTTAGTATAATATCGCTTTGTAAGACCCTCCCCACTCCAATGGAGACAGGGTTCAATCTTAAACTTTCTTTAACACAACTTTTCGTATAGTTTGCTTTAGCTATAATTTCAGGCGTAATATCAACATCTTTTTCCGATAGCAACGTTAAAACTTCTTCAAATAAGCGTTTTTGGCAATCTTTATTTCGTGCTATGTGATACAAAACGAAACTGGTGGTGTATGCAGTCTGTAAAGATAACAATTTGTTAATAATATAGCCTATTTCGACTTTTTCGGTGTTTACTACGTTTAATATAAATACCGTATCAATGGCAGCCATTAAAATATCGACCATCATTCCCTTGATGTCCTTTAAATCGATATTTGGTTCCTGAAGGAACGATTTTAATAAGCAATATTCTTGATCTCCGTACTGCTCTTGGAAAAAAGTTGTATATTTGATTAAAATATCTTCTGCTACACTGTAAATAGAAGAAAAACTTATATTTGTAAGTAATTCACACTTGCTTCTTAGTTCAATAGGTAGGTATGTAGTACATAAACTGTTTGCTTATTTTTTTCAAACATAAAAAAATACAAACTTCTCCAAATATTCTTGCGACCTTCCAAGTTTTTTGTATAAAGGTGTCTCGATAATTTTCCATAAAAATCCTTTGTCCAGCTTCATAACACCGCTGTTAGATCCAAACGCTGCCGATATAATTTTACTACTACGTGATTCAGAATGTTGCTCTTCCGCTAAGAAGCTGTTGAACTGTTCGTTAAAAGCTACAACACCGATAACTGAAATACAAAATAAATATGTAATTATTACTTTAACAACAGAAGCGCTCATGGCCGCGCTTGACAGACTGATCGTATTCGATCACGTTTGTTAAGCAACGTTCGGTCCAGTCAGGTGCCAGATGGGTGACCGTAAAGTGGCATTACAACTGAACACTTCCGTGCTTCGGAGGGCAGGTTAAACCGTCGGTCCCGGATGTTGTCATCTGATTACAGTCGTTGAGTCAAGTCGGAGGCCTTATAGGCGGCTTGATGAACTCTGACACAAGAGGTGGTCACTTATCCTCGTACGATAAGAGAAGAGAGACTTTAATAACATCACTAACCCCCCTAACAAAGCAGAGCTTGTACTGTAGGTACTAAACTCGCTAGAGCAGCACAAATTATTATTTCGCATGACACGAAGCATAAAGAGATTTGCAGAGCAACCTACATACTGCAGAGGCACTGAAAGTAGAAGAAGTCGATATAGCTATTCAGCGCCAACATAGTTCGATTCTGCTGTTAGCATAAGTAGGTCGTTTAAAATAAATTGTATTGAGATATGCATGTGTAATCCAATTTGTATAACTGATAACACTTCATCGTGAAATTCCAGGCAAGTATTCAAACAAAATAAGTAAATGTGTCTTTGCTTATTTTTTCATTTACGTCAATGGGTCTTGTAATATAAAGTAGAGATACCTACTCTCCAAATTTAATCTGCTTAAGTAATCCAAAAAATCTTCCCCGTTTGAAAATTTTTCTTTTATGCTTTTTACAAGTATTCTCACAACTCGATCAGTGTTTTCAACGTGCACCTTCACACTTTTTGGTCCAGTGAAATTCTTCTGAAATGTGCTACGGAGTTTCCACCATTCTGCACCATTCCTAAAAGCATAATTTTTAAAGCCTTCATTTCGAATGACGTAACTGGGGTGTTCTAGACCATGATTTTTAAGTTCAACAGCCATTGTTACTTAAGTACCTATATACTTTATAAATAATTCTTATAGTTTATAGGTATTTAAAGTTCATCCACAATTAAACGTTGAACTTAACGTACTAACGTAACATCTAATCTAACCACGGACCACAGAGCACAAAGAAAAGACTTTCTGTGTTGTGTGCTACGGACTCTGGAAAGGTGGCAAAACCTCGGGAAACCCCAAAAACCATAAATTTCAAAAGAAAGACTCTAATTTGTTTTTAGTTTGCATTAATCCTAAAAGCTATCTATGAAAACAATAGAAAAATACAAAAAATAATAGATTCGGTTCACAAGTGTTTCTCAGGTGGAGAATCACTTCTTTGTCGAGTCGAATTTTTATAGTAGGTAGGTACTTTTTTTTAAATTATTTTTGTCAATGTAACTAAAATGATCATACAATATCATGCGTCTAGGTTTGAACAATCTTAATTCAGAAAACGATCATTGTTTCCTAAAATGCGAAGATAGATTTAAGTACTAGGAACTAGGTAAAAAGATAATTACGTAGCAAGCAGTCCCCCTGTGTTATAAACGGTCCGTTTGTCCATGCGATATTTCAACATCGCCAGATGGCTCCTTCTTATCGGGTAGCGGTCGTCATGGCGGAAAACAGCTTCGATATCTTCAGGATCGTACACGTGAAGCAGCTGCACTCCTGGGCACTCCCGGACGAGAGGCCCGTAGCGGCGCCAATTCCACCAAGCATTCTTGTCTAGTGTCTCAGCATTATAACTACCTTATTTAAAAATAATTAGTATTTGATAGAATCAGGCGTTACTTGGCGGAAATCCATATCTTAGAAGAAAACGAAAAATATGTCGCGTAATTCCGCAAGAAAAAATGCAGATGCAGCCCAGTGACACACCTTGCACCTTCACCGACTACTCTACACGTGTTTCGCCCACACACGGAGCATCCTCAGGAGTTGTTAGACCGTGCCAATCTCAGCACCGAGTGCTTCTGCATTTTTTCTTGCGGAATTACGCGACATATTTTTCGTTTTCTTCTAAAAATAATTAGGTATTACAATGGTATTTAAAAAAAGCTTCTATATACCTATACATATTTTCAAAGAAGAAGTACCTACATAAGTCTGCTTCTTCTTTGAAAATGTATTCAGATGCTTAAATAGTAGATTGTACCATAAGGGAGCAAAATAATATTTTTACGGCGAGGGCGCTTTTTTGAATCCAGAGCGAAGTGAGGGATTTCTAGATACAACTAATGAATGTACCTACCTATTTATAAAAAAAATATTAAACACTAATATAATGTTATAATGTTAAAAAATATATAAAGTAACAGCTTAAAAATTAATATTAATATTTGAAACATTTGTGCAATTTTGAAATGTTTTCGTCATAGTTTAAAAAAAAACTGTCGCTGCTTGTGGAACTCATTTTTCGCAATTATTGCACTGCAAATATCACAAAACACTGTTTACTCCAATAAAGTCCAATACAAGGGTAATACGTAGTTTGCGCGTTTTTCTTTTTTTTTCTTTTTTCTTTTGCGGCGCTGCACGCGCCGAATAATCGGCCAGTGACTTTCTCATACAATATTTTCGTGCGATCTCTTTGGTCACGGAGCACTAAGGGACGATGTTAATGTTCGAAATTCAAATCTCATTACTGCCCCGTGAAAACGTCTCTTGGAGAAAAGACTTACTTTGCTCGCACTTAAAGGCGAATCAATCAGCGTTTTCGAATAGATGGGATTAAAATATTATTAGTAAACTCTTTCATAAGTAACAGCTTAAAAATTAATATTAATATTTGAAACATTTGTGCAATTTTGAAATGTTTTAGTCATAGTTTAAAAAAAACTGTCGCTGCTTGTGGAACTCATTTTTCGCAATTATTGCACTGCAAATATCACAAAACACTGTTTACTCCAATAAAGTCCAATACAAGGGTAATACGTAGTTTGCGCGTTTTTCTTTTTTTTTTCTTTTTTCTTTTGCGGCGCTGCACGCGCCGAATAATCGGCCAGTGACTTTTTCATACAATATTTTCGTGCGATCTCATGTTAATGTTCGAAATTCAAATCTCATTACTGCCCCGTGAAAACGTCTCTTGGAGAAAAGACTTACTTTGCTCGCACTTATAGGCGAATCAATCAGCGTTTTTCGAATAGATGGGATTAAAATATTATTAGTAAACTCTTTCATAAAGGTGCACCAAGGTGTATAACAGTACGCGACTCCTATTTGCCGAGCTAAGCAGTGTTTTGTTTAGCAAAAAATCGTTGCGAGTCTGTAGTATCCTGTTATTTTCCTACCCAAATCCGAAGTATCATCTCTTTTTAACCGACTTAAAAAAAAGGAGGTGGTTCTCAATTCGACGGAATCTTTTTTTTTTTTAATTATTAACCGTCTTCAAAAGCAGAATAAGGTTATCAATTTATCACGTATATGTTTTTTATGTATGTTCACCGATTACTCCAGAACGCCAGAACCGATCGAAATGATTCGTGTTCCCAGGTTGGACCCATTTATCTAAATTTCAAAATCGGTCCAGTAGTTTTCAAGAAATCTTGAAAATATTGTACTGTCGTTTTTTCGGTCAAGCAATTTGACACAAACCGTTTGACTCAAAATAGTAGTTGCCTACCTACACTATTAGTTTGAGTCAAAGCGAAGTGCGGGACTTATTGTATATGTTTATTTTTCTTATAAAAAAATATTTTACATTTTTTAAAGTTATAATATGTCCCGCACTTACTCTCTATTCCACCATCATTTCCAATTTTATTATTTCCTTCCCCTGCAGCTCATGTGAACATTATGTATGTACCTAATAAATCTAAGTAGTATAAAATGGAGACTGAATCGAGTAATTTCGGTTATGGTAGGACTTGTTCTCATTTTGTCTGGTTAGCTACCAGCAGTTTTTAACTATACCTACTCCTACATTTTGAAGTAGAGGAAGCAGAGAAGATATTATTACCTATGTCTTACTCGTAATAAGGACCATAGCAAATAAAAAGAAGCGACCTTAGCTTTTACCTAACGGATAAAGCCGTGACTATCTAAGTCAGGCCCGTCCAACATACGGCCCCCGGGCAACAATGTGGCCCGCATACGTCCTTCATCCGGCCCGCGACGACCTCAATAGCTAAGAGAGTGCCTACTTAAACCTTCGCTATTGGGCATTCCTTTTGGCCCGCTACGGATACAAAAATACTAAACTTCGCTCTCCACAAAATCATGTTGGACACCCCTGATCTAAGTAATTCTGCCAAAGTAGGTAATTATTTCTAAACTAAGTACGGTCGATGGTACATATTATAATGCTTAGGTATAGCACTACGACTACGAAAATCAGAAACTTGATTTGTTAATTCGATTGTATGCTTAATATTTTCTGTGTAGGTGCTTACGTCGCACTTTCTCAGTTTTTATCTATACTAATACACTCAATTTCTTAAGCGTTATTAACACTTCACAAATGCGTGTACGGCTTCCCACCAATGTTTGAAAGCCCAATAAATCAACTTAATAAACAAGAATTCATTGCATTAAAAAAGCATAATAAATAACGAAAATGTGACATAAAAAAATGCAATTTTGTTCCTCTATAAGGGCCGCTGGTTGAGCAATTGCGCTACAATTTGTGGGTTTTGGGGACCCATTAAGGGTCAACGCAGGTTTAAAAGGCAGTGATCCGTAATATAACCCTTAAAAAAATGTATTTTCTAAGTCGTTTTTAAAAATATTTCACAATTTTTAAAGGTAGAAGACGTCCCATGCCTACGCTGGTGATAACCTTATGACAAATCCTCATCACCTTTTATGATTCCGTCGAATTGAGAACCTCCTCCTTTTTTTTGAAGTCGGTTAAAAGCATTATTAAGGAGTGGTATTGTTTTGTAAACTTTATCTTTTTTTTTGTTCTATTCGAATAAAAAAATAAAAAGTTTAATTATTTTGGGTACTCCTTTTCGTTACCTTTCAAATGATATCCAACATTTCCCTCATAACTTGATTCCAAATAACGTTATACTAAGTTTATAAGTCAGTTTTTTTAAAGGTGCGATTTGTGAAAGGTGTGTGTGTATTATAAAGAGGAAAGATTTGATTGTTTGTTTGTTTGCATTGAATAGGCTCCGTAACTACTGAACGGATTTGGATGAAATTTGGTACACAGATAGTATCATCATCATCAGCCTGTGGACGTCCACTGCTGGACATAAGCCTCTCCTAGCTCCCGCCTATTGTGGCGTTCATAGGAGGCTATTAGCCTACTGCTACCACGCTGGCCAGACGGGTTGGTAGAGGGTTTGTTTCAAGTTTTCCTTCTCTCGCACAGGTGTTCAATGCGTCGAGCCTCTTAGTCGACTCATACGACATCCCAGGCATGTAAGGGATTGGTGACACTTGTATTCTTAGGCCGACACCACACGGCACACATGATAGTATATAGCCTGCTTTTTATTTTTTACTTAATTAACTGTTACATTGTTTAACCCATAATAAAGAATATCTTCGTTAGTTTTAAAAATTCTTATTTTAAAATGTCAAACAAGCTAACCTTATGACTACTTACCATATCGAGGTAGACGGTAAAAACCTTACGTGTAAAAAGTTTGAGCCACGGTCAAAGATTTCCGACTTATGTCAATCCGCTTGAGTCGAGACCATTGCCATGAAAACACGCGTCACTCAGAAATAGTTATTTGTTATGCAAGGCTGGAAAGTTGGTTATTTAGCGGCGAGTTACCTCTATTGAAATCTGAGCAAATGAAGGGTTCTACCGGTTCAAAGAATGAATTCTGAGCGAAGCGAGGATTTCAAAGGTACAAGACGCTAAAAACTTTTCTGCCGAGCGCAGCACATAATTTTTCACCTCACAACAGCAAGGAACATTTTATGGTTGTTTCCAAGGTCAACTTCCGGTAAAAAATTCTTAAAACATTAAGTTTAATCTAAATATACCTTATTCTCGTTGTTTTAATGATATAAAAAACTAAAATAATAAAAAAGGGAGTATTATAGTTAATTCAAAGTTAATTAAAGTAGGAATATATTGTTACTTATTAATAAGAATAAAAACGATTCCGTAAATGTTGACACTGACTTGAGGTACAAGACAAAGACAATTTAAAAATAAAGATTTATGTCACAGTCCGAAATCCAAATATAGGTTGTGAAATCTCACCCAGCCTAAGTAATATAAAATTCTTATAACAAATACTTTAATCTTATTACGTTAAATTGTGCAGTGCTTTGTTGCAAGAGCTCGTCAATAATATTTCCAAATCACTAATCTCGGTCGTAATGTCATCTTATCTTAGGTACGAAAAACTTGACACGCTAGGTTCTCATACAGTTTGAAATGCTATTTTCGTCTTTCTCAATTATAGGTCTGTGGTACTTACTAATTTATTCAGTGGTACCAGTAGGTACCAATGAGTAACATGACAAGACAATCTATAGACTTACCTACAAAAGGCAAGTATTGATGCAATGTTCCAACAAAAGGATAACACTTTGGGCCAGGAATATCATGAAAACTCAGTAACCTCGCATTTTCACTATTTTTCGTGTGGTTAACGCGTACAAAATGTAGTGCACCAGAAGTTATCGCATTATTATTATCAAATTTATTTTTAGACTTAAATACCCAACATTTAAATCTTAAACTTGAAAACATTTTAATAGAAAGAACCACGAGCGAACCGTATCAAGAACAATACGCCACTGAGATCGTGTTACTTTACCGCTTCAGCGATAAATTATGCACTAACGTAAGCAAAGATTGTATTAAATCAAATCCCAAATCGAGGGGCCTTTTTACCTGTAAAATATACAATTCCCATAAATAAAACATGCCAATGAGATGTAAGGTCGAGGGCACTTTACTTCTAGAAAATAAATTACCTACCTAAAAATTTGCGATAATCGCGCAGTGATCGCGCGGTCGACGCGGAACAATTTCACAGACTGTGATTTTTGTTCTAAAGTGGGCTAATTTCACAGTTGCTACTATTTGCTCCTTGTAATGAAATAAAAATTATGATTAATAATCAGAATGATTTAAATTAAATGTTCCTAAATGAAATATTACCTACTGTCGTATGATTTTCATGTCAGGATGTCAGGTAAGGCAGAACGGCAGAAGCTCCGGTTGTGGCCATTTTTAATTTTAATGTTATATGATATCAATAACAGGAAAGAAAACGGGTGCAACAAATTTTCGACCTTACAGGGGCGTGCATTCCATATAGGCAATTAGGCAGTGCCTACCTCATTCAAAACCTAAATAAATATACAATAAGTGTTAAACTTATTTTATTTTAGTTTAAACTTCTATTCAACACTCACCCACTAAGATATTCCTTACGCTAAATACTGAATACCTACCGATAGGCAGTCTCGAAATTGCCTACTCGAAACAAGCAGCGTTTCATACAAGAATACAACATATTTAGAAAAAGTATTGCTCAAGTATAAACCGCCCATGGCAAGAAGGGCGCTGTTTGTACGTGTAACGTTCTAGCTTAAACTTCCGGAATATATCAGTATAAAGTTAAAAGTGCCTACCTGACGAATGAATTTGGTCGCGAATTATTTTGTTGAGGAGTTATTTTAAAACTATCATATTTCCTAAGATATTCATTAAAATTTTATGATGTAAAGGATAATTTTATTCAAAATTAAATACTTGTGATGATTAACGTATTTATTTAGATAAGGATTAATATCATGTTTATGAAAACAGCTTCTCAAATAATACATTAGTTTAGAACAAATTTTATTATCTGAAAAATGGTTAACTATAAAACATATACATATGCTGTCGCGGACTTTTTTTAAGAACTTTTGATGGGGAATCATTTCGTCATACATGATTTTTACATAACTTTAACCGTTTACACACCGTCCGCAACGGAAGCTCCCAAAACTAATATTTTTTTCCCGTTTCTGTAACGTTTTACATTAATGCTCTGCTCTTATTAATCGTACCGTGATATTAAATATCTTATTACCTTCCGAGATAAATGGACTATCCAGCACAAAAATATTTTTTCAATTCGAACTAGTAGTTCCGGAGATTAGCGTGCTCAAACAATCAAACTCGTCAGCATTTTAATATTCCTACTAAATATTACGAACCTTATCATTTATGACTAGCGGCCGCTCTCGGTTTCACTCGCCGCGTGGTTGCCGTTACCGTGGGAATATCAGGATAATTATAAATATTTGCATACAGTGTGGTTTTCTGATATATAAGCTACATTGCTGTAAAGTTTCATCTTAATCAGTTCAGTAGTTTTTGAGTGAAATAGTAACAAACATTCCTCCATCCAAATATCCTCACAAACTTTCAAACTTATAATATTCGGTAGCAGGATAGGATAAGTGCAAAGTTACTAGTTGATCTACAGTGCCTACTACGCTGGAAAACCAATGCACGCCCCTGGACCTTATTGACATTTCTCAAACTAGAAGTTTTTTAATGAACCAGCCATATTAGTGAATGAGAATATGAAAAAGCCACCAATTTAAAAAAAACGTCAATAAAGTCGAAAATTGCTTGCACCTGTTTTTTACTTAGTTATTCAATAATTATTGATATACCATTATAATTCGAAATGGCCACAAAGGGGGCAGTAAATACAACCGGGGCTTTTATCGTTCTGCCTGCCGTAGTACCTGACATGAAAGTCATACGACAGAACTATATTTAATTTAGGAGCATTTCATTTAAATCACTAATTAGCCATCATATTTTATCATATTTCATTATTATTTGAACTTGTGAAAGGAAGGAACAATCTGCGATTTTCACATTGTGAAATTGTGGCAGTGAAGGGAACGAGCAGGAGCTCTATTTTTGATTCACTCGTGTCGAGGATTCTACTGATTATCGTGAACAGAACAAGGAAAAGAACCTCTTTTTAACCGACTTCAAAAAAAAGAGGAGGTTCTCAATTCGACGGAAACTTTTTTTTATGTATGTTACTCGATTACTCGAAGACGGCTGGACCGATTTGAGTAATTCTTTTTTTGTTCGAAAGGGTATACTTTCCATGTGGTCCCATTGTCATCATGTTAGGATCTGATGATGGGATCCTGGGGAAATCCAGAGAGCTGTTAAAATATTATTGGCACTCCTATAGAGATTTCGGTGTTTTCTATAGTAACTCATGCATATGCTTCCAGAAAACACCATTTGGTGAAGTGGTAACTACTGATGATAAAGACCACAAATAAATGGTCGTCGGAACTATTAAATACTTATCAATACACAGAAGCGATACGATTACTTTAATGTGGTTCATAAGCAATTTTTGCTCCACTCAATGCATGTGATGAAGTGGAGCTGATAATGAAGTACCCGGATAACTCCTCAATAAGTAAGGTCCCTTCACCGGGAAAAGCAGCATTTTGTAAAAGGTGATGAGGAGCTGACATAAGGTTATTAGCGTAGGCACCTCTTCTACCTTTAAAAATTGTGAAATAAAAAACTTTTTATAAAAAAAATGAAAACCGACTTCAAAAAACTAAAAAGCAAAAATTAACCTTTTGGAGTCGGTGCCAGCCAAGGCAAGAAAAATAAAATAGTTATAGTAGTTTTAATGTTCTGTGGTGCGACGTTTGAGTTTCCGTATTCCGTAAAAGCGACCTTGCCGTTTATACAAAGCTTCGCTTTTCGCCTGTAGTACCGCCTCCCAACGTGAGCGCGCGAGGGGCAAAGCGAAAAGCGTGCTATGTTCACGCACGCAAGGTCGCTAATCGCCTGATCGCCTCCTCGTTCGCCTCGCCACTCGCGCGACGAGTGATTCTAAAATAGAGGTCCTGCAACTGTATTGCGATTCATTTTAGGTAGTAAGAGTGAGACGCCGCTATACGCGCCGTATGACAGCATCCCTCGCTTTCAACCTTTAAATTGTCTAAAATGAATCGCATTACAGTTGATGTGAATAATGAAAATCATTTCGATTTTTCACATGCTATTCACGAAATGTTCAATGCCTACTGTCTAATCACTCGCTGATGGTTCGTATAGCGGCGTCTTACTCTCTCGCGCTCCTATTATAGAGTGCGAAGGTGAGACGCCGCGTTTCTATGATGCTAGCGCCAAAACAATTCGTTTGATTTCCCTATTTTTTCATCGGACAACCAGACGTACAAATAGGCACCACAATTACTTGGTAGATATACCCCAAGAGTCGCACTAAGCGTTTTGACTCGACATTCATCATCCGCACTACTAAAGAGTGGAACTCCTTGCCTGAGTCTGTGTTTCCTGACACTTACAATTTGGGGGTTTTCAAGTCACGAGTGAATAGGTATCTTCTAGGCAAGGGCGTTACATCCTAGATCGCATCTTCGCTTTCCATCAGGCAAGATAGCGGTCAAGCACTTTACCTATACTATAATAAAAAAATAAAATAAAAAAAGTTAACTAGTGCTTTATTTTTAAAAGTTTTACTGATAGCTTTGATTCTTTCACCTCTGTTATTAGACTTTCTCCTAATGGGCTCACTGCCTTTAAATCCAATTTATCAAATTCACTTACAATATCTAAATTTTTTCTCCATTTCTCTAAGCCATTCCAAGCTATCATAACTCCATTGTCTGTACATAGCTTAGGTGGTGGTCTAAAAATACTATAGTCATACTCGTTACAGAGTACCTTTAAAGTATTGAAAATGTAATCATTACAAGCAACACCACCAGAAACTACCAATTGCTTGTTGTCCTCGGGTATCATTTTTTTTAAATGACAAAATTCCATTGCTCTTTGTGTTCTATGAACTATATGTTTTGTTGTTGCCATTAAAGCTGCAGCACATAGATCATTAATTTCCGGAATCACTTGGTGGGCGACGATATTATGTTCTTTTTCTTTTCTGTAAAGTTGATAAAAAACTGAAGTTTTCAATCCGTTAAAACTAAAGTTGCAATCTTTGTAATCGGCTAGTGGCAAAGGAAGTTGAAACATGTTGGGGTTGGTTGCTTTAGAAGCTGCTAGTTCAACAGCTTCACCACCAGTTATTTTGGAATACTCTGCTATATTCCTCAACTTCATTTTTCTTGCTATTTTGTCAAATATTTCACCTGGAGCACAGTCAATACTTTGGCCTAGAAGTTTGTAGTCCTTAACATCTTGCGCAATAGCTAAAAGGCAGTGTCCACCTGATATTAAAAGGACTAAAAACGGAAATTTAATGTCATTATGCATTCTAGCTGTTAAAGCATGAGCTTCCATATGATGAATGGGAATCACGGGCTTTTTATAGCGGCGGGCTAGGTGTTTGGCATACTTCATACCTACTGCCAAACTCAGTGGTAATCCAGGTTCTAAGGTAACTGCAATAGCAGAAAGATTATCCATTGTGACGTTTGCTTTGTTTAAAGTTTCAGCAACAGTAGGTTCGATGTCGGCGCGATGTAAGTCTTGAGCAACGTCAGGAATAATACCTCCATTTCGAAGGTGTATCAGATTTTGTGATTTTAAACATTCTGAAAGTAATACACCTTCGTTGTTTATTAATGCACACCCAGTATCATCACACGACGTTTCTATCCCAAGTATTAATGTCCTGCTTGCATAAGAGTTTTTATTTTGCTTAATAGTCCATTTCCATTTCGAAAGGTTATAGATTATAGAACGTGATTTTTTGCAACGATTTAAAATCATTATTCACGTAGGAGATACTGTGGTCGTATCCATATAGTTCTTAAAATAAAAGCTGAATAATATATCGACTTTTTACGTAAATCTTTTCTGTATAATAACACAAACACAAAATTAGAATATTCTTTCTTAATAGCACTCTATATAATGAAGTAAAAGTAGAATGCTCTATTATCTCAGTTAAAATATTTTTAAGTCTCTAAATAAGAGCATAAAATTAGTAAGCACAAAAATTAAACAAATATGTAGAAAAGAGATTATATATACATAACCACAAATTATATCATACCCACAGATTAGGTATTAGTTACTACATCATACCCAGGGGGTCGACACTTCATACAAAAATGTAAAACATATGGATTTATGAACGTAGTTTGTGCCAACATTAAATTACGAAAAAGTCCGCCTAATGAAAAAGAAGGTTAATCGCTTTGTCCTATCGTATTATAACGACACGGTAATTTAGCCACATTATACATCACAGTAGAGTGAGAATGTTGAACAAGGTAATATTTTTGGCTAAATTCCCGCTTGAGCTGAACAGGCAATATAATCAATTGTTTTAATAAAAACATTATATAAAGTCCATTTGAGTAAAAACAGTGTTAATAATTATAGTTTTATCAGTAAATATTATGGATTTAAGTAATAATTTTATGAAAATTACAATATCGTATTGTTTGTACTATATTGTCATAGTGCTGTGTCATTGTCCTGTTATTAGTTATCGATATTGTGTAGTGTTGTTTTCCCTCTTTCAATAATAATATGAACTTACTTAATAGACTTACCTTTTTCGGCTAGGACAACAACGAGTAAATGAGACAAAACACTATCCAGTGACAAGTAAATTGATTTTTATTATATTACTGGCTCTATACAAATCAAAAACTAAAAAAAAGGTGTCCTGAAAACAACACATAAAACATACAAAATAGGTACACTGTTAAAACAATTACTGTTTTAGTGATCTTAAGTAAATTTGAAGGTTCATGAATGCCTGCCCAAGGATATCAGAAATGGAACTTAATTGAATGTGCTTAGAAATTGACCATGATGCTACACTGTGGGTGAACTCCTAAACTTGCTGATGTAAATGAATGGTGGTTGTTGATCTGGATATTTAATTATAAAACTAAATGTTAGTTTTTTGGGTTAATTTAATATAGGAATGGGGTCACCGCTCTATGTGTGATCCTCTGATTATATTTTCACTGCTTGAGACTAGCAGGATAGTAAAACAGCCGGAGGCGACTCCCGGGCTTCCCTGATCTGTCCTCTAACGCCGAGCATACTGAATTTTCTGCTTCGCGGGCGGAGTGGTGTTTTGGAGGGGCGCCGTACGCGTCTCGTCACCTGCGGCTTCAGCTATTCGTTCATCAAACGTACATATTGTTTATAATAGTTTACACTCTTAATAAAATTCTATAAATCTCCGAGTTTAATTTAAAGTAAAGTAACCTTAAAAAGCAAGGACCTTTCTGTCATATCAATCGCAGACCATCTGACAATCTCCTGTCAGTGTCATACCTGTCACTGTCGATCTGACAGATGGGGCGTTACGTGCGTTCGCACTGAATTAAAAACGTAAATCAGTGAAGATAATATTCCTGGTGTACTATGGCCAAAATTAAAAGCCAAGGCTGATGCTACCTCTGAACAATGAAAACCTGTAAAGTTAACAAGGTTCGAAGAGCCGTTTCGGCCCCCACAACAAAACATTTAAATACAGTCATTCACCGAATTAAGCATTTTTTTTCCTTTACATTTTTTTTCTACTAGCTCCCACCCATCGTACCTACCTATCCACCTCACCTACTATATATTTATATATATATATATATCTTAATGAAAGGAAATTTTAAAATGACCGAAGTCTGCAGACATACTGCCTTATACAAGAAACGACATTACAATTGTTATATTTTAGATGTCCGTCATGGGACGAAGATTTCCATCGGTTGGATCCCGGTTCCCGGGCGAATAACATCCAGTCTGGAAGAAGAGCTCACCGCTGTTGTATTTTCTATCAGTGGCTGCTTCATTCTCCTGATACTGCTTTCCAACATTCCTACAGATTAATCTGAATTACATAAATAAATCATACGAAGCCTTGTTTTATTTGTGCAATACTATAATAATAGGTAACTAATAACTTCCGAGTAAAATGTGAAAAATTATAACGGTGTAAGTATGTATTGTATTAGTACTTTTTTATCGATATCGATACGTATTCGTTTAGGGGTGCATCCCTAAGCCCTTGTCATTTTGACAACTGACACTGTTATGTTGGTACCACTTAGAAAAACTCAGGTTGGTAGAAACTACGTTCATAAATGAGTTTAGTTGATTGTATAGAAGTGCCGTCTCTTAAAAACGTAGTGATTACTTGCTCAGTGGGTTCTATGAGTTTATTCTCACAAACCAATGTTGCCATGCTAGACGCCAGGGTGCCTCTGTCGCCCATTTAGAGATCTGAATCTGTAGCCCGAATCGCCCAATATTTTTTTTTAAACTGAAAACTGAAAACATAAATAACATATAACATACATATTATATGTACATAATCATCATTTAAATTACAGTAAGCACTAGTCTTATCATCAAAAAATGGGATTTTAACTGGTTTGTAAATGTTTATGTATAACTTTTTTACCCAATTCAAGACAATCAATGTCATCCATAATTGCTTGCTCGTCCTTAACTCCTGCTTTTTCATATAAAACTGACGAAATTAGAATAAAAATATATAATAAATGAGAAAGTATATCAGTTTGTTTGTTTATTCATCTTTCAAGCAAAAACTACTGAAAAGATTTGATAGAAATTTGGTATGCAAGTACTTCAAGTAGTCGACTAACACATAAGCTACTTTTTATCTTGATATTCCCACGGGAATGAGAAGCTGCTATTGTTAAATAATTTTGTAACAAGTACCTACCTAAGTCTGTTTTGCGAAAACACATAAAATGATTACAAAATTATTATAAATATACCTTTTGCCCAATCATCTTTCTTCCAAGCAAGATTATATTTTTTCATATTTTGCCCACTTTCCCATACAAAGCTTGGTTTTAGTTTTAGCCACAACTACTTAAATATTTTATTTCTGCACTGCACTCCAATCAAATCAATAATGAATAAGAAATTTTTTAAAACCGACCGACCGAATACCGCGCGAAAGCTGTTTCGTGCCAATAATATTTTAAAAGTCCGCCGCCGCCAGCCCGACCGATCCGATTAGTTACTTTACGTTTGAAATGGCAAAGAATTATCGGCGGAATCCAATAGCGGCGCTTGGTGCCTCTTTCTCAACTGAAGTCAAAGTTATTGCAATTTGAGCTCTAAATTAAGGCTATGAAAAGTTACATTAGTAGTTCTCACCACGCACGGTGCACCACACCACACGCCACAGGGCACAGAGAAGCGAAACTCATCTGTGGCGCACGCCAGTAAAACTAAAAATGCGTATCGTTGCATGCAAGGCTGCGTTCCGAGGGTAAGAGTGCGGTTATTTGGTTGTTTTTTAACTCACTCTAAGGTTCGGAACGACCAAGAACTTAAAATGTAATTTTCTATTTGACACATCTTTTGCTACAAGTTCTTCTATTACACAAAGTCTTCTTTTTCCATTTCGAAGATAATTTCAACTTTCTTTTAAATTATCAAATAAAATGTGGTTTTTATAATCTTCGAAACGCACAAAATGGGTTTCACAAAAACCAAAATAACAAATAATGTCCGTCAATGTCAAATTAAACGCCAGAGCGTTTTTCAACCACCGATTTGAATTTAAATATTTGTTAAACAAATACTCCGTCGCTGTCGCTGCTATCTCTGAGACATAGCTTAAGCCGAACACTCGGTTTAGAGTGCCTGGTTTTGCCTGTCTCAGGGATGACAAAGCCAATGGCTACGACGGAAGTGCTCTCCTAATTAAGGAGAACCTTACTTACACCAGACTCACAATTCCCCCCCACAGCGACGCATTCAATGTCGTTGCGGCAAAAATTTTAGATCTTTCATTTGTCTCTATCTATATCCCTGTCCCATCACCTTCCCTTATACCTGATCTTCGAGCAGTCCTTTCAGCTATACCGCAACCCACTATAGTCCTTGGTGACTTCAACACTCACCACACTTCTTGGGGCTCTCACTCTTGCGATTCGTTCTCTACCCACTTGATCGATTTGTTTGATGAATTCCACCTCTGTATTTTGAACGATGGTAGTCCAACAAGACGGGTGTACCCCATCCAGGATAAAAGGTCTGCAGTGGACCTTTCAGCCTGCTCTCCTGATTTGGCCACTGTGTTAACTTGGCAAACTTTACCGGAAACCTTTGGCAGCGACCATTTCCCCATAATCATCTCCAAACCAAGCTCATCCCTTCCTGCTTATGCCCCACCTTCTCTACGGAAATATAACACCAGCAAAGCAGATTGGGTAAAGTTCTCTGCAGAGGTCGACTCACGTTTGTTGAGCTGTTCTCCTCCTCAAACAGTCTCCATTGAATCCCAATACACCCACTTTGCAGGTGTTCTAATCTTAGCAGCGGATCTCCACATCCCTCCGATCCGCCGAATGAAACGCAACTTAATTTCCCCTCCATGGTGGGACTCGGAATGCTCGGATTTGATACGATTGAGGAAAGAAGCAGAAATTAACTACAATTTAAATATGAACGATATAAATTTTTTAGCATACCAACAGTAAGCCGCCAAAACGAAGCGCCTCTTCAAACGGAAGAAGAAGAAATGGATGAAGAGCATTTTGTGAAAGTTTATCCCCTCGCTGTCCCCCTTCTATAGTATGGCAGAATATTAGACGTTTCCGAGGCTCACTTGTCGGGCCTTCTCCTTCCTCAAATGATCCTTCCCCTTGGCTAGATTCTTTTGATAATAAGTTAGCCCCCCCTCCGTTCCTCCTGAAAATACTCAAACTCCTCCACTTCAACCCTTCAACTCTTCCTCTACCAATTTCGACTCCCCATTTTCCTTAGATGAACTCAAATGTGCAATTCGGAACCTGAGAGACTCTTCTAATGGGGAAGACGGTATACCACATTCTTTTATTTCCCACCTTGGCCCCATTGCCCTCTCTTACCTTTGTAACCTATTCAACAATGTGGTCGAATCCGGAGACATTCCACAATCTTGGAAATCCCAAATCGTAATCCCCATACTGAAACCAGGCAAAAATCCGAAACTTGCTGCTTCTTACAGGCCTATAGCATTATCGCCTACCACATGCAAGATTCTGGAATACCTAATTAAGAATAGGCTTGAATGGTTGGCAGAATCTCGGGGCATTTTAGCTAAAAGCCAGTTTGGATTCCGCAAAGGCAAGGGTACGCTAGACAGCCTCTCTGTTCTCACTACGGAAATCAGACTCGTTTTCACAAGAGGAGAGTACTTAGTGGGTTCCTTCTTAGATATTTCTGCCGCCTACGACAACGTTCAGCTTCCGATGCTCAGACAGAAGCTCCTTCGATTGAGTTTTCCTGAGAGGCTTGTTCAGTTGATCCATAATCTTTATATGGATAGGTTGGTAAAAATTCGGTTCCGCAGCCACTGTCTTCCTCCTAGGACCGTTTGGCAGGGTCTGCCACAAGGCTCTGTCCTCAGCCCTTTGCTGTACAGTCTATCTATATACATATGATTTAGACGAAAGTGTGACGAGCTTTGCCAAGATCCTTCAATATGCGGATGACTTGTGTTTATATGTACACGGGAAAGACCTTGACGTTATCGCAGATAGGCTTAACTCGGCATTACGCTATCTGTTGCAGTGGCTAAACGACCATGGCCTTACTCTTTCAGCTCCCAAATGCAACACAGTGGTATTCACCAGGAAAAGGCAGGTTCCAACTATTGAGCTTAAAATTGATGACCAGGCAATCCCAGTTTCAGATAGTGTCAAATTTCTGGGTCTAACCCTGGACTCTAAACTTACAGGAGCACATCACTGCAATGATATAGCGCAGCGCTGTGAAAAGGGAGTAAATATCCTTAAATCTCTATCGGATGTGTGGTGGGGTTCTCATCAATACACCCAGAAACTCCTTTATAACGCCCTTATCCGCAGCCTTATGGACTACGGCTCCTTCTTACTGGAACCGTGTAACAAAGAGGGTTTAAATAAATTAGATAAAATTCAGCTAAAATGTCTAAGAGTAATTTTAGGTGCCATGCGTTCTTCGCCTGGGATCGCTCTCCAAGTCGAATGCGGTGACCCTCCTTTAGACCTTAGGCGTCAATATCTTTCGGACAGATTTGTTTTTAGAATTGCTCAATATAAGTCCCACCCTATTTTTTTGCTCCTTCAAAAATTATCCAACCTGATTCCACAGTCTTCTTATTGGTCCCAAAAAATTCCCCCTAGAATTATCGTCCCTCTCCCATCCTATAGTACAATTTGATTCTTACCCCCTTTTTGAAACTAACTATGAAGCTCTTACCTTTAGCCCTAATGTAATTCTGAATTTTGGTATTGGAAAGTACGATCCTGCAGCTAATATCAAGTTCCTAGAACGTTTCGGTGAAGATTGGCAGCAATGGTTGCCGGTCTTTACCGATGCCTCTAGGGCTGATCCACAGGGAAAAGTTGGTGCAGCAGTCTGGATACCAAAATACAGTATTGTGCTTAGTTTTACTTGTCCAAAAGAAGCATCGGTCTTCAGAGGCGAGGCAGTAGCCATTCTAGAAGCGATTTCCTTCATACTGTCCCACCAATTAAATAGGTGCATTATTTTTACCGACTCTAAAAGTTGCTTAGACGCTCTTCTAGCAAACCAATTTAGATCCAAATCTCCCGCTCCTGTAGTCCTTCAAATTAAAAGCCTTCTCCACAAAGGCTTCCTCCAAACACCGAAATCGTTTTGGCCTGGATACCCGGTCACAGTGGTATTCGCGATAACGAAGTAGTAGACGGATGGGCCAAAGAGGCTACACTGACTGGTAGTCCATGCAGGTTGCAAAATTATTCGTCGGATGCCCTCCAAATAGCTAAACCAATCCTTGAATCCGAATGGGAAAGGAGATGGCAGAGTAATTCTAGGGCTATAGGCCGCCATTACCGTAGCTTACAAACTGTTATTCCGCGTAGACCTTGGTTCTGGAAGTGCAAATTCCGTGACTTGCCCAGATATGTTATTTCAACCATTAGCCGCCTTCGTCTCGGTCATGTTTGCACCCCGGTGTTTCTCCACAAAATCCACATATTGGACAACTCCATATGTGAATGCGGTCTTGAAGAAGGTACTTCCGATCATATTATCTTCAACTGTCAGAAATTTCCTTCGCTATACGATCAACTCCCTGCCTCTACTCCCCGCCCCACTAACCTTAATACCCTTTTAACTCTCTCTGACAAACCGGCTTTTTTTCGTTTACTGAAATATTTAAAACATCATAACATCAAATTGTAGTGTATCTCCTTATATTTATTTGTCCTTCTAAAGATAGAGACCGCTCAAGGCAGAATAATTATAAATAAAAATCAAAATTAATCAGTGTATCTTTCATTACGGGACGTTGGCGGAATTTCTGTGTGGAACAAAAGAAAGCCATTATATATATAAAAAAAAAAAAAAAAAAAAAACACCGATTTTGATGGATAAAAAATTGCAAATCTCAGACGTTTAGAACGGGAAAGTTGTGTTAACCGAACGTCATGCTCTAATCTTTCGTTGGAACGCCGTTAGAGCGTTTGGTTGCACGCACTCGGAGCGTAGGTTCTGAACGCATCTCAATGTACACTAGAATGACAAATAAAAACAATTCTGATTCAAACAAAGAAATTTTATTTCAAGTCAACCAACATAAATTGGAAGTAGCCCAATTGGCGACAAGTCGACAATTCGGAGTTTCTTGTTGCTGCTGGAGGCCCTCGAGTAGCCCAATTGGCGATTTATCGCCCAATCTGGCTTCACTGAATGTGACAGAAGAGCCTTTTGAGCTTTTGTGACGGTATCATTAGTGACGGATACACTGTCATATTTAGGTTTTGGAAGCGCTATCATTCCGAATATGTCGGAAGCGGTTTTTGTGAAACCTTAATCAAAAACCTCAATTAACCGCTTTTTTCAAACCGAACCGAACTTAATCCAAACTCTGCGAAATGACCTACTACTGGCGAGGCGATCATGCTAATAGCGACCTTCCGAGTGGAGACATAAGCTCGCGTCTATTAAGTAAAGTAAAGTAAAGTAATCATTTATTCGGAGTTTCACATAAAAACATAATATACTTAATCTAACACAGTGAGATACAAATTAAATGTATATTAAAGATTAATTTTATTAAGTAGGTACTTGAAAACATCCGACAGGGCTGACCAGCTCAGCTTGTGTTGTAGCTTATAGCCACAACGCTTGTTTTCAGCTGGACCCATTTGTAAAAAAAGACTTAAAACTAAACTTAAATATAAAAAAACATTCAATAATTTGCTATCTCTTGTGACAAACTTATACAACCTACATAAATACTTATAATAAAACACTAAGTGCACATAATATGAACATATATTTATTTTTATTTATAATATTACAATATGTTTATAAAATACTAGATGCCGGGCGCGGTTTCACCCGCGTGGTTCCCGTTCCCGTGGGAATTTTGGGATCATTTATAGCCTATGTTACTACTTGGGGTCTAAGGATTATCTATACCAAATTTCGTCAAAATCGGTCCAGTAGTTTTTGAGTTTATTCGTTACATACAAAAATACAAATCTTTCCTCTTTATAATATTATATTATATATTATATAGTATAAACATAACAGTAATAAATCAGTGAAATATTTTTGTTTATCTGATTATTAGATGAACTGATTTAGTTCAGGTATACCCTCAAGTTGGCAATCTAAAACATATTCTTTGATGTTACGTCTGAATGAACTAACTGACAACGAATTGCGAATTACATTCTTATTGCACTATAAAAGTGTATTAGTGTGATAGAATAATAAAAATTAAAATATTGTTTTATATTGATGAAGAATAGGTGATGAACTTTACGAATATGACAAAAATAAAACAAGTAAACTTCGTGCAAACAAACAACGAACGCAACACCATATAAATTAAACAAGCTTAATGACATTAATGACCACAGGCTATCATCACAGACTAACAAAGGAGCAAAGAATGGGAAGAGTCTGTCTCACGAAAGACAACGCATGAGAGGGGCGCTGTAGTCGCATTCAACATTCGAAAATCGAAAAAGAACTTTAAAAAGCTAAGTACTGTGGATGGAGTTAATATTAGTTACATCGAAATTCCGCACGCCATCTTTCGTGAGACGGACTTTAAAGTCGCGGCTTCGACATCTTCAATTCGACATTTTTTGGAACCAAAAATCAATAATCTCACTGAAAACAATCTTGAATCAATCTCAAAGATCATTTGAAACAATAGTTTTTTTGTAAAAATATAAGTCAAAATCTCTACTACTGTCAAAATCCTTTAGTTTCAAATAATTTTAATTATTCTATAATGTCGCAGATTGCTTTCAGTGACCTTTTAATACAGATTTTTGACTCCAAAAAATGTCGAAGGCGCGAGAATCGGGCCCCTGGTGTCTCATTATCATCGATCTGACTGACTGCAATGGCATCTGACATCTGTCTTTTCTTTAACGTCACTTTCGCCCTATAATTGTGACTTTCGCAAACCTTTAAAATTTGTGTCGCTGCTGCTGAGCTATGGATATAAAATTATAGTTTAAAAATACCATTGTGAACCATAACAGTTGCCAAATAATGTGTAGCATCCTTACTATACCTGTTTAATGCAACCATATTAATATAAAGTGCAGCGTTGATAACGCTACACACAATGGAAATCTTGGAAAGTATCTACCGAAGTATAAGGGGAAAGCTTGATAATCTGCCGGCAAATATACCCAAAACTGTTGATTATGTTAATAAATCCGTGATTAAACTGAGAGTACCTCCATTTACAAGAGATAATGTATTGTACTACTATTTGCCATTGCAAGGTCTCGTTAGTTACACAACATTGTCAGTAAGTGTGATGAACCCTCATTTGATGGTCAGGTAAGAAAGCCAGACACAATTGTTTACCTACTCTTTATCTTTTTACTCTAATATTACTGAGTAAAACAATTTTACTTTTTTCAGGTTGTTTCCTCGGCGAGATATTACCGACGTTTTATTCCTCTCGGCTGGAGGAGGAGCAGGTCTGTGGCTATGGGCACGTCCTCACATGGCTGCTGCAGTACCAGCTAGACGGTTCTCATGGGCTTTCCTTGGAGGATGTCTGTGGCCACTGGGATCAATATTCTTATGGGCTATCTTACGAAGTTCTGTTGGACAGAGACCTGTTTTTGGCACTATTCTAGGAATCACAACAGGAGCAATGCTTACCAATATTGCTCTTGATTATTTTCATTATGTAGAACTTATGTTTTGTGGTGAAGTTCATTTGCCAGAAGAAACTTACTCCCCTAACAGTGATGATGAAAAATATGATATTGATATTTAACCAATTTAGGAACACCTGGGCTTTGCTTGATGTTGCAAATTGTAAATATGGGACTTAAGAGAATGCACAATTTATGAGGTTATTATTATATTATTTGGTAGAAGTTAAGGTTATTGATTTAAGACATGTTTAAGAGGAAGGTAAAAATAGTCTTTGTTGTTCTTTGCACCCAAAGTTTGTGAGTTAATTATCTAAAATATACTATATTGTCTAGTCTTGCACTAAAAGCTTCAATAAAATTTGGATGTTGTATTTGCAATGTTTTAGTACTTTCCTTATTCCTTTCTAAAACTTCCAAATCACCATACAACAAAGGGGTTTTATTATGCAGCAATGCTTAATGATTTATCAGTCTTTTAATTGATTTAAATATTATCTTTATTGAAATGCTATGTCCCTAATGTAAATGTTTATTCAAATGCCAATCTTTGCAAAAACTGTCAAAATATTACCGATGTGATGTGTGATTAATTTTAGATTTACCTATATTAGGTTATAAAACAATTATTATTATAACATAGGTACAGTCAGCTTCATAAAGATCCTAGTGTAAAGACTGCTCAAAATTATCTAAGGGAGACAAATTCTATTTTATATACGCTGCTAGATTATCTTATTGTTGTACCGTCCAAAGTGATCAATATTATCTAATTAACATAATCCCTGTGAAATGTAATGTGTTAACATGACAAATTATATATTCGCGAATAGCTATTAAATGGTATCTAAGGGCTCACAGTGATCAATAATATCTTGGTGGTAAAGAAAAGTTAACACTAATCTGGGGTTTTAAGGTTCTTTTAGGTATTTTCTATCGCTTATATTTTCGACCCGCCCCTTTCATTTCGTGCATGAGGTTATTGTCGTGTCTTTTGTTTGGAACTCCTATTTTGAAACCAATATATTTTCTAAGGCAAATTCACATGGCAGGGCTAACCGCGCGGCACAAGCTATGAACTTATTAGTTGCGATTGTTAAAACGTCAAAACATTTCATTATTTATTATTCAGTGCGTCGACTATACTCTAGCCATCTTACGGAGAGAATGTTTGTAAACAAACATTTGAACACTATTCGCAATTATTCCGCAAATACGTTATATTTCAAAGTCAAAGTCAAAGTCAATATCATTTATTCAGTCTAGGCTGTTACAAGCACTTATGAACGTCAAAGAAGCTACGCCATCGGTTCACAAACCCTACGGCGGGAGACCTTGTAACGAGAAGAACCGGCAAGAAACTCGTCAAGGGCTGTTTTTTTCTCCCTGTTTTATTTCATACAGAGTCGTCAAATTGAAAAGTGACCTTAACATATCAGTAAGGGCAATTTCCATCACAAAAGGAAAATACTAATTAAAATATTACATTTTATGGTTATTGTAACCGTAAACAATTTTTAACTGGCAAAGAAAGACTTGTCTATCGTACATTACAACATTTCTCGCATTACAAGATTACTATACTGCAAGTTGTGAGGTACATACAGGTCAGTATCAATTTATTTTAGATAAAAATATTTAGGCTTTAAGCACAGCATTAAGATAAGCAGACTGAAGTAGACCTATTTCCGCTGGCGGCACCCGTTCACGAGCATGACGCGTGAACCAGCCATCGCTTCGCTCAACCATATTTTAGGGAACGTAACGACCCGCCTCACACGACACCGCCGAAGAAACGTTTGAGTGAGCATGACGTAGGTACTTCAGGTACGTATGTTAAGCTGTATAAATATAAAAAAATACAATGGCAACAGCAAAAAAAGAAAGATAAAAGTGCCTTAATGTAAGACACAACACAACACAACCTACAATGTCACTAGAAGACGCATCAGCTGGGTCACAATCTCAAATCGTAATTAAAGTTAAAAAAATAAAATAAAAAGAAGCTTTTATTTGGAATAATTGAAAACATTATTTACCTTTATTTACTCTGATCAAGCAGTGCCACGCATCTCAACTCAAAACATCATAAATAACATAAAATCAAAACAACATAATATATCTCTACACATTTTAACACAAGCAAACATGAGCAGACCCATCCCGCTGGCAGCACCCGTTCACGAGCATGACGCATGAACCAGCCATCGCTTCGCTCAACCATATTTTAGGGAACGTAGCGACCCGCCTCACACGACACCACCGCAGAAATGTTTACAGAGAGCATGACATACCCAAGCTACCTGTGTTAAAAGTTGAATCTAATACTTTACTAACATTAATTGAATGACACTACAATTTCGAAAAAATAAAACTAAATATTTATGACCAAGCTGTCTCGTCATTCAAGTAATCTTTTATAGTATAATATCCTTTTTTAAGAAGACAATCTTTTACATTCATCTTAAACTTTTCGAAAGGCAAATCCAAAATATTATCTGGAATTTTATTATAGATACGTATACCTAGACCCATAAAAGATCCAAGGACCTTCTTTAATCGGTACCGAGGCATAACAAGTTTATTTCTATTTCTAGTATTGCGATCGTGCAAATCACCATGTTTGATATACAGGTTGATATTACGCCGTACAAAAAGAATACAATTTAAAATAAATTGAGAAGCAGCTGTCAGTATACCAATTTCTTTAAATTCTTCCCGAAGAGATGTTCTGGAACCCAGTTGATAAATGGCCCTTATAGCTCGTTTTTGTAGTATAAATATTGTATTAATGTCAGCTGCTACTCCCCACATAAGAATACCATACGACATGATGCTGTGAAAATAACTGAAGTGCACAGTCCTAGCAGTTTCTATATCAGTCAGTTGTCTGACTTTTCTAACAGCGTAGGCAGCAGAACTAAGCTTGCCAGCTAGTATTGCAATATGTGGACTCCATTGAAGTTTACAGTCCATAGTTACACCCAGAAAGACTGTTGATTCTACTAAATCGAATTTTTCATTGTTCATAACAATTTACATGGGTACTTTCTGAACATTTGGTTTCAGACATCTTATGCCATATATCAAAGTTGAACACTAAAAGTAAGCTATTAATGTATTATTATTTCGACGACTTCCGTGGTCGAGTGGTTCGTGCACCGGTTTCAAGGTGTCACCTACTCTGGGGTCCCGGGTTCGAATACAGGTAGGGGCAAATGTTTGTATGATGAATACGAGCATTTGTACCATACGAGCATAGTCATGGACGTTTATATATATTTCTACACATAAATACTTATATATGTATAATTATATGTGTTTATATCCGTTCCACACATTACCCCTATTATCCCATAACACAAGCCTTACAGTGCTTACTTTGGGGCTAGGTTAATTGGTGTGAGTGTAAGAAATATTTAATTATTTATTATTATTATTTTATTTAATGAAGTGCACATATTTCATATAAACATGTAAGTAATAAAAAAGTACTTTTAAGGTTAAGTATGGGCGGTTTGTTTACTGACATTCTTTCCCTAAGATGGCTGAAGTATAGATAAGTTTCTTTATTTTTGGTTGCAGTTATTTTTTATTATGAGTAAGTATGCTACTAGTTATGTTTATGTTTATCCCATGTGTCACAATTATTTGTTTATTTTATTTAATAAAGTAGATGTCGCTGTTTTCAAAAACGCCGAGACAGGTAAAAGTTGAGTTTCAATCGTCAACCTAATTTCAAAACTGACGCAATACATGCAAATCTCACCCCTCCTTGGGGAATTACGAAAATATCTTTCTTAGTGAATACCTACACTGTATAAGACATTATGGCATACTTTCTGCAAATCATCTATTACATAACTAAATTAAAACTTAAGTAATACAAAAAAATGCAAGAAACCAATCTAATGTTGTCGTAAAGGCCCTTAATTTCGATTAGGTGATGTCTATTGCATTTTGTACTGAAAATTGAATAATTTATGTCATTGAAGATATTTATGCGCACTCTGGACGCTTAGATGAGCAGTTACGAAGCGTTTTTATAAAAGATCATTGTAATCGCGAATATGTTATTGGAGACATAATGACGTTAACAAATATTAGACTCGTTAGTGGTGAACAATATTAAGATAACTTTTTATGAAAATATAAAATTTAACTTTTGCTCCTAGTATATATTTGACTACCTTGTTGCCTCATATCTCTAAGAAGCTGACTGTACTTTATTCCAATCGTATAGACCACAGACAAAGATTTAGATCTATGTCTGTGGTATAGACTGCCTACTTTTTGGATAAAAAAATAAATTACAGCACAGCTCAAATATCAGGATCACATAGGTATTCATTTAAAGTATAATATGCTTAGTTTAACAAAAAAAAATACGGTCTGTGTATATTGCATTAAGTTATTAATTCCTTTTATGTCCTTTGGTAATTTATTATAAAGTGTAGGAGCAATACCATACATTATTATTTGAAAAAAAAGAGCAGTTTTGTGCGGTATTTGACGTAGCTTATCTTTATGTCTTAACTATGATTTTTTTTAAGCTATTGCATAGCTTCTATCGCGGGCCTTGAGCGCGGGGACCGAATCCAGAAATTCCGTAAAGAAAAAACCTCACGCTCCCCACTCCGACGGGCAAGGAGGTGTGGCTTGAAGGCCGTGCATCGTCTAACGTCGTTTCAGTTCGGCAGTCTTCGACACGGCGTTGTGTGCGTGCGATTAGACGTATTGTACGTTGTACGACTCTACGAAACTCGCACGAATCGAGACGAGCTGCTCCGAAATCGGACGAATACATAAGCAGCTGTTTATGAGAAAGTATATAGGTGTATGTATAGGTATTTATGTACAACAGTGAATAGCTGTACTTGTAAAATTTGTGTATAAAGTGTTTTGAATATCATGTAATGTTTGCATTTTTCAATGCTATTTTTATACTTATGGTAAATTTTAAATATAAAAATATTGGAAAAAATTAACTCGGCCACAAGTGAATGGTCGCGGGTTCGATTCCCGTCTGAGAATTCAGTTGTGGCCGAGTTAATTTTTTCCAATATTTTTATATTTAAAATTTACTATAAGTATAAAAATAGCATTGAAAAATGCAAACATTACAAAATCATAAAATATTGGGATTCGTTTAAAAGTATGTAATAAATACCGTTTTCATTTACTGCATGTTCTTATTCCTTTAGTCACCCATTTTGGTTTAGTAACTGTAGGCTTATTACAAGTTTGGCAAACTCGACGTTACAGTAAACGTTAATGTAAAATGTAGCTCTGTCTCTTTCATCTTTAGCGACTGTTTTACCGACATGAGCAGTGTATCCGATAGTCTACGCTCACGAGTCCTGTAAATGTCATGTTAAGCAAACTCGTAATAGGGGTACTGATGGTATTTTAATAACTCTGACTTGAAAACAAAGATTACAGTACAATTTGAACGTTTCATAAAAGCGTTCAAATGCTATGTTAGGATTTTCAGTTTCAAACACATTATTGAATTTGAGTTTTACTATACTTTCTCGAAATGTTTTAATATTGTCTATACCATAAACCTCTCGTTGTGCCAACGAGAGGTGAACCAGAAAGGGAATTTACACGTCTTCTTAACAGGGTATTTAAACACTTGTGCGTTGTGGTCTGATAAAGTTAATTCAGTTGTTTCTGCTCTTGCACTGCGTTTAATATTGTGAAAAAAAAATCCAAACATGTCCCACTGCAAGGGCGGGTCGTCGGTGTCTTAATGCTAATATTTAAGTCATAACCTTGAATTAAATCAGTAAAATCTACAGTCAATTTGTCGTCAGATAGAGTATCTATATTAAAATCATCACATATACATAAAAGTTCTATAAAACTACAATATTTTTGCAAGACCAAAATGCCATTAAACCTACTAAGAAAAATATTTATTTATAATTATAATTTTATAATTGCATTAGTTCGAGGTCTATATAATTTTGTGGTCAGTTAACTGTATACCTCAACATTCTATTATCCCAGTAATACTATTTTTTTTTAATTCTTTATATTTATGTAACGTTATTATACAACACCGGTATCAGACCCAGGGGTCCCGAGTTCGATTCCCAGGTACATATTGTATTCGGTTTGGTTGGTGGTAGGACTTGTTGTAAGTCCGCCTGGCTAGCTACCACCATCTTATCTAAGTCTGACGCCATAACAACAATGTTTTCAGCATTGTGATCCGGCAGTAAGAGATAAGATAGCCAGATCCTCAATGATTGAGGATTCCGGGAGAGGCTCGCTTCCATCTTCAGCCTTATCAATACCAAACAGCAGGTATGATGAAGGCTAAGTCTCCCCGTCGTTCATAAAATTTCTGGAAAATTACTACAATATCACATCAAAACTGTTTTAGCAATATAAGGGCTGTAGGGTAGAAAACTCATTTGTGGCCACTAAACCTAACACTATTAATGTGGCTACAATCAGGTGTCAGAGTTAATCAGTGAACAAGCTATAGTACAAGTTATTTCAATGCATCAAGGATTATTACTAGGTACTATTATAGCCTGAGGATAATATGAGCAGACTTCTCTATTATTTCAATATGTAAAGCTTTTTTGTATAACAAAATAAAAAAAGAACTTTTGTGTATAATTTTTATTTGATACTTTAACAAATAGGTACATTTTCTAGTTTCGGTACAATACGAAAATGATGCGAAAATTAGTTGTTCTGGGGTGGCTTAGACCATTCCACATTCAAAATCAAGTGATCATAACCATGCCCATTCAGTGTCTGAATGGCTTTTGCCGCATCGGCGCGGAACTTGAAATGAACGTAAGCAAATCCTTTGCAGTGACCAGTACTCTGAAACAGATTAAAACATAAAATAAGTTAACAATATGAAAGTTCAACAAAAATGCAAGGTTGTGGTGGATGCAGCTTCAAAAGCTTTGAATGCACTTTTGAATTGTAGGCAAACTAGCCTTTTTTTCCAGGGGGAAATGCCATCGCATACCACCCCGTCCGGGGAGACAGGGAGGTTATGTGGGACACGAACGCACTAAAACCCCCTGGGTGCGGGAATTCAACTTAATGGTCCTAAAGGGGTGTTCCTACCACGCGTTGTTGACGAGGACTACCGGGATAAGGGTAGCAGTCTGCCGGGTCCCCGCCCCGCGTTTGCCCCTTGGGTCACCTTTCTACGACTCCAGCTGCCTGGCTGTCCCCACTTTCCGGTCGCTGAGCGACCCAATGCCTCCTTGTAGATGCCGAATCATTTGGACATCTCATTCCCGGGCGCGCGGTCCTTTACCTCTGTGCCCCCTGGCGCTCGAAGAGTTTGCCTCTCACGGCTGGAGAGGTGCAGCGTACACTTCCCATAACGTGTCCGTCCGGCCGCCCACCTAGCGACGCAGATCGCGCACTTGGGCTCGGCTACGCACCTTAGACTTATGGTGCCCCGGCTTACCGCATCGGAAGCATAAGAACTCCCGGTCAACCGATGAGGGCACATCAGTTTGCTGTGCCCCACCCCCATACACTTAAAGCACCGTAGCGGCAGTGGGGCAAACGCCTTGACCCGCACGGTGCTCCAGCCGACTCTTAATTGTGCCCCCTTTGATTGCTGACTTCGCCACTGTTGAGGGGCAGCGCAGCAGCAATCGTCCAGTCCCCTGGGGGCCCAGTTTAATATCCTGGGCCAAAATCTGTTTCTGGCCACAGCCCGCCTTCTCCACCACGATGCTGACTACTTCCTCTTTTCCGGCGGTCTCATCTGGTCCGTCGTCTTCTGAGGCAAACTATCCTGACATGGTATCACAATCACAATTTCTTTCAAATAAAGTGTAAATTAGAAATTGTAGTTATACTGTTTCGGTGGTATCCTTGGTGATGGTGGTGGTCCTTGATAAAATAATAGTAAAAAATAACAACAAATAAATCTCAATTGGTATTATAGTTTGTATCTTTATATAAAATAAAATACCTTTTCTTTAGCAAGGTAAAGCTTTTGTACTGGTCCAAAGCCCTTGACAAGATCTTCAAGATCAGCTTCAACTGCAAAGTTGCTGAGGTTGGAGATACGAATGGCGGCAATGTCGTCACGGCGAGCACCCGGCGGTTCTCGACCGGTGCCGCGGCCGGCGCCGCCCTCACGGAGATACGGCGCCACATATTTGTTTGTTGTGACAGTTTTAGAATCTGCAATTCAGATGAATATGTATAAAATTTACAGCTGAAGTCCACAAAAGCCAGGGCCGGTTTAAACAATCACAAAAATATAAACTACACCAAATCCTTAGATTCTAGCACAGTAACAAACTCCTAAGTCAGATTGACATGATGCGAGATTTCACGCACAAGGAGCATGCCGCCTTCTCGAATGAACCAGTCATCAAAATGTAACAAATAATTACAATGGGAATTACAAACATAATATTTTAGGGAAATGTTTTTAAATACTCTATATTACCAGAAGTTTTTAATTAATAACCCCTAGTAATATTATTCCCCAAATGATCATTTAAGTTTAAAATCACAATATTATCTTAACCTCTCCCACATTATGAGATAATATATATTCCATTGTTCTCTGGACACCAGTGTCTTGCTAGAAAATGACAAAATAAGCCAGACAACATATTTTGACTATCACTTATTTTGTTTATTGTGATTGATGATTTTTCAATAAGTGTCATCTGTACTAATAATATAAGAGGCACAGGAACTTGAGCAAGGCCACCATAAGTTCAATTTGTTTTTCAAGTGGAACTATCATACCTGTAGATTTTGTAGCTTCATTGGCTTTAGCTTGGGCCAATTCAGTATTCTGGAAGGGACAACTAAGGGTCCAATGTTCTCCTTGGCAAGTACGACACTTGAAGATTACACGGCTAGTAGGTGGCTGAAATTGCAACCAAAATAGTAAAAAAATAAAATCCCATAAATTACAGATATTAAGGCAACAGCATATAAGAAAGAATTTAAGTTCAGTAACCTTAAGACCATCCAAATCTCCATCATCCGGACGTTGACTTTCCTCTTTACTCGAGATAAATTGCATGGAAACATCTTCTGAAACATTTGTTGTGGCTGGATTTGGACCTGGTTTATCATTAGCAGAGTCTCCGAATTTACTCCAAGTCTTACGCTTAGCAATACTCTAAAATGCAATGTCAAAATCACTGTACTTAATTATTTAGGTATATTGTCAAACACTATATGGAAAAGAATCTTAAATAACAAACCTTTGAAACAACCCGTTTTTCAATTTTGTATGTGCGAACAATTTTAACTTTTTTATTGTCATTGTCGTATTTGTATTCTGTTACAATTTTTAGGCCATTTTCAACAACTTCTGAAGGTGGTGGTAATGCTCCTTGATCAATTTCCACTTCATCAGCCCATGAAGACTGAATATCGTCAGCGACTGGCATCTATTAAATACATATATAAATAAAAAATTGCCTTATCAGTCTATTTAACTACTACTAATAAGTGCAAAAATTAGACATAACCTTACATTTTAAATTTTAGTATTATTTAATTTATCAAAGTATTGTTTGGATATTGGTAGGTAATACTCACGATTTATGTTACGCAGATGTTCAAAGAAGAATTTTTTAAATAATTTCTGATAATGATTGGGAAACTTGAACCTATTTGACAAACGACACGGCCACGCAAAACAGAATGACTTTTTTTTTTATAAATATATACTGAACTGTAGCCTGTTCCTGTAAGGAACGAAAAAAAAAGTATACTGAACTGGGGGCCAATTCTCACACAATAGAGGAGATTTGTCGAAAAAACATGGCGGATGTCGAACGTAAACAGATTTTCGTATTCTCTTAATCTCATGGTAGAGATATGTCTATTACCAGCGTTCGACATGTCTCGAGTGGTCGGTAGCGTTCGAGATCTAATGTCGAACAGTATATAGTCGACTTGTTGTCTTATTTTTTTGTTTTGCGTTTATTCTAAAGGAATAATTTAATGGAAATTAATGGAAAATGTCGGTAAATGAACTTTTCATTAATTTATTAATAGAAAACATGGTGAAATTGGCGAAAATGCTACGGATATTGCTCGTTGCCGTTGGAAATGTGTTGTTCGCTAAATCTTATATCATTCTCTCTCATTTTCTCTCATTTTTTTTATTTATTATCCATAAATAAAAAAAAATGAGCAAGGTCTTGGGTAACAATTGGAAGTTTATTTTCGTACTGTATAAAATAATAATAAATAACAGAATATAAATGTTATGGATATTTTTTTTTGGAATAAGATGAAGATACATTGCTAAACTATTTATTATCAATTATGATGGCAAATGTTTGCGATAGTGTATAACCATTTTGACTTTTACACCACAGTATAAGTCACAGAATTTTATTATATTTAACTCAATAACTTTAAATCTTATGATCTGACAGTAGTCAGAATCAGAATAATAATATGTTATAAAAGTGCGTTCCAAAAAATAGTTCCTTTGCTGCTTGATTGGTACCCCTGTTTTCCGTGAAGACAGCAAGGACTCGCGTTTTGTATTAAGCAGAATTTAACAGTCTTAAAATTAAATTATTGAGAAGATATAACAAAAAAATCTGTTAAAAATACTGTCCGTAATATTGTTTGAACATATTTCATCATATAATTATATTTGTAAATATAAAATAAAGTTTATAGCCCTTCTTTAAGTTAATACATACATTTCTCGACTGCAATTCACTTAATCGATAAAAACGGAACGTGTAGTTATAGACATTTCAAAATCTTTCGACATGTCATCTCTACCGAATGCGAGAATACCATTTTTAAGATAAATAGAGATTTCAGTGACATTTTCGTTAGACATTGAATATTCGACATTATGTCGATTCGAGATTTATGTCGCACGTCATGAGAATTGGCCCCCTACACTGGCTTTGGCTCTTTGGCATAAGCAAGAGAGAGAGTGTCATAGAGATACATAGTAAGTCAATGGAGAGTGTATCCAAAGAACCATAGAGAAAGCTGTTTGTTTTTTTTTTATTAATCGGGGCTTGTGAAGTGCTATAATATTCCTATTATTTACCTTACCAAATTCCGACCATTTTCCTTACTTTTTCGATTCCTTGTGGTTTCCCTACCTTTATTCATTGCCTAATGTACAAACCGTACGGGCCATAAAAAAATAAAAAAATAAAAAAAAGTTGTGGGTGTGATAGTGACATGACTGCCTCCGGCTGAAGACCATAAAAGTCAGGGCCGGTAAAACTCATTACAAAAACAACATGACTGAGTTTGACATAACTCATGTCATGCATGTTGTCATTCAATGCTTTATAATTAGTCCACCCACTGAGCAAGTAGGTACTACGTTTTTTATGAGACGGCACTTTTTTTTTTTTTTTTCATTTATTGACCAAAAGTATTACAAAATACATGATATTTAATTAACACACCGCTGTATATTTTTGTATGAAGTGTCGACCCCCTCAATACAGTGTTATTAATTAATTAAACATTCCTACGGATTTATCAGAATTACATAAATCATATGAAACCTTGTTTTATTTGTGCAATACTATACTAATAGGTAACTAATTAATAACGTCCGAGTGGAATGTGAAAAAATATAAGGATGTAAGTATTATTTATCGATATCGTTAGGTATAAGTTAAGGGTTGCATCCCTAATACCGTCATTTTGACAACTGACACTGTTGTGTTGGTGCCTTTTAGAAAAACTCAGGTTGGTAGAAACTACGTTTATATTATAAATCAGTTTAGTTGCTTGTATGGAAGTGCCGTCTCTTAAAAACGTAGTGATTACTTGCTCAGTGAATTAGTCTGGCTGTGTTGTGTTGGAAATTGTATTGTGTGCTGTTGGTGTAATGGGCGGATAATTTTGTTGAAATGCAAATAAATTGTGTGAAAACTTCTAAATGTGAATTAAATAGTGCTGAGAAAATTCAAAATTGAGCGTAAGTAAATATTTGGTATATGATGTCATACACAGAATGTTAGGTTTAGGATTAAGATTTGCCTTTGACGTAGGTACCAGGTTTGCACAATCAAGTTTTTAGTTGGCTTAACGAGTGGACCTTCTAATCTCCCAAATGGAAAATGAAAGTTGATGATTTTTATCTCTTATCATTAAAAAATTTCATGTATTTCCTTCGTTAATTTTGTATGTTGGGCTATTAAATAATTAAAGTTAACTGCAGTAGGCACTACTTATAAAGTTCAAATGTTTATATAAATAACAAATGTTGTCTACAGTTTAATAAATCTGCCCAAGAATATATTTAGAGAGAAGTTTATAGACTCTTACTCTTTCACTAATAGGTAAACCTACCAATTTATGTTAGGTTTCTAATTATCACAGCTAAATATCAGACAGCTAAATTTAGCTGTCTACATTGCTATATTTTAATAAATAATAATAATAATGAAGGTATAATGGAAGGAATTTCCATTAGTAGGCCACAGATACGGGGCTAAGGGGGGGAGGGGTGTGAGGATGCCCCTCACCCTCCCCCTACTTTGGAATTTAGGAAATGGATACTTTTTTTGAATGAATGTTCAATTTGTTCTAAAAAAAGTAGCTTTTCATGTATGCATGTTTGTATGCATTATAAGATGAAAGAGAGATGGGGGAGAGACTCACCCACTGCCCCTGCAAAAGCATTATAGAGAAATAACAATGAGATTTCTGTGGTCTGAAAAAAAATACCATGAAATATATCTCAGTAGATCTATTCAACAAAAAATTTTCAACCCTCAGTCTCAGACTTCACATGCAGGCGCGGTGCAATGGCAATTTTATTATAATGTAGAACTTAAGGGTTCTATTTTTAACCGACTTAAAAAAAGAAGGACGTTTTCAATTTTCGTTAAAAATATAATAAATTATCAAAGCCAAAAATATTGTCAACCCTAGTAAGCTCAGGCATGTCAGGGAACCAGAGTAGGTAAAAATGTACATAAACATTCTGCATAGTTCTTCTTTCCTTTTCTTCTTCTCTTCTTCTTCTTCATACAGTACGGGCGGTTTCCGCAACTCGATGACTTTTGGACCGCAACCATTTGGACTAAGTGGAGAGGCAATTTGTATGTTAAGGTCCTCTAAAAATACCCCTATGATGTTTTGGAGCCTTCAGTGAATATCAGGAGAGCCTTGTGCTGCTGTCTGGAGTAGAGTTCATCCACCAGGTGTACCCTGTATTTTTGGTCCGAGATGAAGGATGGCGTGACTTTGTCACACTGCCTCAATCAGAGGGGTGTCAAGCCATTCCTCCAGTAAGTTGTTAAGATGCCTTACCCTTTGATACCTTAGTGTACCCAGGTGTTTGAGTCTTAGCGCTGTCTTTGCAGCCTCCTGCTGGATGTGGAGGTGTAATGGTTTGTTATTAAGCATTACCTCAAGTGCAGCTGTCGGGGCAGTGCTCATATATCCAGTTCGAGCACAGCAGGCCTGACGTTAAAGCCCTTGAAGTTTCTTTGCTCCGTTGGTCAGACCAGCGAGCCGTAGCACACGAGGGATTTGATAAGTATGTTGTATAGTCATAGAAACAATTTAGGTGAAAAACCCCAGTGCTTACCCACCATTTTGCAACATTGCCAGAGTATTGAATGGGGGTTTGGCAATGTCCTGAAGGCAGCTAAGACAATCGGAAAAAAATATAGATTTATTTAAGCTGTGGGACTTGTCATATAAAACTGCTTCGAGAATTGCTAGAGCTTCTCCCGTATTAACGGTGAGTTAAGAGGAGCACTTTAAACTTAAGGTGATCCTGTACTTGGGCAGCCAAGCTGCTATACCAACATTTCCATCATCTTACAATTTTGAATAGATGGTACCAGTCTTGCCAATCCTTATTTAAAATAATCTGGAAATTGTTATTTGCATCCGGAGTGTTTTTTGATATGCCAAAATCTAACTTAATGAGAGGCTGAAAAATTAGTGCCTCATAAGGGGCTTCAATGAGGGCATTTTTAGATAATTTCAAAACTGGGGAGGACAGATCCAGGGGCGTGCATTCCATATAGGCAATTAGGCAGTGCCTACCTCATTCAAAACCTAAATAAATATACAATAAGTGTTAAAGTTATTTTATTTTAGTTTAAACTTCTATTCAACACTCACCCACTAAGATATTCCTTACGCTAAATACTGAATACCTACCGATAGGCAGTCTCGAAATTGCCTACTCGAAACAAGCAGCGTTTACAACGTTTTTAAGAATACAACATATTTAGAAAAAGTATTGCTCAAGTATAAACCGCCCATGGCAAGAAGGGCGCTGTTTGTACGTGTAACGTTCTAGCTTAAACTTCCGAAATATATCAGTATAAAGTAAGCATGCCTACCTGACGAATGAATTTGGTTGCGAATTATTTTGTTGAGGAGTTATTTTAAAACTATTATATTTCCTAAGATATTCATTAAAATTTAGTGATGTAAAGGACAATTTTGTTCAAAATTAAATACTTGTGATGATTAACGTATTTATTTAGATAAGGATTAATATCATGTTTATAAAAACAGCTTATCAAATAATACATTAGTTTAGAACAAATTTTATTATCTGAAAAATGGTTATAGTGAGTTAACCATAAAACATAGACATATGCTGTCGCGGACTTTTTTTTTGAACTTTTGATGGGGAATAATTTCGTCATACATGATTTTTACATAACTAACCATTTACACACCGTCCGCAACGGAAGCTCCCAAAACTAATATTTTTTCCCCGTTTCTGTAACGTTTTACATTAGTGCTCTGCTCTTATTAATCGTAACGTGATATTTAATATCTTATTACCTTCAGAGATAAATGGACTATCCAGCGAAAAAATATTTTTCAATTCGAACTAGTAGTTCCGGAGATTAGCGTGCTCAAACAATCAAACTCGTCAGCATTTTAATTTTCCTACTAAATATTACGAACCTTATCATTTATGACTAGCGGCCGCTCTCGGTTTCACTCGCCGCGTGGTTGCCGTTACCGTGGGAATATCAGGATAATTATAAATATTTGCATACAATGTGCTTTTCTGATATATAAGCTACATTGCTGTAAAGTTTCATCTTAATCAGTTCAGTAGTTTTTGAGTGAAATAGTAACAAACATTCCTCCATCCAAATATCCTCACAAACTTTCAAACTTATGATATTCGGTAGCAGGATAGGATAAGTGCAAAGTTACTAGTTAGATCTACAGTGCCTACTACGCTGGAAAACCAATGCACGCCCCTGGACAGATCCTTAAAACTTTTGACTAAAGGGGGTGTTACTTTATTCCTCCAATATGGAGATGTATCTACTGATCTGCTTAATTTTGTAATTTTATCTAGGAGAGGGTGGTTTGAGTTTACTGTGAAATATTTAGGAAATATCGATCGCATATCATCTGCCGTCTGAGATTCAGAGGGGTTTCAAGACATTCTACTTGGAGGGCGTTTATTAGAGATGATTGCATAGCACCTACAGTAATTCGAAGACACTTCGACTGAATTAAGGAAGTTTTTATAGAGCAGATTTGTTGCATGGTTCTAGGATAAAGCTTCCATACTCAAAGTCGCTTCGAACAATTGCATTATAAAGAAGCTTTTAACTTTTTGGGTGAGACCCCTAATGGACGCCTGATAGTGACCTGAGTATATTAACGTTTTTTTTTCAGCTTTGTTGCAGTTATAGTTTAAATGCTGTACGCCAGATATTCTTGAGTCACCTACACCTAAGAATTTGCAATGACTAACCACTTCAATTGGTTGCCCATTTATGGATATATCAGGGCACGGGATCGACCTTTTACGAGTGAAGACGACGGCTATAGATTTTCCTGGGGAAAGAGATAAGCCATGATCAGATAGCCAGTTATCCAAATAGTATAAGGCGGAATTCATACTAGATTTAGCTTCTTCAAGATCCTTGGACGAAACATACAGAGCTATGTCATCTGCATATTGCAATATGTTGCAGAAGCTAGTGACAGTTCTATCAAGGTCATATGTATAAAGATTATATAACAGAGGACTCAAAACAGAGCCTTGTGGGAGTCCTTTCCAAACTGTTCTGGGGGGCTCTAATTCTCCATTGACACGTATGTTAACTGTTCTAGCCATGAACAAGTTGCTGCAGTTTCTGCCTGAGAATAGAAAGTTGTACATTATCATACGCAGAAGTAACATCCAAGAACACCCCTATAGTAGAAACATTTACAGAAAACGCGCGACGAATATCAGTTGAAAGTATACTCAGGCTATCGAGGGTGCCCATGCTTCTCCTAAAACCAAACTGGGATTTAGGTAGGATATCGTTTTTCTCTACTAACCACTCCAGTCTGTTTTTAATAAGGTGTTCGAATATATTGCATAATGTAGAAGACAGCGCTATAGGGCGATATGAGGACGCGTCTTTAGGATTTTTCCCTGGTTTCAGGATAGGTATGACTATTTGTGTTTTCCAGGAGCTAGGGGGATGTCCATTTACTAATATGTTATTGTAAATGTCTAACAGTATCTTCTTGGCTCTTTCGGAGCAATGGCTTACAAAGAAATATAGAATTCCATCAATTCCCGGAGCGCTGTCCTTAAGACCGTCAAGGACAAAGTGAAGCTCCGCAAAGGAAAGGAGGAGGAGCTCTTGTAGGAGGAGCAAGTTTACCACAGAAATCTGAAAGCCAAGTGTTAATCTCGTTGGAATAGCGACAGGACGGGTCTGCTGATCTGCGGAATGAGTTGATTTTCCTCCACACAGTAGAGGCGGGAGTACGAGCACAGAATACTTAATAGTACAGTACGAGGACATAGCGATTCACAAAAGTTATGCCGACCGATTGCCTTTTTCTTGGACAGAACTCGTTTTGATTTTGCTATCTCAAATTAGATATCTTCTGGTAATTTAGATATTTTGGGATAGAGCTCCGGTCTTCTAAAATTTAGTTAATTTAGGCTACGTTCAAGGCAATATTTTTTCTGAAAGCAGCCAGATTCTGCCTCTTATGTAACAAATTCGGAAGTTCACGTGAAAAATATTTCTTAAACACGATATTTTCTCACATGGAGAACATGTGGACAAGTATTTTCTACTGCCACTGCTGTTTTTAATTTAAAAAAAAACTAGTGTGTGGTAAAATAATGCCGTCTGAACGTAGCCGTATCATATACGGATGCTCATCACTTGTAAATTGTATAGGTCCACCAAACTTACCTATTACTTATTTTGTGATTTCGGTGATCTGTTATTAACAAACAAAATAAAGAAAATCATATTTTTTCAATAATTTATATCTAATATTAGTTGTTTTAGTTTACACAAATATAACATAAAAGAAGGTTTCTTGCCCACCGATTTCGTAATCCGGACATTCTTCTTGTCAAACAAAAACATCAAAACCAACTTGAAATCTTTTAATAAATCACTCCTTACTTATCGTGCTTTTTATTTTTCCACGAAATAAACAATTAACTTACTAATTTCATTAAAACACACATGATTTATTAAACTCAATAGGTTCATTCATTCACTCCTTACTTATCGATTACTTTAAGCACTACTGTCATTATTTGACATTAGTAATCGCCCCTCACCCCCGCAAGAATTGATTGATCGTGATTTCATACATTCTTCTCGGGTTTCGTGTCCAGTGGTTAATTCGTCCAAGATTCACAGACACGCGCCGCTACAGAGCGTAGCATCTCTCTGGTTTTCAATGGTATCACGGTTGCCGCGTTGAGACGAGGTTTGCGTGCGCGTCATATTTAGCTCTGTGCAAGGACAGCCGCTCATATCTATTTTTTTGTTTTCATATCATAAAAACTATAAAATATAGTTTCCTAAGCCTTTGTGTTTGGGTTTTTTTTGTGAAAAATGGGTAGATACATGCAACCTGATACTAAATGGAAGCGCGCCTCTCCCGGAATCCTCAATCACTGAGGAACTGGCTATCTTACCTCTAACTGCCGGAACGGAGTTAGATAAGATGGTAGTCCTAGCCAGGCGGACTTACAAATTACTTACTAACACTCTTTAAGTGAGTAAAAAACATTAATATTTGGTTTATATAATAATATAATTCATTATTTACATTAACTTCTTCAATCACTCATTCTTCAAACAAAAATTATGGGTAATTAGTTCATTACAGAACCTTTGTATAGGACATACACAATAGCAACCCCTCCATAAGTGTTTAATTTTATAATCGATTGCAATCCCTTTCAAGGGTCAAATAGTTGTGGCGCGATGCTCGTATAATATGTACCTTTTAAATGAAAAATTTAAAGGGATTGTGATAGATTTAAAATTAGACAATTAGCCCCCTGTGTGCTGTCTCGAGCTGTGACATCTCGTATTTGACATTTTTTTTGGAGCCATAAATCTAAGTATACTAAAACTTACTGAAAATAATCATCGCCATTATAGGATTGTCAAAGATCGTTGAGACTAAAACATTTTAATTTTAACTCTAGTATCCATTTCAAAAATATTCATATTTGTAAGAAAAAATATAAACTTGTTTTCAATTTATTAAAGATCTCAAAATTTACGCCACCGTACAAAATTAGCACAACCTAAACCCAAATTAGAAATAGTAGACTAGTCCAGCATACGCTATGACAGTTTTAAACAACAAACTCCCAGAAGTTATTAACAAAACATCGCATATAAATTACCTATATTTAAGAAAAAGCCAAGGCAGTATCTTTCTAGCAACTACTAGCTGCAATACTAATTGCAAGAATATTTCAACCAAAAGTTTATTGTAGTTTTACTTGAATATAATAAAATGATCTTAAAATTAAAATAATTAAAGATTAAAAAATAGTATAATATAGCTTACGTACATACATAAATATAATTAATTTTATTCTTGCTGTGACGTAACAAGGTCTATGTTAAAAACAAATAATAAATGTAACCACCATTTATGATAAATTTTAACAAGAATAATATTGGAACAAATGAACTCGGCCACAAGAGAATTTTCAGATGGGACTTGAACCCACGACCTTTGGGAATCCGGCCCACTGCTCTTACCAATGAGCTACCGAGACTTCCGGACCACTGTCGAAATTCTCCGATACTTTTATATTTTTAATACGCTGTAAGAATATCCTTCCTTGCATTTGAAAGAGAAAAAAAACAAATATTTAACGATCAATTATGATGCAACAGCTAATAATTAATGATTTTTTGTTGTCTATGCTATTTTTATACTTATGATAAATTTTAAATGTTAATGTACAACACACCATGATAATGTACAACATAAGTCTAATACTAAAAAACAATACCGTGACTGACTGACAGGCAACGCACAGCCCAAACGGCTAAACCAATTAAACTGAAATTTTGCATACAGGTTCTTTTAACGATGTTCGCGAGCACTAAGAAAAGTTTTTTCATATTACCACGGGAACGGGAACCATGCGGGTGAAATAAGCAACATTTTTTTTTAAGTTTGAAGCTATATTTCAAATATAACGAGCTCAAAGTTCGTAGGGTTGCGTCCTTTAATTACAGAGTTCCTATAGCCATCTTCTGGCGCCATCATCAGACCTTAGATGTTATCTAAGACCTGAATACTCGTCCATGTTATCTCTCTGCGTACCGCTTCCACCCAATTTCTTCTTGTAAGGGTTTCAACTGGAAATCTGAAATTAATTTGAATACTTCCTACATTAAAATTGGATTTGTTCGTTCATTTACATACATCGATATGTTTATCGATATGTTCAAGCCCTATACGACATAAAAATGACAATTGATTGAATGAGTGAATTACTTATGCAATATCTTTGAAGAATTTACATGTATAATGATTACTTTTTGAAATGACGTATTACATTTTGTTTACATACCAAATTTTATTTATTTTACGAAAAATTGCTACTCTAATAGATTGAAATTGTACTTACGCGTGAAAAGAAATATGTTTTGATTGTCCGGTATGATTTTTACAAATTAACACAGCGTATTTACCCATTTTTGAGATAATGTTCCACTTCGAGATCTCGCGTCATACTGACAACGCCATATTGCTTACTGTGTCTAAAAGGCTCAGTAAGTGACAGAGGGGTAAAGGCGCGTACTGGACGCGTAACGAGGACCGAGGACCGCGTTGGTCCTCGTTACGCGTCCAGTGGTTAATTCGTCCAAGCTGTAAATGCGTCATTTCGGCCGTTTGTATGCAGTGCAATTGATAAGACTGTTTTTTAGACTGACAGGTGACTCGACTCTACTACGAAGTACAATCGGGGAACTTCCCGGTTGACCAGTAGAGTTTTTTTGGTTAATGATTTCTCGGAATGTACTAAGGTTAAAGAAATAATTAATTATTCAAATAAAATACCTTTTCATGTTCTATTATTTGTGATTTAAACGTTTTTTTATCTGTTACTTTCTTTAAATAAAGCTCCCCAGAAAACTCTACTGGTCAACCGGAAGGTTCTCCGACTGTACATTACCTAACAAACAGTAGACTATTTTTTTTGCCTTTAAATCAGTAAGACAAACATAACATTAAGTGTACTTATTAGTTTCGATTGAGATAATTACTTGCATTGCAAATCAAATATGTTAAACTCAAAGTTGACTATTTATTTATATATACTATTCCTAGACAGGTCCCGTCTAGAAGCATAGTTAACCTATTAAATAATTAGGAAACTTAATTTTGTCTTTGAATATAGGCTTTCAAGAACATTATAGCATAAATAGACTCGTGTAGTCGGTTTCTTAGTTTGGTCGTTTTGCGCGGTTCAAATTCGAAACTCGAGAGTTCTCGACTTCCGGTATTTTTTTCTCGTCTTGAATAAAGACAAATTTCTCGAGCTTTCGCGAGTTCAAGAAAGCTCGAGCAGGAATCCTACTCTCGACCTATCATCGATGTAAGTCATTGATATTAAGTAAGTTGTTTGTATTTGCAGGTACTCCCTAAGCTCTGGAAATGTTGCGCTTCCTTAGCAGAAGGGGGCGCTCCTCCAGCCAAAACCGCAACAAGCAAGGACCCAAGACGTCAGTCAACAAAAACTTTATACAATGCAAGGTAATGTTACTTGATGAAACTGATTTATCAATAAATTTGTCAAAGAAAGCAAGTGCAGCTGATCTTTATGAGCAAGTATTTTACTCTCTGGATTTAATAGAGAAGGACTATTTTGGACTTCAATTCACTGACACTAACAATGTTAAGCATTGGCTGGATCCCACAAAAACTATAAAGAAGCAAGTCAAAATAGGGCCACCATATACATTAAGGTTGAAGGTGAAATTTTATTCATCAGAACCAAATAATTTACGTGAAGAGCTGACTCGATATCAGTTTTTCTTACAATTAAAGAAAGATATTTTAGAAAGCAAACTTGAATGTCCTCATTCAACAGCTGTGGAATTAGCAGCTCTGGCCTTACAATCAGAGTTAGGAGACTTTGATGAAGCCATTCATACGCCAGCCACTGTATCGGAATTTCGATTTGTGCCTAATCAAACAGAAGAAATGGAAATTGAAATTTTAGAAGAATTTAAGAAATGCAAAGGTTTAACACCAGCTCAAGCTGAAGTAAATTATCTGAATAAAGCTAAATGGCTTGAAATGTATGGTGTTGATATGCACATTGTCTTGGGCAAGGATGGATGCGAATATCATCTTGGATTAACACCTACAGGGATTTTAGTGTTTGAGGGTCCTCAAAAAATAGGACTCTTCTTCTGGCCGAAAATTAGCAAGTTAGATTTCAAAAAGAAAAAATTAACATTAGTCGTAGTTGAAGACGATGATCAAGGTCGTGAACAAGAACATACATTCGTGTTTCGACTACATAATGAGAAAGCCTGTAAGCATTTGTGGAAATGCGCTGTTGAACATCATACTTTCTTCCGTTTACGAGCTCCCGTTAAAGGTCCATCTGCCAGACAAAACTTCTTCCGAATGGGATCGAGATTCCAATATTCAGGTAAAACAGAATATCAAACTACCCAGCAAAATCGGGCTCGACGCACAGTTCAGTTTGAAAGACGACCAAGTCAACGCTTTGCCAGGAGGCAAAGTCATGTACTCAGAGAACGTGAAAAACAAAACACTGCCGCAAAAACTGAACCTGTTGCTTCATCTGAAACAACGCATGAAATGCCTAGCACTTCAGCAGATACTGCTCTCCTTATGCCTGACATTGAAACACTGTCTAGGAAAAGTAGTGCTAAGTCACAAAAATCAACTACTGAAACGGAAACTAAACCTAACGAAATTGGCGAACCTTCTGCTAAGAACCTGCTTAGTGATGATCCCGTTGAAGAACTACACGTCTCTAAAGATGACGCTATTAGCAACAAAGTTTTATTCAAAGTAGAGAAACAAGTGTCTGTGGAAGAGAAGAAAAATAATTTAAGTCAACTTGTAATGAATAAAGCTTCTTGTAACTGTTCCCCTGTCACAGAATCAAATCCGTTGAACGATCTGTTGATGAGTCTAGTGAAGGAAAAGTTAAACAATGATGACTCTAAGAATGAAGTAAAGAAAGATCAATTAGATTCAGTAAATGAGAAGGAAGTGCCAAACAACCAAGCTAAATATTTCTTATCATCAACTAAAGCGTTACCTCCTGGTCAGTTAAAATGCAATAATATTTTGAAGGCGCGTGAAAGTGAAGTGAAGATAATTAATGAATCTCCTAATATTAACTTGTCCTTGCCGTCTTCACCTTCGCCGAAAATATTAAATGAACCGCAAGCAGCAACTTCATCGAACTCGCAGTATGTTTCCATTGTGGTTGTGGAACCTCCTTACTCTCAAGCTAAGCTAGCTTCTCCAAAACCAGTGGAACGTATAGAAGAAATGGCCCCGAAGACTCAACCAATATCGTCGCTATCGCCATGGTTAGTAACTTCAGAGCCGAGTTCACCTTCGGGTATTGGTGAAAAGGATATAACAATAATCCATAGAAAATCAGTTATTACTACTCAACTGTAATGTTTAAATTTAAAATACTTGCTTGTTAAGATAAGATAAGATAATTATTATTTTCTTTATTATCAACCTGGGTCCCTAGCCAAAGTAACAATTCAAAAACGATAACGAAGTTCGAAAATGGTTAAATGTATTGGATTGGCATGGAAATCACGTGGTCTTACCGCTAGTTATTTGGCGAATATAGACAATAACGAATCGAATTATCGTTTCGCTACATAACGATGTTACTTTGTCTACGGGCCCTGATCAGATTTTATATATTCGACTGTTAATGTTGTCCTAGCCTGTCCGAAAAGGATATTTTTTGTAACTACTTTTAAGACCAATGTCTTAAACTATTTACACGTCATTGCGATTGGAATATCCTAGCTTAGATAACAGTATTTTATTATTATATTAATAGCAAATTTTGTTATGTTACTGCTTGAGGTGCTCTGAAGTTATTACTAGTAATTTCAGTTCAACTTTTCTTAAGTTCTTTATTGCAATAAAGAAATAATTATTTGTTTTTAACATTGCTCTCTGCATATCCTTGTTGTTTCGTTTTTAAGTTTCGAAAGAAACTATAAGCGAGATGTCTTTTATCTATAAGCTTGATATTTAGTGATGGAGTATCAATATATTTTTATTATAATTGATTATATTTTTGTAATTATTGACTTTTTGCTTTTGAATGAAATTGCGTTTTATAATAATCCGTCCTGTAATTTAAGTGGTTTTTGTATTATAAAATGAGAGCAATCTTGACGGTAAAATAAAATGATTTTGCCATTTTGCGTGATATTCGAAAGAAACGCAAATTAAAATCACTGTCGGCATCTGTGAAGCAGTGTCACTCGCACAGAGCCCCACACCACAGCCCCTATCGTATTGTCGTTGGATGTCGCCTGATAGACAACACATTAAAATAAATTGTCAGTCATTTAAAAAATAAGATACCGACTGTATTTCTTGTACGAAATGAACGTTAGCATCTAAGCAGCCTGTCCTATTTAAGATCATATTACTTGACGTAATTTGAACTTTTTTACAAATGCGATTGTCATAGCGAGCGAGGCTACACGATTAGTTAGCACGTGTATATATATGATATATGAAAGCAAACATAAGCTTGAATACTTTGAATATAAAGTATTATGTCTTTAATTGCAGTAGGAATTGTCGAATTGTAACTTTTGACGACCACAGTGGTAGCGTTGTACTTGTACGTACACCAGGTTCCCGGTAAGGGCAAATTTTTGTATGATGAATACGAGCATTTGTACCTGAGTCGTGGACCTTTATATATATTTCTACACATAAATACTTATTCTCTGTTACCATCTTATCCGTTACCATAGTATCCCATAACACGGGCCGTACAGTGTTTTCTTTGGGGCTAGGTTCATTGGTGTGAGTGTAAGAAAAAAATATTTATTAAGTATTTATAACTCAACTCGCCGATATACACTCACCGGCACATCTAATAAAATTTTCATACAAATTTGCTCACTTTGCGACTCGATACATAAAAATGTCAACATATTTTTGCAAATATCTGTATGCTAATGTTCAGGTTAAACGTCCAATTAGCATTTCGACTGAGTACCGAAACCATTATCCCCATACTTACATGGAACTGAAACTGATTTTTTTTTTTCATCAAACCTATACGTGTGGGGTATCTATAGATAAATTTTTTCTCAAGGTCAACCGTTTGAAAGATGTACACTTCCAAAGTGGTAAAATGTGTGTCCCCCCCTCTAACTTTTGTAATAAGAGAGTTTAAAATCTAAAAAAATATAAAACTCGACGAAAATTGGTTTGAACGAAATATATTTAGCAGTTTCAGAGCTATAGCACATTTTATAATATATATATAGCAAATATAACTTAGTCATTCATACATACTATGAAAAACAAAGTTATTTTTGCAGACGAAAAAATAAAGTGGTATTTTGGGTAGGTATAGGTAATCGGTAGTCAAGTGAATACCTAATTTAATATAATAATAATAATAATTATGGAAACTTTATTGCACACGATACAAAAACAAACACATACAGTGAAAATGTCAAAAAGCGGAACACACAATAGGCGGCCTTATTGCTACATAGCAATCTCTTTCAAGCAACCTTGGGTGAGAGACGGAACCCCTCATGTGCGAGTTCCACTCGCACTTGGCCGTTTTTTTATGTATAGAGTCGCAAAGTGAGCATGCTTTTATGATAATAACGGAGTGGGCGGTTAGATGTACTGGTTAGTGTATAATATACAATTTTAAGTTCGCATGATCTTACCATACCGAACATATAATCTCGCCTCGCCTTATGACCGCTCCCAAAGCGATGTAATTGTCCTATCCTATATCAATCAGAAAACATATCGCTACGTATCGTATCGCATCGCTTACCATTGCGTTTAGTTGCGGAAACGGTTATGTCGGTTAACTTTTGGTACTTAGTGTGGTTCGCCGTAATCAATAAAAAATATGTCAACCGGTTACTCAATTTCTTGAATTAGAATAAGTTTGTTAATCAAGCAGTATTATAAAACATCAACATAGGAACAGGGTGCCATATTTTAAAGACAGTTCATGGGCCTAATTGTGTAACTCAACTTCTATCTAGATCTTCGACTTCTAATAATTGCTTTGCTACAGTGATTTGTATCACAGAAGCGAACGACATGAACGTACGAAGGGTATACGAAAGTGTACTTATGTCAAATTGATAGCCATTGTATTATAATGTTGAAGTTACACAATCGAAGGGCAGGTATTTTTACCTTCATAATAAAAAAGTCGAAATGTTAAACGAATTTTAACATAAGTATAAATAAAATTGTGCCAACATTTATGCCTTATTTGGCTTAATGTCTAAGAAAATAATGTTAGCGGTGCTTGGGAACATTGTTGGGAACAATTTATATTTAACCAATCGATTTATGAAATATTATACCTAGGTTTAAGTAGAGTTTAAGTAAATTAATTATAAGAAACTGGCATCTCTATGAAATTTAAAATGTACCCTTTTATATTCTAATAAATTAAAAACATTTGAAATTAACTTAATTTCGTATCCAATATGTAGGTATGTATGTACTTAATAAGTTTAATAATTATGAAGTAACGCTCAGTTTAATTACTTCGATATAAATCTCTGTTATCTCGAAATATTATTGTGCTTAAAGGATTATGTACTTATTTAGCTTTATGATTTTTTTATTGAATATTTTACAATAATTTTAAAGTACAAAAATTCTGAGACATTCCCTAAATGAATTCCATAATATAAATGATTAATTATCAAAAATATTTAAATTTACACTTTTTTTGTCTTTTATTGATTGGACATTAATAAGAAGTAAGATGTCTAATTACTTATTTATACAGGATGGAAAATAAAGATGGTCACTGGAGGGACAGTACCCTAAATATTGATGTAAGCAAATTTTACCCAAAGGAAACATTCCATCATTTTCAAAAAATAAGTTAAACTGCATTCAAAGATTTTGAAAAATTACCTATCTGCACCGGGAATCGAACCGGCTTGGTTGAGAAAAAAACATCTTGTACTTTTATGGTACTATTCCATAGTGTTAAGTATAAATATCAATTTAGCTTAAGTAACTTAATGTCTTAAATTAAAGATAAAGCCAGAAAATATAAAATATACAGTTCAATACATTATTCTACCTACCTCTTACTCACACTAACTAAAATAAAAATGAAGTTCACTTTAACTTACTTAGTAGCTCGAAATATGAACCATATGCAGCTATACACTGATTTTAAGTACCTATTAGGTTATTGACTGTTTTGACTAATATTCACTATAATAATTCCAATGTTTACTTTGAATAAAATTTGCTCACATCAATATTTAGGGTACTTTCCCACCAATGACCGTCTTTTTTTCCACCTTGTATACTTAATAAAAACACCATTAAAAGAAATTTATTTTGAAAAGATTATATATATTTTGTTTTTATTAACTATAAATACCTAAGTGCCTTTATTATGTAATCCACGATAATAATTATGCTGGACAATAAAATATTATTATTATAATTTGGCTATTTCTATTTAAACCAAGAAACCTGCGTATTGTACTCATGTCCTTGTAAAAAGACCGAAAATACGGTTTACTAATGTATACCCAAATTTTAAATGCAATAATTTCGTTTGACATAATTTCATTTGCCATAATTCCATTAGAAATAACGTTTCTGATCACTTTTTCTGTACTTAAAATATTTTTTTTTTCTTTCTGAAACCATAGTGTAAGTGTCTTTCTGTAAATTAAAATCTCTAAAAATATTATCATTTATTTGCCTAGTACAAATAAGCAAATTGTTTTTTATATGCGAAAACAAGTAACTGTGTATATTGTGTTATGCTTGTTATGCTTCTGAGTCATTTAAATACTGTACGTTTTCCGAATTACTAAAATAAAAAAAAATAATAATTTTATTTGCTAGACATTTCATTTTCAATATATTTAATATCCATAACAATAATTTACCATAAAATCTATATAGACTATTTATTTATTGACTTTGAGTACTACAATTGTATGCAAACTCCCATGCAGGCAGACATGCATTATGCAGTCAGGCATGTGCAGCATGCATTATGTAGCCAGGCATGTGCGGCATGCAAGCAGGCATGCAGCAGGCAAGCAGGCATGCAACATGCAAGTTTTCTGTCACGGCTCCGGCGCTGCGGGGTCCCGGCGGTCCCACGCGTACTTATCGTCACAGATGGCTTTCGCTCACCACCGCAGCTTCGGCTTGCTGAACGGCTTAGCCGGCCAGCCTCAGCCGCGGCGGCTCGCTCATTGCCACCTGCTCCTCAACACGCGGGCCGCCTCACACCTCCGCGCCTTCGCGGCTCTAAATTACACTCTAGGGGTAGGGCATACAAGACTACGGACAGTCGGGGTCAACTAAGTCGGGTTTTTAATATTATATTTTTTTTTACTAATTGGTTATCTACATAAAGTTAGCTAAACATAAACGTTATAAGACGTGTAATATTATGTCTAATAAAGATTATGTCGAATGATAATTATAGATTCTAATAATTATAGCATTTGGTAATATGGCATCTCATTTTATGGCAAATTAGAGTTATTGCTAGTAAATGATAATATCATGCGTTATTAGTATAAATGAGAATAATGCAAACGAATATTAGGACCGAGGATCATTATGGCAAATGAAAATATTGCAAGGAATATTATGAAAAACAAGACAATACCAATACAAAAATACAATACAATAACAATACAAAAATACACACTCACCGGTACATTCATTGGCCCACCCCCTTATTTTCATACAAACCACAATAATAATTTGCTCCGTATTATCTTGTTTTTCATAATATTCCTTGCAATAATTTCATTTGCCATAATGATCCACGGTCATAGTATTCGTTTGCATTATTCTCACTTATACTAATAACGTATGATATAATTATTTACTAGCAATAACTCATTTGCCATAAAATGAGATGCCATATTCAAAAATGCTATAATTATTAGAAACCATAAATATCATTCGACATAATCTTTATTTGACATAATAATACACGTCTTATAACGTTTATTTCTAGCTAACTTTATGTAGATAACCAATTAGTAAAAAAACGAATATTATTCAAAAACGACTCAGTTGACCCCGACTGCCCGTAGTCTTGTATGCCCTACCCCTAGAGTGTAATTTAGAGCCGTGAAGGCGCGGAGGGGTGAGGCGGCCCGCGTGCTGAGGAGCAGGTGGTGAGCGAAAGCCATCTGTGACGATAAGTACGCGTGGGACCGCCGGAACCCCGCAGCGCCGGAGCCTTGACAGAAGACTTGCATGTTGCATGCCTGCTTGCCTGCTGCATGCCTGCTTGCATGCTGCACATGCCTGACTGCATAATGCATGTCTGCCTGCATGGGGGTTTGCATACAATTCTAGTACTTAAAGTCAATAATATAAATAAAACAATATACCTGAATCGTATAATCCAGGTATAATCATATTAATCATTTTTGTATAATAATGACAATCAAATACATGAAACCAACATACAATCATAGAAATATAAAAAAACGCTCTTCTATCGCTGTCGCTTTTTGTAGCAAATGTTCATTTGCAAATAATCGTATATACTTAATAATTAGGGGAACCAACTTGTTAAGCCATTAATTATTATTTTAAGTATAGGTTGTATGGTAAATTATAGTTATGGATATTAAATATATTGAAAATGAAATGTATAGTAAATAAAATTATGGAATAAAATAGTTATGGCGTTTGATTGATTATGAAGAATGAAATTATAGCAATTAATTTTATGTAATTTGATAGTTATGGCAACAGAAACGTTATTTCTTATGGAATTATGGCAAATGAAATAATGTCAAATAAAATATTGCATTTGAAATTCGGGCATACATTACGGGCCAATTTGCTCACTTTGCGACTATACATATAATTGTGAACATATTTCTGCAAAGATCTGTATGCTAATGTTTATGTTAAGCGTTCGATTGTCTAATTAGCAATTTTAATAAGTATCGAAACCACTGCTTTTGTCCATATAGGCAAAACAATGAATGCTTCATAATCACATTTAAAGTTTCTTCGTGCACTCATCATTGAATTAAAATAGCTTTTACGGATTTAGTGCATATAGTGCACTTAAATCCTTAAAAGTTTTTTTTATTTCAATGAATGCTTCATCAGATTTCATACATTGTGATATGGCCATAAAATAATGATTTGCTTAAACGAAGGTTTGGAAACGGGAAGACATTTTTAAAACTCTTAAGTGCTCATTGGACAGTCAAATGCTTAACCTAAACATTAGCCTACAGATCTTTGCAGAAATATGTTCACATTATTATGTAAAAGAGTCGCAAAGTAAGCATGTTTGTATGAAAATAAGGGGGTGGGCCAATAAATGTGCTGGTGAGTGTAGTATACGATGTTGAGTTAGGAAATTTTTACTCGTAGTCCCACCAATAATGTCCTACCGGTCTCATAGTCTCAATAATAGTTTAGGGGTCATGGTTCCACTGTCAATTAAAAAATAAAAATACAAAAAAATCATAATAATACATACCACGCCCTTGTTCCAGCGAACACTCGCCACTAGAACGCACGCAGTTTTTTTTTTTACATTACCGTAAACTTGATCATTTGAATAGGTACACCTTTTTGCTCCCCTGAAAACGGATGACATTTTAATCCTGACATTATTTGTTGACAATTTTATTTCATACATATAAGACAACAATCACAGTGTGATTTATTAGAAACTCTTCCAAAAATGTCCTTGGATAAGATCCAGTCGGAAGATAATCTCTTCTCGTTTAAACGTTATTTTGTGAATAATTTGGATTCGTATCATGGGGAATACATTTTGAAAGAGCTATTTAAAATTCTTGAACGGAATGCTGCCTTATCCACCAAACCACCATCTCTAATCGTTATTGCGGAAGATGCTGAGCCTGCAGCACCACCTCCCCCAGAGCAGCCTTATGAAATTATAGGTATAGCCATAATTATGTTACCAATGGCGGTCTGAGATTCGCCTTAGGCCTATCAAATTATCATATGTTTCATCATTTAATAGGATATAAATCTTGTTTTTCTTTTTCATACTTATCTCGGTAAGGTGAGAGAGAATTAACTATGATCCTATATAAATGTTGATTATGTAATAGCAGCCTAAGCTACGATTTGTACTTGAGTAAAACAATTTTTACTCTATTCTCAGTAATGTTACAGAAATCATACTTAAGTATATGATTAATGGTTATACATTATGGTCGCACAAGGATCACGACAGACCGCAAGAGAAAAAAAGTTGATTTTGTTGATAAATCTAGAAAGATACTGAACTTAGAAGTACAAATATCGAATTTTCGTTTTACTATGAAAACAATCGTTCCCCCTAATTAGTACACCTACTTTAAACATTAAGTATTCCTACGGCGAAAAGGTTGAGGTAATCATGTCCGTTACAGGGACAGTATCAGATCAAAAAATCAAGTTGATTGATAATGTCGCTAGGATAATACCAAAAGCCGAATGTCTCCCGCAAATGTTGACATGTGGTACAGTGGTGTTCGACATTAGTTACAATCGAGATGAACTTCAAATCGCTATGGATTACTTGAAACGTTAGTACTTAATCTACCTACTTGCTTAAGTTATAAATTGCATTTCATGAGTGAGGTTAGAAAACGCATCAATAATGCTTTTTCTTGGTCAGTTTTGAAGCAATTGTTAGAAAAACAAACACCAGCTGGTGCGGACACCGACGCTGATGACGGAGCCGGCGAGTCTAAGAAGCGATACTTGATACTGATATCAAGTGTTATGACTTGGGCCAGCTCTAGACCTTTGGATCCGGTAAGGACCTCGCATGAAATATACTTGTGTTAATATTGCTATTTATGTTCCATCTTCACTTTAGAATAATGATCAAGTTAGAAGATGGAATGGATGTCGTCTAGAATAATCGCCTGTACAAAAATTTGTTTACAAAAGTAGTAATGTCCATTGGTCTGGAACTCTGAATACTTCAAATAATTTTTTTTCCCCTACACAGGACAATCCGGATATGCCGTTCATCGAGAGTGATTTTCGTAAAAGAAAGCCTCACCCTAATTACAAGCTTCATTATGATATAGAAAACGAGGTCATAGGAATAGCTAGAAAATATAGATCACAAATAGGGTTAGTACTTATTCGATTTCTTAATACCGGCATATAATTTCGTTTCGAATTGATTTATTTGATGTGACACACAAATTCAAAATTAAATTTGTAGTAGGTATCTGAGGTAACGTGAGAAGCACATGCCAGTTTCACAACAAATTTATTATTTAAGCACTTATCGCTATAATTGAGTCATTATTGTGCTGACAATAATATCAATAATCAATTTATGAATTATGTCAGGAATATGAATACGTTATGTTTTGTTTTGCTTTTATTAGCCTAACAACTATTTTTCAGAGCTATAGTGGTAACAACGGGAGTTACTTATGGAGGGCGCGAAGATATATTATTTTACTGGTTCCAAAAATCCTGGGAATGTGAAAAGATACTTCCCATTCTTGGACGAGGCAATAATGTGGTGCCTCTCATCAACGTACAGGATCTTGCTCAGTTAGTGGGTTTGCTTAGTGCTGCATATACTGATTTTAATTTCGTAGTTCCCATAGCTATGGTTCATACATGTACCTATTATTCGTCGATTTGTAATTCCACTTAGGATTTCATCCAGACTCGTTTATATTTTAGATTGTTAAACGGATATTAGTGATTTCGAGGGCCATGTTGTATTGTGATAAATGAATTAATAACTATAGTTATTTGAAAGTTATGATTGTGACGAGCCTTTATAATTAGTTCCTCTGCTTATCTTCCAGAATTGTCTATAATTTGGCAATTGACTTCCCGAAGAAGTTATATATCTTAGCGGTAGAGCAAAATATTTCAAAGCAACGAGAGGTATTATTTTAGTCTGATATTGTCGATAACATTATCGGTGATTCAAATCTAATCATAATGCCCTGCATTTCAGATAGTGAAACCACTTGGACGTATTGTCGGTTCTGGAATGTTTAAGTGTATACCTAAAGAAGATGCGTTTTTGATTCCCGAAATTGATGTAATTGTTTTTTATATGTCTTCAAATAGTGTAAATAGTGTCAATAGTGTGCATACAAAAACTAACTTTTTGAAATTCATTTCTATTTTTAGCAACGAATATACGATTTAATGACCCTGAATTTGAATATGGAGCCAACATTCATAGTTGAAACAATGGGCCTTCAATGGACTTCTGAACTGACCTTTGCTGAAAACGTCCCTGATCTTATGAAGCAGTTTAAAAAGGAGAGGGGATTGAAACCTTTTAAGGTGACGACCGTCTAACAATAGCGCTATTTCCACGGCTTCCGTAATTGAGTCGTCTGAATGGTATAAGTACATACTTATTGTAAAAGAAATATATATTTTGTCTCGTCTCGACAATGTTAAGCTTATTAACACATAATTACAGTGTCAGTGAGTACCTACTCAGATTAAAACCAAGGTTTCAAGTCAAAATCAATATTGGAATATTTTTAGTCTTAAGTCATGTATTTTGATTATTTTACCTACGAGTCATTTGTTGTAGATAATAGTGTACGGGCCTCCAATAGTCGGTAAAACGACCCTTTCAAAGATGATCGCTGAAGCTTATGGTCTTGTCTATATTTCCCCGGAAACTATTGCTGAAGACATGTTGGAAGATTTGGTCAGTGATAGATTTCATTCACAATCTAAGTAGCGTTGAGAATTTTAAATCCTTTATGCTTGCCATAGGAAAATCTGATTATATTTTCATTATTATGGCTAGAAAGTAATCGCAATCGCAACCTCAACTAGTAAGAAGTGTACACTTACGTGTTTTTGAGCTGGCGACTGAATACTGACTGACTGGATGACTGAATGGATTTTTTGCTTCGTAACGTTTTGTCGTAGCCATGGAAAAAGATGATAAAATCCAGTCTGTCGGCTTTTTTCTTAGACTTGGCGTGTCAACCATTGGGAAGTGGGTGAAACGGCCGCCTTGCCAATGCCTACGGGAGAAGAAGTGGATCCGAATGCTGGTGACGCGGATGAAGACATGGGAGATGAGGAAGGGGCCCAGGAGATAGTTCGTCAGAATCTGGCTATACTGCGGTCCGGCAGGGCGCTCACTGAAGATGAGATAATGGGGTAATGATTCAATGCTTACTTATTGGTTTAAGTCTTGCATGCATTTGGGCAGCTGTATAATTTTCATGTCTTACAAAAATGTGCGCCGTAATCAATTTGCTTTTTTATGGCCGGTAAAGTGTGAAAACGTACGATTTTTGGGCTTCGTGCTTCGCTTAACGTATTTCTTCAGTTAGACTATGTATGTAAAATAGTTAAACGTCATTCCTTCACTTTGATCGCTCGTTGATCGTAGCTTGCTATCTCCACGCTCAATGAGTCGAGTGGAGTGAAAGATTTACGTCCGATTGTGTTAATTGTTAATCAAACGTCTTGTTCTCTCATAACAAGGCGCCACTGCTTGCTGTGCTCCTTATAATTGCTTTTAAACAATCAGCATCGCTAAACGCCATATCTAATTAATTACCTACTTACGATCAAATAACCCAGCATACCATCATGGATCTAATTCCGCAACAGATTGGCAGCTTTATCTTGTGTGACTGATAACAGAACAGCAAAGCTGACACACGGATAGCTACATAAATAGATTGTGACATCCAGATTGAAGACCAGATTGAGGAATGGGATCCCACTTTCACTTTGAGCAGACCACTACAAAATGCGTCATTAAATTAGTAGGTTCCTCTACAGGCATAGACCGTTTCTATTTTTAACTAACTAAAAGTTAAAATTCAAAAGGTTTACTTCCATAGTACAGGTGTTACTTACATGTATTTGTAAAGAATCTTTGTTATTAAAAAAATAAAGAAGTTAATTCATAGCATCCGTCCAGGTAGTAGAACTTAATTACCTACCTATACGACTACTTATTGTATACAAAAGTGTGGAACAATACTAGCTGGAAAGATAACATTATCATGGAGCTGGCTGTGGCCGTTTTAACGTGCCTTCCGAAGCATGACCGGACCGAAGATAAGCTTATTTAAATGTGTATGGTTTAGTTCGGCACGTAGATTACAGACACCACAGTTAACTTCACATTTCACAGATTGCGTTTATTAATTGCATTACGTTTGTAAAACGCCTACCTACATTTATAAATGTTGAAACTGTGACTTACTGAAAAATTTAGGCTAAGCACTTTTTATCGTGGGAAAAAACTCAAAATGCTGCGGGAAAATGCTAAATATCGTGACTAACGCTCAAAAACGAAGTGACCTTTAGTTAACGCATAAGAAATCGCAGTCGGTCGCTGCGCTAGTTTTAGTTAAAAAATTAATATAATGAAGTTTTCCTACCTCAATAAAATTGTGACATGTACTTTTTTTAGTCATGATAAATGCACTAACTCAAATGCGAACAGTAATTTGGTTACTGCTAGCTTAAGAAGATATTGTGCGACTTGCATAAATCATCATTCAGTCGTTATTTGTTCCCACTACTACTTGTACTATTAAGTATTCTGTGCCACTACAGGACACAAGCCTTCCATAATGAGGGAGGAGAATGGTAAGTATACGATTAGTTTACGAGTATGTAGCACGTGACGTCAACATAGTCAACTCTCCTTACTAAAATTATTGCAATTTGAGATTCTTATACCTAAATTAGGTATTAACCGAGAGACGGAGCTATCTACTACATAACGTCATCTCACTCACAAAATTTGTCATGCTAATTGCTGCGGTGTTAAAATTTACTAATTTTCCTTCTACAGATATCTACGTCAGAGGTTATTGTGTCGCGAGTCCGCGAATAGAGGTTGGGTTCTTGATGGGTTTCCCACTAACTTGGCGCAATGTGCCGCTCGTAAGTGTGTCATTCATCGTTTTGTAATACTAGGTCTTTATTGAACCATTAGCTAAGTACAAACCTGCTTGAGATTCAACGATGAGAGTAATTAGAATCATACTATTTTTTTTTAATAATTTCATCATACAATTTGCAGTCATGACATTATTAACTCATTCACGGGTTTTTCATAGTATCTAATATCCATTTTCAAAATGAGCTATAAATGGTTAGTAAACGAAGATTAAAGAAGTCGATCTCATTGATAATATTCGCAATTTCGTTGATGTCCTTTGCTCACGATAAAATGTTGACAGCTTCTATAAATTTTATTTAGGGCTTATTTTATCAAGATTTAAATAAATAAATTATTACATACGATCACACCAATTATCTAGCCCACGTTAAGTTTCACGAGGCACTTGTGTTATGGATACTAGATATCGGATAAACATACCTATGTACTTTTTTTTGGAAATGCATACATAATATACATTTTAAACACCCAGACGAAGACAAATAGACATATTTATGCACACAAATATTTGTCTTGTCCGGGGAATCCGGGTCCTCTTGCGCAGAAGGCGGGTTTATTGCCCCGGGCGGTACCGCGCAAGTGGCGTCGGCATCGAAATCGGCTTCATTTGACTGATGAATGTGACACATTGCTCTTAGTCTTTGGTAAGTTTTCATTTGTGTCAAAAAGAATCAGCAATGTGTCACATCCATCTGTTAAATGAAGCCGATTTTGATGCCGACGCCACTTGCTCGGTACGGCCCCTGAGGCCCTACCGCGCAAGTGTCATCGGCATCGACTTCGACTTCGTTTGACAGATGGATGTGACATATTGCTCTTAGTCTTTGGTAAGTTTTCATTTGTGCCAAAAAGAAGCAGCAATGTGTCACATCCATCTGTCAAATGAAGCCGATTTCGATGCCGACGCCACTTGCGCGGTACGGGTGCTTGTCGTCAGTTAAGAAAATAGATGGAAGAGATTACGTTTGTTAATCATGCTGTGAACAGACTGATTGGTTAATTCTGAGTCACGGTTATTTTATATAGTAACGTAAGTAATTGCTCTGTCAGAAGATGCGTAACTGTTATTCGTTTCAGGGTTAACTTACTCGTTTTTTTTTTTTTTTTATGTCACAGTTCTTCTCAAAACTTGTCTGATGCATGTTATTTCTTCTGCCATTATAATAGTATTCGAGAAGGGTGATGAGCAAGACTCAGAAGCAGAAGAAGATAACGACGATCAGTTTGACGAGGATCAAGATTTGTATAGCAACGTTTTGAAAAAGTTGTTACCGGGTTAGCAGAGTTCATTTTTATGTTTTTAGCTAGATACTTGATTTTGTTATTTATGGCTGAATTTCCTGAAATGGAGAATGGAGATTGTCATGAATTATAATTATATCCACGAAATGAATAATTTGACTTAAAAAAAAATAGGTTGATTTAATTTTAGTTTTATCTAAGCTTTTTATATCGACATAGTTTAAAAGTAATGTTTGTCATAATAATAATAGTTATCGTTTAAAAATTAAAAATATACTTTATAAAAAATATTAAACAAGAAAATATACTAGAAAAAGCAACTAGTCTCATGTCGACCTGACTGGACGACATGAGACTAGTTGCTTTTTTCTAGTATATTTTCTTGTTCAATATTTTTCACATAAAAATAGCATTGTATAATGCAAAATTAAAAAGTTATAAATATACCTAATAATTTAAAGATTAATTTTCAGATGTGGTAGTATCTCTGGATGCCACCGATAATTTCATCTGCGAGAAAGCCATGCGCCAACCTGAGGGAGATTCGCGCCTGGACGAAGAAACAGTCTTGAAGAGGCTTGCAGAATTTAGATCTGGGGACACTCGTGACGTCACTCCTCTGAATTTCTTCGACGAGCTTGATATACATCCTCTAGTAGTGCCAGTAAAAGACCACCTCGACTATGGGATGAAAGGTCCATATGCTGCGACCAGTCTTCGTATGGGTCGCCCTTGTCGCTACGGAAAACTTATGGGTATGTCAATAAGCATTCTTCAACGACATTGCATGTTCTTAAAGTTATCTTATCTTATAACATTGATTATTCTAGCCCTAATTGAAGCCGCTGAAAAGAAGGAAAAAGAGGAGATTGAAACTTTACGCGCAAAAGAAACTAAGGCTATGGAGGAACTTCAAAAGAAGTTAAAAGAAGAACGAGAGGAAAAAATGGAGTATTGGGTTCGTAAAGCCTCTTTGCTTGAAGTAAACTTACAGGTTGCAGTATGGATCTTGAATTTGCAGCACAGAAAAGATTTTACAGCGTGTCGGTTATGCACTATTTTTAACAAGATATCAGTGATAGTATCGCTTATTCAATTTCAAATGTGTCAATTGCGGAAGTTCCCGGTCGACTACTTTTAGGGGATATTCGCATGCGCTCGATTCAAACAGTCATATGGGCTTACTCTTACTACTTAACCAGCTGATAGCCGTTCAAGGGATTTTGCGCGGTAAGTGGACTACCGGGAATTTCAGAGTTTGATTGCACTGAAGGTATTCTTTCTACCGAGTTTGCTGGCTGAATACCCGATCTCCGTTTAATCTTAAGTTACTTATGTTCTTAGTTCGTTAGCGGAGGTTTATACACCTATGATATTGTTATTTCTCTAGTCGGAACTATACTCCATAATGCGTGAGGAGGAAGAAGCAGCGTTGGCAGCGGCCGGCGAACCCATGCGGAACTACTTGGTGAAGCACATCTTCCCGACACTGACGACAGCGCTGCTTGAGGTGGCCAAGCTGCGTCCACATGACCCTGTTGATTTCTTGGTACTTATGTTTTTATACTAGGATAAGACCTTAACAAGGATTAAAAACCAACATGCAAAGCAGACCAAAATACATTACGTTTCGGTACAATTTATCTTTCAAATAACACTTTAAACTTTAATGGTCACTATTATATTACTATTAGGAAAATCGGGATTCTTACCATGTTTGTATTCAGTTACTCTGTCATCATGCCGCATGTAACTGCACCGAAATATCGGGGACACGAAAGAAAATACAAACGGTAAAAAAAAAATCTTTCGTTCTGTAGAACTAAACCACTTTGTATTTTTTTAATGCGTTTATTGAAATCGAGCATGTGGTGGCTAAAATGTTAAATAAATGCAAAATTAAAAAGTTAAAACTTTAGAGCGTTTCCATCATGTTACATTATTTTGTAGGCTGAATATTTATTCAAGATGAATCCTAGCGGGAAAATGCTAGAGCCAGGTTACAATCTTCAGGCAGAGAAGATACTGGGGAAAATCAAAATACTCGACGATGCTTTGAAAGATCTTGACATTAAAATTGACCCTCTCCTACCCCCAGAAGAAGAAAAAATACATGAAGCTGTGAAGAAAGATATTACGATAATGAGTGGCTTGTGATGTGAATATATATTATGAGACAAATTGATACGTTTTGAATTGAGGATAAAACTTTTTTTTTAATTTATTGTAGTAATAGTACCTAACTAGATGAGTGAATTTTACTCCAGCTATTTATGTGTTCTAAATTATACTTATGATAAATTTTAAATAGAAAAATATTGGAAAAAATCAACTCTGCCACAAAAGTAATATCTCAGATGGGACACGAACCCACTATCTTTGGAAATCCGGTCCAATGCTCTAACCACTGAGCTACCGAGACTTGCGGACTACCGTCGAAATTCTCCAATATTTTTATACTCTGTAGGCCAGCGTTGTCACATCAATGCTAGGCCAATAATATCCTTGCATTCGAAAGAAACTTGTTTTCAGAATTGACTAAATTAATCTACAAACTAATAGTTTTGTTATTTTGTGTAAGACAGTAGATAGTAGTTTAATGATAAAGTGCTATCAAATTATTTGTCGTTAGTTCATGTTTCAGTGAAGTACAAAGTCCTCTATTGACGGTGAAACGTTGATGATCGATGCTACTTTTATATAAAATAAAATAGGTTTGCGTTTATTTTCCTGAATTTATTAGATTTTCTGGCTCTATTCATGTAAAGCCACGCGGCGCGCGGGTCCAATGGCCGATTTGATAGTATTAACAACTGCAAATTTTGGCGGACTTCTGAAGCGCGAAGTTCGAGAAAATATTTTTTTTTCATCCGACCTTTGACCGACTGTATAAAAATTTACTAAACTGCTAAATCGCTTGCCGTACGCGCTAACTACTGTGCCATAGGGCTCTCTACTGTTAACTTATTAGATTTTTAATAAGGTGACGACAGCAACATATTATCATAGCTATTGATGTGAGCTGTTAAAAATTTAGTATTTTGTTTTAATTACGTAGATATGTTTGAAATCGATCGTTAGATAACATCTCCTGTCATGACAGGCTATTCGAGAAGTTGTTAAATGTGGAACAGCCTTATCGTGTAAAGAGTAGAGCACGTAATGAAAACACGCTTGGAGTTCTACACTTATATACCATTGTTCGATTATTCTGAAAGATACACGAGACTATTATGGCTAATGCAACATTTATAATTTAATATGTCACGCAACCTATGGTCGATAATATCGATGTAGGTAATCTTTTGATTGTTTAGTATACGTTGTGGTTTTGTTGTAAATCATGTTCGGATTCGTTTTGAGAATGTAAAAGGGACAGGATGAAAGTTCACCCCGAGAGGCCTCGACAAAGGCATGCATTCCAGGGTCCTAAAGATAGTCATTCAGATGGCGGCACCCTCTCCTTACTTGCTACGAGTCTTCGACACCAAACTACGGAGTTTTTCAACAATTCCACTCTGCATGGTGTACGTTATATCGCAGAGAAAGAAAGACCTTTTTGTGAGAAGTAAGTTTACAGATTTAAATAAATAGTTGATTGTTCGTGTATCAGATATTGATTTGACTTTTCAAAGTTACCAAACTAGTAAAAAATATAATCTGTGGTTTATGATACATTTTAAATAGAAAAATATTGGATTGAATCAACTCGGCCACAAGTGAATTCTCAGATGGGATTCGAACCCACGACCTTTGGGAATCGGGCCTATTGCTCTAACCGCGGAGCTACCAAGCCTCAACTTCCAATATTTTTCTTTTTAAAATTTATCATAAGTACAAAAATAGCATTGTATATGCAAAAAATCTAATCTCATAAATTTCTGGTTTGTTATTGAAAAAACAGTTTTTAATAATTATTTTCCTGTTGTAGGTTCATGTGGTTTAGTTTTACGGCCGTTGGTGCTGTCACAACCTGCATTATTATTGTCAGTTTATGGGAAAAGTTTCAAACGAATCCTACCATTACTGGTAAGAAAACATACAACAATATAGGTACATTTAATATACTTATGATAAATTTTAAATAGAAAAATATTGGAATTATATTTTGAATCTGGCTAAGCTGTTATTTAATGTTGATATATAAATAAGTCTTCTCTTTGTAGGATTGGACACAGACTTTCACAACTGGGATGTTCCGTTCCCGGCTGTCACCATGTGTGACTTAAATCCCGTAGATGACGATTTGCTTCAAGAATATATTCAAAAGTAAGTAGGTATGAAGGTTTATAATTTTTTTATTTTAAATTTTTTTATCTGTTTAAATTGTGTTCCATATATTTTGTGGTTGACCTGAGCAGCCCCTGCTCGATCGGCACTTGATAAATTAACATGTATATATGTATAAAGTGGATCTGCTTTGTTTGATATGTAAGTACAGTTTTTTTTGTAAGTACCTATGCTTAAGGTTAGTGGCATGACTAGGATTCAAGACAAATTAAAGGCAATCGCGGAATAATAATAGTTTTTAGGTTTTTGTAACCGGTACCCGTTTCTCGAAACTTTTATAAGGTAGCAGGTATCTAATAAATAGTTATCTTTGTTTTATAACAGTGTTTGGAATTCCAATCCTCCGGATAACGTAGAAATGGTTCTGCGCTGGTTGGCCACGCTAAGCTATCAGTCCATAGCGGATCACACTAAACAACTCCTGGGAGACTCTGATCTGATGGGCAAGGTTGATCCGTTGGCGGCCTTAGTCGATCCAAAGGAAGCAGTTTTCAGTGTAAGTAATTATACTACTGGTATTACACTGCTGGGTAGTATCCATCAAAGATTCCTACGCAATTGGTACTGCGCTGCCCGTATCCAGAGCGGCCTCCTGCGATCTTCACCAGATCGTCCGTCAACTTTTTCTACCCAAGGAGCGTCGTCTGGTGTGTGGTCACCATTCCAGAACCTTTCCTTACTCAACGGCGGTTGTTCTCGCTATGTGTTCCGCCCAGTGCCACACCAGTAGAGCAATTCTCCGGGCAAGGTCGCTAACTTTAGTTCTCCTACAGCATTTCTGATTCGAAAATTAAATTCTTAAAGTACTTAATTTAACTTTGAATAACTAGCAGATTTTTAACTATCTTAATATTTTAGATTGTACGTCGCTGTGAATCTCTCTTTTACGACTGCGAATGGAAGGGCGACTTGGAGGAGTGCTGTGACTTACTGGTGCCAGTATTCACTGAGATGGGATTCTGTTACGCTTTTAATTCTCGACATGCGGAGAAGAGTTGGCCTTGGTATTGTCTTAGTCTTTTGTTAGGACTCAAAAACTGAACTGCGACAAACGTTAGGTAGGTACTCCGAAACTATGCTACTGCGCCAAACGATATGTCGAGACGTCTTCACTAAAGTTATGTCTGAACAACGTACTGTTGCAGTGGCGATGGCGTAGGGTCGCAGTAAAGTAGTTAAGTACCTATTATATATTCTGTGGTACAGTCGTTTGTCGCAGTTCAGTTTAGGAGTCTTTGGTTAGTTTCATTTTATTTGATTTTAACTAAATTAAGTAGCTATATGAGATTATTTATATATTTTTTAGGCAGACGCAACCACAACCGGAACACTTCACGGAATCGTTTATTCATGAAACAGACGCGAAATGGTCTTTTCTGTTCAATTCATACCGTAACGACACTACAATTGATGTGAGTACAGAGTTTTAATGAAAATCGAGTAACAGCATGCCCTGTGATGTGATTCATCAATGTTACAAACTAGGCCATTATTAGCATATTTGCAATTTGAGCTATCTCCCACGCCGGCCGCTGGGTCAGACACGGCTTGCGGACTGCGGAGCATACTTTCAAAACAACATCGCTGTTCTCTATGGTATACTTTCATATTGATGGTGTTATAATCTCTGGACAAAGGTAGGTACGTCGAGTTTATAACTCACACACATGGTATATTTCAAACTACTAAACCAGGTTAAGTGGTAGGTAGTAAACACCAAAGTTGTTTCTAACTAAACATAAAATATTACAAGTCACTTTCTGAGGGATGCTTCCCAGACCTATGGAAGCAAGCTATGATAACCCCTATATTTAAGGGAGGCTATAAGCATGATGTGCGGCAGTATCGACCCATATCCAAACTTTGCGTGATGGCATTTTTTTTTTGAAAAAATTGTGACAAACTTTTTAACTTCACTAACTAAACTTGCATCATTGACTTTTTCCTTCCCACTACCACAATAACAAATTTTAACTACCATAAAACGCCATTCCCATAATGTTATTCCTCAAATGACATTATCTAAACTTCCAGATTTATATTCATTCGACTGAAGAGGTGGCCGGTTTGGAACAAAGCGCCCAGCATTCGTGGGATCGTCGTGTCGAAAAGGTCTCGTTTTCGGTGAAGCACACGTACACTACGGAGGACGCTCGTCAGTTGTCTATTCGACAACGAAGATGTGTGTTTGCCGACGAACAGAAGTTGGAGACATCGACTATCTACACTTATTCCACTTGCATGAGGCAATGTCGTATGCGCAGGAGTCGGGCGTATTGCAAATGTGTACCACACTTTTATCCGCCTACAAGTAAGTTCACTTTCTGTCTTGATCGAATTTTATATTAATTTACAGTCAACAACACGTCGGGGTGTACAGTTTCACCTTGAGGGCGCTCTCATGTCGCTTGTTATAGCGACGGTTTTCGTAGTACAAGTGTAAAACCTAACGCGTTGCACGTCTATTTAAATATGTTATCGGTACTTAGGTTACAAAAGTATAAAATTCCACTGATGTAGAGCAGACGCGAAATTGTAGGCACTGCAAATAAAATGTTATGTTATGAAATTAATACGTTTTTGTTGATACCTAATGATGCTCTCGTGCTCCACTTAAGTTTCCCGTTCAGTTAGACTTGACAGTTCTACATCAATTCTAGTTGTCACATTTCAAAGCAAACACTCTTTTTACTAACGTCTCGCCATACAGCTGTTCTAACATAAAAGTATTAAGTCGACTGACTTTGCCTAGAGCAGGGATGTCTAACCTTTATGTATCAACGTGCTATTTTTCCAAAGACATGATTAATTAGGTCACAGGCGTTGCCATCAAATAATTTTGCTTTGTGATTATTGGGATAATACACAGACATGTGGGATAATAATAATAATAATAAATAGGTACTATCACCTCAAAACTCTTTATTTACTACGTCATTCGATTTCGCCCGTCATATAATAGATACTTTACAGATTTTTTCGTAGTGCATAATGAATTTTATGATCGGTGACGTGCCCAAAATTTTGTGTCACGGCGTTCCATTGGTTCGCCATCCCTCGTCTGGTCAGAGATAGTTCAAGTACTGACTCTAGCTTGCTGTTTTCCTGCAGAAGGCTACAGGATGTGTACCGTGCGTGAGCTGCAGTGCATAGCTAACCACGTGGACGCGATCACGGACGTCTCGCGGTGCGCCTGCGAGCTCGGGTGCACGCACACCGTCTACGAAGTCGAGAAGCTGTCCGAGGTCGAGTGAGTGGAGTAGTATAGATAATTATAGTTCCTGCAGAGGGTTACAGAATAGCTGCAGTGCATAGCTAACCACGTCGACGCGATCACGGACGTCTCGCGGTGCGCCTGCGAGCTCGGGTGCACGCACACCGTCTACGAAGTCGAGAAGCTGTCCGAGGTCGAGTGAGTGGAGTAGTATAGATAATTTTAGTTCCTGCAGAGGGTTACAGAATAGCTGCAGTGCATAGCTAACCACATGGACGCGCTCACGGACTTTTCACGGTGCGCCTGCGAGCTTGGGCGCACGCACACCGTCTACGAAGTCGAGAAGCTGTCCGAGGTCGAGTGTTAATATATTAGAGTTAATAAGCAATCTTCTGGACGAATACTCAAACGCTATTTAAATTTAAGAAGTTTTTAAAAATCACGCCGTCTTTTTCATACCTTTGTCCTTTATAGCGACAGGCTAAAAGTTACAATAAATAATGACTAATAAAATAACTTATAAGTAGGTGGTAGCAAAATAACTATAGTGGTTCTATGAGAACAGTAGATCTCGCTTGCAAAGTTAGGTTATGGCGGATATGCTATATTTTATTAAAAGTTTTTACCTACATAAAGTAATTTGCGCAACAAAAGTAACGAAGAAAGTACAATTTTAAATCGAATGCCACGTGCTTCAATTTTCCAAAAGGCTTACCATTGTAGACTTTTGAGCAAAATAGGGTTCAAAGTTTTAGTGATTACTCCCGTTCCTTTGGTCCTAGTCCTAGGAGGTCGAGTCTGGTGTCTACGAGTTCGTCTCGCGAATTGAGGAAAGAATTGCGTAAGTAATAAGAAGTTGAATTTTCTGAAAAGGTCCAAAAAATTTAATCCGTCCATATAACGCTACAGCAAACTCAGACTATTTCATAACATAGACTATTCTATAAAGTTAAGTTATTTAAATTGACCTATGAACTTCCCTCTTGAAAACAGATACTTTTTTGTTAGTAGGCATTTTATGTTGTAAGATAATTATATAGGTCGATATTAGTATTATGGTGGCATTTCATTGATTAATAGGCTGCTGATATAAATTTTAGTTGTTTGTTTCAGTTCATTGAAGGCATCTGGCGTTACGAGCTCTCTAGAAACGGAGTTCGTGTCATGGCCAATGGTGCGGTATAAGCGCGAGGTGCTCTTCGGTTGGGTTGATTTGTTAGGTAACTGTTTTACTGTCGTTTTTATCCGGTGTCTTGTGCCATTCAATGTCTTTCAAGATTTTATTTGAATAATTTTAGTTTGTACGGCGAATGGAGTTTAAGTGGGTTTCTTTACCCTATTAGTTGCAAAGAACCAGCGCCTCTTTTGTCTTTTGTGGTATTTTTTTATAGAACATTCTTTGTTACTACTGTGGCATGTGGATACAACGCTGGAAATAGGACAACTAGGAATTGCCACCTAAATTGTTTCATAATAATAATTTAATTTATTTTATCACAATTATATATGTACAGCCAACAACAGCTACGGTTTTACACTTTGACATTGAGAGCACCCTTACGTCGCTCGTAATAGCGGCGGTTTTCGTAGTGCAAATGTAAAGCCGTAGCTGCTGTTGACTGTACATAGTACTTAAATATGAGCCTGTGATAGTTAAAATTGTTGTATTTTCTTTATTGGCCTGCAATCAATGGACGGGCCTTACACATGGGGCAATGCTTATATAATATATACAGAATTAATTTTAGACCACTACCGAAAAGAAATATCATTTACGAGATGTTTTAAAAAAAACTTATGTTTCTTGTCCTATCACTACATAGTATAAAACAAAGTCGCTTCCCGCTGTCTGTCCCTATGTATGCTTAGATCTTTAAAACTACGCAATGGATTTTGATGCGGTTTTTTTTAATAGATAGTGATTCAAGAGGGAGGTTTATATGTATAATAAATACATGGTGTGGAATACCACATTACACCGAAGCGAAGCTAGGGCGGGTCGCTAGTATGCAATAAATTACTATCGTTTTCCAGTATCCTTCGGCGGCATAGCCGGTCTCTTCCTCGGCTTCTCCCTCCTATCAGGCGTGGAGCTGGTGTACTACTTCACTTTACGCGCGTGGTGTGCGGTAGTTCGAGACAGCGATACTCTGCGTCGAGAGCGAGCGGAGCGCCGAGCCCGCCCCAAACCGCCCTACGACCTCGGCCTTATACCCTGGTAAGTATTCCTGCTGCCTTGTACTTCTAGCTAGCTAGACGATTTGCGCAAACCACCCATATTGAAGCATGGAGTTTGAGGGAACCCTATTTTTTTAGACCCTAGTTTTGGGTGGAGTGTAGTGCTGCTGAGTATTCCCACTAGTCTCAGTGGAGTAGTCCCACGTCGGGACTATTGGTATTTTTTTCCAGAGGTTCCATTAAATTGGACTACTGGTAATTTTATTCGCAGAGGTTCCATTGACTGGAAAGTATGTCGGACAGATGATCAGTCGCAATAACAGCGCATGGATAGTACCTACGCCGGTATTTACTTTACCACTGGAACTCGGAGTAATCCCATGCACAAGAAAACTTCAATTGCTACTCAATCTATCTACTGGAATACTCCCAGTGCTGCTATGATGGCGATTCTTTTTATTCGATCTTCTAAACCTAGGCATCGATTCCAGGTGGAAAAAGCCGCCAGCTCCGCGAACTCCTCTGCCAATCGCTGTGCGTCCAAAAGACATGCAACCACCACAATATTCTCCACCTCCAGGATATACCACCTATTTGCCTTAAATCTCCTAGAATTTTTGCACAAATTTATAATTTATAGAATATACCTGTTTTCATGTAGTATCCGTGTTTTTATTGATAACTTCTATAACTTATGGAATATTGTCAAAAGTAGAATAAGAGGTCGGCTCCTTGCGATGGATCCAAAGATCCATATAGGATCGTATCGGCGAAACGGATCGGGCTCTGGGTTTAGGCCATTAATCAAATTTATGTGAACTAAAACGGGAAAGGCTAAAAAAAGACGCAAGTTTATTCTGAACCATTTATTTTGATGGTCACATTGATCTAAAATGTAATATTAGTATAACTTTAAATCGAACTACATTATCGTGATATTATTGGACACAAAACAGTCAACAAGATCCAAATATTGGAGAAATATAAACATAGATAATCACAGGTCTAAAACGACCACAATAATGCAGTTCAATAAATAACAAGTTCAAAAAAATAATATAATATTTTTCAAGATGACATTTGAAATGTAGCTAGTCTTTTTCAACTAGGATGATTCCAGTGACGTTTCAAGTTTGACAGTTCTACAGATGTCCATATTGAAATCCTATCGACTTATCTATCGATTTTTTCTAAGAATCAATGTACCTACTTTTGGAGAAATTGCAATATATTTTACTATCTACTATTCCGGCCACATGGAATCCAGTTACATACCGTTAGAGTTGAACGTTTAAACGAAAAGCACTTAAATTAGCATGCTTATTTAAATAACTTCAGAAGCGCTCTTTCAATTTGAAGATAAGCATGCTTAATGCTTTTTGGCAAAATCCCGCCATCTATCATGTTACGGTAGTTCTACCACTTACTACTCACTTCCTATTGTTCCTATTTTTGTTTTTGGAGGGCAGCACTTTACATGCCTAATAGCGTATTATGCTACTTTATGCGTAGCATCTATACAACTTTATTTGGTTGGTTAACAGACGCTTTTAAACGCAAAATAAGTAGATACATAAATAAGCAGTACGGTTTTCTCTGTCGAAGCAAGCGCGTGTCACGTTTTCGTTTAGTCCGTTGCTATTGCTAATAAATTTTGTTGAATGTGTTTATTTTCCACCTCTACATACCGTAACTTTTAACCATCCAAATTAAACATAATAAATAATAAAAAGTATTGTACGTGCTAATCTATAAGCTGTCAATGTTAATGTCAGTAAAAACATTTGATTTGTAGCATCAAAAAACCCGCTGAGTTTTGTTTAAAATTTAAAGTATGTACTTTTTTACTGTTATCGACAAATGGACAGGCGGCAGTTGTCGATTCTGTTGTTTCTCATCTCTACCCTGTTCCGATTCACACTTTGCACTACTTTTAATACTATATATTTTCAGACGTGTAGTTTTTTTTTTTATAAATTGCAACAGTAAATAAATGAATTTTCAAAAATATTTTGCTGACATAGTGTACGCGATTCGGACAAACTTTGAAGTGTCACAGGAATCATATCCTAGTTGAAAAAAGGTTAAAAGTATACGTAAACTGAATAAAACATAGCACCAACAAATAAGTACGGACTAAGGGCCGGTATTTCAATGTCACCTTATCTTATGACTTAAGTTAAGTCCAACATTTGAGCTAAGTATCACTTGTGAAAGACAATAGCGTATTTCAATCCGGATATTCCTCTCCTTGGCAAATCTAGGATTCGTCGCAATATTGCAACATAACAAACAAAATATGATAATTGTCTATAAATTTTGTAGTCATTTGCTGACATTGAGCGCTCATTGGCTAAGCTTGTACGCTCAGCGACCAATGAGAATCGTTGTGGAGGCTCCACAATGAAAAAGAGCGCCAAAAATTTTATCACTTTTGAATTTCTTCTCACTTCGAAATTTTTACATTACATTTCGCATCATCTTCAAAATTTCGCATAATATTCTTGTAATTTGCCATTATTTCTACACTATAATATTTTTTATGCTACAACTGCATTTTATTTACTGATAATAAATACCTAAATGTAAAACTAAAATATCTTTTTGCCATTTAAAAATATGTTACCATAGCAACGAATCCCGGATCGGCACTTAAGTCTCTGAATTCCTTAGCTTAAATATTGGCTAGTTAGGATGGACTTTAAGCGTCACTTAACTTTAATCGTTTATTGAAATACACATAAGTGGAACATATCTTCAATCCTGGATCAATTCAAGATAAGTCGATATTGAAATACCGGCCCTAAATAAAGGAATGAAATTAAGTTGATTTAATACACTGGTGTAAAATCTAATAAGAGAAAATTATAGTATTTTTTTAAGCAAAGCTGTATTTGAAACCTTATGTTATTAACTACTGATACTCCTAACATCACACTTGATCTAATAGCGCAAAATTGGTTATGGCCAATTTGGGTTTTACTTGTACAAAAAACAAAGTTATGTAAGTAATGGCAGGATGTTAGAAAAAGTAATCACGCTTGGTGGCGCTGCTGTAAATTTAGACCTGTCAAACGTTGTTTACTGTCGTGCATGTTTATGTATGTATTTTTATCTTAAATTGCGTTGCATTCGCTTTCAAGCTCAAATAATGATAGCAAACAAGAAAATGCAAGAATTCACGTTTGAGAAAATTACAGGACTACATCTACACTAGCGCCACCTTAAAAACACTCTGCCAAATTATTCTGCCATTTATGTATAATGTTGTCTTCAAAAATGAATTCATAATTACAACCTTTGAAATTAGCGTTTCTTCATCAAGGTGTTCGTTTAATTAGGCAATGTGAAAACGCGACATAATAAATAACTAACGCAGAGTTCAAACGTTAATAGACAAAATTGCGAATGCTGTTATTATCGATTATTATTAGTACAAGTGGGCCAGCTATACAAAAATTCACGATCACTAAAGACACGCATCAAAATCATCTAAAAAATACCAATAAAATTTAGTTTGACATTAGGGAAAACTTACACTGAAAAATCTGATTTTATCTATAATATTGTACAATCACTCAGAGGTAATGTATTTATTCAGAACATTGTGTATTCCGATATTTTTATCTCAAATACTTAGATCATTCGGCAGCGAAGACCGACTTGATTTTAGAATCAAATATAAGAAAAGGAAGATATTGACTAAGGTAAGTACAAAATCTAAGTACCTAATTTCACCAACGTAGACAATATTGGGCTCAAATATGATGATTTTAGCAATTCAGCTTAATAGGTATAGTACAAGATTAAAGGAAACTAATTATTATTTAAGTAATGAAGTTGAAAATAAATAAGTAATGTAAAACACTTTGGTAACTAACTACTGCACAACATATAAAATGAAAACAGCTGTTATGTATTTTTTACTACACATTTTTATTCAGTGACTGAATATAATTGCATCAACTATACACAAATAATGGTTTTTTATGGTATAAATACACGATGACCTATGATTATCATTATACATTAAATATTAAGTTTTAAAGATTGCATTGCATAGAGTAAGAGTTCCCATGAATTAAATCATGTAACCATGAAGGCAGATGTTTCTTCATAGGACACTGTTTTCAATTTTTACGTAATTTGATTTGTCCTTTGTGCGGATTTTTTCTAAACGTCTCAATGGACGGCAGCGAAATATTAGCAAAGAAAATTCGTAATCTGCCACCGGACACCCTATATTTTCATTAAATGTTGATCAAAAACATTTTTTGTACATTTTATATAAGCAATAGAAAGAGAACTAAAATAAATATTTTCTAAATTATAGGAACAAGAATTAACTATTGTTTAAAACTTTTTCAGAGTTTTTCATAGGAAAATGAAGATTTATGATCAACTCTTAAGGTTCACAGGTTGCTTACACAGTGAGGCCATTGAGTCAATTTGCTGTGCTACCGAGTTTCTTATTTAATCATTTGATAAGTTTAGAGGAAAGTAACCTCAACTTTGTGTATATTGTAACGTTATATATACTACACAGTTCCAGTTCAAAATTATCTTACTAATGGCAGTTGGCCAGCGTATCAAGCTTACCATGTTGAACTTAAATGTGCCCATATAATGTAAGTTAATCGAGCGTTTTTCGTAATGAAACTATAAACTTGGTTTGCTGTCCACTGTTTAAGCAAAGCAAAAAACAACAATTGAACAACATATTACTACACACTCATACAAAAATAATGAATATATCTAATTTACTAGTTCATGGAAGTAAAACAATAAGTACTGTTTAGACATTTCTGACGGAAATGGTAATAAACAATATTTCAATAATTAATATGCTAAGTAGTATGATTTATTTATTTACAACGAAGTGGGACAACACTTATAAATACCTAAGTACTAACTTAATTTTAAATTAAAGATTTAGGGGGATTAAGTAAAATTGGCTAGTAAGTATTTACTTCATTCATACGTTTGATTTGCAAATGAATTGTAATTTACCTCGGAATATATCCTAATTTGGCCATGAGAAATGTAAGATTTATGCTGGGAATGTCATTAACTGAAAACGCGAAAAGCAATCTAAATGCACACCAAGTTAGTCAATGACTTATAAATACTATTAAAACCAAATATAAATTAACAATTCGCTTGCTCTTCTCATACGTTTTCGCGTATAAGGCGTACGAGTGTCGGTAAATACGTATAGTAGTAGAGTAGTATTACCTTTCAAATATTCAGCAAGTATCCCAATTGTAATTGGAATGCTTGACCATAAGTACGTAAAGGGGAAGAGACAAATATCATGTATTTTAGAAAAAGAAAAAATCAGCTCATTTGTATAAATGGAATGCTAATTCGTTACTAGATTCTTTGAAAGCAAAGTTGCAACTCTTTTTCCAGCAGTGGAAGTATTGTATTTAAAAATGTTTATGCTATTACCAACAAAATTACATTTATATTTTCCTTCGACCTATATTCATATATTATGACTATAAGCGTTTGTGACAGACTGAATAATAAATACACCACAACAAAATGTGTGACAATATTGTTCATAATTATTATAAACATATCTTTAGGAGGCGAGCGATAAAAAATATTTTAAAGAGATTCGAGTGATTTATTTTTGTACGGCAACTCGTTGATACCAAATGACGGTGCCAGATATTATCGACATATGGGATGCCCGTGGTGAGTGATCATGATCAGACATAGTAAAATATCACGAGTAAATACTGCCAAACGCAAGTTAAATGGCTACATCTTTCAGTACTCATTTAACTTCTATTAGCCTCATTATGCCTAAAGTAATAATATTATATTATGATTTTTGATTTTTTTTTGCATTTTTCAATGCTATTTTTATAATTATGATAAAATTTCAATCAAGCCAACTCTGCCACAAGTGAGTCCCATCTGAAAATTTACTTGTGGCCGAGTCGATTTTTTTCCAAAAACTTTCTATTTAAAAGGACATGGCTAAGAAACTGCCCTTTACATGTATATTAACGTTTTACTAGGGCGTCACATTAAAAAACTCATATTTTTATTATTTTGTGTTCAATATTCATATATCACTTTCATGAAATAATCAATTAATTAAAAGATTCCAAGTTTTCCATATTATGAAATCAGTGGGCAACAAACCTTCTTTTAAATTATATTTGTATAAACTGAAACAAATAATATTGGAGAATTAATGTTTTTAAATTATAAAAAAACTATGATCTTCATTTCGTTTGTTCATAATAGATCACCGAAAACACAAAATAAGTCATAAGTTTGGTTGACTTATACAATTGACAAGTGATGAGCATATGTAATGATACGGCTACGTTCAGACGGCATTACTTTACCCGCAAACCACACAAGAGTTTTTTTTTTTTATCAAATAAAACAGTGACAGTAGAAAATACTTGTCCACATAGTCTCCATGCTCTCCATGTGAGAAAATATAGTGTTTAAGAAATATTTTTCACGTGAACTTCCGAATTAGTCACCTAAGAGGCCGCGTCTGGTTGCGTTCAGAAAAAAATATTGCCTTGAACGTAGCCTAAATGAACTAAATAATAAACGTCAACCTGACAGACGGAGGAGTTTTTTCATGATTTTATTTTTAAGATTTTAACTGTTTCAAAAGTTCCTGAAACTTGTTTCATACGAAATACTAATATTCCGCTATTCAGCATTATATATTACTAGGTTCAGTGTAATTACATTGCTAGGGCAATCGTCCATATAAAATTTAGCCATCTCCTTTATCATGAATATTATATTAATTTTTATAGCCTGCCTGTCATACAAATTCTAGTCTTTGAAGTTATAATGCACTTACAAAATTTTAAATAAATTAAGAAGTTTACAAAATTCCCCATCAGATTAGTATACTTAGTTTCTTATATATTAGAGAAACAATAATGAGATCCTGAATATATTAAGTATCTCGTACGTAGCAAATGGTTGGCACGAGGCATATTAGGTTCAATTTGAATCTTGAGCTCTTGACAAAAGAATGGAAATTCCTTGCACATGGTACACTTACAGATCAATCATGATGCTTGCACGCAACACCGATCACATTTAAAAATTACTTCGATATATCTTTCGTACGCTTTTTTGTCTCTATGTGAAAAGCTACGTCTTGCGGTCAGTAAACACATTTTTCACATTCAATTTTGTAATTTTTCATTCCCTCTTTATTAATTTTTATTTTAAGGTATGCTTTAGTTGAATGTAATGAATGTACTCAGAATCGAACCCATTGCCATCAATTATCATATTGACATTAAACTTTAAAATTGAATTTACAGGTAATTTTTTCCTAGTACTTACACATCAAATAGTTTTCCAAAATCTCTATACTTAATCACAATAAGGATGTTCACGAGCCGTTGAATACAGATATGGGGGCTTACTAACTATGAGAAAAGTGATCCAAACTGTACCATGCCACTTTGGTAGTGATTCACAAAATATTAAAAGTTAGGCTTTGGCTTTCGTTAAATAAAGTAAAATATAGTTCCAAGTAAAGACAACAGACACACACTCGGCTACCTTCCATATGAAAATCTTTCTCAATCATCGTTGAACTTAACTACCAACACATTAAGGTTTAAAATCAATTAAAGTAAATTGACAGAGCTTATTAAAACAAATTATAAACAAGTAAAGGTTCTGTTTCATGTAGACTGAGTTTTTTAAGTGTCAAATATAACATGACGGAAAAACCTTTTGTTGTTTATGTGAAACTGATAATCCCTAGAATTCGCAGGCTCATCAAAGTACGCCTACCATACCAGTTGGTATTGAACTCCTTTACTAATCTCGTTAACAATTGTAATGTTAGTCTGTATCAAAACCAAACTGGCAGTAGGTATCAAAAATGAGCTTAATATTTTAGGAATAACTTAAATATTAAGTATACATTCTCACGGTGTTTGATCTTGGTTTCTAGTCAGCAGACGTGTGTCGGAGAGTGCGGCGGCCATAGCGGACACGCTGCGTCAGCCGAAGAATCTTCTACGTCCGCGCATCGCCGCCGCGCCATGCGGAATAATGAGTGGAACTTGTCCATGTCCGAGAAGGTTGCCTAGCGGACAATAAGTAAATAAGAAACAGAACTTTTAAGCTTGATTCAAGCTACGCGATACAACGATCCGAAAGTAACCTCAAACTTCGCAAACGGCTTAGAGAGTAGGCCCTCAGGCCTATTACCTATCTTCGCAACAACAATTCGTCAGCAAAAATTGCGCGATAATTGCTTTACGTCACGTATCAACAGTGCGTCCTCTACCGAACAAACGATGAACTACAATGTGCATTCATTTAGTTCCTGTTATTGCAACTAAATTGTTATTAGCGCTAGCGTCATAGCAACACCCGGCGTCTCACTCTCTCACGAGATTAGGAGCGCGAGAAAGTGAGACGCCGCTATACAAACCATCAGCGAGCGATTAGCCAGCAATCACATAGTAGGTAATACTATTTTTATGATAAATTTTAAATAGAAAAATATTAGAAAAAATTAACTCGGCCACAAGTGAATTCTCAGACGGGAATCGAACCCGCGACCTTTGGAAATCCGGTCCAATGCTCTAACCGCTGAGCTACCGAGACTTTAAAAAGACTTTTAAAAATAACATTGAAAAATACAAAAATTACAAAATCATAAAATACTATTTTTATTATGACGTTCCGCAAAGATCGCGCGATATCTGCGCGATAATTGCTAATTTTTAGTTAATAGCTCCGCCGGTGTAGTTTGCCTCATGCTTGATTAAACTTTCACTATTCAGAAAGGAGTTTGAACTTTTTGGCCTCGTCCCGGACCGCCATTTTGTAATTTTGTTCAAACTGGCGTCAAACGATAATATAAATGGATAGGGAACGTAAAGATGGACAAAAAATGACATGCATCATAATGCCCTAACTAATGTGTCAGGTTAGTGAGATAATTAGAGTTAAACATTTTGACTCTGTATTTCATTTTTTTGTAAATTGTTTTGTTTTAACTATGCGGGTTTTTAAAATGCTTCAAAACTTCATACAAACATGACCAAAATTTGCAACTTTTTTTTTAAGACTGCACAAAGGTAAAAACCAACGTTTCACAAAAAAAAGTCGAAATGTTTAACATTCTAGCTCTTGAATGGTACCAAACAGTCGCTGGTGGCAAATGTAGCTTTAGCAAACCTTATACTTATAGCTATAGTCTTTACAGCTAGGATGAATCTTGTGACAATTCAAAATTTTCCGAATCGTGTATACTATGTCAATTTAGCAAAAAAATAAGAAAAACTACACCTCTGGTAATATAAAGTCAAATCTGTTACTATCCTATATTATGTTTACGTGGGATAAAAATTGTGCAATATTTCGAAATTTGTCGATAGGATTATCAATATGGGACATCTCTAGAACTGTCAAACTTGAAACGTCACAGGGATTATTCTAGTTGAAAAAGACTGTAAGTTGTTTAACTTACCTCGATGCCAATTGCCAATATCAGATGCAGCAAAGGTATGATGAGCAGGTAAACGCGAAACATGCTGTGTTCCACTTGTGCCATGTCCATAGGTATCACTTCCATAAGCTCTGCGAGCCACTTCCATGGACAAAGCAGTAGCACTATTACGAACACCGCTTGGGTCAGCAATGTGATAACCATGTAATCTGTTAATAAAAAGTATATATTATTAGTAATTATACTGTAAGATTTTTTATGATAATATGATAATGATAATATTACTTTATTTTAAGATGTAAGTAACCGAAGGACGATAAGCCAAAGCTCAGACTATATTCAGACGAGTTTTTTTATACATACAAATAAGTTTTGAAGAGGCATGTGAATTTGTTTCTATTGACATAATAAAAGCAGCTATACCTGAGTACTATAGATTATTTATGATAAACTTTAAATAGAAAAGTATTGGAAAAAATCCACTCGGCCACAAGTGAATTCTCAGATGGGAATCAAACTAACCCACGACCTTTGGGAATCCGGCCCATTGCTCACTGGATTCCCAAAGGTTGTGATTACCATCTGAGAATTCACTTATGGCCGAGTATATAAAAATAGCATGGAAAATGCAAAAATTTAAAAATCATATACTATTAATTATACAGTATAAAATAATATATTTATTGCCTGATTTAATTAAAAGCTTTAATTAGATATCTCGAATGTCAGGGTCAGTGTTATTTTAAATAAATTAATAGTCTACTTACAATTAGCACAGAACGGCTGTCGGAAGGGCCATCCTTTTGCGTAGACGCAGGCCATTATCAAATACTGGAACGAGGACACGATGAAGATTACTGTGTTCTCCCAGCACAGTACTTGTTCTACATCCGGCCCACCGACCACGGGAGTGAACCTAAAATATATTTGGCTGATAAATATTATACAAGAAAATATACTAGAAAAATGCAACTTGTCTCAACGCCCTCGTCAGGGTGACAAAGCATTGTAAAATGCAAAATTAAAAAGTTATATATTTGGCTTTTACATTTTCAATCATTCAGCTTTTGAAAAAAATAACAAATTCGTGTCAATGCACATAATAATGAAAGTGGCACATTATTGTCTAATTTCAATATCAGTACGTCATTGAGTGTCTGGCAGGTATCAGTTCTGTCTCAGAAATAGGCGAATATTGATGACGTCCGTGGAGTGCTAGAAAATTGGTGTACATCAAAGCGAGGAACTAAAGTCCTTGCTACTCAATTTAAATTGTATACTGAGGGAAACTTCAAACATTTTTAACCAAATCTAATTTTATAATAACACCTTTAGAGAATACGAAAATGCAAAATCAAGGTTCCATGGGAATATCAGGAAAAACGTATGCTATGTTCTTATCCAGACTATCCACTATCTGTGTGCCAAATTAAGCCAAATCTGTTCAGTACTTTTTAAATTTATTGGTTACAAACATACAAAAATACAAATCGTACATCATACCTAAAAAATATTCTTTCTTTATAATATTAGTATAGACTTACCAAGGCTGGGTGTAGAGTAGGTATATCGGTGCTAGTTGCATCACTAACACGAGCGAGACTTGTATGATGAGAGGAACGATACTCGATAGTGCAACCAGAGACACAGGCGGCGACTGCTTAGTAAGGACGGGCCCGGGAGAGGCGCGGCCGAGGGACAGAGCCAATAAAGTTGTAAGTACTAAGTCTATGTACAGGAACTGATTGTTGCCCAAGATGGAATAGAACTGTGGAAAAAAATATTACGTCAGTTATGTTGTGATTTTATGGGTTTGTATATTTATTTATTTCGGAAGTCCAACAGCTTAATATATTACAGTAGATATTAACATAACAATTGAGAGCCAATTACAGGTCTTCACCAATATAAAATAAATGGTGCGAGAAATTGATGAAAAGGTAATAAATTAACAACATAGACCTATGTCAAAAAACTCTATGCTCTTAAAACACTTTGGTTCAAAACGTGAAAACGTTATTACCAAGTATTTTATAAAGATTAATTAATAATTTTTATGTGATTGAAAATAAGCACTTTGTCTCTTTTAAAGAACAATTATGGTCTGTAATAGAGGTCATATAAAGATTAAAACTAATAATAAAGATAAGACGTACATTATGCTATTAATGGTCGACTCTCGCTCGATTATCTCAATACGCCAATTGTGATAAAAGCGCGATGTAAAAATATTACGACTTTTTTGCCTTCACTATCGTATTTTTTAAAATGTTAATTGATTATATTCGAAAAATACAACATGTACTCGCTAGACGATTTTTCTAGTATAAAGAATGAAGATAAAAACAGAACGTAAGTAAATAAATGTTTTAGCTATTTTGTCTAATTAATTAGACTAATCTTTGTGTGTGTTTTCCTAGTATAGATGACTGTTACTTACATTGTAAAGTATCAGTATAGAAAAGAACTGAATTAGCGAATACAAAGCCATGTATTTGAAGATGGCGAAGGATGTGCTCAGCGCGCAGCGGCCTTCTAGAGCTAGGAGCTTTACGCAGCTTATGTTTTGCACGCGAGACGTGAAAGGTGCCGCAACTGGAAAGAAAGAATAGTATTAAAACGTACACATTAATTTATATTATATATTTTTTATCCTTAACGACGATTTCAAACTTAATAGATTACATTTTAAGGTTCAAAATTTATTAGAAAAAAGAGAATATGCAAAATAATGGACTACTCAACATTACCAATTTGCCATATTTTCTATGAAAAGGCTGTTTCTTTTACTTTATTTCTTTAGCGCCGTCGCCGCGCATGCCTACTATGAGCCCCTCCCCTTGCAACGCGGTTATCAGCTGCTGGTAATCTTTTAGTCGGGCCCGAAACGCCTGTCAGATGTAATCCCACAGTTAACGTCTGAACGATTACTTAAATACCTTTACAAATAAACCCCGCGAGGTTCCCAGGTGATTCGGAATTGCGCGATTTTCGCCCACCGTGTCTGAATGAACGGTAAATGTATAACAACAATGTTTTCAGCATTGTTGAGTTTCGACAGATAAAGATAAAATAGCCAGTTCCTTAGTGGTCGAGGATTCCGGGAGAAGGGCGCTTCAACTTTAAGCTTTTTCATTACTTAACATAACGCATATTTTGAAAGTTACGCGTCTCCCTGTTGTTCATAAAAAAACGCATAAGTTAAGAAACTATAGAATAAGTCAATAAGAGATCAAATTCGAACCTGATGCGTCAGCTTCGGACAGCGAGATGCCGACGTGGGCGGCTTTAAGCGCGCCGCAGTCGTTGGCGCCGTCGCCGCACATGCCCACTATGAGCCCCTCCCCTTGCAACGCGGTTATCAGCTGCGTCTTCTGGTCGGGCCCGAAACGACCGAATACCATGCCTGGGTACAAAATAAACTTATGAAATATTTTACATAACACAACTTAGCAGAAAAGCCGAGTTTGTAGCATGACTATACTAGGCAGTGGATTTATAATACCATTTTCTTATATACGCGGTCGGCTCATAAGCACTGTCACACCTGCCGATTTTTTAATTTTTTATGGGATATTTTTGATAATCGATTTATAGACATTCGAGGAATAAAAAAACAAATAAATTAATTTATTTTCTTAATTTATTACAACGGAGTAAACGCTAAAAGAAAATGGGGTCGTGTTACTCGGTTTACTTCGTTGTGGTTACGAGACAACTCAAATTTTCAGTCTCATAAAAAAATTTAATATTACTCTGAGCTTTGCTTTTAGCTAATATTAAATGGTTGGGGAAAGATTCAAGAAACGGAGAGAGAAAAATGGTTATCCTGGTACGGTTCGGACGTTAGCGGCGGTAAATGTAATGAAGGTGCGTATTTGAAAAAATCCGGTCCTAAAAAGAAAACAGCATTACGGGACATAGACGGGACTTAACAAAATGACCGCAGAAAGTGTGAAAAAAGAATACGTGGGATTATAGGCTAATCGTAAAAAATATAACTTCTCCTTGATACGTGCCTTAAAAAAATTATATTAAGCCGATCTCGTGTTTTGTTAGAACAGCACGCAGGAAATAAGCAAGGTCCGATCTTGTTTTCCGATTATTATTTTTTTACAATGGAAGAGTACTGCAACTGTCAAAACAAATAAATGTTATGCCCACAGAATTGAAGAATCTAGCAAATGTATTTCTCGAGTCCAGCGAGGCCAATTACCCTTCGTCAGCGATAGTTTGGCTAGGAATGTCGTATTTTGGCCTAAAAAAAGGCCTGTTTTTCTTTGAAAAGTGTATGTAAAACTACAGCAATTTATACCAAAATCCTTCCTGAAAGACGTCGTTGACCACTCTCACCAATCCGAAAACATAAAAAAATCAGCGATGGGTTTTCCAGCAGGCTTCAGAGCCTAGTCATATAGCCAAAAACACCTAATATTATTTGTACGCCCATGAAAATAGACTTCATCTGGCATGACGATTGGCCATCCTCTAGCCCAGATTTCAATCCGCTGGATTATGAGATTTGGCCCTATTTAGAGGAAGGGACCTGCGCTAAAACACACCCAAATTTGGAGTCTCTTAATGCATTCTTCATTAAAGCAGCCGCCAAAATAGACATGTACGTGGCGCGTTCTTTTACAGATGCGTGAGCGCGAAGATCACAAGCTCGCATCGAAAATCGTGCCAGGGATTTCGAAATATTTCAATCATTTAGTAATAATTATGAGATAAGCTTTCTTTTCATTTACAATAAAATAAAAATTACGAAGTCGTGACAGAACTTATGACCTGACCTAGTACATTGACGTACCTACGATGACGTCACAAGCGAGATTAATTGATTGCAAATAGATTTAATGACTTAGGTCGGAAAGAACTTTGAACGTGGATCAAACTTTTACACGCAATGTAGGTTTTTAAAATTCTTTCTTATTCAAACTTTTACCGTCTATCTCGTTATAGGTCTGTGATTGACGCGAAAGTACTTATACGTTGTAACGCAACTTAACCTTTCCTTTGTATTCAAATCTCCATTCACTATCTATCTGATATAAAGCATAAAATCATTAAGCACAATCGCGGGAAATCCACCATTATATCGAATAGTCATTGGCGTCTATTCAAATCACCTCGACCGCTAACTCCATTAGACACACACAAAAACAAAAGGGACACAAATACGAAACATTCGATAGTAGCTTAATGAGCATGTTCCTGATAATAGTTAAATAAAGGTGATCGCACATTACAACTTACAATTTACTCGAACTTACGATAAATATTAAACAAGCAAATATACTAGCATAAAGCAAAATAGCATTGTAAAATGCAAAATTAAAAAGTTATAATCGAACTTACGATTTTCGAATATCTTACTTTTCTGGATAATCAAAAATGAATCTTTTACCATGATTTAATAGAAAAGCTCACATACCTTTGCTTAACACCATAGGCAACAGTTCTGGATAATGACTCCTGATGACGGTCCAAGTTTTCCCTTCCAGTGCAAGCACATAAGCATCCATTGACATTTTAGGAGGGCATCCTTCACCGACAACCTGGACGAATAACGTTTTTGTTCAAAATGATAAATAACTAAATGATGAACCTGGAATATTAAGATTCAAATAATAATTCAAATAATTTGGGAACAATTAAATATTGAGGATAGGCCGTAACTGCTGGAAATGCAACCGGGACCAATCGCCTTAAGCTTCCTTTCGAGGCCCGGAGGCGCTCGACATAAAATATTTTTGCTACCCCATCCTGTGATCGACCATTGCGAAAGTAGCTGCCATAATCGCAGGCCGGGCGTGCTAACCACACAGAGCTTATTGCAACTGACATTTGACTTGTTGGCTTATAATAAATTGTCACAAAAATCACGTTTAACCATACCTCCATCGATAGCGGAGGTCGAGAGTCATCGGTCTGCTGATGTCCTGCGGTGATCAACACCAGTTTCTGATGCGGCTGCACCATGAAGCAGCCTCGAGCTACCGACATAGCCGTCATTATATTGTCACCTGACAACAATACGATGATGTTAGAATACTGTTCAATTATTAAATTAATGCGTTTTCGGTTTTCTTGTCTGATGATGACAAAACTTTATCTAAGGACGCCTTCAAATTAGACGCGCTAGCGCCAACAGCGCCACTACTATTTTTCATACAATATCTATAAGCGCCACTAACGGGCTACTGTCTTGCCACACGCACGCTTCTAGATATTGTATGAAATATAGTAGGGGCGCGCGCGCGCCACAGTGCGTCATGTTCATGCGTCTAATTTGAAGGCACTCTTAGTTTAGTTTTCGTAAATAGTAATAATATGTTACTGCCCTCGATAAAGGATACACTTTTGCGAAAAGAGGCTCTTTCTGTGTGTGTGCGCGAGCGCGCGCGTGTGTGTGTGTGTGTGTGTTTTAGTAACCGTTTTAAAATTATTAATAAAAACAAATCATTGCAATATTCAGTGATTTAAGAATGATACTAACCCGTCACCATGATTTGACGAATATTCGCTTCGTGGAGTTCCCTGATCACTTGAGTAGTCTCCGGTTTCAGGCTATTTTGCATGACTAAAAAGCCCAGAAAGGTCATATCACACTCAAGTGTGTCCCGTTTGATTCTCTGCGCGTCGACCCATTTCATCTTGCGATCGAGTTTCTTATGCGCGAGCCCAATCACTCGAAACCCATTGGAAGTGTATTCATTAAGTACGGATGCGAAGTTTTCTGGCAAAGACTCGGGCTTGCACATACCTGCAACCTTAAACAGTGTTTGAATTTTAACATTTTTGAGGTGCATGTGAATTCTCGAGTAGAGAATATTACCATGCGAAGCTTTTGCCAAATAAAGAAATCCAAAGTCGTGTCACTTATTTGAACCCTATTGCCGAATCGTCGTGTGTGCTCGTGCAACTTAAATAATAAGGAAAATCACTTAGTGCGATGGTAATCATCTAAAATCAATCTAGTAATCAATCGAAAAAGTCACTAAAATGGCAATAGACGATTTAAAATGTTCCTTCTTTACCTTTTCAGGTGCACCCTTGACGAAATATATCATTTGTGGTTGACCGAGAACCCTGGCGATTACCCCCATCGATTGTTGAGACGAAGAAAAGTGGAAACGCCGCAACAGACCGATCTAAGAAAGATACACATCTTGAATTAAAATTAATTCATATAATTCTCCCAAGTAAAACCTTTATTTAATTATTGACTGAATGAGACAGTCTATTCATTCACCTCATATGGAATTTCCATAGTGTACGGATCATAGTTATCCAAATTTTGCAAATCTGCGTCGGGAGCGGTGGCTGGTTTCACGATAGCGGGCGTCAAATTATCATAACGAGTATTCTCTGGGCCGGGCTCCTCAAGCACCTATAAAGATAAAAAACGGGAAATAATTTAAAATAAAACAACTTTTGCGGAGTAATTAGTGCGATTTATTTGGTAATATATATAGTTTTCGGTTTATTGTCGGTTTTTTGGTTTCCTGACGTTTCGGCACCTTTTCAGTTGACTAGCTACTTATAAGTCTACCTTCACAAAGTTGATTTATTATTGCATTCTGATACGGTTAGATAATTACTAATTAATAGTTAATATTTTTTACAATGGCAACAATTATTGAGTTCAATATTTTGATTAGTTTGCTATTTAAATTATTTATTATTAACAAATGAAAGGAAAAATAATGATTCTACTGGCAGTTCACAAATTGGGAGGACTTTCGAAGAAAGATACTGCCAAGAAAACTCCGAAAGCCGGCCGACCTCCATTTTTATGTTTGTATTTATCTACAAAAAGAGCTAACTGTATCTTTAGGTCTTACAGTGTGTGATTTGGGTTGAGACTTTATTTTATGGAAAAAAGGGTCCCAAGCTGGTGGTATCTTTCAACCATCATCTCTATTGAAATTGGGATATTTGGTGATTTCAATAGCTTCGCGTAGAATTCTGGGGACGAATTTTTGTTCCCTGGCGAGGATCTGTGGCTTATCAAACCCCAGCCGAAATCGCCCGCCATGATACTTTACCCCCAAATATATAACATAACCTAAGTCTTGACTAGTTTAACGCAAAAAATAGAAACCATTAAAAATCAACTCATAAAACAGAAACCACGAACTGAATACACCGAATAATATCAACAAAGCAACACCCGACAGCTACATCTACCACCCGAGAGACTCCCTCTTCTGGCTACGCTGCTGTCGTAGTAAGAGTAGCGCAAATCAAAAGCCTCAGAAACCTCAAAAGGGTCCCACATCGGCTAAACCTGCACCGCGACCGGCGAACACCAGAGCCAGCCATTGTCTTGTCTAGTGCAATGGAAAGAGCAAGCCACGAAAAAGTTATAAAATCCTTCAGCAAGGCTATTGAGTTCCGAAGCCTCGACTTTGCCCCGGCCAGAGTATTGCGTATCTCCGGTGGCAAAGTTCGAGTTAAAATCGAAAAAACCGAACATATGGAAATAGCTATGAACAAACTGGTGAAACCTAATCCAGAATCAGTTCAAATCACCGTGCAACCAACGCGGCTCCTTAAGCCTATGGTGATGCTGAAGGGCATCCCCAAAGACATTGAATCCAAAGACCTAGTCTAACTTATAAGAAATCAAAACACCGATATTCGTACAAATTCTACCCGAAGAAATCGTTTTTAAATTCCTGAGACCAAACCGAAATCTATATCTATCGTCCCCTCGTGATTTTAAATCCATAATAAAAGTTATAAATGTCAACATTGACTACTCGCGGGTGCATGCGGAGGAATTTGTACATTCATGCGTTGTTTCCGATGTCAGGAGTTCGGACATATGCGCTCAAAATGCACGAGCAAATCGCAAACATGCTTACACTGCGCGAAAGACCACCCATTCGCTGAAGGCCCCGACAAAGAAGATCAATCCAAGACCTGCTGCGTCAATTGCAAAATCCACTGTACCCGTAATAACATCAAGGGCGACCTTAATCACCGGGCAGACTCAACTGCCTGTCCGAGGTACAAAACGCTACTGAAGCGAATAAAAGATCAGATCGATTACGGTCCAACCACTCCAACTACTAATTCCTAATCTTTTAATCTCATTTATTTAAAAATAGAAAAGAAAAAAAGAAAAAAAAAACGCCAACTTTCACAGAATCCCTATCAAATAAAATAGCATAAATTACAATTTACTATCTCGAGCTTCTCTGTGCTTCGGAAGGCACGTTAAGCCGCTGGTCCCGTCTGCATTTACAGTCGTCAAAACCCACCAGCCGCATTGAGCCCGCGTGGCGGGTCATGGCCCAATCTCAGTAAGGATTCATAAGGATGGCCAGCGCCCTAGCAGTGGGGACATTAAAATGCCTGATGACGAAACTGACGTAATAAATCATAGCTAGCATACGTAACTAATTATTTATATTTTTTTATTTACACGCTGAAATAAACAAGAAAGCCGGACCGCTGGGTCTGATACCAGTGGTTGTTACCACTCGACCACAGAGCCTGTTTTTTTATTTAAAAAAAGGACAGTTTACAAGACTCACACTTATACATAAGTGAAAAACATAATCGAGTACAAAAGACACGTAGTGTGACCTTAGTTACAAACTGCCACGGCATGTTAGGTTCACAAAAAGCAGTATATGAAACAGTTCATAAAAACCAAAAAGTTATATAAACAAGTTATATAAACAAAAAAAAACACTTATTATATGTGTAAGTTACTTAGTAGACAGAATTTCCAATAACATTTTAATTAATACATTTTACTCTCAATTTTTTTTAAGAACTGTTAAAAATGAGATTTTTACAGACTGATTCCGATTTGCTTACTGCCCATTCAGTCATATTACTGCCCACTTTTTATTTAACTGCCCATTTTAACATTTGTTACGAATCATTTCTATTTAGTTTACTGCTGAACTAGTTATTGAACATGCATTTGGTAATATTTAACTTACCAAATCTACAATAAATACAACTGCCTTGTGGCAATATTCATTTTTATGGTGCGGTCATTCACAAGCGATGAGCAAAGGTTTGGTAAATAATGAATCACTGTTCTGCGTACCCGATAAAGATAACAACTTGCGGAAAGCTATTCAAGTAAATATGGTTTGTCTGTTAGATGCTTTTCTGCTGATAAATAACGTTAATCTAGAATTTTGATCTAATCAAAGACGAGGTTTCAACGAGAATCAATTTGTTTTGGGCGGAGACGACACTATCAATATTATCATTACTAGTGCATTATCATGACCTAGAAAATTAATGTTAATAATATAAAATTACGATACTTAAATCACAACACCATGTATGAGTTTAAATATCCCTAAAGTGTAGATTAATACATACCCATTGAGTAAACTCGAACATTTTCAAGTCAAGTGGGTCTCCTTTGAGCTGTCCCTGAATGCTGGTCAGCGAGTGGCAGGAAGCCAAGGCTTGTACCAGAGGACTCTTAGCTGGCAGGGAGTTTACGTCGACAACACACTTGCCAAACTTCTCGTCCGATTGGGCAGGTATCACAGAGTAGAAATCCAAGCCGTCTTCAGTAAGAGTTCCAGTCTAAAAAATATTTTGATTGATTGAATGAACCAGCCATGAATTAAAGATTTTTATAATTATACCAATTGGTATATTTTTCAACTTTCATATTATTTATTTTAGATTTGTCCAAATAAAACCAAATAAAATAGTTTCTTGCAATGCAGGTAAGCTTTTGTCTATTTATTTCAAAAGTATAGTGCTTAAAGATATTTTGATTATCCTCTTAACAATATTTAAATACGACATCGTGTGTCTGATGTCGAAGTCATAAAACTTATTATATAGGCATCGCTCAACGCCCAAGATCCGTAACGCGACTACTCATTAGTACGAAAATTGTTGAAAGTAAACTTTAAGACTTACCTTATCAAAGCACATTACTTGCAGTTTCCCGCAGATGATAATCCTGGGCGGCGACACGCAAAATATTTTGTTTTTGCGCAGACGCTGTTGACTGTATACTATGCCAGCTGTCATGGCCGCCGGTAAAGCGGGAGGAACTACGATCGTGATTATGTCAAGTGTACGGAGCACTATGGTGCCGACAGGGCTCTGAAAATATTAATATTGATATGATAAGTATTTTCCATACTTGTCAATATGTTATGCAGTTTTGGACGTAAATAGGTTTTGTGTTTGCTTAAGCTGTTACAATATTGCAATACCAAGTAAATGAGTAACACTGATAAAAAAATCTCAAAAAAAACTTGATTGTACGTAAAATAATGTAAGTGCAATCTTCCTTGTACGGCAAGTTCCGTGAGTACTTTAACGTATGTTTTTAAGTAAAATAAACAAATTCTATAAAATTAAAAATGTTAACATTTGAGGAAAACACTTGTTAAACCAAAAACTTTAAAACCACTCAGAATAACTTATGGATTTTAATATGCAGTGTTTTTTTAAAGTTTAAAAATAACGTAAGAAGAGACTTAAAAAAAGTTAAATAAACAATACATTATATTCCTCACCCCTCTGAGAACATATAGCCAGATGGAATACGCCATGCCAATCGCGGCAATGCAGAACATGAACATAACAAACTTGACAGCATCATTGTAGAACTGGAAACCAAGTTGCTTGGGGAACAGTATGCTTTTTATCAATTCCCCTTTCGCTGTGTAAAAACCAGTCCGAACCACTTTTGCTAATACCTAAAAATAACAAAGGTAAAGGTATCATATTGAATCGCATGAAATGATGGGTTTAAGTATTTCGTAGAATCGTTTGATAAATAGAATTTTCACGAAAAGCAATAAGACATTTGAAATTATCAGCGCTAAAGAAAACAACTATACAAAACAGATTTTTCTATATAATACCTGATTATTGCCATAAAATCTAGTCTGAATAATGTGGGTGCCAGCAAAAAGCGTATGCCTCTTGTGTCCTTCTGTCGAATATATTTCCGCGGAAGGGCATGGTGGTCCTTTCATCACAGGTACACTTTCACCTGATGAAATCATATTATAATTATTGCATGAGCCATTAACACTTACGGCCAGTTTCAATAATCTATTCCTAGTAATCTTGGTTATGTTACTTAGCAGCGGCTGCTTTTTTGGACTGATTAACAAAAATATCAAAATATCAGCAACTAAGTTCTAGTAAGGATAGGTTATTGAAATCTGTTACTGAGGATAGGTTATTGAAACCGACCGTTAGAGGTATATAGGACATTAGCATGTTTGCCAATAATGGCAGTGCACAATAATTATTATAATAATAGTGTCCTATAAGAACATTTTCAAGTAACAGCTGCCTATCTATATACTTAATTCAGGTTCGCAAAATTTGTGACGACTCGATAGGGACTTTGGCGCGTAGTACGCGACCGAGTAAGGTATCAAATTAAAGGTACTCGAGTCTATTTGTTCCGAAAACTATAAAATATACAAAATGTTAAACGTGATGATCACAAACTGCAATTAAAAAGTGTCATTATTTTCGCATAATTTGGAATTTTTCGTCGATTGACGAACCCGAGTATCGGGTTGTAACCGCCCTAGTTGAAACTAGTAAATATTCACATATTTCAAAACGTCACCCGTCGGGCGGCAGCACAAGTACATCTCCTGCACGAGCCGGCACGTGTTGACTACACACGGCTCATAGGTAGATCCCGACAGATCTTACAACTCACTGGTGGTGAGCATGCTCCCGTTGACGATGCAGGTGCCGTCGAACAACATGGCGTCGCACAGCATCACGCAGCCGTCCGTCGGCCAACAGCACAAGTACATCTGCACGAGTCGGCTCGCGTTGAATACATTACACACTACTCATAGGTGGATCCCCACAGACCTCACGACTTACCAGTAAGCATGCTCTCGTTGACAATACAGGTGCCGGTGAGCAACATGGCGTCGCACGGCATCACGCACCCGTCGGGCGGCAGTACTAATACATCTCCTGGCACGAGTCGGCTGGCGTTGACCACGCACTCTTCACGGCCAGTCCGCGATGGACGCAATACGGTCACAGTGAACGCGCTCGTTGACCCGGCCATTTTGTGCAGATTTATACTCATCTGCGAAAAAAAGCAAGAACTTATTTATAGAGACAGATGGTAGATGTAAAAGCCCGGTCAAAAGTTCCCGAAACCGGCAAACAAGTGAAGCAATAGAAATATCTGAGGTTCATAGCCAGTAGCAAGAAGAGATCTCTCTCTACCCCTACGGGAGAAAGGCGTGATTTTGTCTTAAAGTTTTTAAGTTTATTTTCTAAGGAAAATAATGTGATACATACCTGTTTTGTTTGATACAATGCCAACATACAAGACAGAGTAGACAGTATGAAAACACATGATGCATATTGATAGTACTCGTCCAAAGACCACAGAATAATAGAGAATACTTGGAATAAGTAGAAGGGATTAAAGACTTCATCTACAAAGAGAGTCCAGTAGCTCTTGACTTCAACTTCTACAGAATTGCTGCCATATAACTTAATCCTGAAAGAACGCCGTGAATAAATTATAACATATTCTTTGATTTTAATTAATTTCGATTTTAATTATCAAAATTATTTATTTCTCTTACAACTCATTTTGTTGCCGTTTGTTGATACCAGAGACATTTTCCATCAAAAGATTGATAGTGAGTCTCTCATTTAGGGCCAGGACATTGGTAAAGGCTCCTTGGTCATGCAACCAAATAAACCGGGTATGCTGGTAGATGAAATACCGTAACTTGTTATCCCGGTGGTTAGAAAGATTGAGGTCAATGTCTCGTACTCTCTCGATTTTAAACAGACCATCAGCATCCGTCACTAGGGAAAAAAATAATTTATTAAATTTTAAGAGAAATAACAAAAAAAATATTACAAAATACGTGAGAATGAAGCCAGTGTTATGTAGCGCTGTCGTCAGGCCTCAATACAACTCTAAAGACATAAAATCTGATCAATGAAAAGCTGCCGTGTTCAGAGAATAAGTATTATACGAGTACACCCATATTCATATTAAAACTTATGCGATAGACGTAACAAAACAGAAACGCCACGTAACTGAGCCTACAAGGGGATTTGTTGACAACTGTAATTGACGAATGCCGATCTTAATTAACAACAATGTCAAACTCCTTTATGATCATTGGATTGTTGAGGCGATAAAACGGGAGTATCAAAGACTGCATTTTTGCCTGATGAATCGATTGTTTCCATTGATTCACAGAATGGGACACTGTAATGCACAGCACAGGCCTCTGTAAGAGCGAAGCAAAACGGAACGTAGTTTAGCGTCTTCTTAAAGGTACATGAATTGAAACAACTCCCCTCGATGTTCAGGATACATAAGTTTATTCTACGTCTATTCATACTAGGGTATTTAGTTTGTAGTAATGTGCCGATTTCTTGCAACTTCTCTTGATGATATTAAAAAAATATTTCGGAAACATTGCTCGCGATGATTGGATTTAAGGAACTATATATTTTCCAGTAAAACGGATGACTGGATTTGGCAGAATACTAAAATGGTTAACATTGTCGAAGAAATAGAAAGCAGAAAGTGAATATTCACTTTCTGCTACTATACCCTTCCCATATGGGAAGGGTATATTGCCAGAATGAACCATCATCTTCTTGCTATCTGCAATATATAAGGGTATATTGCAGATAGCGAGAAGACTCATTGAAGGGCGACGTTGCGGCAGAGGCCAACCGCCCAAGGATAATATCCGGCAGCAACCTGGTACCAACTGGATGGCAGTGGCGGCAGACCTTCGAGTGTGGACAAGCAGAGGGGGGGGCCTATATTCGAAGACGGACTCTATAAGGGCCGAATGCAATAGATCAGATATTTTCCATAAGATTTAAATGCATGTATAAATAATGCTTGAATCGCCTTAATGCATTTATGTGGTCCAATAAATTATATAATTGATGCTTTATTTATTTACTTTATTAATAATAACGCTATTTAAACAATTGTTAATGTATTCACTCACCACAAATATGTTCAGCCGTTTTCAAACTGCATTTTAGGTATTTGAATCTGTTGTAAGACGGATAATAGGCCAAAGCAAAGTAAGGTAATCCACATAGTAATATGCAAGTGCTATGAAATATAATGGCACGTATTTTTGAATATTGAAAACCATATATTTTGATGACTTGTTCATCGCCGCTGTTCTCAAGAATTTGCCACTGTCCTTCACCAATAACTTCATATTCATCTGCAAGATACAGCACACAGTTTATATACATACCGGGGATCGCTGTTGGTTATGGTGACAACATTGTGTTTGCATTACTCATTGGTTGTCAGCAATTGACTTCGTAGTAAAAAAAAAGGTTACATTAATAATGAATCCATAAATCAAATCCAGCACTGGGTTTGTAATAGTTGTTTGTTGATTTCATATTGTTATCAATAAATTTATCAAGCTTTTATGGCTTTTAAGTAGTCATAGTTTTGGCATATTTTAATTAATTTTATTATGTTTGGGTGAATTTCTATTTAAATGTCACATTGATTAGTATTTATAAAATCATGAAGGCTAGTAATGCTACAGGGAAACTTAGAATACATATATCCTTTTATATAAAACTACTTGATCTACAAGTACAATTAGAATGGAAACTCCTCTGTTTAAGATTGCATAAAGTTTTTGTAAGATTTTCCTTTTATTATGCATGTAAGTATTTATTTATGTTACCGGAAATGTATAAAATCTAGAAATTGTGCAATTCCTAGAAAATATATGCAATTCCGAGCCTATATAGGAAATGTTTAAAATATTTTTTCGAAGAATACTTACACACATTTCATGTGAAATATATTATTTCTAGGAATTGTATGCTATTTCAATATGACACTAGAAAATGTATAATGAACTGGTATGTTATGGCCCAAGGAAGAAAAAGTAGATCAGGTGATAGGTTATTTTTTTAGACTACAGAAAAAGTACTTGTTTTTAGAAAAAATCTTCATAATTGATTTTGATTGTCACTAGTGTACCCACAATCATCTCTAATGTAATACATTTCAGATTGCTATTTAAGAAATGTATAAATTTTGTAGGGACACACTTTTACAAATTACATCATAGATTTTCGGTCTCTTTTAGGAATTGTACACATATCCATGAATTAATTGTATACAATGACAGATTTTATACTTTTCCAATAACATATAACATTCAATTATCCATTATAAATTTGGTTATTTTCAATTAGGGAGATTAGTATTAGGTAGATATTACTTTTCTTTGAATATATAAATAACATAATACAATAAATAAAAAAGTACATCAATGATTACATTATTTTTGTAATAGAATTCTTTATTATATTTAGCAAGTGGAAGACTAAAGCATTAAAGCACACAATGTGCACTGATAATATTATTTGGTTGGTTCTTTTAAAGCTATTGGTTACTGCCATAAAATAAATTATACATAACTTTAATGATAAGTGCATAACATATCCAGTGGTCTCTCGCACTTAAAAAATAGAACAGTATGATGGTATAGAAAATGAATGGTTTAAATTAAAAGTAATATAGATTTCTATTAAAACAGTCACTTTAATTTTTATAAATGTGCACAAAGAAGCATGTTACCAGCACAATTTGTATTGATATTTTATGATAACACTTTATTCAATTTGAGTTTTTTACTAAGATATATGGAGTATGGCATAGCATTATGTGCATTAATGAGAGTGCAATATGATATGATAAAAGATATTAATCAAACAAATTTAGATAAGCATTAGGTAAGTTGTGAATATCACTGAGGAAGTGCACATATAAATAGCAAACACAAATGCAGTCATCACAAATAATAATAATAAACACACATTTTTGTACACAATTATTTTTAACTTTGAGTTGAGAATGTAATGATTGTTTATATTTAATTGTGGCCATAAAAATAGGCTGCAAAGATTATAGAAATAATGTGTGTTCATTTTTATTCCAACAGGATCCCCGGTAAAGCTGATTAGGTGATTTATAAGAAATGAACATAGCACCCGATGACAAATATGAAAATTATGTTGCCTTCTTCACAGTTATAAGTATAATATAACACAATTTCAATCAACTTAGTCCACATAAACTAAAATAATAATGTTAGTTAGTACACAAAACATTATAATTTTTTAGTTATTAAGTATGTATAGGGCTCAATTCAAGGGCTTTTAATTAATCATTTCAAAAGTCAATTGGGTAGTTAGAAACAGTTTGGTATCTTGTTGCATAACATTGCAAAGAAATAGTGAAATTACATAAAAAGAGAAACAAACAAATGGTTGACTTTGAAAATAAATATATTTTAGTTTCTACATACATAACAATGGGGAATAGGTAAATGTCCTGAGTTATATCAAACATTCCAGCAATTAATCAAATTGATTCTATAGACTTGGTCACTTTACTGATACTGATCAATAATCATGGCATTGGATAGAAATAAATAAGAACCTAACCTTTAAAAATTCATTAAATTGATTAGTTTTCAATTAGTATGGTGTTCGACGACCACCTTAACTATTAATAAAAGCATTTTATATAATATTCTCAGTAAAAAAGTGAAAATTTGTGAAATATGAGGTGTTCTCAATATGGTGATATAAATGTCAATTTTCGTTAACTAATGTTATTAAAGGCTTTATAACGATAGAATAATGTTGATGCTGTCTTACTCCACGTGAAGTGGAATTTAAGTTGGCAAAAGTGAGTCATGAGATATTTAATCAAGTGCAATAAACTTACCACAGGCGATGATGGTATTGTTCGTGTTCGGCATTCCCGTAACGATAAGCAGAACCTTTGTAACACAAATATCCTACGGCATATTATTTAGATGTTATGTATATGAATTGATTTAACCGATGCTACCTCATTGCAATTAATTTGTAAGAGATTTCTTTATTTAAACCGCACTACTACTTCACATCACCATAAAAGTATGAATGAATTGAAACCATAGCCAACTCAAGATAAATTAGTGAACTGTCACTGTCAATGTCAATAATGTGATTATCACGGCCTTGCAGTTTAGCATTTTTGCCTCACGACAGCATCAAACTTTTGTTTTGGGAGCAAAACAGCTTCATCTTTTGTAAATGGAAAACAAGATTTTCCATTTACAAAAGATGAAGGGTCTATAATAAATCCGAAAAGCTAATATAAATCTTTTGTATAAATACAGTTAATATTCCAAAGACAACATATTTTTTCCATATTACGTGTTGACTTGACAGGTGGCGCCCTAAGCGGCGCAGATGTATACGCGTTTTCCTTTTCCGCTGTGTGAGCAGCAGTGTGAGTGTGAAAAGCGGATGTTGTATTGATTTGGCGCGAAGTGGTATGATGAGAAAACGTGACTTGTCCGTCAAAACAAATTATGTAAAAAATATTTTGTTGATTTCTTATAATATTATAGTTTCTGAATCGTTAAACGTGTTATCTAAACCTTAAACCATGTCTCAGAAAGGTCTTTCTGTAGCAAAGTCAGAATTTTTAGAAATTGGCGAATATAATTTCACGTGGCCAGATGAAAATGGAACATTTCAAGAATTCGGTTCGGTTAACTATACAATGCCATCAGGTAAGTTGTATTGATATTACTTACATTATAATTCTAAGATTATAATATAATAATAAATCATCAGCTCTTCCTTCCATATTAAATATTTTTGTAATTTTAAAAATAGGTCCATGGTACTGGCCGTGGTGTCCACTATGGAGAATATCACAGCATCCTTTATTTCAAGTAAGTTAAATTTTATATTTTTATATGTATAATCAGGTTTGATATCAGTCTATTGCAATAATTTAATTTTTAGCTCTCAAACATGCTTTTTGTGGCATCTTACTGCGCTCCTAGTACCAAGAAAGGACAACTTTGGATGCATACAATTTTAATTTTTGGTAAGAAAAGATATTTTTTACTATAATTTATAACATACTTAAACACTTATCACAGCATAAACAAATCAACATTATAAATCAGTGTGTAGGTATTTGTACTTTGTTCAATTTCGATATCCAAAAAATAAATATTTAAATAAGTATTCCGGACGACAATCCCCCGTAGTTTTGAAAATTATTGTAGTTGCATGTTAAATAAATAAATTAAAAAATAAACCCAATACTTTAAACGCGTATTTCATGATAAAAGTTTTTTGGTAATAAAAAATCCAACAAATAGACCCGTATGAAGAAATTGTTAATATATAGTTTGGAAGAACAAATAAACGGAGACCTTTGTTTCCGTGTATTTCAATGCTTTATGGTTGTATAGTGTTAAGATATTATTGCTCTTGATGACTGTCCATTCTACGTAGCTACGCCGCTTACCGTAGATAACATTTCATTAGTTATAATTTACCTAGAATATAGACAACAAATGAGCAATCAGTATTGACTGAAATATTGTATACCGCACGCTTCGATAGTTTGAAAGAAAATTAAATATATTTTTTGTGCAGCTGCGGCGGAACATACCTCGTAGCAAAAGTCACTATCCGTTGTGATACGTATTTATTAATTATTATTATCTATTAGATAAAGATGACGTAAGAGCAACCAGAAGCTAACTGTAATATTGTACGATCGACAGTTTGATAGAAAAATAAGTATTTATCGTCGAAACGGCAGCGGAATATATTACGTAGCTAGAGTACGCTACGACCGTTGTGCTACGAAATCATTAATAATTATAATTATTAAATACCTTTGATATACATAGCGAAAATAAGAATAGCCCGAATTACCTGTAATATTTGTCCGATTACTTGGAAGAAAAATAATGATAACGTGAAGCAACGATGGAAGTATACTCCGTAGCTAGTAAGAGCTACGCCACTTACTGTAGTGCTACGAATTCATCGATGATTATAAACTTTGGATAGAGACATCGTATGAGCAATCAAATATTGTTATGTGTGTATTCAATAGTTTGGATTGAAAGAATAAATATATTCTTATGACGTGTAGCCGTAAAGTATATGTACCTCGTAGCTACTACTTGTCATAAAATTCATACTTGTCGCTACAATATTAAATTTTTTTGTTGATATTATGATTCCATTTAACTTTGCTTATGTGTACAATCGGGGTACTTCCCGGAGGACCAGTAGAGTTTTTTGGGAAAGTTTTGGAAAGTACTTATGATAAAGAAATAATTTATTATTCAAAGGAAATACTTACCTGTTAATGTTTTATTATTTGTGATATAAACGTTTTCTATATATCGATTATTTTTTTAAATAAAGCTCCATAATAAACTCTGCTGGTCAACCGGGAAGTTCCACGATTGTACCTGTCAAAAAGATCTATGTTTTCTTAATTTGCTAACATAGAAGATAGGAACTTAATTCAAAGGCAGTGTCATAAAAGCATCGTTGAGGTTTGGTGGATGTCGTAATGCATTTATTAACTATCAAAAATGACGGATTGCAAAATTAATAGCAACTTTATCAGCAATGTAACTTTTATATTTCAATATGTGTCAAATTATACGTTTTTTACCCAAGCGTTTTCATGATTGTATGTTCCTAAAGCAGACTTACTCGTACTTAAAATTGGGATTATTTAGGACTTCAAATAGAGATGTTAAAAATATTCAAAATTAATATATCTACTTTATTGCGGACCAAATTAGCCATTACCTGCCAATACTACCTATCCATACGGGATTAATTTTGGTAGCCATCATGAGATTCATGAGTTTTTGGACACAATATAAGCTACCTATATGTTACAGCAAATAAATGTAGCGAAGCTTTTCCTGGCATTTCGCTAAGTTGGAAACGAATTTGGCTCTGTATCGCTTTGCTGGACACATATTTCATTTTTCATTTCCTATTTGTTTATAGTTCCCAGAGGTTCTCTCTTTGAAATAAACGGCAATTTACCCTGTGTTCGTAGCGTATGAATTGATAATTTTCTTGGCTATTATTTTCAAGATTATCTGGTGGTTAAGCATACATAAAGGCAAACAAATAGAAAATAAAAGACGATCTTAAACACCATACTTTATGCTGTACTGAGCATAAACCAAATGTAGTACCTACCTAAGTAGTTACTATGAAGAAGAATCTATCGATAAATTGTGTTAGAAAAATACTAGAAAAATTCGAGTCGACTCGCAAGTAGTTTTCCTGCCTGAGAACTATTTAACTATTAAAATTAAATTGAAAATTCAAAAATTCCTGTCTTAAAAGCAGTACTGTTATCGGCTGGTATCCGATCAATCTGCTTTTATTAGTGAAAGTAGCTCGTGTCAAGCTCATATCAGAAAAACATAAACCTAATATTTTTAAATCACCTCGAACTTTGTTTAGCCTTTATGTTATACTCGATCTGGGCGTGGCACGTGATATGCTCGCCTGACGCCTTCTCCTGGAACTTCGGCTTCGTGTTCCTGAACCTGGCGCAGGTCGTATACCTGGTATACGAGATGAGGCCCGTCAAGTTTGACCCGGAGCTCGAGGAGGTGTACCATACGCTGTTTGAACCTTTTAAGGTGAGGAAACGTCTCCTTCTCCTTTAAGGTACCTACAATCGACAGGACATCCCTATCAGCAAGCCTACCATCATCTATTAGAAACAATCATGTCATAAGAACGCTTTGTTTGCGTTTTGTTTTAAACCGACTTCAAAAAAGGAGGAGGTTCTCAATTCGACTGTATTTTTTTTTTTAAATTTTTATGTATGTTCTACCATAACTTCGCCAGTTGTTAACAGATTTTTATAATTCTTTTTTTATATGAAAGAAAATGGTTTATATGTGGTCCCATATAATTTTTACGAAGATCTGGCTAGTAGTTTTTTCATAATCTTGAAAAATATCAATCACCTTTTGGCAAGTTGTCGTTTACCTAGATGACATTATTGTGTATGGGCTGATTTTTAGTGTAAGTAACGGCACATGATGTAACTAAAAAATCTGAAATAAAAACATTTTATAAAAAAAATTCAAACCGACTTCAAAAAGTAAAAAATAAAACTTTTGGAGTCGGTGCTAGCTAGCTAAGGCCAAAAAAATATATAGTTAATTGAAGTGCAATGTAGAATGCCCTGGCTGGCACCGACTCCAAAAGTTTTATTTTTTACTTTTTGAAGTCGGTTTGAATTTTTTTTATAAAATGTTTTTATTGTTGTCACATTTTGTCACACTTTACCATTTGAAGGCGATGATTGAATAAACAAGCTTACTTTATGAGATTTGTAGTACGAAATAGTATGGAAAGATTAAAACAATATTGCGCTAAAAGATGGCAGTAGGCCTCCAGATAAACATTTGTAAGAAGAAATCGATAAACATTTGAATTATGATGTGCTGTCGACTGTACTATTGCTTGAATACACTTACATACATTAGATTTCATATAATTTGAATTAGTATTGATTATCTCTGGGTTACTGAAAGTTATAGTCCTACGTACCCACCCCTGTTGAAAACCCTAGCCCGAAAAGAAAAGAAAATGCAACTGTATAAGAAAATGCGACTTTTTATTTCAATTTAAGTTAATAAAAGTAATTTAAGACCATTTTTACCGCCGCCATTACTTAATTTTCTACCACTAGTGGTTTGCGATGCAAACTCAGTTTTGAGAAACCCTAGATTATCTTAATGCTAGAAAGCTATGTCATTTCCAGTAGTATAGTAGAAAAATCCTAGGTATCTATTACGTACAATTTGTATAGAAATTAACCTTCTTCGATTTCACGCTAGATTTCCTATTAGGTGTCACGACTACAATTCAAAAGGATGGTGTCTCCTGATTTTGCACACATCATGTCTTTACACGCCGGGGAGGCCTACGCCATGCAAAATCTCACCAAAACCGACAGATTGGGCTTACTGCTGTCAGGAAAGGTATGTCGTGATTATTAGTTCTTAATCTTACGAAGGCTCTCGTCATCGCTTTTAAAGTCACGCAATAAAATTGGAACCCGTAAAACGTAACTTGGTGACATTTTAAGATCTACAAATTATTTTACAGATTAACAGGCCTAAGAATCTTTATGTTAGCGATAGTCGTTTAAATTCTGATGGAAGTTAAATACACGCCTCATTGTTTTCAAATGAAAATGTCATGAAAAATTAATATAATATCCCCTTATACTATCATATATAACAGCGTAGCGAGATGGGCATCGTGCCAGAGCTACAGGCCGGATGATGATGGTAAAATTAATTTTCGTATCTTTATATATAAATTTGTTTTTGGCATTGTATTATAAAATACTAGCTGGTGCCCGCGACTTCATTTATGTAGACGCGACGTTTATGTAGTACTTTACTTTTTTAATTTTAAAGATCGACCAATGAATCGTGGTACTTACAACAATAAATGATTATTAAATGCCGTATGCCAAAGGAAATTTATTTGACTAATGTAGTTATAAGGTGTGTTCCTTAGATTATTTCTTTATAAACTACATTGGTAGTTTTTCCGTTTTGAGCCAATATGAATAGACCCACAGCGCTACTGACCCGCGAAAAGGAAAAAACAGTCAGACCTTAGGGCGACACCAGCGGCTTCCAGCGTCTGTCACTGCTACTTATTTATAGTCATTGCAAAGCAAGTGGTCACCCAGAAAACTGTGTGCGTGTGCGCTTGAACTCGACAGGAAAATTGTTGGGGATGAGCGGTATACGCGGTATGAACACAGCTTCACCGGCACCACACCCAGTAATATTATCGAAGCTGAGATTCTGTCTCACTTTAAATCGGGTCCCGTTGAATAATTTTGGCGGCGTAAGATTTCGCAAAAGCATTATCGGAACACCGACTGTTTGATCTTGTGACCAGGGAGAGCACTCGTTGTAAGCTAATTTAAAAATTCAGTTGGGTAATTTGTGGCGATTAACTACATTGATAAAGGAAGTGTAAAACACATCATCCCTAACATTTTTTTTTCATTTATTGCATTTGCATGTAATTTTTTCCATAATACTAAAGTGTCCATAGACCACAAAACTCTTACATAATTGTGAACAAATGTCGAAAAGCAGCGGCGGCTGTCACTGACACAGGCCTCTTTAAGAGTCTTGTCCCAGTGTTGATCATCGTCAAGAAGATGACCAGGTTGTCCGGATTTCAAAATAAATTGTAGCCTACATTACGGCCAGACCTACTGGCTACATATAACAAAAAGTTTTATTCAAATCCGTTCAGTATTTCCGAGATTAGCGTGTATGGACAAACAGACACACAGACAAGCAGACAGACAAAAATGTTAATGGTCTCAACGTATTTTTTACTGTTTTTACGTCGTATCCAATTAGTATTTGGTAAATATAATCAATGTACAGAAATTTTTATTTACAGTTTTATTATACATATGTATAGATAACATATTAAATTAACTTTATAGACGGTACGTGGGTCTAGGTTTATTTAAAAATAAAATAGTGAAACGGACGGACGAACTAGATAAACGAGTAGGTGAGTTAAAAGCTAAGCACAGATCAGGCTGCTAAAACTTTATTGATTAGCTTGTTTTTTGTTGACTTGAATAAATAGATGACCATGAGGTCACAGGTTTAGGCATTAATAAGTCGAAAGTGAATTCTTTCACTATTGCTCCGTAGGCGACTATAGCACGTCCAAATATTTTTCATTCTTTTCAATATGAAATATGTAGTAACATTAGATCTTTATTTACTTAAAGCGTGTGAGTATAATATACCTATTATATTGTTTGGTGGCAACCAAGGCACGCGTGACAATGGTTGGCCATCCCTGGCATAGGTAAACAGATATTTACCTATCTGCATTCAGATTAAATGTTATTGCAAATTCTTAGGCGTACTGCTCGGGAAATCCATATATATTAAAGTAAATTTATCCTTGTTGAACAAAATGCAAATTAAAAGTTTATATTCGAAATCACATAGAATAGCAGTTTGAAACAATTTTTGTGTGAACACGTGCCAATGTTTGTAATGAATTTCTATAGCGATACTAACGGGAGAAACGTGCTTTCACAGCTTTATATGGCCAATATATTTTCACGGATAGCCTTGGTTTTTTAAAATATCTGCATTAAATGTTGATGTATGCATTTACGTGAACTAGTGTTGATATTTTCGTAGTTTTAAAACTTTTTACGTTATCATGAATAACAATACTTATTGCGTAAATTGATTATAAAAATCAATACTAACTAATATCATTTACTATAAAAACAAATTGTCTCAACTCCTCAAGTCGTTCTTTCCAGTGTGAATTGAGCAATAGATGGCAATAGTAAATACAAAACGCACTACTATTTCTAAGAACAGTTTGCGTGGGTTCTTTCAAATATTATTATCTGTTATTAGACAGTACAAAACACATATATAAGAATTTTAATGTTAGTTAGTTTTGTTTTTAGTTTGGACCTAGTGCGTCGGTTTTTCATTTTAATAATGAAGAATATATTTTGTGAATCAAATCAAACTATACACCTATACGAATTTATTATCTACCTATGCGTTTCTTTTTTCGAATATTTTACTTCATGAGGCCTGAGATCCTTACTTACAGTTGCCATATATATTTCCTTTTGCTATATATTAGGTTTTATATCTATGCATAAATAATGTTTTCTTCTGGCCTACAGGTGAATGTAATGAGTGGCCATCAGTTTCTACACCCGATATTGCCATGTGAATTTCTGGACTCGCCCGAATTTGAGTCGAGTAGAGCCACGATCGATGAAAAGTTTAAGGTAAATATTATTTTTTATTCTCTTGACCGATGATGGTGCAATTGTTCTGATTCAGGGGTCCTCGAGCTGTACCTGGGTCAAACATTTATCTGATTAACATGAGTGTTTTTTCTGTATCTGGGTGTTACCTTTATAATTTGTATTATGTAAAACGTTTTTCGGTTTGGTATTCTGATATTCTTAAATCCATAAAAGTGTTTTACCTTATATCTCGCTGTCAGACTATATTATTATGTGTACAATTTTCTGAATAGTTATTAACTTGAATTTTATTTAATTATCTCTTATTATTAATATTTATTAATTATGCAATTATCTTTTATTTACATATTTTAAGGTTTTGTTTGCTTGTGCAAGTTCTACAACATAGATTTCATTTGTTTACTTTAAACTGTGAAAAATTATCCAAGGTGCTCCAACACCAATAAAATATTTAAATGAGACATTGTCCGTTTCGACGCACCCTGGCTTCTAATTTATGTTTGAATGCTTATTTAACGCGTCGGTGAAGGCTTCGCGTTAAGGCAATGGGGCTAACTAACGGGGGCCGTTGATGAGTTCATTATTCAAGGAACGCTCAAGATGCGAGCCTTTAACCTATATAAGTGACATGTACGTGAGGTCACCTTAATGCTATCTATTTTAAGTTTATTTTTGCATTTCTGTACTTTAATGAACTTTACATAACGGTATATTGGTATAATGGTTATAATTTGATTTGTGTGCACTTTTATAGGATGTAATTGCCTACTTTAAACTCAGAATAAGTAGTCGTTCTGTTTTAAGTTTCGGTGAAATAAACAAAATGTTAAAGTAGTTAGTTCAAATCAAAATGTTTAAATTGTACTGTATGGCAAAAATAATACCTTTATTAAAATCCATGAAATTTTCGTGTAAATATTGTGTGGTTTAATAAAAGTCAGATACAAAGAGCTATGAAGTTCCTATGCAAGCCCAACATATTTCAAAAAACGAATTTGTACAGTAAGCTCCGACATTACAGAAACTCAATTCCTCTTTATTCCAAGCTCTTTCCTCATGCCATACCGCATTTGTCACACATGGTAGATCCCTTGCTCTCATCTGTGACGTAATGAATGGACGACCGCTGAATACCAATGTTGGAACTGCATAGTAACTAGATTGTTTTTCGAAGGAGGAAAATAACAAAAAGGAAACTCTGCTCCTTAGAAATATCTCGTCTATACGTTTATCATAAGGTTACTGTAGCTACTGTAGCGGTAGTAGGTATATTACTAGCTAAAATAAGAGTAAGGTTAAGTTCACAAAACAATTTTTTGTAAGTTCTTTTGATACTAATCGATTAATTTGTTTACAAAATGCAAATACTTGTCGGAAGTTCGTAACTATGTCGTGACTCGTGACTACTTGCACACTAAAATTTTCATGAACACTTAAAACGAACTAATTTGATTAATTGATACCGTACACGCTGAACTTTTGATTCAGTGACTTTCTTAATTTAATTTTAAAGCTGGTTTTGTTATAAAACATTTTAAGATGTTTTATTATAAAGTAACTTCAGGTAATTTTTTAATGCATTTTTGCAAAACACTTTTAATTATATTTAGAAAAACGTTAACATTACCCATGCAAAATGTAAAATTCGTGGGAATTTACAGGTGAGGTAGAAAAGGCAAATGTTTACACTCAAGTGAATCAAAAACATCGTAGATAATAATTATTCAGTGAAACTCGCTTACTTTGCACTAATTGGAGCTACTTAAGGGATATATGAATTTATAGGTAAATGTTACTGAAAGAGTGGAAGCGGCATCTTTTCAGGAAATTCTCTAGAAGGATATGGAAAACATATTTGCTTACCCAAGATTTTCATTTTCGCACTTTCGGTGCAAGTACGTCACTCCATGTTTTTACATTATGCCAAAATCCATTTCAGTGACCTAATTGTTGTCTGATATGGGTACATAACAACCAAAGTGGCTATAAATGCAAGGAACTGGGTTAAATATCGATGAAGTCTAAACGCTGTTACGAAAACGTTCGGCCTGATTAAATGCGCGATTAAGTTGCTCCACCATAGACATAAAATTCCCATGATGAAAGCAAAAAGGTTTAGATTTGTTTCTCTTCTTTTGTTATCAAACAATTAACGAAAGCACATTCCATTAATATATATACACACTGATTAACGTTTTCCATTTTCTCGTAAAGCAAACAAAATTTTAAAGTAATGGCTCTCTGCCAAATGGTAAAACGTTCGCATAAACTTACGGTAACTTACTAATGATAATGAATTGATTTTGGAATTGTAATTCGTACATTTCCTTTTTGGTACTTATCTTACATTTCATTACTAATTTTTTCCTACTTATAAATTTTGGTTTAAAAATATGTGTCAATGAACAACATGTACAATACCTAATTATATACCAATAGAGTTCCAAACGGATGGCCAATAAAGTTCATAAAAGCAAAAATGTCTTAAGATATTATACCAGTAACTTCCAAACGGATGGCCAATAAAGTTCATGAAAGCAAAAATGTCTTAAATATTTTTACCACGATACAGAAAAAAAAGCTTAGTGTTTCGAACCTAAAAATATTTTATTTAAAACAGGTATCGATTGTGGCAGCGTCGTCCTGTCGCTACGTGTACTGGCAACGCAGTTCCTTAGAGTACTTATTCGTGAAAGAGCAATATTTGGCGTGCGTCGTGACCACTCTCATTGCTCGGGACATTACTACCAAGCTTTATGCAATGAACAACAAGATAATCACAGAGAGAGGGTCGCACTTGGATATCAGACTGCCGAGCATCTCGCACGCTTTGGCCCGAAGTCCAAGAAGGCTTAGGTCAGCTTGCAAACCTCCGCCACCCACTACCGTTCAGCCAGTACCTCCTGAGAAAAGACCTAGTACGTATATTTTATTTTAATAACAGTGAAGTAGTTTTGTTCATATTTCGTGTTGATGATGAATTTAAAAGTTTCAAATGTTTTTTTTCTACCTCATCATCATCATCATTCTGTACACAAAATATTAATGAAACTGAACTTAGATTAAAGTACACCAAAATAAAATGAACCTCAATTCATTTCCACTTTTCGGAAAACATTCTGAGAATAGGCATACATTTGGAAAAAGAGAGATTTAAGTATAATCTCCATAAGATTAAAAGCCTTGTGTAAATTCCCGAGAGTGTTCTTTTTTATTCGGAAGATTTGGGACCCACTTTCCAGTCACAAATCTCCTTAAAGTACAGCTATGTGTTTTTTTATTTCACGAGTAATTATTCTAAAGACTAGTACTATGTGAATTAAATACCAAAGCATTTATTGCTATAAAACGGGTATCTTAAAAAAAAAATATATTTATGTAAACATACACTAGAATGCAATAATCGTAAAGTAATGAAACTTGTATGCCCATACAATCCTATAAAATTTTCATAGGTAGGTAATAATTTCGGTTAACATTTTAAGTTTTCAACATAGAAATTTTTCCAACAGCAACCTGGACACGCGAAGCTGACGTTCTAATGAGTGCCGTAAAACGAAACGGGGCGGCAGTTTATTCAGGCGTGGACGAGGAACTGATGCCCTTAGCAGCACACGAAGCGCCTGCGGCTTCCTCCGACGATCTATCCGTTGCTGACAGTTGTCCTGACACCTCTTCTAAGTACCATAGCTGCGAAGCTGTGGAGACGGATGACGAACTTCGCCATTAGATACCTACGGGGAAAGCGTATAGGATTGTGGTTGGTTTCTTCGGTGAAGACGAGGAATTAATGCCCTTAGCTGCACATGAGGCACCCGCGGTTTCCTTTGATGACCAAACACCTCTTCTAAGTACCATAGCTGCGAAGCTGTAGAAATGAACAACGAACTTAGCCATTAGATACGTGGGAAAATGTAACGAGGCGGCATTATACGATTATATTATACGAACTTCAGATGCGTTTAGTTTAGCCGCTCACGAAGCGCCCGCGGCTTTCTCTAACAATATGTTTGTCCACGACAGCTGTCCTGACGCATTTTCTAAGTACCATAGCTGCGAAGCAGTGGAGACGAACGACGAACTTCGCTTTATATACGAGGGAAAACTTAATGTGTCTGGGATGAAGAACTGATGCCCTTTATCCGAAGATCTATCCGTCACCGAAAGCTGTTCTGACATTGACATTAAATATTGATATAAATGTAAATTGTTTTTATTCTTCAAGGAACTGGGGCCCAATTTTAAAGCAATCGAAAAAAAGTTCACATTCCTTTTTTCGATTGCATGAGAATGGGACCCCTGAAGTTTACTAATAAAGTTTACTTTAGTAGCAAGTATTTAATAGTAATGTGAAGACTGATTGAATGTTGTAATGAATAAAGATATGAAATGCAAAAGTGCAATGTATGTATATGATAGTTTCATTCTTTATCAAATTAGAAGCTTACAATTTTTTAATTATTGAAACTCAAACTCAAACTCAAACTGTTTATTTGCAAACTAAGTGTTACATAGGTGTTACATATTACTCGTACTTAAAACTTAGTTACCTTGAAAAGGTATCGCAAATACAATAAAATTAACATTTGAAAAATCATTTACCGAAATTATTAAAATAAACAATAAGCACATCATAAGCTTCTTCGCGCACTCATAATTGAAATAAAACAAATTCATAATGTACATTATAAAATCTAAAATTTAAATTGATAACTTATTAAAAACAAAGCACATTAAAGCATATAAATATACCATAAAACAAACAATTCATTAAAAAATTCAGTATATATAGTCACAATTTGTACACACAATTTATTTATAATGTAATATACAGTTTAAAATAAAATTACATTATGGGCAAAATATGGAGAGGGGGGGATCATTGTGGAATAAGAGTAAGTATTTATGTATTTAATTTTATGATATGATTAATTTTATGAAAAATTATTTTAATTTGTTAATGAATGGTTTTTCTTTTTTTATACATTTTATCGAATCTGGGAGTTTGTTAAAGATTTTGATGGACATGGAAAGGGGACCTGATGAGAATAGCTCAAGGTGGGAAGTAGGCATAAGGAGTTTCTGTCGATGACGTAATTTGTATTTAACATTAATATCTCCTCGTTTCTTATAAAATTCCGGGTATTATTTGACAAATTTACAGGTTTCCAAGATATATATACATGGCAGGGTTAGTATGTTATGTTCGACAAAGTATGGTTTGCAACTATCGGTATTTTGTATATTAAATATTATTCGAACTAATTTTTTTTGTAGGATTAAGAGATCGGGGGCATTCGTACTGTTTCCCCACATAATAACTCCATAGCTGAGCCACGAATACGCATAAGCATAATATGTACTGAGTGCTGTAGGTATGTCAGTGGTTTTTTTTACTTCTCGGAGAGCATAACTAAAACTGGCTAATTTACTTCTGATTTTCTGTATGTGGGATTTCCAATTTATGTTAGTATCTATAATTAAGCCGAGTAGGGAAAATTCATTTACTTGCTCTAATTTAATGTTGTTATAAGATAATTTTATATTAAGGGGTTTTTTTGATATGGGTGAAAGCTAATTATTTTTGTTTTGGAATAGTTAATTTCTAGATTGTGTTCAGCCATCCAAACAGAAGTCTTGTCTATTATTGACTGTAATTTACACTTAATTTGTGAATTACTATTATTATTGCTCGAAGTAAGCAAGGACATGTCATCGGCAAACAACACGCATGGGTCTTCAATAATTTTGGGAAGGTCTTTAATGTAAATAATGACAAGCAAACATCCAATTACACTTCCTTGTGGAATAGATGCATTACAAAATTTTCCGTCTGATCTTATAGTTTTGATTTCTTTAGTGTTATGATCAAAGTGCTCAATTTCTACGAACTGTTCCCGATCTTTCAGATACGATTCAAACCATTTATAAGATTTTCCCCGGATCCCTATTCCATATAACTTATTCAGGAGTATTTTAAATTGAACTTTGTCATAGGCTTTCGACATGTCTAGTAGGATACCTATTGCGTATTTTTTGTCGTTGATTATATTAAGAACTTCCTGGATGTATTTATAGTGTATAAATACATCCAGGCTAATGTAGTCGATCATTTTTTGCGGAAACCATTTTGACAGTTATCAAAAATATTATATTTTTCGCAAAAGCTGTAGACACGACCGCACATAATTTTTTCGAAAACTTTAGAAGGTGAAGGTAATAAGGCTATTGGGCGGTAGTTATTGGGGTCGTCTTTTTCGTTTTTTTTATATAGTGGTTTTACTATGGCTTTTTTTAGTAGGTCAGGAAAAATACCTTCATCAAAGGATTGATTTATAAGTATACTAAGTGGCAAGGCAAGTTCAGAGGAACAATGTTTGAGCAAAGTCTGTGAGAGTTCATCAATTCCGAAGCTGTTTTTGCTTTTTAGATTATTCAAAGTCTTACACACCTCCTCACAATGGACAGGACTTAGGAAAAACGTGTTTTGGGTGGGACTCAGGACAGGACGGCCAACTGCTATTGGAGAGTTACTCTCGCCTATGGACGCAAAGAAGGAATTAAATGTGTTTGCAACTGTTTTTGGATCTGATATTGCAATATGACTAGTGAAAATCTAACAGGAATTTAAAAGTTACAAGCATTCTTTAGTTTTTATTGGAGCGTTAATTTATGACAAGCTAAGTTTTTAAATCTATAGGCGCTTTAAAATATTGTATTCTCAATCTATTCGCTTCCGATAACTGAACCAAAGTGCATGTTATAAACGATCTAAATATTTTTATTTTATTTTGCGGAAGTGAGGCGAGGCAAGGAGGACATTAACATTTCATAAGTCTGTCAATCTGTCCTGTCTGCCAACCAACCGAATATATAAGTCAATGCAACCGACTGTCGTTTCTCCGAGTCATAGGCAAACAACAGTGAACATAATGCCAAAATATTATATTTTTATTTAGTTACTTGTATGACTTTTTATATTTATACATTTTTATTGCTTTATATTTATAAATTTTGTTCTATATCTATTATTATTTTACTTGTTTTTGATTGTTTGTGTCCTTTGTTTTAACGCCGTCAGAATAACAGCGCTACTGGCTACACTGCACATCTATTAGTGGCTCAGTAGCATGCTGAGACGGGGTATTTATTGGCCCTGCACACATTAATTTGTTTTTCGTCTATGTAATAATATTGTAACGTCTAAATTGTAGCTCCTTGTATTGTTGTATGTGTGTGTGTATCTTCTGTGTGTATGTGGCTAATAAATGTTTTTTCTTTCTGAATTTCTTTCTTTCAATTTGCATTGGGCTGCAACGTCAGTGCTGAGTGACAGCGAGCAATGTTTTCAGCATTGTTGCGTTCCGGCAGTTAGAGATAATATAGCCAGTTCCTCAGTGATGAGGATTCGCTCGCTTCCATATTTGGCCTTATCAATACTTAACATCAGATATGATGAAGGCTAAGAGTCTCACAGTTGTTCATAAAAATGTTTTTTTCTCTTCTTTCGGTGGTATCAACTATCGAAAGCTGTGCATAAAAAAAATGTTTTTTTTGAAGTGAAAACTTCTTTAGCGGCGTTGAGCACTTTTTCTGTAATGGGTATAAAATCTTAAACTCGCGTCAGGACACGTGACCTGATCGAAAAAGCGTAGGACGGATGGAGAATGTTGAGGTGACAGGTTGATTATGGTCTCGGTTGCTTAGCGACAGACTGTTGATAATGTCTTTTACTTGTCTCTTGTTTTATTGTCAATATATATTTTTCGATTCTCTATAATAACTAATGTTTTCTTATATCTTATTACCTAACTTAACGTTCACTTTAATATGGTTTGTCATGTTTGTGTACGATAGCGCAATAAATGAATATTGTATTCTACCACATAAATGATAGTACTTTTATACTGATAAAGCAATTGGTGCAAAATTATTCCCTAACCATTCCAAAATATCAAACATGCTCAACGTTAATAATCAAGTTTTCACTTCTGCCGGCACTCCCGGAGTGCAACCCGTCTTTTTTCGTCGCTCTAATGCTTATGAATCGTTTTGGCTTCGTACGGTGATATTGTGACATATTTTTCAGAGCATAAATGTCAAAATTTTAACTGTCCTTAGCAAAACAATCCGTTCATAAGCTATAGTTAGGAAACGGAGGTCTTTGAGTTCCCGAACTTTGTATGTAAAAATATTTACCAGCCGGTACTGTGTATACATACTCATTTCTTATAGTTATGATGGAGTACTCGTAATATTTTGATAGAGTCGTTACAGCCCACTGTGAGTGTTATAGCATATCGGTTAGCTATAAAAAAATACATGGAATTTTGTTACATAAGCGTTACTAAGTCAATAAATATAACTGACATAAACTGAACTGCTTTTTTTTTCAATCAACTACGATGGAAAGTTAGGACATTTGAACTTTGCGTATCTTAGCTTAATAGTGTAGATACACGTAAAAACGGAGTAGAATTTATAAAGGTGGTGACATTATATGAAAAGTTCATTTAAAAAAAAGCCAAGTGTGAGTCGAACTCACACATGAAGGGTTCCGTCTCTCACCCAAGGTTGCCTGGAAGAGATTACTATGTAGCAATATGGCCACCATTGTGTGTTCCTCTTTTTTGTCATTTTCTCTGTATGTTTGTTTTTGTATCGTGTGCAATAAAGTTTCTATTATTATTATTATTATATTAAATACACCTACCCAAAATGCCACTATAATGTTTTGTCTGCAAAAATAACTTTGTTTTTCATAGTGTTTGTGTGAATGACAAAGTTATATTTTTTTAAAATGTGCTGTGTCTCTGAAACTGCTAAATATATTTCGTTTAAACCAATTTTCTTTGAAAGTTTTTAAAAAGATCTACAGCATATTTTTTTTTTATTTTTAACTTTCTTATTTATGAGTTAGATCTTGGTAGGTTAAATCTACCTACCAAGTTCAACTATGTAATCCTCATAGTTTTGGAATAAAGTGGCTGTGACATATTACCACTTTGGAAGTGTACTTATATCTTTCAAACGGTTGACTAGGAGAAAAATCTGTTTTAGGAACCTCAATGCAATTTTTAAAGACCTATCTATAGATATAGGTAAAGGGTTGATGAAAAAAAAAATTGTTTCAGTTCCCTTTGGGAAATGTGTTATATTTCTAAAACTGCCAACTATTTTTCGTTGAAACTAATTTTCGTTGAAAGTTTTTATTAAGATCTACTGCATTTTTTATTTTATCTTTCAATGGTATTTCAAAAGTTAGAGGGGACACACATTTTACCACTTTGGAAGTGTAAATCTTTCAAACGGTTGACTTTCAGAAAAAATCGTATTAGAAACCTCAATGTAATGTTTAAAGACCTATCTATAAATACCCCACACGTATAGGTTAGATGAAAAAAAAAACAGTTTCAGTTCCATGTAATAATATATATATTTTTTTATTTTTGTGTAAAAACCATAAAGCGGTTTACACAATACATCTACAAACCAAGGTTCTACTGTGTAATCCTCATAGTTTTGGAATAAAGTGGCTGTGACCTACATCGGACAGACAGACATGACGACGAATCTATAAGGGTTCCGATTTTTGTCATTAGGCTACGGAACCCTAAAAATACACCGTCTCGCGCCTTCTCAACCTGTCAGTGCTTCAATTCTTGTCAATAAAAAACTAAGTAAAATAGATTTATATACATTCACATAACTTGTCTTTATTCGGATCAGACGTAAGAAATGTGCTAAATGAAAAAATTCTACAATAATATAAAATAAGTGTCTACAATTATTTTCTGCTAGCGGTCGCTCGCGGTTTCACCCACTTGGTTCCCGTTCCCGTGGGAATGTCGGGATAAAAAATATCCTATGTTCATAGCCAGGCTATCTATACTATCTGTGTACCAAATTTCATCCAAATTTGTTCAGTAGTTTCGGAGCCTATTCAATGCA